>OX337244.1:62220267-62848024 GCA_946965025.1 Blera fallax
TGTTTGCCTCGCATGGTTACAAGTATCAAGATTGCGCCATCTCTCATTGGCCTGATTCAGTGCCGCTATAGAGATTTTGTATCTAGCCGTTTCTATGGGTAGATGCACCCCCCCTTCTGCAGTAAAGAGCTCCTTTTTTCTGTCATATTTTACTAATTCGTCTGCTCTGCCTGAAATGTCCAAATGACCAGGAATCCAGCACAGAGTAAGATTGCAATAGTTCGACATCATATTTAAGGATGCGTGACATTGCTTTACCAATTTGGATCTTATTATTGGTGATTCGAGTGCCTTTAAAGCTGGTTGGCTGTCGGTGTAGCTGACGATCTCCGTGCTCGATACCGATCTCATCAACAGCCATTCAGCCGCGTCACGAATAGCCCTAACCTCCGCTTGGAACACCCTACAGTGATCTGGTAGTCTAAAAGACTTTTGCATATCCAGGGGTGCTGAGAACATGCCTGCCCCAACGCCGTCCTCTGTCTTAGACCCATCGGTGTATATCTCCAAAGCGGAATTAGTTAAGATTTCATTCTCCCTCCAACTGTTTCGACTGGGAATGCTTGTGTTGGATTAAATATTGAAGTCAAGGGTCAGTGTAAAGTAATCTGTGACTAGTACTACGAGGTGAGCGTAACCCTTTGAATTGCTAAGATAAAGATGGCAACCAATTTTGTTGAGGATTGATCGAAAATCGGAGCGTAGCAAATTAAGACAGCTATATGCAGTAATGTCTAGAGACAGTATTTATGCTCTAGCTATCAAATGCAAAGTTACATCTTATTTGGAGAGACGATGACTGCTCTGAGCGTAAGAGATAAAGTTGTACCCAAATTATTTTTGTTGTCACTAACTTGGTAGAAGCTGGAGTCAGAGAAATATATTGGTCAGTAAGAAGTCACATTAAGAACAAAATGTGATACGTTTCTGAGGAAAGGATGAAGGGCTTAGATGGTCAGCACTCATCACGTCGGCTCCAAGGATTTGCCACCTGGCGCAAGCAAAAACCTTTTTTTTCTTATTTCCCATTTGAAAATCACGTCCGCCGAAGGATACCAAGTAATAGCTTTTATGTGCAAAGTTGGAATACAAATTTCTATAAAAATCACTGCCTTAAGAAACATATTTTAGTGGCCTATGGCCTAGCTTTTCACCACTATTCGTGTCGTGTGTGTTATATTTTGTCAAACAAATGGAAGGTTTAAGCCATTTTTGTTTTTTTTTTTTATATTGAAAAGCTTTCTGATGACGGTTATTATTCTCGGACGTTTGTCAGACATTCGCGAGATATGGGACCGTGGAAAAACGTTTTGGTGTTTTCTGGGATTCGAACCTTCCGGTCAGTAATCCAACGCACTACGTGACGCTCTGTCCGATTCGTCGATGTTGTGTGTCCCTTATTGTTGGCAGCATATACTTACTTGGTTTTGCCCTCATTTATAGTTAAACCCATTTTGGCGGCTTCTGTTTCGATACTAGCGAACGCACCGGTGACAGCCCGCTGTGTTCTGCCAATTACATGTCATCGGCGTAAGCTAGTAGTTGCACGGACTTTTGATAGATTGTGCCTCCGGTGTTGGCTTGTGAGTTTCGCACAATTCTTTCAAGAGTGATATTGAAGAAGTCACATGACAGCGCATCACCTTGTCTAAATCCTTTTTTGACATCGAAGGTCTCGGTGAGGTCATTACCGACCTTGATGGAGCAGCATGCATTTCTCGAAATGGGTCATTGCTGCTTGTTGTGAGCACTTTTCTTCGTAGGACAAGATGGTGCAGGGAAATAACTTCACATAGGTTCTTTTTCACTTTGCAATAGTGAAATAAAGTCATACTTCAACATTTGACCCTATTTCTTCACGTCAAAGAACCCATCTCGAAAAAATTGGAGCGCGATCGGCTCAGTTGGTATTGCCATGTTCAAAGGAGGGATCCTACGAACCCTGTCAAAAGGGCAATGTCAAACAACGTTCCTACAGAAGCGCGGAAGAGAGGCAGGCCAAAATACTCCTGAATCACCCAAATGCAAAAATAGCAGCATTTGATCGGCCTCAGCGACGAAGTGATCCGAAAGCGGGAGGCCCGCAGATTCTTTCTGAGGTCGAATCGGCGAACCCCACAGGCGGACCAGTAGGGATGCAGTAAAGTGGGAGGGTTATGATCCCTATAATCCTGATCATAACCTCGTCGAACAAAAGGAAGAAGAAGAAGAAAATAAAATAAGGAAAGTAATAATTTGGTTTTATTGCTTTGCAATTAGGTAGTAGAGAGCCTGCATGTGAGGGCGAGGCCATTCGTTGTATGAGTCGAGGAAATGTCCATAGCATAGCGAACCTATCCACCTCAACTTAGTACAGAAGTGACTAGCGGAGTGGCTGAGTTCGCTACGATCGCTAAAAAAAAACTATAGACATTTCCTCGACTCATATACCGGACGGTCTTGCCCTCACATGCAGGTGCTCAGGGTGCCGCTACGTGGAACATATGTACATCTGTTGCCACGAACAAAAACAGCTAAAGTCGAGTTTAGACGAAATTGTCTTTTTGATACCATTCGATTCAGCATGCCCAAATCTTCACTATAAATTTTTTCTAGCTCTTTATCTTCAAAATTGGAGCTACAATGTCCCGAAAACAAAATAACCAAAGTCAAATTTTTACATCCTCATTTTGCCAAAACGACTTAACTCATAAAAATATTTAACTTGATTATCTAAAGTCGACTTAAGAGAATCCGTATTTATTTTGTCACAAGACATAAAAGCTAAAGTTGAGTTTGGTTGTTTTTCCGTCTGATATTCAATACCTTTTTTGACTTGATGGTTAAGGAAAAAGCGCTTAAGTCCAGTTTGGCTGTTGACATAACAGCTTAAGTCAAGATAAGTATTAAAAATGTTCCCTTGAGTTCAAGGAATATCAGCCTAAGTCAACTTTGTTCCCATAAAATGTTGTTCTTCAACGAGGAATAACAGCTAAACGCGACATAGGATTTTTTTGTTTTCAGATACTGTAAGGCCATAACAGCTAAAGTATTTATTTGGCTTGTCACGCCCAAAATAAAAACAATAACTATATTTTGAATCGCTAAAAAAAAGAGATAAAAATTTCCTTTGTTTTCGTATTATTTTCAGAAAGATCCGACTTTTAGTAGATAGTCTAGAACCATTTGTAATTTTAAAGTTTTTTGCAAAACTCCTGAAAAATTATCAAACTCGACTTTAGCGGTTTTTCCTTGTTGCAACAGACATAACTAGGTTTCTTTTATTTGACATTTTACATTCTGAAAAATTGTGGACTTTCTTACTTATTTTATACCAAACAAATTGTGGACTTATGTATGTCCCGATGGGATGTAACTTCACATTAAAAGTCAAACAAATTCCCACAAAAAAATGAAATTATTTCCCACTTGAGGTGAAGTTATTTCCCATGTGAACGTATTGCCCGTGAAGTTATTTCCCTTCACCGGACAAGATATCTCTGAACTTTAAGGGCTTGGTATATTTCACAGTCCTTATAGTTTTGCAGTGTAATTTGCTCCACATAAAACATAAAACACATTTAACGCTTTTGCTGTTCGATCGAAGTGGGCACTCAATCGTCTTATGTTTTCCTGCACATTTTACGAAAGTTGGTTCCTTTGTGCAATAATTTCTGCGGTGCCTGTAGTTCTGGTAATCCCCACATTGGGGGATGAGTCTTGTTTAGTGGGGAAGTTCAAAAGATATTTTGCAGTGAAGTAGGTGTGTAATATTATAGATATTTTTGTGGTAGATGGGTTTTTGGTTTTACTTTGAAGTATTTTTGGTATGTTTCTGATGTTGTGGCCTAGAACGGCAAGTTCTTTTTTAATTTCTTCCTGGTTAGCGGCATGGTGCATGCTTTGAAGCATAACTTGTCCAAGCCAATAGTTTTTTACAGTGTTTTTCTTGTAGTTTTTATATTTTTTTTGAATAATCTGAGATTTTCAAGGCTGATAATATATTTCTGTTTTTTTGGGTGGGGTTTGCTTGTTTCGGAATTCTTTCTGCTGGTTTGTTGAACTGTTGTTGTCATGGAAGGAAGCCTACAAGTCATCTACAGTTAGTTTTTACAAATATCCGGTCATATATGAACCATGTGTATGCTTGTTCGGTTTGTATCTAGCAGAACCAAGCCACCGAATATTGTGTTCACCAGAAACCCAGTCGTCGATGGAACTACTAATCGCAGACACATACAAACCCAGGTTCAGGTCCTGTGATAACATCATCATGACCTTGTCTTGCAAGTGCATCGGATATTAAATTTACCCGTGATTTTGAGTTCAGGTACCTACTACTTTGGAAGTGGTAAGAAGGTGCGGTGCAGCTTGGCTTTCGCTGCATCCACATATTTTCCATCCACCTTTTCTTCACAATAAAGCACATGGCCATAAGATTGTGTGGATCACCGCCTGGATGACAGACGTGTATTGACCCATCGAAAAATAGAGTTTAAATGTCTCTCCCCCCCTCCCTCCCCAACTGATTCACCAACTGAGAGCCCCAGCTAAGTTTTAGAACTACTCGTGAAGACACGATGACATTTTTTCAGAAGCTCAGAATCTGGTCAATATCATTCCAGCTTCAGGGGAAAATCGACGGTGGAATTGTGCCCAAAAATTAATTTCTGGTGTCATTGCATGAGATGGCAATGCCCATTAGACTGGTGTGTAGAAAATTCCTTCCATCGAAGCTTTATGCGAGAGATGGCTTTCAGTGTGCTATTAAAGGGAAAGGTTCAGTAGGGCACCTAAGACAGAGACAAGCATGGGAGGAAAGGGCAATGTGTAGGTGAGGCAACCGTTTTAGAGCTTAGTAAAAGAAGCAGTAACGTACATATTTATGAGATAGCTTATTCCACCAAACCTCATAATCTAAATAACTCCCTTTAAAATGAGTCGAGTGTCTTGCAAAAGATAGATTTGCACCGCCAGAATTTCGGCAACCAGATTTTGGAGTAGACACTGGGTAAGAATGAACGGACAGAAAGTACGGTGACGTCATACACGTAAGCCTCGAGACCAGTTAGCAGAGAGTTTACTACCACGCACCATAAGAGATGCGAAAGAAGGTTACATTGTGGCCAACCCATATTTATCCCTGTCATAACACATTTACCGCAATCAAATCCAGAAAATAACGCCCTGTTTATAACCATTGTTTTCATATTTAGTTTACGGGTACACTACAGATTTTGAGCAGCAGGTAGGGGCTCCCTTATGTCTGTTTCTTAGTTTGAATATGGCTGCACTCAATTGGCTAAGCTTCACTTGTAATGGTGTAATTGCGCGGTCGATTTGGAAAGATGCATCTATGGTGAGACAGGGCAACCTTAAAAGAAACTTTATAGTTGTTGATGAACATGAGAAATTTATTTAACAGGATTGAATCAATCATCTCAAAAATTGGTTAGAGACCAACTTTACAAATGCCTTTGGGAGGTTTGTTCTCTCGTCAGAGCTCCCCACGCCATATAATTCATCGTGTAATTACCCATATTTGAAGGTGTTCCGGGGTCTTCCTGGACTTATTGTGAAATCTGCAAAGACATTCTCCTTCTATACCTATTTTCATTAGGTATTCCCTGAGCACCCTTAGGAAAACCTAACAATCTATTACTATCGTCCCAATGGATTGCTAGAAAGAAGCACATAAAACTCCTTCGAATCAAATGCACCTCTCTATTCCATTTTCTTTTGCCAACCTAAGGATCGTATTAGACTGGTCCAATTTGCCCGTCTTCTACCAGTTGCTACAGGGAGATTTGTTCCAGAAGCACCGGCGGTTGAGCATGTTCTTATAGTCACAGTAATATAGAGGTATGCCAGTCTTGTGCTTTGTTGCGTGTTTCCCTCGCTGCGACTAGACTGGTCCAATTTGCCCGTTTTTCTCGTGAATGGTACTATTGTGGTTTACCACTTATCGTTCGTCTAGAAGCTTACAGTAGCCGCTACCATATCCTGGTTTTAGTATGCTTTCTAATAGTAGAGAGGCAACCCTTTGAGAGTGTTGTATGCTGGGTAAGAAGAGTGGAACAGATAAGAGGAGTTAACATTATGATAAGAAAATAGTTTAAAATATCCATAAGTATGTACATATATTAGAAATGATAGTAATCATTGGTATGCGAACCGATTCTTTAGAGATACGACATGCGTTTTAAGTGATATAATAAAGTCGCAAGTGAGGAAAGCTACATCAGCAGGCGAATTGTTGAAACGGGAAAAGATCCACCTTAACTCACTTGGGTAAGTTGGAAAGTCCCCTGGTGAACGTTAGTTTTGGTAGATCATACGATCTCTCAAGGGCAAAAGAACGTACAACACAACAGTTCAACTCACTTATTTCTCATTTTGCTTAACTTATAACAAAGTAGAGTGCTCTTGCTTTTGTCATCTTGCAAACGAATTCTTAGTCCCATGATAAGGGGTCCTTACTTCCGATTCAGTTCTTCCAATAAATTAATTTATTAACCCCCCAACATCAAACTATTAGGTGATTCTAAAATAAACAGCAACTAAGCCAAGTATGCGTAACCACCATCAGCCGCTTGGTAAATATTTAATGCCACCCTCTCGGTGTTGAAACTTTTTCCATCACAATAATAAATCCTGGTTACACCTCCAACTGTACAGAACCACAATACCCATGTTACTTGAGTGTAATAGCTGCCATCAGACTAATCCAAACTAATATGCAGGAATTAAGGCAAACTTTTCATCCAAAATGGAAAACTTTCTAATTTTCAGTGTCAAGGCCATTTTCGGCCTGAAAGAGACAGTGTATGAAGAGTTGCCGGCAAGAGTTAAATTCATTATCCAAGTTGAAAGATGCCGTGTCCTGACGCGGTTTCATAGACCGAAACGCAAATATTCCTTCGTTTTGTTTCGCGCAATCATCCGCATAAAGCTTGTAATTCCACAGCAGTTGACACACAATTATGACATTGTCGTCAATTGGGGGTGCCTTTCTATTTTACACTCTCACTCCAATGGGCCAATTAGTAATGGAATTACAATCGAACTGAATGGTTGGGATACACGCAATTCTTAAGCGAATTTTAGCGTGCTGCTAGGGGTGTAGGGCATTGCTTTCTCAGGTTTTGTAGCTGGTGCTTAGGAGTGGGGAGCAATTATCAAAGTCACCATTTAAAGACTTAAGAGTGCTAAGAAATTTTGACTAATGAGGCGTACTATCTTAGTTCCTTACAACTTGGGTAACGCACTCCCAACATGTGACGGGACTCTGGATGAGACACAGCATCGTTCCATAGTCTTCTGTCTGATGCTTCTAATACTGTAGAACGAGCTCCCTACCATCCGTAAACTCTTGGTTTTTAAAACGGATGCTAAGTCTTCGTGGCCCGAGGACTGGGTGAAGTTCGTCTAAATTACGCTCAGACCATTCGATGTGGTCAAACCATTTGGCTCTTAGAGTCACACTGGTATATCTTCTTCATTTCTACTCCTCACGCATAGGACTAAGGATTTTTCTTTCGAAAGAATTCAAAATTTGCTCAGTCTTTCTGCTTATTGTCTAGTAAACGGCACCGTATTTTATAACGGAATGCTATAAAATTAAATTAATTAAACTATTTCTTCGCATCAGAAGTTTTGAGCCTTGCCAAATTGAAACAACGGTTTGCAAATGCTTCCTTGTTGGTCCTTTATAAGTTGGAAACTACATAGGTGCAGAGCACCATTCTTACGGAATCATTTCCCAATGAACCTGATAGATCCGATGAAATTCTTGATAACCTTGACATCTATACACCACACGAAGTAATGTACCGTAATAGGAACGGGTGGCAAAGGGAGGTATTTTTTTCTAAAATGAAATTGCAGTTTACATGGGAACGGGTATACTATACTAGAGAGATACAAACCTTCAAGTCGCCTTGCAATTTCCGGACGATTTCAGTGTGTTCGAAGTAGAAGTTCTAGCTATGCTTAAATCTGCGGAATTACTAGAGATGGACTCAATATCCGACAAGAATATCGCCATTTAGATCGACAGACTTCGATTAAGGCGCAGAACCATGTTGGGTACTGCCGAGTGTTTCCAGTTTGGGGGTTTTCCCCCAGATTTAGGGGTACCTTTTTTCGTTAGGGGCGAATCTGGGGGCACAAAGCATTTAGGGGAAAATCTGGGGGGAATTTTCATAAAAGAAATTCCGTCCCGTTCCTGTCCTGTGTTTACGCCTTACTGCTCAGTGGTGACGGGTCTCCAGCCAACGCGTCGTTCTCAGGAACCTAGAAAGATAGCTTAGTGAAACATTGGATAATTCATGTATGTTTTGGAAGTAATAACTTCCTAGAGTTCTATTTCTCAAATTACATAGGCTTGGGCAGTGACAGAGGAAGTTAGGTATATCCTCGTGACCCTCTTACTGGTTCTAGCTTTGTCATATCTAGGCCAGAGCTTCTTTGATATGTCACAAGTGGGAAGCGGTTTCCACCTATCGTTGGCTTTCATTAGAATCTTACACTCAATTCGCTCTCTGAGGTTACAGAGTGGTCTATTGTAGACCCTTTTCTTGCTTTCTGGTTTCCGCCTGTTCCTATATCCATCTTTGACCCATTTGCGTACGCTTGTCTTTGACTGGCTAATCGGTTTCCCATTCTTCTCTATTTGGGAAAATGCAGGAGAATGGTTTTTCAAAGTAGAGGTATGGTGACGTGTAGTTACTGCTTACGTCCTCACTAACGAGTTTCTTTAGAATCCGTGCATGTCCTTCGTGATTCGAGTTCCAACCAGTTGATTGGCTAATCCTCAAGGCACTTTTGGCAGTAGATTCCTGCAAGTAGAGATCTGGGGGTAGCATGTTGAGAATTGTTTTTAACCCTGATGTTGGCGTTGTTCTCATTAATATCACATCTAAGAGAATTGCAAGAATACCAGCTACCAACCAATCGTTGCTGCCAGCATATATACATATACATATGTAAAGGAAAGCAGTACGCACACATTCTCACAAACTTCTATTGTGCGTCGATTTCTATTGGAATTAGGAAGTTGGATGGAATAATGAGAATGTTAAAAAAAAAATTGTGTGTGCTTAATAACTTTTTTGGGGGACTTTTTTTTGCAAAAAACGTCAATTCTGGGGGGAAGTTGGCCCAAGCACCTGGCAACACTGACTGCGATAAGAGTAACGAAAGTGATCTGGCAAAAAAAAGGAGCTTAGCTCCCATAAAATGACATACTTCGAGGCATAAAAAAACCAAGTGAGTTATTCTCAAGAGAATTTTCAACTTGGCTGACAAAAAATTGTCTAACTCATGTAGAAGGCAGAGGGTGTTAAACGCCTTGTGGTCAATTTTACATCGGAAAAAATCTGGGGAAGTTATAAACCTAAGTAGATCAGGATTAAGCATAGCAACAGGGATACTCTCTGGAAGCACGTAATGAGATTAGGTTTATCGAATATGGATGAATGCAGGTACTGCAGTGACACGCCTCAGAGGACATAACACATGTTGTTTTATCATAACTTCACGACCCTAGTAAACCTAACCTAACACCACGAATCACACGCCTCGTTATAGATATTTATTATAATTGTTAGGAATATTAGAGAAGGAACGTCAGTTCCCATATTTTCTGTTGACGCAATGCTGGAATTTACACCAATCAGTTTATGAATTTTATTTAGTGACTTCGTGCTATGTTACGAAGCGAAGCATAAAATCGTCAGTTAATGCCGTTGCGATGAGTAACCCACAACAGAGATGTGAGAGCTACTTCAACCTGACTTGAACTGCGGACACCACCATTGATTCCATCTGGCGGGTTCTTTCACTACCACCTGGGTTCAAAGATATGTTCCAAATATAAACGTGGTAGTGACTGAGTTACTTTACTCCCCAGCGATATACATACATATGTATGTGTACATTCTAATTAATGACTTTTTGTAAAATTATAATAATCATTAGAACTCATTACTCACGCACGATTCGTTCAGTTAGATAAACAAATACGAATTGACCGCAAATCCCACTCACAAAACACGTCATGAGTTTCGAATGGCCTTAGTTAAAACTGATAACAAGTTAAAGAATTTTATAATAAATCGCTTTTGTCAGTATTTGTTGAAACTTTACAGCTGCAGTATGCGGATCGCGATCGTTAGTAAACGGGTCCGGTTTTCGAAGATAACTACTTTGGTCGTGATCTTCTTTTACGTGGAGATAGTTGCATCGGTTGTTAATTACGACGGAAAACATGACAATCAAAACGAGCTATCTACGAGAAGAACAACAATCGCCCAAACCACAAAAACGTCAACATTCTCGAGAAAAAAAAGACATTACTATGCCCAGCTGCAGAATTTGGAAGTGTTTCGCCATCTTCATTATATTGGAAACCAGTTGAAGTAGGGATGATTGGTATCACCAATAGGCCATGTCTCCAGGCCAATGGACTGCCATTGACTAGGAAATGTATCTTAGATGAAAATCAAGATCCAACTTGGGAAAAATTATCCCGGAATTCCACAGAATGCATTACAAAAACAAGGGAAAATCTGATTACGAATAGTCTGGCGGAATTGGAAGAGGAAGTATCCGTGTCGTTCAGCAATCGAGGAGACGGTGAAATTCAGTGGGATATGGGAGGATACGTGCCAGATCAAGCAACAAAACAGCTTAAGTGGTTACTTCAGGCAGATGACTTTAAATTGATTCCCACCGATGTGTATTATGCTAGTAGAATCGTGGAGAAGGCAGTTGCCAGAGCTAAGACCCCAGAGGTGTGTTTGGATCTACTTAGTATATACAATCGCCTTATGCGCAATGACAAGGAGATCCTACGAGCCTCGATGGTATTTAATTCGACGAATAAACTGCTTTTCGATTTTGAGACGTGTATAGATTCATTGTCTAGTGAAATGAATATAACAGTGATTCCTGCAGAAGATCAAATTCAAGAAGTGTATCTAACAGAGTTAGGCGTTCATGCTCACTTGGCAGAGAACTTGAGTGTGTTTTTTATAGACCCTTCTGTAGCCAATGTCATAGGAATAGCGCTTTATAAGCGCCCCTATCATCATCCACCGACGAAACTATTCCGAGAGGTACTCGGTGATTTCTACTATCGCTTTCTGTTTCCGAATGAAACAGTGATGAATCTTCTCAGCGAGAACACACTTGAAATGGCGTCGTACATTCCGTATAACCTATGGAAGAACTTAACCACAGGTTTGCCACATCCAGCTCGACTAATCGTGAAAGTCTACTCGAACGATGTACTTTTCAACGAAAATCGTTTGAATACCACCCGTAAAGTGTTTAGCAAGATTGCATCATTGTCTATACCAGGGGTAACGGGATCATTTCAAGACATCATTCCAATGATCTTTCGCACCCAGTACCCGAGATCTTTTCAAAATCTTACTGGATCAGGCTGTGGATATTGGAACTACGACACCTGGCTGAGTGATGGCATTGAAGTCATACAAGACAACTTCGCTCAGAATAACCTGGTCGCGTGCGGAACCCACCATATGACACAGTTTGCGTATTTGATTGGCGGTGTTTACCGCTATTCAAGCTTCTCTGCTGGCGTCGTTATCACCAAACTAAACCAGCGAGCTTTGGACATTATAACACTTGTCGGATGCAGTCTATCCATGGCTGGCTTATTGGGAATTTTCATCACGAGCATTGTCTTTAAGCCTTGGCGATCGAAGGCATCCTCAAAAGTGCTCCTGCACATGTGCACAGCAATCACCTTGCAGATGATTCTCTTCTGTTTTGTCAATACCCAGGACATGACAATATATCTGATAAAGCATAAGAACTACATGGGCTGTGTGGCTATAGGAGCACTGCTTCAATACTCCGTTCTAGTAGAATTCACATGGATGCTGATCATAGCGTATTTCCAATTCCAGCGGTACGTTCAAGTCTTTGGCACGCGACCGAGACATTCCGTTTTGAAATCCGCCTTTGTAGGCTGGGGAGTGCCACTAATCTCGCCAGCCATCTTGATTACATTCGATCGCGCCTCCTACATCCCGTATTACCACAAGGACACTTCCATGTTGTGCTATCCTTCTGGAAAAGGTTTACACTTTGGAGTGATTCTTCCTATAGCGATTATCATTCTAACGAATCTGGTGATTTTTGTGATGGTCGTCTGGAATATTCATCACATTATTGAGGCTCCAATGAAGCGTAATGAAAGGAGTATAATTTTCCAACAAATCCGATTGATTGTATTGATGTTCTTCCTGTTCGGGTTCTCGTGGATATTCGGCTTACTGGCAGCAATGGATGCAGGTCTGACATTTTCGTATCTATTTTGCATCACTGCCACGCTGCAGGGATTTGTGTTGTTTGTGCATTTTGTGATACTTGATCCAGAAACGAGGAAGTCGTGGTATCAAATCTTTTGGAATGCCGAGAATAAATTAAAAGAGTCAGAGATTGCGAAATTGGGGACTAGCTCATAGTGAATGTCGAATATCATGAACAGCTGAGTATCTGTAAGTTAGACGTACGTAGTATGTACATATGTAGTTGGAGAAATAAATTATTTTGAAACATAGAAATTTTGTTCATTCAAGTGAAAGTGAAATTCAATAAAGTAGTTTGGCTACATACATAAACATGTAGCTAGTTGAGCCTTATTTTTTAAATCAGGCAAATAAAAAACTCGTCGAGGGTCTTCGGTAGCAGATATTTACAAAACTTAACATTCTACTACATATGGAAGACTTTTTTTCAGTGTTTGCTAGGTGGTGTCTAAAAAGTTATTGCAAAGGGAAACTGATACACGGATTGCCTTGCGAAATATTATTGGCTTAGTAGGTATAGTGAATCAATTCAAGGTAATGGTGGCTTACCGCCTTTTTCATGTACATATGTCCCACCAGTCATTCATTAGAAAACAAGATATTCATTCAATTCCTCAGAAGGCTTAGCTCAACGATTTCTGAAGACGTTAAAAGGATAATAAAGGTTACTCACTTTCTGTCCACTTGCCACTTTTGTCGTTTTGTGTGCACCCCATATAGCCCGTTGTATTCTTCCCATGATATCCATTTCATCCACTTATGGAAATAGCTGGACAGACTTCAGAAAGATCTTGGCAATACCGTTGCCACCGGAGTTTCGCGCAATGTTTCAAACCTACATTAAATTTTTTTAACAGCTGACAATTTACGTACCTTTTAGACGAGCTCTTCAGCTCATTCGGACTTCCAAGCACGATAGCCTCAGACAACGGTCTACAGCTCGGAGTAGAATAATGTCAAGATTTTTGTAAACACCCATTTTGTAAACCACCCAAGTCAAATGGCTCAGCCGAGTGAAGTGTAAGGACATTTAAATCTAGAATGTTGGCCAGTAAACTCGATCCAGATGAAGAAAAACAACAACTCCCTAATGTGCTTTCATCATACTGAAACACTCCACACGGAACGACGGGAAAAATTCCCTCGGAAATGATGTTTGGAAGGCGTTCACGAGTAGTCTTCGACAACATGAGACCAAATGCGAGGCTCAACATTTAATAAAACGATGAAATTGTAAAAAGGGGTGGAAGCTAACCAAGGTAATAGAACAAACTAACCGATATTCTTATGCTATAGAGACACCTGTTGGGGTTCACCGAAGACAACATGTAGATCACTTACTAAACAGAGAGAATGATAGGATAGCAGCTAAAGAAGCACTCTTAGTGGATACCATCACAAGATACCAGCCCGGACCAAAACCGAATCATCAATCGGATATTCAACTACCAGCACCAGAAGAACATCAACAACACCAAGATCAAGAGAATACATCAAAGCCCGATACAGCAATCGATCAAACGTTGATGTTAAGGAGATGCCATTGTATACCAGGTGCGACGAGCCGCCAATACTGAGAAAGAATATACGTATACGAAAGAAGCCCGATCGCTCGAACTATCAGTAGTCTACTTAGTGGAGAAGGGAGGAATGTATGGCTTACACTTTGGCATTTTAAGCTCTTCTCCATGATGTAGTATGAAAGTTTATTCGATAATGAGCTTTCGTGATCTAAAACAGCACTGGTGAGGACCACCACTACCTCCCTAATGAAGGTAAGTAAGTCCTTGGTAGTGGATCTTTTCAGTTCAACTGAAGTAAGTATCTCCTTGTGGAGAGTACGTTTCCTTAGCCAGTGCAGTGCCGGGCATTCGCAGAGAATGTTTTGATGTTTCATCTTCCTCGAGGCAGAATCGACAATCCGTAACCTGGCACAGATTCATCTTGTTAAGGTGGTATCTCAGGCCGCAGTGGCCTGTTAGGAGCTTGCTAATTTCCTAATGCTCTCCTTATCTAAATTAATTATTTCCTTATAGGAGTAAGGTTTAATTAGACGCTTGGATTGTCTTAGACCAGGGATATTTTCCCAGTAGTCAAGACGAAGTTGGTGTTCCCAGTCGTTAATTTGCTCTAAGGCAGCAGCCCAATCGACTCTGCAGTACGGTTCTGATCCTATGAACGCGGATTCTGATCCAGCCCTAGCTAGTTCATCCGCCGATTCGTTGCCTGCAACACCTTGGTAACCGGGTACCCATCCTTTGATATTTCAAAGGCATTTGACAGAGTTTAGCATCAGGCTCTTTTGTCGAAAATACGTGCATATTGCATCGATGAGTCTCTTCTTCAATGGACTAGAAATTACCTTTCGGTGCGTTCAATACAGGTTGTATTGGACGGTTTCAAGTTTGATATTCACCACATAAATGCTGGTGTCCCCCAGGGCACAGTTTTGTCCCCGACTCCCTTTTTCATTTTCATAAATGATCGCTTGTCTGCAACCTTTAATCCAATCCATTTCTTCGCTGATGACAGTACCCTCAGTTTTTCATATTCGTTCCCTAACTCACGTCCCTGCTCTTCGGCCGTAGAAGAGGAACGGCAACGTATGTTAAACTCATTAAATTCCGATCTTTACAGCATAATCAAGTGCGGGGTTCCACTAACAGAGTGGAATTTAATGCATCCAAAGCGCAGTGCTGTCTTCTGTCTCTCAAGCGAAACCAAGACCCTCAACCATTATCCATGAATGTTACTTGCATCGCAGAAACCGAAAGACTTGCCGTTCTCGGTATGTGTATTAACAATCATCTTTGTTGGAACGAAATGCCAAAAATGCTGCAAAATGTCTAGGATTCTTTAAGCGATGCAAGAAATATTTCACCCCGTCTGATCTGGCCTCAATATATAAGGCATTCATCCGCCCAAAGATGGATTATAACACCCACATCTGGTCTGGTGCACCCGACACCGTTTTGCACATTCTAGATAGGGTCCAGAACCGCGCGGAAAAATAATAGGCGATAGAGACCTTGTTAGCTCCATAGACTCACTAGAGCATCGCAGAAATGTCTCTTGCCTGTCCCTATTTTATGGCTTTTTCCATAAAAAATGTTCCAACGAAATAGCCACTTGCATTCCTCCCCCTCAAAATTTCACCCGCAACTACCCGTCACGCTTCGAATGCACATCAGTTCACGATCAAGCCCAACTTCGGACGTACTGTCAAACACAGGGATTCGTTCATAAGCCGAAGGAGACGTATGTGGAATGATCTTTCAGGCTCTGTGTTTCCTCATCGTTACAGCCTCCAAGCATTTAAAGCCAACGTCCACCGGTACCTCCTCTGCTCTTCATTCCCCCTCTTTCAAACGCCCGTGCCCAGAGAAATCAGCATAAGGGTAATTATATCCCCTTTGGCGTGCGCGAATTATAAAAAAAAAAAAAAAAATTTCCGTAGAGTTGTGTGTTCGTAAAATGTATGTATGAATGTATATTGAAGGTAGCTACGCATTTTACCGTTCGACACGTTCTCTTCCAGGAAATCATTGACGAATGTTAACTGCAGTATCCTCAGTGATTTATACGGTCAATTGAGGAGAGTCCCAATACAATATGATGTCCATGAGAATACCTAATTATTTTGCCTTGTTCTTCTCAGGATAATGACTCCAAGTCATTCACATCCTCCTGCTGGTTCGAATGACACAAATGAGATCTATTTGTGTTGACTTAACGACGCACAGCGTTTCATGCTATTAGGATGCAAAATTGATGCGATTACGTGATAGTCAGGAACGAATGAGTAAAGCACGTATATACTTATACATACATATGTATATCATTATTTTTATAGACCCGATAGATCAGAGTATCTACGGATGTTTTTGGCCTACAAAAACTCGTTATCAAGGAGCGAATGAACTGTAATCGTTCTATTCATGTACAAGTTTTCATACATCCTTATGTCCTTTTTTCTAAGAAAGTACTCAAGCATACTTTGGTATTTTTAAGCCAATTTTAGTCATGGAAAAGTTTTCATTTACCTCGACTTTCAGAGGACATAGAAAGCAGTTGTGTTTTGTTATTCATATCACAACAGTGAGCTTATTCATTTATAAATTAGATTTGTTTCTCTGTGCAGTGAATCCTTCATTGGTGACAGAATGTTTCCTTACCTAAGCTGCCTGGAACCACTATGCAACATTATTTCATTCCTAATGAAGTCACGTTGCGATGTCAATATTCTTCACCTGGGACCGACTGCTCCCCTTTTCTTTGTCATTCATTCAACAAAAAACTTTAAGATACAAATATGTAGTTTTAAATGAATCTAAGCACCTTCAATGGGTGTTGTTGCAAATACCAATTGTGAAAGGGGTCATTAAAGGATTTAAATCGTCAACGCGTCTTAACATTGCGACGCTGCATATTGTGCATCCTCTTAGATACATATATAAGTTCCGTTTGGGTAATGGTTATGTCGGGTACTATTATACTGCAGTAATTAAAAAAATGGAAAAAATGAACTTTAAGTACCGAGTAGTGACAGAAAACGTGAAAAGAAAAACGGTAGAGACTGTGAGTCTGAACTGAGTTTCCTAGTTCCGCTTTGTTTTTTCATTAAAAGCGATGAACGGGTGAATAATTTTAACAAGAATTTGGAATGTTGTTTTATAGCCGTTTGTGTGAATAATTTTCTTGGCACTTTCGTGAAATTTATTCATTCGTAGCTTTTCCTTAAATTTGTGTTCCTTTGAAAGTTGACATTTTTTCGGACTTCAGTTTGCGGGTGCTATAGGAAGAGGTGATGTGTTGTATACCTTGGAAGCGAGAGTGAGATTAATTTTTCTTTGTAGGACTGTTAACACTTTTTGGAGCAGTTCAAATTCAAATAGTTGGCGCAACGGACCGTATATGGTTCAGGGCCTAGCTTCTCGCACCGATTCTTGCTGAGTGTGTGCTATATTTTTTCACACAAATGGAAGGGAATTCGCAGAATTGTCACATGTGAGTACACTACACAATCAACAGAGCACACAGATGATCGGTAGAAACGCAGAACTACGTCCCAAAATGTTTCTTATACTATTGACTCCGGTTTTGAGATCTACTCCCACCTGTGCAGCAGAGGTTTGGCCGACTAATGCTACTTTAGTCGCTGCAGTTAGAAAGCTACATACATCGAAACTAACAACGGCTATCCGAAATCTGTATCAAAGGTTATCTACGACTTATTCCCCCTCAAAAAACAAAAACAAAAAGAAATCGCAATTTATACGGATGGATCAAAAACATCCGAAGGAACGGGTTCTGGAATATACTCTGAGAATCCGGACCTAAAAGTGCCTCTGAGACTGTCTAATATATGCAGTGTCTTCCAATCAGAAGTTCTAGCTGTACTCAGGGCTGGAGATTTACTAGAGATGAAATCAATATCCAATAAGGATATTGTCATTTATATCGATAGTCAGGCTGCACTCAAAGCGCTAGAATCTAACATCATAAAATCTGAGATAGTTAGGAACTGCCGCACAATGCTCAAAGTATTATGCACGCAGAACCGCGTAAAACTATGCTGGGTGCCAGGATATTGCGGTATAAAAGGGAATGAACTTGCTGATGAATTGGCAAGGAATAGAGGAGAATTGCCAGCAGGCGAAGCCGTGGACATCAAACCACCTTTGTGCGAAATTAAGGCTACCATTAAAGGCAAAGTATACAAAACAGCTAACCAAAGATGGTCAAACATAGCAGGTCACAAGGCCTTGTGGCCAGAATTTGACCGGAAAAGAACTAGGGAAATTCTGAATCTAAACAGAATTCAGCTAAGAACAGCAGTAGAAATCCTGTCCGGGCACTGTCTTCTAGGAAAACACGCCAAGAGACTATGCCTTACAGACACGGATGTATGCAGGTACTGTAACGACATATGCGTCGAAGAGGATATCACACATATATTATGTGAATGCCAGGGAATAGCTCGAAATCGTAGGAAATATCTGGGTAACTACTTTTTCAGCAACCTAGAAGAGGTAGGTCTTATCAACCAAAACAGGCTACTTAAATTCTGTAGGGAAATCAAGTGTTTCAGGGAAAGTGTTTAGGTTTCCATTTGCTTTTAATGGAGGTTCTCCAGGGATCGCGATGGGCCCATACCGGTGCCTAGTGTTTTATGAGGTTTTCCTCATAACCCTATCTAACCTAACCTAACCTATTCCCCCTCAAAGCCACTTGGGCTTTTCCCCGGTTCAGACTCTTTGATTTTAATAAAATCGGCTTTTGACTCTACTTAAGTGGTCAGCTAACTTTCAATAAAAGAATTGAATCCTAAAGGTCTGGTCAAAGTTATTTAATACTGTACAATTCCCCCGGACTACAATACCGGAAATAAAAATATTCTTTCCTCCGAGAATCCCCTCATATTTATTCAAATTTATTTCCCAAAATCGATTCTTAATTTGACACAAACGCAAATAAACCCAGAATTCCAAGGGAACACATTTCCCTTGTGAGTGCCACAAGTAGCTCCTTAATCATACACAACTATTCCCATTTGAACGCACAAGAAGTTGGCTCTGTACAAAGGTCCTATAAATAACCAATCCATTTCACATATCCTTTCTCGAATCAGTTCAATGGAATATTGCTTCTCCATTATAAGTCCGCACACACATACTTGTTTGGTGAAAAAGCCGTAGAGGTTGGGTCTGGTTATTATATAACAAAGCAAATCGAATTCCTCTCCAACCCCACTTATATGAGATGGATTCAATTTTCTAGTTAATTTCCGCTTTCCAGGTGAGGAAAAAATTTAGTTGTCATTTTGTATTTTTTTTTTTTTTACTTGTATTCCTCTTTGATGTATCAAAAGGGAAGGAGCTACGCCATGTGAACTTGTAGAGGTTTTAGTTGCCTTCCGGGTCCAGTGGAGCCTCGGGGAATCGAAACTCTTTTATCCTATTCGCGAACGGGTTTTATTTTTCGTTTTTAGGATAATGACATAAGGATTCTTTTGCCTCCTTTAATTTTGCTATCGGAATTATTAAAGACTTTGGTGGTGTGATATCCTCATGTGGGGCCTGTTTACATAACCAAGGGTTGAGGAGAATATTTTCCTTTCACTTAAATGACCTAACGCAAGCAATGAAGCAGAAGAGGAATGAACAAATATTTGTGGAATGTCTGATATCCATTTGATTTGTGTTGATGAACAAAGAAGGACCTTCTTTTGGGGGTGGTGTGCACTTAAATTGGCATTCGAAAATGGAGCAAAGACCTGGCAACTTGTCAAGATTGATTGAGTGGAAACTACTACATTTATAAAATGTTAACGGCAACAAAGTGGGTCAGTTATTCAAAAGTATCTAAGGATCACTCTGCCTAAAATTTCGAACTCGAATAAAACATAAAATAATAGCCCCTGGTCAACAGAGCGGTGTATTTCAGTGTACATTTTTCATTTACATAAAAAAGTGAAGTGAAAAATACTAAATTTACATTATTGTTGTTATTTGTGCTAGTGGTGTCTTTTTTTTTTGATTTTTACCACAAACTGGTTACCCTGACGAGGATGCTTTTTGCGTGCTTTGGCAAAGCTCTGCTCATAGCAGTTAATAATAAGTGATTTCGGTGGATTCAAACTCGAGCCTGGGGTATTTTATTCATAGGAGCGCAACAACAAAAAATTCTGCCCGACTAACTCAATTGTGATTCGAAAATTTCTTTGCAAGTGGAGTAGGAGATTTGATCCGCATCGATTGAAACATAAGTAGTACAAGATAACACTGGAGGATCAGGCATTTTCAACTGGACCACGGTTGATTGTAACTGACTTCATCTTCGAATGTACATCCGGACTATTTTTCTGAAGTAGCTCGTCACAATCTTTTTGACGTAGGTTGTTACTCTTAGATTTCGAAGCACTTCCATGATGTGCTTTCAATTTGCGGAGTTGAATACGTTTCAAATGACCAATATATTTAGAGATCAATACTATTCAGTACTATAACTCCGCCTGCTGCCCTCTGTTTTTTTTATGTGCCAACTTTTTTTTTTTTTTTTTTTATAATTTGCGCGCACTCAAGGGGTTATGACTACCCTTTTACATGTTTTTCACACTGTGCAGGCATCGGAAATGTAGATAGAGAGAGAAAGAGATTGGTGTAGTGGTTTGAAACTCAGGTGTATTAGGTTTCACACTTTAGCTCCAGGGGTGGTGTCCAGAATAACTGGGGAGGTTTGATGCTGTCATGTATTTTTTGCCTTCGCTTCTGATTCACAGTATTTTTTCCCGATCCACCTGATGTCATGAGCATATCAATCATCAGCAGAGCGAACAATTTCTCCAGCCATATGACAAACCTACTACCAGTGTTATGCCTTCGCAGTAGTGTTGTCATAAGCTTTCTCAATTGATCGGACTGCCTCTTATCATATAATGCTTACTGACATCAGGGATTGAACCGTGAACCATCAGCTCGACAAACGATGACATTGATTCCAATAGTCGGTCCTCCCATAGGGTTGGCCCATGCCTTGAAAGCAGCCCGTTAATTACGTTTTGTATTATAGCAATAGACAGGTCACAGCTGATAGCTGAAAACACTTTGGTTTATTTATTACCACATGGTACGCCAATCGTCGTGGCTTTTTCTTATTATCATGGCTATGCTATATCTGTGGCCACAAGCCATAACTGCTTAATTCGACTTAAGACGAAAACCAAATGTTTTTATAATTTTCATTGCAAATAAGCATAATTAAAGAAATAACAAAATGTTGGTACAATTAACCGTAATTTGCACTTTGAGAATCTGTATTGGTTTGTTACTTAAATGGGTAAGTTTTTTTTTCAAACTGAAAATTAAATTTTAAAATTCTTCTTCTGAGAATTCCATTTTCGACTTAAGCGGTTATGACTTGCGGCCACAGATATGCACTTGTCGTGTTTATCTCACATAGGTACATATGTACATAGTATTCTTTGATGGTATTGAGATATGTAGTTTAAAGTTCCTATTCCACCTCCTTAGAGAGTAAGAGCGTGTTAGAGTCCCTGAACCTTTTTTAAATATTGAGACGGAAGCGGCGAAGATACATAGGTTTGACGGTCAATGAGGGTAAGACCAAGTGTATGCTGTCAGTAAGAAACCATAACTTTGAGGTAGTTCGAGACTTTGTATACCTATTAATTCAGACGACACCATCACTGAGATCAAACGAAAAATGACTCTTGCCATGCCAACCAGTGTCTCTTGGGGTTAAAAAGGCAATTGATTAGCAAAGCCCTCTTTCGAAGCACTAAAATCAGCATTTCTAAGGCGTTAATCATCCTATTCCTGCTTTATGGTGCAGAGGCATGAACTTTGTCGAAAGTAGTTGAGTTTGATCTTGGCTGTTTAGGGAGGAAAATTTTTCGAGTGATTTCCGATCCCGTCTGCATATACGGTAGGTGGAGGAGGAAACACAACGACAACTGTACGGGCTGTATGGCGACATCAACTTTGACAAAAGGGTGAAGGTCCAATGACTCAGGCGGCTGGGTCACCAATGCTCCGGCCCGGAAAATCTTCGGATCCATCCCCCAGCGATGGTGCAGTAGGGAAAGAACGTTACTCAGGTGGCGCACGCAAGTGAAAAGGGAATTCAACCAATTTAGCGTGCGAAACTGGAACAGGTTTTGTTCAAGACCCAGAACCACCCGGACTGTATCTCCACCTCAAGTGGCTTTAAATTTGTAATCTGATAAGTGGATAAAATGGATTTTATTTGCAACGTAAGAAAAATTTCGAGAGAATTATATTAAAAAAATGAAGACTTTTTTACAATTATTTCACTAAACATCTGTGGAAGAGGAATCTTGGGCTATCGCTGACTGAAAAACCAGATGATTGGCCAGATAAGTTTTAAGTCAGAGTACTACTCTAAACAAATCTGGTAAGAGGAAGGCGAAAAGTGACGCGTCAAAATGGTCTGGTTCGTTTATATGTATGTATGTATGTATATACAGTGCACTCTCTCATTACGGACACCCTTCATAAGCGGACACCCCTCATAAGCGGACACCCCTCATAACCGGACAGATTTCAAAGAACCTTTCTTTTAAACGTCCTTTTGTCATAACCGGACACCTCTCATAGGTTGACACATTTTTCGGAACCGTCGGTGTCTGGACACTTTTTTCGGAACCGTCGCGTCGGTGTCCGCTTATGGATTCTACCAATTTTCGAATAGTTTCGGCAGGAATCCTCCCCCATTCGGTCTGAACCATAGCACAAAGCTCGTTTAAGTTTGTGGGTAGCCTTTCGTCTCCCAGAAGTTGCCATCTAACAATGGCCCACAAATTCTATATCGGATTCAAATCCGGCTTTTGTGTGGGCAATTGCGACTTTGAAAATGGTTGGTCACCAAGCTTGACAATTTTGGCGTGTGTTTGGGGTCACCGCCATGTTGGAAGATAATCTCTTGCGAATTCCTCAACAAAATCCGGTAAATTTGTATGGAATGTTTGAAGGAAATCATCATTGCTCATTATACCATAGATTTTTTCCAGAGGTACAACATGCCACCAAGTAAAACACCCCCAACCCACTAGGCTACCTCCACCATACTCGAAAGGATTCTTTCGTTAGGTCTGTGCTAGAAGGGCATCTGACTGCCAGGTCTAAACTGGTGTCGGATATCCAATGGAACAAAAGCAAGAAACAATGCAAGGTTGCCTGCCTGGTTCACTTGATACCGTATGGGTAGAAGGTCTGAGTAGGCTGGGCATAAGTAAACCACTGCTATACATGCTTTGTGATATGCTCACCAGTAGACGGTTCATGGTGAAAAATGGCAATACGGTACGTTTGACGTTAAAAATGGTCTGCAACACGGTGCAGGGTTCATTAATTCGTCGATCCTTTTTAACATTTACACCAGTGAACTCGTAAGATCTCTTCACTATAGCGTACGCAGGCCGCTTGATAGCGTACAGATCAGGGCCAAAGATCGAGGTCATTGCATTACTCTTGCAGCGTGGCTTCGACAAGATCAAGCAACATTGCGACGACTGGAAGTCGGAAACCATTTTGTTCAGGACGTCGTTATCTGGGTCCTCTGCGGATACCAGAAAGAATTGGCGAAGTTCTCATTCGTAGGACAGGACGGACAACCATTAGCTTCTCGAAGTGTAGTCAGATACCTTTGGTTCTGACTAGACCAATGTCTATATTCTAACATATAGGTGCTGCTCTGGCCAGAGCCAAAGGGGCTTTCACCCTCACAAAGAGACTGTTTTATAGCAGCCAACTCTATGCGACGGTGAAGGTAATCTGCTACATGGCCTTCATTCGGCCCATGCTCGTATATGCTTGTCCCTTATAGTTCAACGTGGGAGCAAGCTCGATGGAAAGTATTCGGGTGATTGAGAGGCTTGCCTTCGCTTATACAGAACACCAGAGTCTCTATAACAGGGCGGACATAAGCAGAGTGAACAATTTCTTGATCAAGATGATTCGAAGGCACATTGCAAGAGCAATGAACTCGATGACTATGTGTCATGAGAACGTGCGCCTTAACGGCTTCATTCCCCCAGAAGCGTTCCTCTATCTAGATTCTAGATAGAGAAGGTCTGATACAGGACAAAGTAGCGGTGCCGCTAATCTTCCATGTTGCCCGGACAGCTGTACATAGGAGACTCAACTACGAGCGACACGTCGCGCTCAGCATGACGGAGCCTTTTCGATTCAGTAGAGCGATAGCATGTCGCGATTTACGAGACATTGTTAGGCAGCATTAGAGATTCTGGTGGTTAGGGGACGGAGGGGAGCCCCCTCGTCGTTTCCTTTTGATTCAGGGTAGCCTCTCTCAAGGGGCAAAGTTGGCCTGGCCGGCTTACATACATAAGTAATACCAAAATCTATGAAAAATTTGTCAGAATAAAACTGAAAACAGGACTAGGTAAGAAAGTGCGAAATTGAGTACCTACATCAGAGTTCTCTACATATTCGCGTCATAACTGCAATAAATTCATCCCTATTAAGAAAATGCCAGGAAAAAAAACACGATACCACACATATTTTCTGTCTTAATGTAAAATACATTAATTTGTATTGAATTTTGCTCGCCACTGTATATGTATATCACCTCTCCTTCGCATTGAACGCTCCTTCACACTTAAATGCTTCATTTAAAGTATAAAAATAAATGTCAACCTTAATGTAAATATAATTCGTATTCAAATAGATACACACATACGAGCACGCATACATATCTTCTTATGGTGACACATTGCTAATTGAAAGCTTAGCAAAACCAAAGCCAAATAAGCAACATTTTTCTCCACAGCTTACGCCATTTTGATTGATGTAATCAGAAATGGTGCTTATAAAGCTTTATACACTGATTAGGTGGAGTAGATACACCCATACATAAATCTAACCGCCCACATGCTATTTTCACTTAAAATTGTGAAAAGCACATAGGCATACCATTAAAATATACTTCGCTTCAGCACTTCATTATATCCTTCCGCTTGAGGAAACAAAGTGAAATTAATGCAAGTGCTGCTGACGTAATTGCCACATGTTAGCTGGCAAAGGGATAAACTTTACTCGCCGTACATTCATCACCGACAGCTCATTCCCCGAGGCATGCCATTCATTGAACATTCGTAAGGATATTCAGTCATAGCGCTCGTATACACACTCACTTCTCGTTATCCTTCTAGTTTCAATTGCAGTTTTAATCAATTAACGTGCCAATTTAATTTGCCATTATTGCTCCGGAAACGGGGTATCCGTATACGCAAATCAAGACAACCTCCATGTGCTGCGCTCCCGGCATAGCTTAAACTATAAGGAGGAGAATCCTTAATTAATTTGCACAGCGCAAAAAAAGAACCTTTTAACGCTTGAGAAATTAGAAGAATTAAGCAAATTAATGGACTTGTTTTGACAAATCCACTTGCTTGGAAGGGATTATAAATAATTGTTCAATTCGAGTTAATTTGTATAAACATGCTGGCGATGGAGATGGAATTTAAGGGGTGGTATTCCTTGTTCTTACAGCGTGGGATTTTGATAAGCCCGGTGCCTGTGTGGAGTAGATGCGTGCTATATAAGGGGATAATGGTTGGGTTTATAAATTTTCGTTTACTTTTAGTCAGTGCTTTAAAGGTATGCGATTATAAAACAAGTTCGATGGGTGGATAAATGCTCTATAATCGTCCTCAGTTTTCAATACTCGAATAGTATTGGATGAAAAGACGAATGAGTATAACCGTTTTCGTTTTCAGACAAGTCTTAAAAAATCATATGTCGAATTCTCAGAACATTTTTTTCTTTTTAGATAGAACCCTTGCCCATGTGGCAGACACTGCGACCTAAAAGATCTATTGTATTATAAGTGTTTGGTTAGTATAAGAGACGTACTACCTCCCTAATGAAGGATAGTATATTCTTGGTAGCAGAGTTTTTCATTTCCGCTGGCGTACATATTTCTTTATGGAAAATACGTCTCCTTAACCAATGTAAAGCTGGGCAATTGCAGAGAATGTGTTCGGCTGATTCGTCCTCTTCCGAGCAGAATCTACGTTCCGTGTCTGAGCTCAGGTTAAGTTTGAGAAAGCCCACCAGCTTTCTGATACTTTCCTTATTAAGGTTAAGTATATCCTTATAGGAGTAAGGTTTGATTACTAATTTGGATTCTTTCAACCCTGTGACAAACTCCCAGTGGTCCAGGCAAAGTTTATGTTCCCAGTTACTAATCAGCGCTGTGGCGAAAGACCAGTTGATGCCACAGTAAGGTTCAGGTCCTATGAACGCAGATTCTGAACCAGCCCTAGCTAGTTCATCTGCTAACTCGTTGCCTATATTCCCTTGATGGCTGGGGACCCATCCAAGTTTTACCTTGTTTAGTCTCGCCAGGGATTGCAGTGCATCGTAGCAGCTTTTAACTGATATGGAGTCCACTAAATTGGAGGACAGCGCTTTGAGTGCTGCCTGACTATCTGACAATATATATATTGTAGCGCCCTTAATACCCTTATTAAGGTTTTACCTAGCGCAGATTTCAATGGCATGGAGTTCAGCGCCTGAAATACCGTGGGACACATTCCCATAGGTATCGAGACTAAAAAGGTTAACGAACTTATAATGGCGGAAAAGCAGATCAAGCGGACAGACTTCTAGTTGTACTATGGATACTACCATATTAAAAAGACCAACGGAATGTTTCCTATATAGTAATGGGGTATTGGGACGTCGTCGTTCTACGACTAGGTAAGCTGGTAAAGATGTTAAGACACACCTGCACACATTGTATATCTTTTTCTTTTCCAACCTCTTGAACTCAGCCTTAGGTGATGATTTTAAAGAAGATTTCCAACATCTTGGAACGTTACAAATTACCGTCTATGTACCTCTCAACTAGTGCCTCAAGATGCGGACGCCGAGAGCTCAGTTTTTGGCGAGGCGTTTGAAGTTCGAATCCACCAACAGGTTTTTTTCTTTGCCTTAAATCTGCTATAAGCCTGGATTTCATCTGTTATGCGAAGTTCTTTAATTACGCCTACCAGATACGGTATTAATTCGTAGGTCCTTTTCCGCTGTATGAAAAATATAACAAGTCAAACACAATAGGTTGTAGCATGTCGCACGTGTAGGTACTAAATTCTATATAACTTGATTGAAGTAGATTTCCAATATGTTTTAAAGTTGAACCAGTAAGGTTGAAAGAAGTAGTGTAGACGATAATGCCATCTAGCTCGATTTATCTGGGACAGTCATTCTAAATTGGGTCTCTCGAAACAAACAAAGCCATGGTGGTCATATGCGGGATGTTATTTTAGAATATAATGCCGCTGAATGTACATATATGTATGTACTTAATTTGCAATAAAGATTTCAGCCATCCTTCACACAAAATTCTGTTTTATTAAATTTTAAAGATCAAGAGACTCTGAACCATCGATAGCACTTGCAAGGACCAACCTACAAAACTAAAGCACTCACTTTTTTCACTGGTCGTCCACTTTTTTACTTCAACCGTAAATCTATTGACGTCATTTATTTTCAATTCGCCCAAGGCAAAGCCAATTTCGTTTTGAGTTTATTGCAAAACTGTAAGAGTCAATTGGTTCCGTAGCTGTCGCTCAGGGATCCTCAATTGAATCACGAAATGAAAGAAAACTTATTAAAACTTTCAATCATCATGATGAACAATATTATACTCCCCTGGTCCTGTATCTCTCAAAAGGAACAGCATGGAACCAATTGACGCTGGAGTGGTGAAACCAAAACAGAAAAACTTCGTGACACAAGAGCGAGCATCAATGACATCAACCCTATCAACGATGCTACAGCACTTTTTTGGCGGTGACGCTAGCTTAAATTGATTTTTCAGACACACAAGTGCAGGCAGTACTCTCTTTACATTTCGAGTTCAATTCATTTTCGAAAAAGAACACATATTTCGGGATTTAGTCAAGCAAACCCGAGACTGAGTGCCTTAATCTGACCGGCGAGATGATTTAACACTTCCATCGTAGCTTTGGCATCTTGTCTCTGGGTCCGTTTTCTCCCCGGAATACGTTTTTTTTTTTTACTCTGGTGGGGGATTTTTAATAAACAATACGATTACTAGGAGAAGACAGCAGCAGGGTAGAAGTTTTACGAATCCCTGCTGGGACCACCACTGGGACTTCGTTGAGTTCTCTGCTTTATTTGATCAATTTCAAATAAGGATTCAGTTTATTTTCGCACTTTTGCGGATGATTTTGAAAAGGATTACATGTACAGTGCTAACTCATTAATCGCAACAGTCAAGACATTTTGAAAAGCAGAAGTTTGCAAAAAAAAATGTTTTTTCAAACTTTTTACAGACAAAAGTGTTAAGAACTTCAGAAGGTCTTTTGTACTATCCCCTATGGGAGACTTCTGTGTTGGTTATGTCCTTGAAGTTCTCCAATAAGGCTTAGGATTGTATTTGCTGCGAAGGAGATTACATCAGAAGGGGTGGTGAACCCTTTTCGAAAATGTTTTATTCTACTACGAGGGATGCATGGCGGGACCTTCGCACATAAGTTTCAGTATCCTCAAAACATAGTCTGAAAGTGTTAGATCAACAAATGTCCATTTTTTAAAGGTGGTATTTGAGAGCACAATGAACAGTAAGGAAGTCGGTTTGTGCGGCTTTGAACCAGAGACAAGAGGAAAAATTAAAACGGCTTCTCAAAACCGCAGAGGACCGTAATACGAGATTACTTTTACTGCAACTGCGTTTTGTATATATATTAAATTTTTGGTACTTTGATGAGTAGCTGTTCAGAATATCCCCAAAAAATGGTTTATTAGCAAGTTCATTGGCTTTGTGACCAGGGACCCAGATGAGTGATAGAATGTTGTATGCAGCAAGCTGCTTGAAATTAGTTCTGACTCAAAGTAGTATGATTTGACGGCTTTTAGAGCTGCTTGGCTTTCGGATAAAATGTTTATGTGTTAGCTCTATAATGTAGACTTTTGTTTGGGCGATAAAGTTTTGTGACATCGAGGCACAGCAGATTTAAAATTGGGGCCAAATTTTCCGGCACCCATGACAACTATCTCTGTACCAGTTTATCTGTCGCTCCAACTGAAGGTGATGGGGATTTTCCCGGTGAGTGCGATTCGGTATGATGATTTTGAAGGGATGATTCAAATATATATTTTCTTGGGCATGAAGTCAGTAACACATACTGCCGGTGAAGTTAGCAGCGGTGTTTTGTTAATGATCTTCCACAGAGCAAAGGCTTCTTATCTATTAGGGCTTCTTTCATTTATGTCATGGAGTTATAGATTAAGGGACACGTAGTTAATTACTAACTTTAAAGGTGCTACTGTCAGGCGGCGAGCCAGGGCTCCAACCAACAAAATTTCTCCAGTCATATCCAAATCCACTTGTATGCGCCACCTATTCTTAGACATTTCTACTACGTATCTTCGGGGTGGATTCAGAGCCATTCCCGGCTGGTGCACTGATATCCATTGGCTTTACATATTCTACCTGTAGCTAGTTCGAACTTGGTGTGAAGGACAATCGTTATAATATTCTCCTGCTTACTCTATTTATGCAGTCGAGGCTTGAGTCCTGTACATGGTTAGCTTGGCTGTTCGGGAGAGGAATTCATTATTCGATTGCCTTCTTAGTTCATAGAAGCTGCAATAGGCACTAGTGATCCTTCTTTTACTTCAAGTCGCTGGTGTTATTTACGGAGTTTACTATAGATTCTATAGACCCGGTCAGCATCGACGTGGAACCTGCCGAGGGACTCACAATGATGGACGAAATCTATTTTCACCTCAAAGGATTTGTCAGCAAGTAGAACGCCAACTTTTGGAGAACTGAAGATCTACTCCTGATACACGTTTCCGTTGTTATTCCCACAAATGACTGTGGGGCGGAATAAGTGCAGGAATGGCACCTTTGGCGCCACACCAAAGGTACCATCTCCATTAGACATCATAGTTTTTCGAGACTTAAATAAAAGAGCGGAATATGGGAAACATGCAGTTTTAGCATGTCATTGTTACAGCACACTTAACGTTTGAAACAATAGAGTTTTGGGAACGTATTTTCCCTTGTCATCTTTTCTAAAGTTTAGACAACAGTTTTAATTTTCTTGAGCTTTTTGAAAAGCTGAGCAAAGCTTATGCCGATAATAATAGCTGAGTAGCTGAGTCAAAACCAAGAAATTGCCAAAATAACGTCCGACATGTTTCAAGGAACACAATATTGCGCATTAACATGTCATCATGCAACAACCCAGTAAGAGGATAGCATTAAAAATTTATAACAGAGATTATAAGTTTTTTAAGTTTTAGTAAATTTATTTATAAACGAGAAGCTAAAGTTAACCGAAATGAACTCCTTAATCAGCAATCTATTTTGAGCACCTGGATGTATAGATTTACCTTTTCTTTGTATAGCACTTCAAAACCAGATTTAAATTCTATAATGAGTAACTTCACTTCATTATGCTGACGCTGATATAACAACACTTGATCGTAATTCCAATCAACATTCAAAATTATTCATCAGATAAAAATCCCTCTACTAAACGGAAAATTTCTCTGCAAAAGGTAACGAATTGCTGAATTTCCCCTTGACTCAAGAAACAACAACCAAAACCCGTTTCGAAAGAAAACCCCTACTCACAGTCTAGCATCAGATTGTATTGTCAATTTTCACGATCCTGGAATAATATAATCGACTAATTCCAAGGGTCGCCTGTCAATCAACGATTACGAAGGGTTCAAAGGAACAAAGAGAAACACACTAAATAAGCAATTTGGAAGTTGAATCTTAAAGGTCTTCCACCATACCGGTCAGACATTCTACTGATCGACTTTGGCCTCCTTTATCCTTCTAAATTGCGAGAACTCTTTCCTGCACAATGAATAAAAAAATGAAAAGGACTATGTATCAAAGGAAAGCAGCCTCTTTGAGTTGAGTTAATAAGTTCTTTCCCAATTCTTCCAATTCACCTTTCGAATCATAAAAACTGTTTGTCATTCTATTAAATATGTATGTATGGGTACCAAAAATAAAAAATCCTGTCACTATAGACAACTGACAGACGATAACATTCATTTATCGAGGCTATATCTTTCGATGTGTCTTACATCGAGCCAACATAAAGAACTGCAGAAAAAAAACGGAGAAAATATTATACCTAGTCGATATAAGTTCACCATTGTCCTTTTAAACTTTGCCTTTGCCTCTTGTATGTAGCTTTTTCTGTTGTTTCAAAGGACGACGACGTTATAATAAATTTTACTTTCCCCCAACTTTGTCAGAGCGGTGTAGGTACTTTCCTTTAGCCACAGTTCAGTTTACACTGGAATTCCTCTCTGCTGGTGCAAAGTGTAGCGCAGTAGGACTGTAAAAAGTTTCCCTTGCAGTCAACAACAAAAATACAACGACTTGACACGATTAATAGGTACACAGACTGTATGGATAGAGAGCACAAAGGACACACAGCAAACATATCTGAAAATTAATCACTGGTCTCCCCCTGTAGTAGTAGATATTACTCTTGAAAGGGATGAAAGTTGACACAAGTGGAACCATTTTTTATCTGCGTTTAGATTTTTAATACCTTTTTGTTTCGACCCAAAGTTATTATTTATAGAATTTTTAAGGACTGACATCTTTGGGTACACATTCTGTGTGGAATGGAAACTTAAATTTCTATCTGAGAGTCTGATTTATGAATGGAATGTAATTCATTAGATTATTGACAATTGTGTTGTTGTGTTTTGGTGCTTTCGCACTGGCATTGACATAAAAGCCGTTGAACGTCCTATCCTCACCTTGGTGTTCTTAGTAAGGCGATCTACCTTCAGGAAAGCCTACAACATTAAAAAATGGAGCAAAATTCAAAGAACTACTGGAGTAGTTCTCAGCCTCAGGTCTTGAGAGTCAGGTACGCTCAATGTGGTTCTTGACATTCTACCCCTTGATCTTTAGGTTAAGACCATTGTATCGTGTAGTGTAGTGAGTAAAAGAATCTGGCTGTTGGTCCGCAATAACCCATAGGTTAGGTTATGTTAGGTTGAAGTGGCTGCCACCTAGGAACCGTCAGCACACTTAGACCAATGGTAGGTTCGTTGTGATACCACGTGGATCATGGGAGAAAGTTTCTCTCTACCTACTCGTTAAAACCAATTTGAGTTTCCTATGAAGCGTAGGAGGCTCTTAATGTCAATATTCATCAGGTCGCCTGTATAGTTGTAATAGGGAGCTGCTAAGTAAGGCTTCCTTCTACGGGAGAGAGCTAGTTTCCTCCTCTTCTTCATCCATGCAGCTTCTAAAAAAGTCGTTCGCAAAAGGGCTAGCCTTGTAGCATTCTTGCCTATTAGACAGTGTCCAGTGATGACACCTATTGTGGTGTCGATATGCAGTCTATTGAGAGAAATTATATTCTTAGAGCTTTTTCGATCCAGCTTTGGCCAAATCTGTTTTGTTGCTAGACATATTAATCCACTTGTCCACCTAAGATTTGTACTCTCGACAGCATCCAGCCTAAGTTTAAGTTTGCGAGTAGCGATTGGAATACCTAAGGTGCCTTTATCCGGCAAGATGGGTACAGTTGTTCCTATTCTCACGAGTTCATCGGCCTTACAATTCCCTGGAATATCTCTATGCCCTGGCACCCAGCACAGGTGAATATTGAACTGCTCAGCCATCTTCACAAGAGACGAACGGCAGTCTAGAGCTACTAAAGAGTTTATAGAGGTCGATTCCAGGGATTTAATTGCTGCTTGGCTGTCTGAATAGATGCTGATATCTCTAGCAGATATCACGTTTTTCTTAAGCCACGATTGTGTTTCTTTGACCGCCATTATTTCCGCATGGAACACGCTACAAGGATTTGGAAGACGGAAAGAGAGCTTAAGATTAAGCCTATCAGGGAAAACATCTGCACCAACTTCGTCTTTGGTAAAAGCGGGCTTATTGGCATAGACCTTACTATTTACGTAGCCCGTTAAATCGCCATAAAACCATACTGTTAAGGTGTGATTCAGCTCGTGGGCGAACGGTATTAGTTACTTACGTATTTGGATCCTAATTCCCATTGTTGGTCCTAAACCCATTCCATCGCTTGGTGAGAAATGAAGATACTGCTATATCCGTCTTTGAATTGTGAGGTCTATGGAATCTCGACCCGTTTTGTATTCCTCCTCCTCCATTCACAAACTGACAACCGTCATACGCTGCCTGGTAAGGTAAGACAAACCTAGTAATGTCTCTGCTTATGTTGTCAAACGCCTTTCCAAAATCGATAAACAGTAGGTGTTCGATGATGATCCTCCAAGTGTTGATGTGGGCGACAAATAAAAATTTTGAGTTAAGAGTGTCCGCAAAGTGTTTTTTTTTTTTTTATTCGCTTCAGCTATGCTATTATTTGGTAGCACACAAATCCCTCTCCATTCATACATATAGAAATTTGTACGCGATAGGGAGGAGACTGGTACCTCTACAGTGAATAGCGAAATTAGACGCTGAGGGCATAAATTCATCCGACCATGTTTAAAGGATCCCGCTGTTGTGAATATTCTGGCGACAAGCCCATCAGCTCGACCAATCTGTTCGATTTTACAATACTTTACCTTTGGCTATCCTTAAAAATTTTGGGCGTTATTCTTAACTGTTAGCGTCGAGATTATTTGGTGCATTCTACGGACTTCACCGTCATTGGCCCCTTAATTCCGGCTATTGACTGTGAATCAAATACATTATTCCGACTTTCTGCCGCATTCAGCTTTGGATATCGAACATACATACATACATACATATTACATTCAGCAGTGGGCGCCGTAGCTCAAATGGTTAGTGCGTTGGATCGCTGAGCGAGGCGTTCGACGTTCCAATCCCAGAGAACACCAAAAAGTTTTTTTCACGGCCCCACCTCTCGCGAATGTCAGACAAACGTCCAAGAGTAATAACTGTCATGAGGACGCTTCTCAATTTGCCGCTTCTCAATCTGGCTCTAAACTGTAGGTCCCTTCCATTTGTGTGAAGAAATATAACGCGCACAATACGAATGGTCGCGAGAAGCTAGGCCCTAGACTACATATGGTCCATTGCACCATACATATATTCGTTTCGTAAACTGCAGTAACCCCTCTTTACCGATTTGAGAGCGCGTTTTATAAGTCTGTATTCGTTTCCAGAAATGGTGGCGTGTAGAGTTATTTTCCTGCTGCGCTATCTTGGCATCGGCAAGAACAAGTCTTATAGCGTAGTCTTGACCTTTGTCATACGTCTTATCGAGTAACTACTAGACTGTTAAAAAGTGTACGACTGAATACCTACAGACATAGTACATATGTACATAGAATGATCAAACATCAGACATGTATGACAGCGTATTACTAACATAAAGCCTAATTCTAGTCACTTAATCATTTAGTCAAAACTCTGGTATACTGTTTGTACCTTTCTTTTACGTACCTTTTGAAGATTTGCATCTACCTACCGGAAAAAAGGCATTGGTTCATAAATACAGATAACTCGGCATGCATGCATTCATGTCGTGAAATATGAAGTAAATTAATGTGAAGGAAAGACTATCGTAGTATACTCCCTAAGGCGGATGAATTTATTGATAAGAGATACCTACTTTTGAGATGTGTATATTCAATCCATTTGCATGCACATACAGGCATATGTATGCATATGAGGTTATAAAACCCAATAATGATACAAAACGCCCTTAATCAATATGCGCTAACCGATCTAACATTAAACATTGAGCTAACGCAGCTTAAAATTCGTATATAAACTCTATAGGACCAGAAACAGTATAGGTAAATCTGTCTTTGAAATCCTCTCCTTGTAACAGAATTTAATTTAAAAAGGTACCCAACAAGTCCATCAATAAAACAACCAACCATGAAATCGATCGCCCTTTAGGGATATTGGCAATAAATCTAAACATAGTCATGAAACCTAATCCTTTTTTCGTTCCTATTTACCAAAGTGTTTCCATAGACCAAATACATAGTACATTCGCCAGTCCTAGTACCAATCCTTCGAGTGTGCCTTTTCACTTTGGCATCTTCGATAATAATCAAAGCTATAATATCCTTGGACTATTTCGAAGTCCTATAACTATTCTCCGTGGTAATGTAACCAATTTATTTTAATTACACAATGAACCCAAAATATCCTTCTCTGCCTGGTTACAATACTACACTATGCATGTCCTCACCAAACAGTATCACTAGTATTTATTGAGTCAGTTATATTAAATCAAAACCACATCTCTATTGATTCAGGCCCGCACACATGAACCGCATTACTGTTAAGTGTAATGGGTTTACCTGGTTTCCTTCTGTAGGATTATTGAACAACTTCTGTGAATATACCTACGCCTCCCCCACATATCATTCAAAACATGAATAAATCTCATTTGGACTGTTGGTCTTTTATTGACGCAATCAACTGAAGTCGTCGTTCGTCGTTAGTCGTGCTGTGTGCCTGATGTTGCTATTTTATTTGCGCATAAATCACGCTCAACTGAGCGAAATTACGAAACTGGTTTCATTACTTAAATCGAACGATTTCTTCGGGTTGTCCTTCGTGCCAGTTGAGGACGGAACGAAAGGAAATCGCCTGCATTGTTTGCTATGGAAATTCTTTTTATAACAGTTTTCACTTTGACATCAGAAACTTTTTCTTTTAAAGCGGTCGATTTAAAGTGTCGCAAGAGGTAAAAGCGTTATAGCCAGCAAATATATTATCATACTTAGAAGGGTGTTAACGGCTGGCAACAGAGCACAGGGTAATAAATATTGTCAGCGAATAAAATATGTACATATGTATGTACACACGTACGTTGTTCACTTCAATTCAGAAAAGAGGGAAACGATACAAGTGAAGCATGCACTTAAGAAAAAGTTTTGATGTTTTGCTAAGTGATCAAAGGGTGCTTAAAGATAGGTAAAGAGAAAATCCTGTAAGGATACAAATTGGTAAAGCGTTGTGGACGGTTTTAGTAAGAATTTTATTAGTACATTACATGCGATCTAGACGAGTTCAAACGTTCATGCAGTCTACAAAATTTGCTTTGATGTGGTGTATCGGTGCCCAGAACCTCGGATGGAGATTGGGTTTCAATCCAATTAGACGATTGTAACAAACGAGTAAGGAAGGAGTGCCAAGGTGGTCTTTCTTACATCCATGTGCAATGGCTGGAATGAATGAATGTTGGAGTCCACAGTTCTTGTCAGGCTAAGACAGGGTTTCGAAACTACTGCGAAATTGACAAATAAAGAAAGACGGAAAGGTACCATCCCTAATACTGACCGAGGTACTGACGCTGCAGATCGGAGGCTGCGTCATCGCCCTAGATCTTTTACCGTGTAATAAATACAGTCGACTCTCTCTAATTCGAATTTTCACGGGGATCAAAATTAGTTCGAGTTAAAGGGATTTTTAGAAAAATTCGAGTTATAGGGAAACTCGAGTTAGATGAGGTTCGACTTCGAGGGATTCGACTGTATATGATTTTGATAAAGACACCGCTGTTGCTTAAGCAATTATTCTTTTCCTTAGAAACACAACCCGAAATTTCTGCGAACTAAGACTTAAGAGACTTTTTTTCGTAAGCACTTGGGGTGCTACTTAGAACTAGAAATTGTACCAGAGAGTCATATTAGGAAGAGGAATGCGCAAGAGAATAAATTGTGACATTTATTGCACCTTGCACTAGAAACTGGACATACATATGTACTTCGTACATTGTATAAGGTTTTATCTTCGTCGTGGTAATCAAACCAATCTCTCAGTTGAATAAAACCAAAGTCTTCCACGATAGAAGCAGCATCCGGATGTTCTACATAAATAAAATAATTGGTGCTTAGCTTAAAGCCCGAAACGTAGGCTCTGCGCTATATTAAAGGGCATCTATCGACTTAAATTATATACCTACATAGCGAATTGTAAATGTATTTAAATACAAATTTTAGCATCTGTAAATGAGCAACTGATAGAGATGGCGAAAGAGAAGAACTAACTGCTCAATGAAGCAGTAGTCCTTACTCCGTATATAGAATGGAAGCTGATAAAGCCCTGAGAAATAACAAGGTGCCTATGGGGATTACACGTTGATGATGCGAATATCCATTCGCAAGAAAGTCAACTCGATGGCTCTTACGAGTTATTGAAGAAGCTCACCACATATTCATCGACATCAAAGTCGTATATGAGCACACCCCGTCAAGAATTGTAAAAAACGATGACTGACTCCGCAACCTGTGTCAACTAATCTATTTGATCCTTATGATCATGCCTCAATTTTGAACCGGTGGAATATATCGAGACTCCGGACGGAAACGGACTACTACATCCTCCCACTAACAAACTGCAATCGGAAATTCTCTATCAGAATTTCTATAGGGAGAAATGGGATGAAGGGGAAGTCTGCACCGAAAATGAACTATCCAATTTGATGTATGTACTGGTGTTGGTGTCTACTGCGAATTCCGAAATACAAACCGGTCCTTCAGACTTGAGGATGATTGCAGTGTTTTTCAATCCGAAGTTGCTGCCATAAATCAACCTGCGGACATGATTAGCACCTATATATGTTGACAGTTAAGCAGCCATTAAGACGTTACAGTTAATATCGGTAAGGTCGATGTACTAAAAAGGACTGGACGATATCTCAGTAGCCGACAAGGTGAACCTCTGGAGATAACAGGTAACGTCACATCTAAGCGCCTTGCAGGCCCTTCCCGAGGCTAACACACTGCTTAGCACTTTGAATAGAAAGATACACATTGAGTCCAACGAGGAAGGTCACAGGCGTTGGTATCGATTAGATACATCTGCATAGCCAAATCGTTATTGCCAGTTTATGAGAAAAAGAGATCAGCAGATCTCATCAAACTCAGTCGCAGGGATATTCGTTTAGCTGTCGGCTTCGTGACGGGACACTGTGTGATAGGCAATCATGCAGCATGGCTAGGAGTACCCCACAACGACATCTGTAGGAACTACAGGGACGAAGAGGGAAATAGAATCGATTCGCCACTTGCTACGTGATTGTCCAGCACTAGTTACCAAAACGAAGGACACTCTTGGGAGCTACTTCCCTGCGGAACTGGATGATCTAAAAAACATTGAGTTGAACTAACTCCTGAGACTTATACATATGTATATCTGGGTGGTTTGGTCCAACTGTCGATAGTTAAATTTAGGTTTTCAGGGTTCTAATAATGGGTACAATGGATACATCGTTAGTCTATGTGAGCCGTTGACAATCTCCTGTCAACTAGGGCACCCATCTACCTAACCAAACGCATTCCAAAACCTTGGTGTCCATATCCCCTATATAAATACATTTATCTATCACTGACGATATATTTGAATCTCTTTGACTGGGTCAATGTTTTTGCACAGCATGTAAAGTTTATCGTTGAATTCTCCATCAGTATACGAGTAGGTGTATCTGGGCAAATACTTTTCTTCAATCAGCCAAGGATTTGCTCACCCGACTTTGATAAAGTCTATTCCTCTACGCAATAGGACTGGGATGATCAGGGTTATACCTATAAAGAGTCATATATAATCGTCCGAGAAAGAGCTTTACTTTTTAATTGCCTTCTCAGTCCAAGGACCAATAAGCATGTACATATGTTTGATATTTGATTTTCAGTAGTTCATTGGTTAAAGGCTGCATTCCGTAAAGATACATGTTGTTAATATTTTTATCAATAAGAAACAAAACCAAACTAAATTATTTTTGGTGTTCGTTGGATACATACAGGCGAGTACAAATAAAATCGATGAGGGCTTACGCTATCTACCGAGCATATGCCGGCTTATTATAGGCGAACCGCATCGATGTCATTGTTTGTATTTATAAGATATGAGTTTTTTTTTTATCTGGCCGCAGTAAATGCCCCCAGTCTTCAACGATTTGGAGACTTTAAAAGTTATGCTGTTTCTGTTAATAGGTGCAAATAATGTTGCCCTACAAATTTGTTTGCATTAATAAGAATATTTTGTAGAAATCGATCCACCTGGTCCTTAACGATTCAAGGATTATAGACGATATATTTTATTTTGATTCGCACCAATCTAAACTTGCAAAATATATGTATGTGAACTGAGATGTTTACAAAATGTGTAAATTAATACTACCAACATAAATTGCATAATATAAACACAAAAAGAATATTTTGTAGACACTCAAGTAGCCCTCTGGCTTTGTTGACGTCTTATCAGAGGAGCAGTGTTATCGTGGATTACATGCAGTTTTTGTGTACCTTATCGTTAAAGTTGTTTACATACAGTTGTAGTAGCTCACCCTCATGAGTAATAATTTTTTAATTATGATATTAATTGAGGCTTTACAGAGACTGATAAAGTGTTATGTACAAATTGTAGGTTATACTCTCAGTAATATCAAACGCAATATATGTAAGTATAATTAATTAATTTTTATTTTATTTTTTTAATTCATTGGTGTTGACTGTAAGCGGATGAATCTGAATGACGTAAAGAAAAACTAAGCCTTGTCATGGCGAGTTTGCTTATGCGGCTAGTATGTACAATGGAAAAAGTCAAGCAGCCATTAAGGCTTTGCAGTCCACATCGATAAAGTCCAAGCTCATAAAAAACTGTAAAAAGCGACTGGATGACATCTCAGCGGCCAATAAGGTGACCCTGCGTTGGGTACCTGGACACACGGATATCTCCGGTAACGAAAAAGCAGACGAACTAGCCAGAGAAGGGTCGGTTATGAACTCCTCAAGGGCGCTCTCCAGCATACCGCTCAGTACACTGCAAAGGGAGATAGAAATCGAGGCCATTGAGGAGGCCAATATACGCTGGTACCTATTAGATACATGCGCAACAGCCAAATCATTATGGCCAGTCCACGACAAAAAGATATCTATCAATCTTATGCAACTAAGTCGAAGGGATATCCGAATAACTTTTGGCGTCGTGACGGGACACTGTGTAATAGGTAATCACGCAGCACGGCTAGGATTACCACACAACGACTACTGTAGCAGCTGCAGGGACGAAGAGGAAATAGAATCCGTTCGTCACCTCCTTTGTGACTGTCCAGCGCTGGCCATTATAAGAAGACGTGCTCTTGGCAGTTACTTCTTTTCAGAATTGGACGAGTTAGGTAATATTGAGCTAAACAAACTCGTGACATGCATACATTTATCTGGATGGTTTAACTTAGCTGTCGAAGATTGATATTTAGGTTCCCAGGGTTTTTAAATATTGGGCACAATGGACTCTTAGTGGTCTAAGTGAGCCGTTGACAATCCTGCCAACAAGGGCACCCATTTACCTAACCTAACCTAATGTACAATGGAACCTAGAGCTGCGCTATGCTTTTTGTAGAAGCGCCACGTAAGGTCAAACGGTCAAAGTGTAGGCGTATGTCGTAACTAATTACCCTTTAACACAACCGAAGACACTTTTTACCTGGGCGGCAGCAGAGGAATATCGCAGGCGGGGTCACCTGTGGAATACCTACACAGTTCCAATCATGCCGAACAACTTGATTAACACCTTAAATGAAATATGTATTTCCACATATTCGGTCCTGGGCCTGGTCCTTCAGATTGAAAATTTTGACCAAGATTATTGTGCCCAATTTCGAAAAATAAACTGCTACGAAGCATCTAACAGCCTCAAAAAAAAGATCCTACTATTGACAACCTTGTAAAATTTAAAATAGGACAATAACGTTCGGATTTGTACTTGGAACCTTTAACAGGAATGTAGCCTAATAATTCCGGAGACTATTATGAAGCAGATATAAGGAAATGCGAGGAGAAAGGCCGGGAAAATTGATGGTAAAAAACTACGACATTTATTAAGGTCATTTCTACATAGAGTAGAAATGGCGTTTATATAGGTTCTACGCGGCACAATTTGGCAAGAAGTCTTGACTTTCGGAATGTCAGCGAACGTCTTATTGGCGCTACATTGGACCACATAGAGAAAAAGAACCACGCTACCAGAGGATATTTCCACGAGCTTCTCAATAAATCATACGAACAATGTCTTAAATATGACCTTAAAATCTTGTTTGTTGATTTAAACGTCAAAATAGGAAAGGGATACACATGGTAGTATTTTCGATAAGCATAACCTACATGATACATCGGACCAGTTGGCCGCAGGATGTACGACGTATACATATGTTAGTGAAGCCCAGTTTTACTAGCTACTGCACTACTATTTGCCTCACAGGACATATTTCTTAGCTTATAATGATATGACCTTTAGCCAAACCAAATGAATTAATATAAACTAGAGGAATTTGTATTAATTAATATTTTTTATGAAACAAATAGTTAATAGCTAAATAGCTAAACTAAAACAATTCGGGGTACGAAAGCTGCCGGTGGTCGGTTAAATGTTCATCCGTCATTCTGTTTCTAAATCTAGCCTCTATTAATACCACTAAGATAATTCTTTAGCTGCGGCATGACGCCCAGGAAATATGCCTTATTGCAAGCACCTTCTCCTACTCTCATTCAACCAACAACAACTTTCCAAAGGATCTGGAACCCAATCATCAGTCGAATTATTGATCACCCACGGATAACCGCGAGAGGAGCTGGAGGAGTTTTAATAGACAGTGATGGGTTTGGGTTTCCAAAGACATGGTTAAGAACCATGTGTGTTCTTAAATGTACGTAACCTTTTAAATTGTTTTTTTTTACTAAAAAGCCTTCTGAAATAGCGCAAGTAGCGCAGGAAATATAGCATACGACATTATGTTATAACAAAATTTATACATCGAAGTTACCAAATAATGCTTCTAATGCATGGTTTTATGAGACCAGTCGTAAATGCATAGCTTGCAGAGGTATGCCAGGAAGCAATTCTCAAGGGCGTCCTTAGTTGTTTAAAGTCATAGACAAAAGCTAGAAAATTGTCACAGGGAATGGTAGAATCATCACTTTTCGCAAAAGAATTGTCACATCGATATTGGGGTCTAAAATATTTAATCTGGCATCACTGACACATCTGTTTTGACAAGTTGCTATGTCAACACTTGTGACATGTGACAAACTGGATTTCCAAGAACAATAAACAATTTAATACGTCTGCTTTTCGTACGATAACAAAACTTTGTCATTTTCGCATTTTCATTTCTGAGCTTTACTAAGTCGACCCTTAAATAGTTATTGCTTACCATGGTCACACTTGGTCCGAAAATTATTTCTTTATTTGATATGCTGTCATAAACTTGGTTACACACTGTTTTTTTTTGTTTTTTTTTTCGAAAATCCTATACACGAGTGCTATAAATTATAAGCGTCAAGCAGTTATCAAGTAGTCATTCGTACGATTCGTATATTCTTCAAAAAGTCATTCAAGGAACAGACAGATAAACATCTCTCACGCGTCGTAAAATATCCACAACATAAAGCACTGGGTGTCATCCTTTGTTCCAATACTCCCAACAGATGAGATTCATATGAATATATATGTATGTGTACTTCTTTGTCATTGGATTCATTTCAAGAATACAACACCACGTTTCTCTGCAAGGACACAGTCGGTAAAACAATTGATAACAAAGTAAGAGAAAAAGCATGCATAGCAGAACAGCCATTAGGCACATAGAATTTCTTTGACATTTAAAGAGATGAGATGACACAATAACATTTCGAAAGACCTCATCAAAGTCACAGCAAATTAGGTGGAATAGTCATCAAATTATATTCATAAGGATACACATGGCGTATAACTATATGTAACATGCCTCTTTTTTCTCACTCTCATACATGAAGTCATTCAAGTGATGACACTAAAATCTTCAACTAATTCTCGATTTAGGTATTTCCTGCGAACCGAGAAGCTCGATTGTAACAGTATCTACACTCTTTGTGGGTGGTGTCAGATTCTAAGCGAGTGAAAGTGATTTGTCTGAATTAATAAATGTCAACGGATATGATGTGATCAGCCTTTATGGTCATGTAGACGACTGATTAGTCTTCAATGGTGCATCTGTGGTAAATTTGGTCGACTTTTAATTATAGCTGTAAAAGATTTATTGCGGCATTTTGGTGTTAACTGATGAAAATGAGAAAACTTGTCGGCAAGTGATTAAAACTATTTTGAGTTGAAAAACAATGACTAGTGTTTATTAGGCTTCGGAGGAGTAGCACCTGTCGACGAAACAACTGGAGCTCTGCTTGTAAGTTTTACTTTGCGCCTTGTCCAGCGCCATCTGAAATTATGAAGTGAAGAAGCATGCCAAAATTCTAACGCCAAATTCCTCCAACTTGCGCAAGAATTCTTGCGATATAAGGGACTAAGTGACATAAGATGATGGAATGCTGGTGATTAGACGTCGACGGATAGGAACCCTATTTTACTTTTCTCTTGCAAAACATTTAGAAGCGCACCCACCTCCAGGGTATGAGTGGTGCCCCACATCAATAGTACGTAGAGTAAAATCCGACTTTCAGCATAAGTCGTTCTTTCCATATATGTATATGAGCTGCTGTAGACAAATCGAAATCGGCCATCGCGGAAGATTGTAGCTTCAAAAACTGTCACTGAATACAGCTTATCCAAAAATGGATAGCTTGAGCATACCTTAACAGGTAGTGAACTATATTTGCAGCGCCGCTTTGTATGTGTCTTAATTAGCTGCATATGTTTACTGGCATCAAGCCAGAGGTCTCTCGGTGGTTGTCGGGTGAAACCCAGCACATCAGTTGGAGTCTCTCTGGAGTCATGTTGGCTGCATTGCCACTTCGACATTTGATGCTGGCAGCATAGGTGACGGGTGACGTTAAACCATTTCACAGAAATTCTTCCATTTTGCGACGCTTGGGATATCCGCATTCGTACCTTGGCTGCAACAAGATAGTGGTTCGAGTTGATGTTGCTTCCGCGGAAGGTTGGGACATCCAGAATACGTTAAGAGTTCTTGCCTAAGTCTACCGCCTATAACGATTCCGCACCCGAATAAGCGCTGCTTCTGCTCTCTGTAGCAATCGCCATAATAGATGCTACAGTTTTTTATCCTCCTTCTGCCCGGTCCATCCTATCGCACCAAAGATGGCCAAAATGTCTACTTCTTAGCAGTCTAGGGCTTCTGCTGATTGATAGACTGCACGCGGTCTGTTAAATGTCCGAACATTCAAAGTGCCGATCCGAAAATCGTTGTCCTTATTTCGCTTGCCAGCTTCGTCAACAGTAGATGCATTCCTATCCGAGGCTTGTTTTTGGTTCGTTGCCCCTACGCACAACCCTTAACCTGGAGGGTCAGAACCATATATACAACCCCTAGGGCGAGGGTCTGGTAAAACCGATGCCAGTTACCCACTTCGGGAATCCGAGCGCTGCCGTTGGACCATTAAGGGGTACTCTGCCACCATCTCTTTATCAAAACCCTGCTTCAGTCTTGATAGTTCTTTACTGACCTGAGCTCCAAATATGTCGGAGTAACTCAAGTAAGGCTTCTGTTAGTTTGGCTGTAGACGTTACCGTTGATTCCATCGATGGAATTCTTCCTCTTGTTAGACATCTACGCCGCAAGATTGCGGGTCAAGTGAAATGGGTGCTGAAGTTAACCTAGGCTTCCGCTGGTCCAAATGTGTCCAGCTCTACATGTGCAGTCAAACTCAGCGTACGCTAATTAGCTAATCCAGCAGACGCCAGGTGGAGGTGATGATGCGTTTTTGTACATATGTCATAACAAATTGGATATCTCGAATCGAATCGAATCCTGCAGACAAGTGCTGAACCACTAGCCATTAGAATGATGTTATTTCATAAACGAAGTGGCATTTGAGGTAGATACTTTAATCCGCGGTATATATTTTCTCGCCCACACACGCTTTTTTCAAGTTTTAAGATCGAGTGCCCTTATCGAAACACCCTTCCTGTTTTAGCTAGAGCATTTATACATGCAATTGCCTCTTTCGCTTTCAACTAATTTACTCCAGTTTCTTAATGGTTTCACTTCACTTTATGCATTCAAGTGCATTTAATTCATCTAAAGAAATAAGATATCCTTTCAACCCAGTATAAGCTAAGGAATCTTTTCAAAACTCTCTTAACTGAATTCCCAGACGAAGGCAATGGCACCCTACATCCATTGAAATCCCCATCTAAAAGCTATGATGCTCATTCATTGGAATCACACAAAACAAAGAGACACAAAGTAGCGCACTTAAGTGTATCCTTGTCTGAATATCATCGGATGGCAAAATTCTAGGTTAAGCATCTAACAATTGCACTTCAGTGCAAAATTTTCTGTCGCACCTGATGAGGTTCATTGACATAATTTTCCCAAAGGCGATGTGCGACGATGAGTGCCAGTGTGTGGTTGAGTGTGTACTAAGGATAAGTGGTCTCGCCTTGCTCTACCTTTTCACATGGTTTCGATGTACTCACCGGGTGCTCATTTTCATACACAGATTCATTATTAATCATAATCTCATTACAATGGCAGGAGCAAATGTTGGCAACATAGCCCGCAGCATCAGCTGCAGAGTAAAGGTAATGCAATTAATTTTGTCCTCATACCAGATAGTCGAAGCAGTAAAATGTATCCAGCAGAAAATGCTGTTAAATATTTATGCATGTGTTAAGTGCTGCACGAAAAAGATTCGCTAATTTCATTTTAGTAGGTATACACATTGCTGTGTATATGCTACGGAATGCAGGAGGCATGGTGGATGCCTTGAGGACTACTCTCATTTCATTACATGGAAATGTTTCATTAACTTGTGCTCCTTGCCAAGGAGTCAGCTTGCGTGAGTTGTTATTTGTAAAAAAAACTTACTTTCAGGACTGGAATTTAATTTCTTTGTTATTCTGACAAATTTCCAGGAATTTACTTGGATATATCCAAAAAATAAAAATTATATATATTTTAAAGTACATACACACGTGTTAATGTCCTCCAAAGAATATTCCCTCAGGGGAATGCAATAATGTTACAAATAAATCACCCACTGTGAAAAAATGGCAGTTCTCCTAAGAGATACTACATTCTTACTTTGTGTTTAAATTTTTCCCATCACTTAAGAATCTGATTCCTCATATCTTGGACTTGTGATGGTATACCTACATACCTTCACTCCCGCATGAACTATACAAGTAAAAAATAAAAGTGCTTTAAATTTTTATTGTGGGATAGAAAAGTTTTGAATTTTTTTTTTCTTACCACACTATCCACACATACTCCAATGATTGATGTACGCATGCTTTAAGGATATTCAAATAAAAAATTCTCTCACTGCTCTTATGAATCCCGTCATCCTACGTATTTTTATGAAATGCCACATTTTCAAAATTCAACGAATACACTTACCTTTAAAAGGGCAACTCAAAGCAGGCTGAAGCAAAGGAGTAAGTGAACAATGAAAATGCAAAAAAAAGATTAAATTGAAAATGTGTATCGTAATCGGAAGCTTTCAAGAGATTTTTTTTATATATTTTCCAGCGTTATCGGAAGGAGAAATTCGTGACCTGAATTTAATGTATGTGAAGGTTCATTCAAAAGCTATCCATCAGACTTCTGGACGTACGTAACTCTAGAAGACGCTAAGACTATTATTCATCATCAGTAAAACGAGTCCAAGGACGCATCGATAAACTGTATTATAGACTATTCCTTTCGTATCGATATTTGAAGGCGGTTGCCTTTCGCAAAGTTAGGTTATGTAGTAGATTCCTAGAATATCACTGCCGCTGGCAACTGTCAAGGTTTTTAGTGTCATTAAATTGACAAATTTAATGCCAGGAGTTGGTGCAGTAGAAATGGATATCGAATGGAATGTCCTTTTGAAAGTGTACATCGTTATTCAACATCAAGTGGGAGTACTTATTTCTTATGTTTCATGATTGCGGTTGTGGTTGAAAACACAAATTTATGCACCCTATAATGAAGCGAATGGGGGACTAGTTCCATTGTGATTCCATTTAAGAGGTTCCGCAGCCATCTGATATCCGTAACACTTAATAGTTTCTTATGAGATTTCATCGTTGGGTAAACCTAACCCTTACGGATTCAGTTAACGTGAAAAAATTGACTAATGGAACTATGTAAGTTGACCTGGATGTAAACCGTCTGATTTTACAGATGTACGCAGCTGATAAGTTATCTAGGTGACTGAAGAAGTAGTGGTCGAGAGTCGAGGAAAGCACAGAACGTTTTCCTAGAAGGTGGGTTACTATCTCTTCCTCTTATTAGTCTCTACAAATTCTACTGAAATCGCTGGAGGACACTTGCAGTCTCATGGAATGTCTGTTTATCAAATAATTTTTTGTGAGGACTCTAAGTGTAGAGCTGCAACTCTTTCTATCAGTTCAGGTCTGTCCAGATTTTTCCAAACAGGTATTGACATTGATCCATAAAACGTTGGTAATTTTGTTGCCTCAAACCTCAAACATTGTGCAAATTGTGATTCTTAGCACCCTAATATGTAATTTTTACATGGCTATGAGCTTCTCTGAAATAGTTCTTATGCTCAAGGCTCACCAGATGCACTTGCGCCTTTCACTTTCTTAAAGTAGGTCAGCAAGTGAAGCGGAGACCTATACTTGACGCATTGCTCTGTGCAAGATGTCTAGTAACTAAAGCAAGAGAACCTCAAACAGAAGCTACACAGCTTTTCTCATTTCAGTATAAAACGGCCACACGTTAGTCTAGCTGGCTTAAAGCCGTAGCGAAATACTCTCTTCACTTCCTGAATTCAGAAAGGAACTATCTACAATTTTTCAATTGGAACTCTGCCCACCTATTAGCTTTCTTATGATTAATGCGTTTGGTTATTGAGCGGGAGGTTCGAAACCCAGAAAACATTGAAAAGTTTTCAAACGGTCCTCCCTCTCGCGAGTGTCTGACAAAACGTCCGACCCTTCAATTCTTGGGAAAACAATATAATACGCACAGCATGATTGCTCTTATGAAGCTAGGACCTGGACCACATACTGTCTGTTGCGCTAAATATTTGTATATTTTAAATGCATCCATTTACTGCTTCATCATCTTGTCATGCGGTTACGTTTGTCACGCTTTGTGCTTTGCAGAACTTAATTTTGATGCGATACTGCTAGTTTAGGTCAGATTTCTCTACTGCAAATCAAACAGAGCAGAGCCAAGACATAATGTTCTTTGAAGCTTAGAGCAGAAGCCAATCACATACTTACGCGAGCGCCACTTTCATCAAACAACCGACGCGTAGGCCAGAAAAGGTCTTATCATAGCCGTATAGATCCAAAGAACTTTTTCGGTGATAAGTCCCATGTCATGCTTAAAAGACCCGTACGTGGACGTGTTGGACATCTTCGACTTGTCATGTTTTACCCAAAGAAGTTTCCTATCTAGAATTACTCCTAAATATTTAACTTCACCGGAGATCTGGATAGTGCCGCCCTTTAGCACTGGCTAAGCCTTTCGGATATGGTTCTATCCGAATTGTAGGTCCCTTCAACTTGTGTATAACTCGCACAACACGAATGGTCGCGAGAAGCAAGCCCCTGAACTACAAATGGTTTGCTGCGCCAAGTATTTGTAATAAGCTTACGGCATAGAACTTTTGAATTCCGTTCTGGTCAGCAGTAGTTCCACTTTAGACTCGTGGGTTTTTCTTGGTGTAGTAGAATTGAAATTCCAAGATTTCAATATTATACCGCAGAGGAGATGCTTCACGTTCCAGAATCCTACCGTCGCCGTCGGTTATCAATCTTTGGCTACAGTGGGTTATTCTCAAATAAATTTCTACGAATCATTTACTTGGCGTTTGGCATCCACATTCAATAAAGTCCACACTTGAAGACCAACCGGTCTCCTTACTTTTTTTAGATAGAAACTTACGGTTTAGTTGCCTTGTTACTGCAATGGTACTATGCTAAAACTTGGAAGCAACTGTAGGCGTGGTTTTAATAATGTTAAAAGCACGAATGATGCTCTTCCTTGGAACTCATACAGGAATGTCCTTCTAAAATATAATATTAAGCTCAGCAAAATCAATCTTAACTCTAGAAGGCTTAGGCTTTCAAAAATATTTCCCGTTTTCCTAATATTCTATGCTATGCGAAGAATTAAGATGGCTCCAAGACTAGCCCAATGAACAATTTTAAGTTTCAGATAGCTCTGTTTCAGCACGCCGGGAGCCTCGCAAAATAAGTCATGGAAATGATAAAGTGCTTTTTATAAACCCTGCACTGGCTTATGCATTCTGTACTGCACCCAAAGAAGAGAAAATTATCAGACACACAGGAATGGTCAACACGAGTAAAACCCAAAAGGTTCTCTTAACTACAATGTGCAAGCTGGATGACTCCCAATATACATACATATGTATCTGTATATTTACTGGGAGTACAACTGGACTCAGACTTAGGACTGAGGGGTATTTGACCGAACTCTGATATGTTTAAAAAGTACGGGTGCACTATAACTTAACCCAACATTCGGACGATCTTATAAGTTAGATTATGATCAATTCAGGCTACTGATTTCGAGTACCCAACTGCGAGTAGTAGGTTGCGACGCTATAGTTATCGGACATTGACGAATAATTGCCAGCTCCACTTGTAAAAATGATTTTCACAGCATACCATTGAAGATGGTGAGCAGTGATCTACTGATTGTTCCTCACGAAACATGGGCTCTTAAATAATGGCGCACTGAGGGATCACTTAGACTATCGATGCTGAACCTGCGCATCCTTGTGTTGTCGTGGAATAGTCAATTTGATTGGAGGTTGCTTGTCTGTCATTAGCCCTCCAGCTGACTTTATGGCAGGTCTTCTGCTTAAAGATACTGCGACCTAACGCGATTGCTATTGCAGAAATCAGAAATCGACCTTTTGCCGTTGTTATTGCTGTTGCCTAGTCTATGTTTTCCGATAACATGTCTAAGCTCCTCATTCTCATTGCCTCCCTTGACATTAAGGTCCACCAGCAATATGACAACGTCTCCGTTTGACGTGTATTAAAAACGTTGCTTAGATGGTTTTAGAAGGTCTCCTTCTGGTCCTGAGTCCAGCCACCTGCCGCGGTAGTATTCTATTCCTAAATCTGCTGTTAAAATCGTACCACTACTATATACCGGCGGGCCTCCAGATGGTCTCCCGGAAGAGAGCAGTTCACTGTTACGGTTTGGCGACTGGTACGCGCCCACCTCTAACCAATCTTATCTTACTTACCCCCAAAATGTGCAGCCTATATTAGAATCGAAGCCAATAATCTGTTTTTTTTTTACTTTCGAGGCCGCCTATGACAGTGTATTTCGCTACTTCATAAACGTCGAATCACTGTGGTAAAGCTTTTTCAATTTTGCTCTGGAGCGAAACTTGTCATAACTCAAGGCAACTATTGTACTTGTTTATGCGCATATCATGGACATCAACAGTAGAAAGATACGAGTACTAGGGCGCATATTTTGGCATCGGAAGTGGCCAAGATGTATCTAGTTTTAAAGGAGAACAATACTCATCACTGTCATCACGATAGATAGCTGTAACCACATGGTAGCCAAGGGTAATCTCCACAAGCTGTGCAGTGAAATTGATTTACCAGATCAGCGGGGAGACAAATTGGAGTGTCTATTGTCAACCTCTGCTTCTAAGGGCTAAGAAAGATACCAAGTATCATACCATAGGGCACAGGAAGTACTAAAGAGAGGTTTTGTATAGCCCTAATCACTCCAGTTGCTGCATGGTGCAGTAGCTAGGAAATTGTTGTAGTCTGATGAAAATAGTCTTCGAGCCTTAAAAGAAAGTCTTCGAAAGGTGTATATCGTTACATGAAGGACAGCTTTCAACACAAAAATAGTTCTTAGTACAGCCGCATACATACACTTAGGGACAAAAGTCTTTATACACACCAGTAGCTGAATGGATTTATTTCTGTTTGGTTATTAAAACGTAGTAAGATTAAAAAAAAAAAATCACATGAAACATTTTATCTACCGAGGATGAAATGAAAACTTGATGAAATATATTCAGTCTCTTTTCAGTCCTTATACAGTGAAGACAATTTTGTGTTTAAAGCAACTTGAAAGAAAATAATTGGGGCATCCTATCTACTTCTATGGACCAAACTGGCCATCCATCTGCAAGAGTTTGTAACAGCTTTCCACACAGAGGTCCATATTATAAATGGGCTTCTTGTAAACTTGCAACACCGGAACCAAGTCGAAACTAGTAAATGGTGGTGGGATGTTGAGTTTTCCCCTGGCCTTATTTGCCTAACATGAGCCACGGCGCTCACAACGGTCAGGAGTTGGCTGAGGTAAAAATCCACTTCATCCATTGACATGGTATGATTCGATAGTTCTATCTGTCATTCCACCATACATAATGTTCAATAGGATAGGACCTAACAATCCTTGTGAAATTCCATCAGATGTGTGGTACTATTTTACTCCACCGTCGGGGCAAAAGATAAGAAGCCTTTTCGCAAAATAGTTCAGCACAATTCAAGTTATGAACCATCGCACCATCATGGAATGCTATGATTCCCCAGTTTGCAGACTTGAACACATTTTTCCCATCCAATGTTATAACGGCACCATATTATGTACATCTATCTATTGCATCGAATAGCTTTTCCAAAGCTACACGTCATAGCCATATCCCAGGAAGATATGGAACTATCCCTGGTTTCTAAGATGAGCTCAATTGGTTTTATGACTTTCTTTCTTTAATCAGGATGTACGAAGTAGATGAATGTAATACGAGAGTATGAAATATGCAGGGGAGTATGAATAGGTGCTCCCCGCGGCAGCCTTGAGTACGATCGATAGATTTGATTTTAGCCATCAATAACATCAGCTTTAAGTCTGTCCCCTGTTGTGAAAAAGTTAAATCAATAAAGACATTATCCCGTGCTCAGCATACATGCAATAAGAGTCCTTATTATGCACAACAAATTCACTCTGTTTATAGAATCAGTTTAATAATTGCTTTATAGCACCTCATAATATTAAACGGTAAAATTTAACAGGTTATTGCTTCCCTTATTGCTTTTACGTGACTCCAGATTTTATCTTTTTATTCGCAAAATACTCGTACTCGTACCAACATCACGCAATATCGTAAGAAAATTGGTATTGTTCTCCTTTAGAAGAAAAGGACGTTGTTTGTTTAGTGATACATAATTTCGTGGCGTATTTGTGTGAATGGGATATAGAAAAAAAGGAACAAATAGTACTGCATGGAAATATCCTTCCTTCTGGTGGAAATGCTTTATGAAAATAAATTTTGTCATTACCGTGCCTTTCAGAGGGATTCCTCTTTGCGGGATAATGAATACAGGACATTGTTTTAAATGTGGCCGTCTATATGCTGTATTTAAGATCACATAAGAATTTCCTATAGGTAAGGCTCCTATGAGCAAGCTTCAATCGGGAGCCTTTGAAGTCTATTGTGATTCCCTCAGAATCGTTTTTATCAATTTGAATGCTCAAGAAACCGCAGTAGATTAACAAATGATAGCTCCGCTAGGCTGCTTTGATCTTCGAAGAATCGCACGAAAGTATTGTCACTGAATTAATTAATAGCAAAACAAGTGTGTTATGGAATCCTGTTGTTCTAGTTCCCAGTCCTAAATAAGAGACATGGCACCAGCAACCAGCTGAACACAGTGCCAACAGTGCAGGCCCTACTCAGCCCTTTGTTAGCATTCGGATCTCCGGTCTGCTAAAATTTAGGAAACATTTCGTTTTTTTTGGTTTTATTGTTTATTATTGTGCAATTCGCAGCTGTAATTGGCCTGTTTCACAGAATTGGTGTCTACAAGTCCTTTATTCGAAACTCGCTTGAATTATATTCCACTCCTATTATTGCTTATGACCATTTTATAAGCCTTATCATTCCTTTCGACTTCAAGAAGTCCATGAACCCAACAGAGTTTATTATGGTATTTAATAGATTTAAGTGACTTGCTGAACTGACTAACATTGTTCTTCTTGAGATCCTATTTGCATTCGATGTGGAAAGATTTTGGATTTAATGATCGGTGCTGGCCGGTCTAGAGAAATTTGGGTGCATGGGTGATTTACCAATCTTTACCATGTCATAACAGCCACCAGCTTTCCTTGATCCATCGGTAAAAGCCATTTCTTCTGAGTAAATCTCTGAGTAAGGGGTATTGAAGAATGATGAAGGAGACCTTATATAAGACCATCTCAAACGGGTTAAAGTAACTGAAAGGACAATTCGAAAAATGTCAGTTGGCAGTACTCGCTTGGCCTTGCCCGCACCCCGTCCATTGTGCTACAGGGACTGCAAAACATAGCAGTTCATAGTGCTTTACTGTACTATTAAATCACGTCCCCAAGTCTTGAAGACGCTTCTGGATAGTTCTTATTCCGAAAACTGGTAAGCATGTTCAAGAGTCCGTGAGGGACTCTCTTAACTTCTTAACCTAGTTCCTCCTTAAAACTCTAGAACACATTTTAGATGCAACGTAGGCTTATAAAGGAAACTCTGGCTTTTGTGTATACGCTTGTGTATGGTAAGTTGCACTACCATCTGTTGCAAAATTTGCTGGGACTCTTTTGTTCTGCAAAATTGACAATTTTCTATCCCTGTCAAACAGAATTATATTCATTATACCTACTGCACGATGAAATGACGGAGACTGTTCAGCACAAGATCTGCAAGCGCCAATTTCTCTGTGTTCCTTTCTGAGCTATTTATCTATCAGCTCGAGCATGTGATTTAGTTTGCGACAGGAGTTAGTATAATGCCTCTCCAGTAACTAGGTGTCCTTTCATTGTAATTCAAACGATTCCTTCATTTCGTTACGCCAGATACCTTTACAATTTGTATGTAGTAAGTACGCTAAGCTGATGAGGTCAGCCTTGAAAAAGTCTGGATGTATGAACATACAAACATACATATATTGTCAATGCCATCAGCTTTACTATTCTTAGGAGTTTGGATCACTTGTATAACTTCTTTTCGGGGTGGGTCGGTGATACCATTTTTGTTCTTGCGTATATTGCAGCAAAGTCAATAAGCCTGAGTCTATGTGTACCAACTGTCCTGCCAAAATAAAATGTCCTCTTTTCCTATCTTGACCCTAAAATCGTAAAGCAGATCCTTATATATGTATACCCCTAGGACGACGGGCCGGTTAGACCGATGCCAGTAACCCACTTCGGGGATGCGAGCTCTGTCATTGTCGGCTCCTCCGATACCATCTCTTTTCAAGACCCTGCCTCAGTCTTTAATGGTAACAAAATAGACAAAATTTGTCACAGGCAAATTACCTACCACCCCTATACTTGTTTTTCAAAGAATGCGTGCAAGCCATAGAGTGGGATAACAGATATAGTCTTCATCCGAATAATATTTCTTTCAGATGTATCCGCCTACATTCATTCATCTACATTGTATGCTTCAAACAAAGTAAATCTCTGAATGTGAAAGCAGTTTTCTCGCCGTTTGGCCTTCTCAAAGCGGATTAATTCGGGGCGGAATATTCTCTCATTTTGGATTCAATTGCATTCCATTAGCTTTCGGCGGAAGTCCATTTGTTTTTCGCTCAGCTAAAAGGCGTCAACCATGAATATGGATGAGCACAAATGAACGTCGAAAAGCGTACACAAATAACGAACAGAGTCAAAATGGTTAAAAGTATACAAACGGAAAGCTTAATCCGATTTTCCGACAGCCAAGGTCCTTTGAAGTGTAAATATTTGTTTAACCTTTTCCCGATATTTTTTACTGTTTACATTAACCGAACTGTTTATCGATAAAATTGTTTACTTCCACTTTTATGCCCAAACGTGCGAGAGTATTTAACAGTTTAAAACTAAATTATTTTAAATATTAAGGAGTTATGGGTTTGTGGACAGTTGCATTTATAAACTTCAGAAAAGCTTTCAATATGAGATATTTAAAAAGAACATAGAGAATGAGAGATGAGTAATGATTTCAAGTTCAAATGCGCTGCTGTAATTCAGTGCTGACATTCAACAACATAACTAGCACAGGTATTTTTATACCCTGGTACGGAACTGATCTGATTCAAGCATGATTCGGAGGAAGACTTGCCATGAAGTGAAGGTGGCGCTTTTCTGAATCATTCTAACTGACAGCGAACTGTTGATCAGGAATGTTCACTCTTCAGACTCTAAGCGCATTATGTTTTGAAGCAGTTCATTAGAGATACAAACATTTGACTCACTGTTATACCACCCAGGCTAGAATGGTCAACTAGCCTGCGTCAAGGATGGGAATGTTCAAAAACTAGGTAATTCCTGCACGGACTTCAGAAAAGACTGCAATGGCCTATCTCTTGGAAATGGCCAATTTAACAATATCAACGATGATTATGGCCACACATTTTATTGTAAAATATAATTGGTTACAGAATTAAGTGGTATTTTGAACGCCTTTCTGCAGTGGCAACGCAATGATCCTATTTTTGGTTTAAATGCATGATGTGTCCAAAAAGGTAGCAAGCGGTATGGACTTTGTCCATAAAATTGGTCCCTTAAGGTACGTTTATTAAGGTTAGCTTTTATTTTACTTACATACAAAAGAAAATACCGGTGCTGATAATCGGCGCTCATTCCTCGTTGTTCAAAGCGCGGCTCCAATGTAAGCAGCTATAAGAAAATAAGTGCGCAGTTTCTTCCATACTGCTGGAATCGCAGTTCTTATCGCTTATCGCAGCTCCAACATTAACGCACCCTTAGATATCATCATCATCATGTTTCCTTGAATCCCATAACATATGGCTGTAACAAATCTCTAGCTTTCTCGGTCTGCAACTAAATATTTTAGCTGTGTTCCAATTTCCGCTGGGTCACTTCTTCAGTTAGGAGTTTTGATCTCCACGTTGTTCTTGGTCTTTCAACCTCTCGAGCACCATGAGGATTCCAGTCCAAGAACTGCTTCACGATGTTATCATTTGGCGTCCTCAGTGTGTGACCAATCCATTGTCAACTACGTTACCTTACATCGAATCCCAAACGTTTAACGGAGACAACAGTTACTGGCACTGCTGTCAACAAATGACTAGGCACTAAATATTCTGTCAGCTATTGCCAACCGTAAAGTAAAATTGTCATGACACTTGACAAATCCCAAAATTTCAACATTTTCAAATGTCTTACACGTTACGTGTCTATTACATCCACATAGACAAGGGGATTTTAACAGTGCTCAAATGATTTCACTGCCAGTGACTCTGCTACTGTTGTGTCTGATCTTATATTTCGTTCAATGTGTTTGTAATGTCAATGTCGTATCTCGTAAAGGTTTATTCTTTTTATTATGTGACTTGAGTTGGAAAAATCTGAAAGTCATTGCAGAACGCTGAATACGACAACAAGTAATCGTTGGTGACAACTAATTGCTACGCCTTGGATCCTATTACTGGTTTTGCATTGATCTAAACTAGTTTTGGTTTTTACGGTCCCGTTTATATATTACGGACCTTTATTGTTCTCGTTCTTTCGTGCATCCATCTGCCCGAAACCGCCAGTAAAGTGATGACACAAATCCAACGACGATGCCATATTTTAAAAAAATTTCATGATAAACAAAGATAGCACCAAGAATTTTGTACTCAGAATATGCGGCCTGAATATTTGAGACAAGTCGCCCTTATGAGCATTTTCGATGTCCGACTTCGTTATCTTATACGATTTTCGAGATATGCAATTTATACTATTATTATTTTTATTATTATTTATTTCACTTCCTCAAGGACAGGGAGCTAGTACACGACACCCTAGAAGGCCCCCGGAGAAAGGTTGCCACAGTCGGAGCAGCACAGGGATCGATCATGGGCCCCGACCTCTGGAACGCCTCCTAATGGAGATGCCTCAAGACATCTTCCTGGTAGGGTACGCAGATGACATCACAGCAGTAATTACGGCAACAGACACCGATAACGCGCAAATGAAGCTAAATCAGGTCATGAGACGGGATCAATTTTTGCATGGAGGCACACGGCCTCGGCCACCGAAAAAACCGAGATAGTCCTATTGACGAAGAAGAGGATCCCTACCATCGTCGACTTTCAAATTGGAGAAGAGGCCATCAGAAGCAAGGAAGCTGTGAAGTACTTGTTGCACCCAAGCTGTCAGTACGGGGACTCCCAATGCGAAGAGCAGTCCCGGGCGGAGTGGACCAGAAACCAAAGCTAGGAGGAGCTTAGTCAGTAGGAGTCTGACGGACCAGGTACAGTCAACGACAATGACCACCTGACGGTGCATGATGCATTCTTTACCTCCCTACAAAAAAAAGAAAAATATTATTTATTTCATCAATGAATTTACAATCTGTTGACTACAAAAAAATGCTTGCTCAACTTCAGAATTAAATAAATTTTGAACAACATTTTTAAAGTCATCCCTTCTCATTGATAGACCGATTTCACTTCAAATGTTGAACAACGATAGAGAACGAGTTACTGGGTCATTGGAACATAGAAGATATCGTTTCTAGTTCTAAGATTTTTTTCCGGAACGTACCAAGAAACTAGCGCGATTAGCTCCTCAGATTTAATATTATTTTAAATTATAAAAATAACGCATTCGGCTTGTCTGCGGCTTTTTAGAGTTTTTAAATCTATTAGCGCACATCGTGAAAAATAATCAGGCATTTCGTCAAACCATCTCATATTTCTTAAAGCGAAACGTTTGAATCTTCTTTGTATTCTCTCAATTCTGATAATAGCATTTTCGTAAAATAGAGACCAATCGACGCAGCAATATTCTAAGGCAGTACCAAGAATAGAAAAATGGTCTTTCATGTGTACACGTCCTTAAAAACCCCAGAAGTTTTTTTTAAGGAACCCTAACAAAGAATTCGCTTTCGATATAATAAAATCGATGTGCGCCGAAAAAGATAGTTTGGAGTCAATAATAACACCGAGATCTTTGACCTCACTGACTTTCGAAAGTTTTTCATTTCCAAACCTATGAGTAAAAGCCACGGGCGACAACAATCAATATCGTTTTGAAATTTGAGACAGTCGCTATGTGAAGATATTGAGCTAAACAATTTAACGTCATCCGAAAACATCAGACAATCTGAAGATTTTAGAACGTCAGGAATATCCTTTACGAGCAAAATGAACAAAAGTGGTCCCAAGTGACTTCCTTGCTTAAGACCTGACCCCAGCTCAATAAAAAATGATTGAAAACCATTTACATTGGGTCCTAACTAATGTTATTTTCTAACTTATTATTACTTTTTGAAATAATAGGTGGAAAGAGTATTTCAATGCGTTTTTAAAGGAAGAATTTCAGCGGAGAATCGTTCCTTCTGTCATTGCTCATGAAGAAGAAACACCGGAATTTACAATTGACGAGCTGAGGAAAGCGGTCAAAAGGATGAATCGGATAAGAGCAGACGGAATAAATTGTATACCCTCGGAGGTATGGTTGAAAATCGGCAATGACGGGTTTAAATGGGACGTGAAAACGGAGATTAAACGCGTTTTCTGAGAGAACGGACAAATGTTCTAGAGCTCAATCAGCAAAAGAACAAGCCAAATGGTGATGCTGTGGCCAGATTTTTTCATATGGCTGTTTTTATACCTCTGCCATTGAAGTGAAATATTTAAAAGGTGATACCTCCACATAGAGAGGTATGCATGATTCGTATAAGCGCTTAAGCGCTAAAATACGTCCTTGCCTCACCTAAACGAAGTCCCCTACGGTAAAGTATTACTTCCTGTGAGGTTGGGATATAGTAATTAAGTGTCTATGTTGACTTGCATTTTCATCTCTTGGACTTCTCAGCCTTTCAGTTCTTCACAGCTCTTGCATTGTATTCGTGCAAATGGATTCCATGGTATCCGAAGCCTCTCTGGATCTTAGTAAATATGCTGCAGTATTCTCTGATCTGACTGTATCTTACACAATTAAATCCAGCTTCAGTCGGTGCACTGTGAATATAGAGCAGCTGATGAAAATGTGCTCTTCAATTGTACTATACTAAATATAGAGCAGATACGAAGCATGCTTAATCTGGTAAAGCTTAGCGTCTGGTTTTACTTTCATGCCTTTCTACCATACTGAGGTAGCATATGTATGTATCATCACTGATTCTGAAGCTTCAACGTGGACCGATGCAACGTGGGCTTTAGCCAAAATCTTTCTCAACAAATAATCGCAAATTTTAAATCTTTATGCGCACAGTGACGATATTCTCTTCAGTATGCGAATTCCTTTGACGAATTGGTGTTGTTTTATCATGTAGAGGGAATTTGACGCGGATGTATATCCATAAACTTGGTAGCATTTTTAAGCGTAGGTCTATTTATAATAATTTTCCATATTAGCAGAGTGAAAGCTGGGTATAGCAGTCATCCCTATCGTTTTAAACAGGACTCTGCCCAGTTACCATCGAAGTCTTAAAGAGATCCGCAATTTATTAGGAGTTTAACTTAACTTCACATGACCAGTTCACAAATATTTGCATTTCTATAATCCAAGGACAATCAGGTTTCCATTTCCTCACAATTCTTATACAACTTTTTATTTTACTTACACCCTTATTTGTGCTCCTACTTGTAAATACACTAGAGTTCACTTTCCATAAATTCTTTTTCATTCCAGATAAATATGTGAAACGACCACCACGCAAAGCTTATGGCAGACTAAGTGTCGACTCGGACGATGGGTCATCGATGAAGAACAATATCGATGATCCCTTCGATGATCTGGATAACTTTGAAATGATTTCATCAAAGGATAACGGCGGTGCCGGAGACCGTCATCCATCCGATGGCCATCGCCATCACGATATGCAGGGTAACTTTGTTGAGAATGATTCTGACTTGGAATTGGATGGACCCTCGAAGAATCCCACTCGACGACAGAAGGAGATTAACGCAAATACTATAAGCCGATTACAGGCGATGGCGATGTCCGACGATGAGGATTATGGTACGAAACAAAATGCTTCATTTAAAATAATTTAAAACGAGAAATATGTGAGCGTGTGGCCTCTTGGATTGCTGTGAATGAAAGCCGCAAGCGCTTTTTATGGTGGATTACGAGTATCTTGGAAATTCCTTTTGGATTTCTTCTATCCATTCAGAGGATTATTTATTTTTTTTTTTATATAATTTTCGATTTCAACGGATCAAGTTTTTTAATAGAAAAATGTCTTCTCGTTCATTTTATTCTAACTTCCAGATGAATCCTTGACATGTAATGTATGTGATAGAGCCTTCCATTGTCATCGGCAGTTGGCGTCACATCAGCAGAAAAAACGGCATTTCGGGTAAGTGTTTTGTGGGGAATAAATTGATTTTCCTATAAATTGGTAGATTGAATAAAAGGAAATTCATTACTTGAGCTTGTGGTTAGGAAAAATGGGGTCGAGTAGCTCAAGAGAAATAATTGGTTTGGAAATTCGTCAGCAATTCCTTTTGTATTCGAAGAATGTTTACCATTAATTATGGATATTTTATTCACATTCCCCGGCTTGTGTATTGTTGATGACTTCCAAAACGAGCATGTGACTACAATTTCACACATAAATTAATCGAAATATTTGACTGAGTTTTGTTTTACGAGTATACCCGTTATCGTATGAGGTATTATTTGGAGTGGTATGAGCTTGGCGTGTGCTTTTTGTTCAAAATTTTATCTCGATAGTATAAGTGTAAAGGAATTTCATTGCTCTGTCGTATCTTCGCCGTCGAGACAAGACCCACACGTAGGGTTAGTAATTATTCTAGTGCGTCGAGTGATTAACTCAACCATTATATTACAGTCCTTCCTAATCACAATAAGCCAATATGCGTGGTGTTTTTGCAATGTTCAAATACGACACGGCAGGCTGGTGGGAGTGTTCGAGCAGGTCGGTTCAGCGATTTACCTTTCCCGACTAGCGTGCCGTCCAGCTACTTCCATTCGGTCTGGCCCAAAGATCACGACCAGAAAATTGTCGACTTTCACTTCTGGTGTCGGTCGTTTACTATTTTGACTGTCACTTAAATGTGTATCTGCTGTCGTTGATAATTTATCTACTATTTCTCAGCGCTTCAGGTGCAGTATGCTTTCGGGCATGTTCTCACGATCTGTAACTTAGTGGATGCCTGGACATTGTCATGATCCGGATGATACACGCCATCAAAATTGGCAGATTTGTTGTTTTTTTAGCATTTTAATACCTATAGCTTCATCTGACCTGTTTTACGTGTATTACATGGAGTGACTGGTTTCCTATTGTCTACACCAAACAGCGAGCTTTTATGGATGCAAACTTTACAGTTCTGGGACTGTCTTGGATTGGCGTCAATTCAGATACGACTGTTTCAGACCTTCAGACAAAAATATGCTTCATCGATAAAGATGATTTTTTACCTGAATAAGTGTGTCTTATCAGCGAACGACCGACGCATGTTGTGGTCTTATAGCTTTAACAAGTTGAAAACTCAAATTTTTTATCAAAATTCACTACGTTGATATTTATGACAGAATACAATCGTACTATGTGGGAGACAGACTGATGGTATTGATACCATCGTGAATACTATAACCCCTGACACACTGCGCTTCGTAGTATTCGTTGACTTTTGCGTTACGTGGTATAATTTGACATTTGTGTTGCGCCTCCTCCAGCTCCTTAGACATTTTTTTGCAACACCCCAATATTGCGCTTGCTCCTCGTAGCTCACCGATATAATTCCTCTAAACTTCTCTTACTTCATTGTTTCCAGTGCAGATAAAATTGTCCTCCTTATTCGATTTTCAAAATACTTTTCGCTGTGATTGCTTGCTTTTGAATTGTCAAAGAAGCTATGAAGAACCACCAACAGAAAGAAAGTGGCGCTGCAAGCAATAAGATGGTGGTATACCACCAAAAATTTGCGAATCTCAATACTTGGTTCTATTCATGGTATACTAGGTTTTAACGTGGTATTGCAGTGACAGACATGTGGTATAGAACCTAGTATTGCTATACCATGGTATCAATACCAGCAGTCTGTCTCCCACATTACAGTGACAGACACGTCGTATAGAACCTAGTATTGCTATACCATGGAGTCAATACCAGCACTTTGTCTCCCAGATTACAGTGTCTTTGGCTATTGAGAGGCTCTATAGAAACTGCACACATCCGAAGGCTAAAATAGATTTAAGAGCATTATAACTTATTTAGCTTACAGTATAGGTTTTGAAATCTGTAAAATATCTAGAAATTTATGTTCGTGTTAGAATGGCCTTAGATTTGTAGTGTAACAGGTGATGGCAGCCCTAAGGGGGGTTTTATTTTTTACAAAATATAAAAGAAGACTTCTTTCCCTGACCTAATAAAATTCAAACATATGTCTTGAGTTTGCCGCAGTGTGCTCTGGGCTACAAATCGCTATTGTCCTTGAAGACATATTTTTAAAATAAATCTAAATCATTGGGACTCAGTTGGCCATCGTTCAAAAAATTACGAAAGGAAAACTTTGCACGAATCTCATTAGAATGTCATCACCAGAAGCTACAAAAAAAAGGTCAACAAAAGGCACCTCAAGATGTAAAATGTCCAAAAAATTTGAATAATGCATTCAACCTGGCTTGGGGTGATTCTTACAATACGAATGAGATGGTCCTCCTAATTTTTTTTTTTTAAATATATGTGAATAAGTATATCTACGTATATATGCATATCTGAGTGCGAAGAAAACAATTCTATAGTTCAGCTCAATGCATAAATAATTCTTTTACAAATAAATTTGCTTTGTCATGGAATTCATTCCGACATCGTCTGCTCACAGATTATGCAAATCACTTCGGAGGGAGGATTAAATACATTGTCCTTCATTTAAATTCAAATGTTATTACCAGGTTGGGGTGATTCAATTTGGAAGCACGTAAACACGTATCCATTGAAGAGTGGGAATGAAATATGTATGTAATAGAACGCGGTCATTAAGAACAGGATACAATGGTGAATTTATTTGCACATATTTTCACTTATAGATAGTATTCGGATTGGGCAGGCGAATTGAAGAAATATTTAGAGTTCAACTTTTGAAAATAGACAAAATATGAGCGCCTAAGTGGATCTATTGTTATTCACCACTTCTTGAAGTTTTTCATGAAGCGCAGTGGATATACAAGGTGGCGCAAAATCAATCATCTAATTTTGTTTTTGAATTACGTTTTTACTAAATAAAAAAAAATGATTTTGAGTGATGGAAATTTTCATTTGGACCTTTCAAATTTTTCTGTCAAGTGGAAAAGATGATATCCGCCAAGTGGCTGCCGTCAGTGTTGATATACATTTGTGCCTGTTTTATCGCATTTTCCATGACTTTCCGCAAGATTTCCGGTGATAACTGTTCGCATTCCTGTCGAATATTCTCCTTAAGGCCTGTTGGCATAAACCCGCGACTTGAAGTAGCCCCAAAGAAAGAAGTCTGGGATGGTCTAATCGGGCGATCTTGCCGGCCATGCCAAATCGCCATACGGGAGATTACGCGACCAGGAAAGGCTTCCTTTACAATATCCATTGTGGGTCGTGCAGTGTGTGCGGTTGCACCGTCTTGTTGAAACCACATGTTCACCAAGCCCCGCTCATCCAATTCCGGCAGTAAGAAGTCGTTTATCATGGCCCTGTAGCGTTCGCCAGTAACAGTGACCGTATTGCCGATGGCGTCCTCAAAAAATACGGCCCAATCACTCCTCCCGCGTGAACGCCGCACCACACAGTGGCTTTGAGTGAATGTAATGGCTCTTCGTGCATCACACGCGGATTTTCAGTGCCCCAGAAACGAAGATTTTGCTTATTGACGTAACCGCTTAAGTGGAAATGCGCCTCGTCGCTCATGATGATTTTCGACACAAAATCGTCCTCTTCGTTGTTGAGATTGAGGATGGCTTGACAGTCATTCACACGCGACTGACGGTAAGGATTGCTTATCTGTTTGTATTCTGCAGCTGTCTAGTTCACAAACGTCAAATATGATTGACGTACGACGCCATTTGCAAAAATTATAACATCTTCCTCTCTTTAACAAGCGTTACACAAAGCCAATTGCTGAGGTGGATCTACCTAAGGCGTTTTCGATGTGTGATCGAAAGTTGAATTCACTTTCACAGATGATGCCTCCTAACGTCCTGACGTGACTGAGTTTACAGAGTCATTACAATTGAAGATAGATCCTAGGTGATATTGGGAGATGCTTGTAGGACTAGCTACTGCCCTAAATAATTTTTACTGTGCCAGATGGAGAAATTATCCAGGTCATCCTGAAGAAAGCGATAATCAGCGGCAGAAGGTATATGTACGCCCAAAGGCTTTCGTATGATCGGCATAGACCGAAAGATCAGTTCCAAATGATAATATATTTACCTACCATCATTTGCTGTGAGGATAAAGATCTGTGGTCGAACACGGCTTGGAATTCAAGGGCTCATACCTACAAAAGAATAATTTGGTGGGTAATTTATGTTAAAGCCTTAAAGGCACAAGTACTATACAGTGAGTGGTTGTTGACCTTCCTTTAAGTAAGGGAATCTTTAATTTAAGTCCTATCTCCAAATTAAGTTTTTTTGTTTGCTCATTCAGGGTTGGAAGGGTTGAATTAACCCTTTTTCCATTATTTCCTAGTCGTTGGAGTACCTCATTAGTAACAGGAACCCATACCATTACGAAGATGAGAATATCCTGAGATATGCCCCTAGTAGCATATGCGCCTACATATTTTTTTATTTGACTTTCCTCTAACACATTCACCTTCAAATTAATAAGAATAATTAAAATTGAGGTCCGCTAGGGTCCTTGCATCGTGTCTGACTTTTATTATGGAAAAATGGAGGACAAAAAACATTCACAAATTTTCATTTATCAATGCGATACCATATGTTCTCTAAGGCGTATTCAAATATAAAAAGGTATGTACGTGTACGGTATATACGCAACACATCAAATCAAATGTTATGCGCCCATGACCGTTTCTCACAGGAGCGAATACAAACAAGAAAAAGAGTGAGTTTCAACGAAAATTAGAAAGAAATCTAAAGAAAAGGAATGCCTCACACAATTGAAGAAGAGGAAAAAATAAAAAGAGGAAATATGATAATTTCCCCCAGCCTCACCATGTGAGTGCAAAAGTAAATTTACAAAATTGTTATTCCCTCAGCGGGTAGGCATACTCAAACTCTTATCCTTGACGTGACAGATGAAAAAACCTTAGAAGAACGATAACCCACAGCGTTTAACAACCCCACCTAGCAAGTACTTGTGATTTTCTAATGGAATAAGGTACACGACTGGGTCGCAGATATGTACTTGCTTTCTCTATGACTTGAAAGCTAAAATTATTATTTTTTTAAATCGTTATAAATCGGAGATACATATATTTATGTATATGTACATATATGAACAATTGAATTGCGGTGGGAGGTTAGGTTATGTAGATGGGTGCCCTAGTTAACAGGAGACTGTCAACGGCTCACTTAGACTAACGATGAGCCCATTGTGCCCAATATTAGACCCTTGAGAACCTAAATTATATCATCGACGGTTGGACTAAGCTACCTAGATATACATACATATGTTTAAATCTCAGGAGTTTGTTCAGCTCAATTTTTCCAAGATCATCCAGCTCTGAGGGAAGTAACTCCCGAGAGTGTCCTTCCTTTTGGTGGCTAGTGCTGCCCAATCACATAGCAAGTGGTGAATCGATTTTATTTCCTCTTCGTCTTCCTCTCTGTAGTTCCTACAGAAGTCGTTGTGGTGTAGTCATTGTCGTGCTGCATGATTGCCTATCACACAGTGTCCCGTCACGAAGCCGACAGCTAAACGAATATCCCTGCGACTGAGTGTCATAGGATCAGCGGACTTCTTTTGTCATAGACTGGCCACAATGATTTTGCTATGGCACATGTATCTAATCGATACCAACACCTGTTAGCTTCCTGGACTCAATGTCTGTCCTTCTGTGCTAAAGTGCTAAGCGGTGTGCTAGCCTCTGGAAGGGCCTTCGGGGCGCTTAGATGTGACTCTGCCCTGGCTAACTCATCCGCCTTTACGTTACCTAGTATATCCATGTGGCCCGGTACCCAACAGAGACCTGTTGGTCACTGATACATACATATATTAATATATGTATTTATTTTAATCCAGGTTTTTAAGAGATTGGACCTCACCGATGTTGGCTGTAACGCTTTAATGCCAGCTTGATTGTCAACATAGATGCTGACTGTTTTTCCAGAGATGTTACTCGCGCTAATCATATCCTTAGATATGACGCAGATAGCCCAACATTTAGGAACACTACTAAACTCACTTGAACACCTTGGTTTTCGCTCCAAAAAGAGTTAACGGGTAAAAATCCAGATCTGTCCTATTCTGGGTGAAGATGATTCGATCCGGTTTTTTGCATTAATGGAAAGCTCGTGTTGAAGGTACCGTTGTACCACGAAGAACTCCCACCTTATGACATTTGTAGTAACCTTCCTAAATTTGTTACTCGCCATTACAGTCGCGTAACCAACTGTGTGAATGTCGATTTTCCAAGCACAGTTAAGTCCTACAGAGTGGGTGATAATACTGCAAGCACCCTGTGGATATTCCCTGCTGAACTTTCCCCGAAGTCGTTCGATTCCTGTCTGCAGTTGCTGATTCACGTCAAAAAGAGGCACCAAACAAACGTCTGCTGAACTTCACCAGGATATGCTTGCAATAATCCCCGCCTCAAGTCGCACATGTGTTAGACTCACGATAGTTCGGTCATTATTAAATAGCTATCCGTTTGCCACCAATGGGGGTGATGCTTAAATTTTAGTATGGTGTAGGTAATTCAAAGAAAATTTGGAGAACCGCTTCTTTAAGTTCCAAAATCGATCAAAATTTTTCATGAAGCCAATACTTACCCCTTACAGGAGCACATAAAATCCCTCCCAAATAACAAAGTCGAAATTATTTACGCGGCATTGTTTTCACCCGGCCCACCTTAATTCTGTTTTGAAAGTCAAATGGGAACGTATAGCCGTAGACATCTCTCGTCAGAGTCTAAATCAGATCAAGCCTTAGAAGGCTTGCATCAAAAATATGTGCGCGACCTGAAACAATGACAACTGCCATACACAGGCATTAAAATACTTCCCCGTGGTTGTGTTAATACAAAACATGGAAACAGGATCAAGCAATTGAGGGGTGTCTCAATATAGAAATACAACGTAAACCAAAAGTAAGAATCTTTGTGGGGCTGATGACAAAGAGGATTCCGAGATACACTGCCGAAGAAGACATCATCCTACTTACGGCCCCGTAAGAACGTTATCCTTCTTACGTGGGTGCGTCGTAATTTTGAGCCCTACATGAGACGAGACGAATGCTAGAGGGGTGCTTTCTTGGTGTGCAGAAAATGGGAATCCCATTTGAAAATTTGATCCCGGGGGGAATAATAACTTAAATGTGTTTTAATAAATTTCATCGTTCCTAAAGTGCTGCTGGAAATGTGCTGTTTTCACGAAGGGAAAGGCGGATGGATATCAGTGCTACTGCTGGCTGCTGCCACCAGATATTAATGGAGTTTCAGCTCCGAGAAATGTAATGTAATTTTGTATCCAAGTGTGTGCTCACTTGAGATATTTCTAACACGCAGTATTGCCTATGTGTAGCTAATTTCAAGTGAATTAATTATCTACGAGAATTTCGCAGAATTAAGCATTTTTCCGTGTAAACAAAGCGTCAATTCAGCGAAGCAATTATGTTCTTACGAAATACACTAGGCTTATGTGTACTTGTAGCTGCGGGCTACAATTGAATTTGCGTAAAGATATTGTCATAAGACCACATGTAGGTATGTAGCATGTAGCTTAAAAATATTTTAATACTCGTTTCTTAATCCAATATTACACGTGGTAGCAATTACCAAATGACAGCCTACTGTCTTGGAATTAATTAAATATTAAACGAGAAATTTAATCGGTTGGTTCGTATATACAATGGAGGGTCTTCTTTGTGCTGTGGATTATCGTTGAATCGGGATTTGAATAGAAACATTCTTGCTGGAGCCTGTAGACATAGTTGTGTTTAAAATTTAATATCAATTTCACTGGATATTGCAAGAAAACCTTTTCATGGACCCTGTTTAGCACATTTTGCGCTTAAAAGAGACATGACATGGTACACTTGCAATAGAGGTACATACATAAATAAATACACAAGTAGCAGAATATTTGGGAAGATACCCATGGTAGTCACTTAATAAAACACCAAGTAAGAAAGTGTCAAGTTCCTCTTAGATACCTAGTTCTTCTATAAACTTTCCATGTGTAAATGTTTTAGTCCAAACCTCATCCATTGTCCTTCCTAATCAACACCGACGCGGTATTGAATTCCTGTGTACATATTCTACGACAAAAGCACTAATATGAAGGCGTACGTTTTATTCTATCGACAATAACAGATAGTTAAAACACCATTTGTACAACAACAAACGTAAGTATCGATTGCAGGCAGAGAGGCACTCCAGTAAGGAACTTATTTTTTTTATCAAATACTGGATACCCCCCTTCGGGAAGGGGACGGAATATAACGTTGGCATGCCTGTTGTAAAAGGCGACTTAAAACCCACAAAGCGAAGACGAAAACTTTGCAAAATTGGCAAAAAAAAAAGCATATGACCCGGTCCTCCTGCCAGGGTGTTTGTCCGTATATATTACTGTACTACCCAATAAAACTAATACGTTTACAACAAATATGGCAATGAACAAAACAAATGATATGAATACCCCAGATGGCAGACCAGGTAAACTGGAAAATCCTCGCTCCTCGAAGGTCGGTCCCATGGATTCTGGGGAGGGGGCCATTTATTGCTTCTTCAACAAAACTCCAGAAGGAGTTCGCTTACGCCGAGAATTCCACCAAAAGCGATAGCGCCAAAGATAGCGCTATAATTCTAAGTATTCCAAAGATACAAAATCAGAAACCTGGAATTGAAACCAGACCAACCGGTGGCACTCAACTACAGATTGCCTTCAAACACTTCAGTGGTTGTTGCGTAGGACTACGGAACGGGAGGTTTAAAGTTTGAATCCCAGGAAACACCAACGAAGGTATTTCACGGTCCAACCTCTTGCGAATATCTGACAAATGTCCGAGATTAATTACTATCATAAAAAAGCTTCTAAATTCGCCTTTCGAGCATGGCTTTTAATTGTATGTCCCAAATCAAATGGCTGGGAGAAGTTAAGCCTTAGGCCCAACATGGGCTGTTAGCGTCAAATATTTAGTTTCTTATTTCATCGCCGTTATCTTATTCTGAGTAATGGCGGAGGAATAAGTGTTCAACTCCAAACTTGTAATAAGTAGTCGTCGTCAATCATCCAAGGGGCACAGGCAGGAAGTGATGTTGTGTTTTTGCCCACAATCCTCGCGGTAATAATCTTCGAAAACTTCATATCCAGTATTTCAAAACTTCTGAGCGGAACTTTAACCAAGATCAACGTAGAACTTAACTCAAACTGTGTCAAAGACCCAATCCTTTCCTTAACTATTCTTGTTGGATATTGAGACCATCTCCGCAGTCTTAAACGCAGTTAGAAACTCTGCATGTATCCGGAAATCTCAGAGCCACCTCTAGGTTTATACATATCTCTCGAATATGCAATCGGCCCCTTACCTTCACTGGTATTGGAACCATCTGTGTAAACTAATATTTAATTTTGGGTGGGAACTGCCTTCTCCCTATCAGCGTGCAATACTTCGCATGATGTGTCGAAGTCAAGGGTACCCATTATTTCATCGTCATTTAAGGATTTCTCAAGTCCGCGGATTTGATCAGATTGCGCTGATGGTCCTCCGGAAAAACGACCGCCAGCCGAAGTGCCCTGAGAGTAGATTTGAAGTCCCTACACCATTGCTGCTTGAAGGTCTCTTTCATACGGTTGCTGGTGCAGGAACGCATCCTGATGACTTACCCATCTCTGAGAAACTAGTCTTCGCATCTGGAGCCCCGCAAACCGATGCAACAAGTAATAGACCAGGCTGCCCAACAGCATGCCCACCAATTGCAGAATGTTGTCCCGCTAGCACTTACCACTCTTAGACTAGATGACATTACTTATGTATTTTGATATATGTAAAAGTTTTCAAGCTAATTGTTCGATTACGTTAAGATGCTCAGATTTATTTTTACAATCGGGTAATTGACTGGTCATCTCTATGATAAGAGACTGCATTTCTACTGGAGTAATAATCTCTCCCTCAGTCGCATCTCCACGATCAGGCTCGATAAATTGATTTAATTAAGGCTTCCTCCACTCTTTTTATCTTAGTTTCTACTACTAATAAAAATGTGATATATTTAATCACCAAGTTATTGCTGTGCTTACATTCCTATTAATAAATTGTTTCAATGCCCTACTTTGAGTTTTTGTCTCTTAGCCAAATTATGTATTTATTAATATCGAACGATATGTGTTACTTATTCAAAAAAAGATAAATTTGCGAAACAACGGTTTCAAGTGCATGAACTATGATTGGCTTGGTAAATTTCAACGACCTCTTACAGAAGTTAACACAGCAGACGTCGAGAAAGTTTTGCTATATTACAGACGCCCAAGTGCTCGTTAAAAATCCAGATTGTAGCACATGTTCATCACGTAAATTAATATACAAAACGAAAAAAAGAAATCCAAGTAACTTGTAAAATGCAGATTAATACCCCCACACAAGTTGCCATATTGCAAAAAAAACTTCTGAAAAGTTAGAAGTTAAAATCAATAAACTGATTTTTGTGTAAAAATAAAGTGCACACCAGTAATTCATTCAAAAGCCCATATCGGTGTGCAAAAAAGTACATACGGAGGGACTAACAAAAGTTCGGTTAGTTGGTGTCAATTAAGTAGTTTTTGAGAAAAAAAGATGCATTTCTGTATCTTATAATCTAGCAATATTTATTTCCAAATTTCAGAACAATAGGTAAAAATGGAGACGAGAAGGAGAAAAATTAGTGACGTAAGCTCGGTTAAAGTTCCACCGCCAACACAGCAAGGAATTCGTTTTGCCATTCTCTTCGGATTTTGACGTCAACTCACGCCAGTCAAAATTCTGCACGAATGCCAAAATGCATACGGAATAAATGCACCATCTCTTGTTACAATTTCAAAGTGGCTTCGAAGATTCCAGACTGGCCATTTTTCTGTGGAGGACGAATGTCGTGAAGGTCGGCCCAAATCCTCGACCGGCGATAAAAATGTGGCCCTGATGAAGGCCGAAGACGAAGATGCCAGGATGACACAGGAGATGATAGCGAATGAACTGGGCTTGAACGCCATGGCTGTGTCGCGAATTTTAAATTATCACCTGAAATATTCGTAGAAGTCAGCTCGATGGGTTCCACAAATTTTTAATGGAGAGCTCTTGTTCGCTTTGCTCAATATTTCCTGAATAAATTTGAAAATGGAGAGTTACAGGTGATGAATCTTGGTTTTACAAGTAAGACCCGGAAACCAAACAGCATTCCATGGTATGGAGCCGAGAAGGTGCACAACAAAAGTTATGATGTCAATGTACTTCACCAGGGCGAAAACGGTCGCCGTCATCTCGCTTAAAACTGGTCAGACAGTCACTGCTAATTGGTATACCGAAACTTGCTAACCACAAGTTTTCCAAAATTTACTAGGACACTGACAAAAAACAGGAGCTACTTTTTGCACCACGACACAATGCCCCTGCGCACACTGCTGAAAAAACCAACAACTTCTTGCGGTCTCGGACATCAATGAAATTCGCCCACCTCTCTCCACTTTCAGTTCGATAAGGATACACAGAAAGAACCGCAAAATGCCGCAGGAAACCTATATTACGTTCATTTGAATGTATACTTGGTGCTATGCGTATAAATGAGAGGAGCACTGCAGGTTAATTTAAACTATTGATTGCAATCGCTCCGACGGTCCAAGAACACCTGCATTGTGCGCATTCCAGGTTACCATTCGATGTAATTAGACTGAGCAAACGTTTAGTTCTCCTTCTTCCACATCGTCGTAATAAATGAAAATGCAAATGTTAGAAACTCACAAATGGCAATAATTCTCCTTTGAACATGAAAAACAATTCCTTTTCGTTAGTGCAGGATAAACGGAAGGTGAAGGATTAACCTTAATATTATGTTACTTAGCTGTTTGCTTGTTTATATAAGTGTATTCAGACTTAAGTGCACGACTGAATTGTGTGTAACATTTCATTTAAAAAAAATGCAGTGTTAATTAGGAATTAATTGAAAGTATATTTAAGTATAAAAAGGACTTAAAGAAAACTAAAAGGCTCCTATCTTTTAACAGAAGCCTCACAGTAGGAATAATTACAGGACACTGTCTGACAGGAAGGCACGCTATTAGATTGGGAGTCCTGTCCAATGATTTCTGCAGAAGTTGCAGAGATGAGGAAGAAGAAGAAAAAACCTCCACCTCCTAGACACATGCACAGCGTTAGCTAATCTGAGAAGGAGACTACTGGGCAACTACTTCTACGATACGAAGATCTCAGTGATCTGTCTAATATAGATATTCCAAATATATGTACATACATAGATTTATAACCTCCCAAGGGCGACAGGTGACCCTCTCACAACCTGTTAGACTAGACTAGTAAATACATAACATTCACAACTGCATATTAGTAAGAGAGGTTGATTGAGTCAGTCATCCTACCTAAATAAAGCCAAATTATCTATTGTTATTATAACAACATAGTTCAATTGCATAACAGTGCAAAAGGTTTGATTAAATCATTCACCTCTATTACCCTTACGCACCCACATTACCTCCACGCTCCACCTAGTAATTAAGGGTTCGATTGTATCAGTCACTGTAATACTTCTATGCACCTCACTACCTACACGGCAACCTCGGCACTAGTGTTTAACTGAATCAGTTACCCTATCTAGCCAATTACCAATTGCATAATAGTACAAAGGGTTCGATTGAATCAGTCACCCCCAATACTCGCTTGCACCCTCTACCTTTCCGGCCCATCTTAGCAGTCAGAGTCAGTCAGTCACCCTACCTAGCCACTTCAGGCACAATTAAATCCCACCCACAACCCCTTCCCGAGTACCAGGTCTACAAAATATGTGGTATCACAATGGACTTACTCTCGGTCTAAATATGTCCTAACTATCGCCAGGACAGCCACCTTTCCTAACCTTTCCTAAAAAGACGAGCAAATTTTTTGTAATTTGGCTTAAAATATTCTGTATTTACAAACTAAGATCTGAGAAGCTTAAGTAAAATATGTGGAGTAACGGATGCTACGTGGTCAAGTACCTGGCTTCTAAAGACCATTCGTATCGTGCGTGTTATATATTTTCGCGCAAATTTAAGGGTCCTACCGCTTAAAGCCATATCAGAAACGCTTTATTTCTCATGAAAGTTATCACTTTCACATGTTTGTCAGACATTCGCGACAGGTGGCACCAGGAAAAAAAAATTATTGGTGTTTCTAGGATTCTAACATCGAAGCTTTAGCTCTAGATGAAAAAGTCGCCACAGAACCTTACAGGCATACATATGTTGAACCAAAATTATTTGCCTTGGTGGTGAATAAGATCTTCATATATGTACCTGCCTACTTTAAGGAAAACAGTCACTAACGTGGACATTTGTAGTCTTTAACTTAAAATTTAATAAATTGTCACTTTTATAATTTACTGGTGGTTACCCGGCGTGCTCATGCTGTTGTAGGCACATTCTCAAGCCAACACCGAAGATTTCCAGAACATTTTAGCTCAATCGCTTCGTTTGCATACATACAGACATATGTAGGTACATTGATTTTTATGTACAAATGTCTACGCGTAGATTACGAACATCAGAACAACGTTCTTAAGCAGCAATGACCTTAAATGTCGTTGGTTATGGTGTTAGGGAAAATGACTTATTTTCTTAACAAGTTGATTAGATTCTTTTAGGAAATAGTGAGAAATTGTAAACGTGGACCTGTTACAAAATGCAAACGGGACAGCAAATCGTTTTTACCTTTAGACGGTATCTGAATCGCTCATGTCTTATGAGCATGTCAACTAACAATTTGAATGTGTCTCGTTAAATACTACCCCCTTTTGTACGAGGTCTACTTAAGACTAAGTAGCTCCAATACAGAGTTAGGTAGCAGTTACATGTGTTTTAGTTACATATCGATTTTTCCTTGCCGATTATGGTGTTGAAGTTCCCGAATGCGATCTTGCCTACATATTCTTTCTTTTGATGCGCTGGAGGAGTGAAATCATGTAGATGCTACGAGTTATGCCCTTCTACATGCTCTTGCATGTTTACGTGGCTAAAACACCCTCCCATCTCTGTCCTGTTGCATTCTACGGTACCACAGGTGAAGGCACTCCTTTGTAGGGCAACCACGTCTTCCCCTTCTTATGGGCCAGCGTTTTCTCCCTCTTACAACATGATAACAAGGACGATATCTTTATGTGGTTCATACATATGGCATAGCGTGCGATATCACAAAGTGCTTCGTTTTTCCTGAAACCGTGTTGTTGATTGGAAAGCTCATTATCTGTAAGCTCCTTCTGTGTACCGGCCAAATCATGGACAGCGGTCTGCACGGCAATAGTTGCTCTAAAGCCTTGTCGCCTTTTACGATTTATACCAGCCTCTGCTGTTTCCATTACAGATGGAACTTTCCTTCTGCCATGCATCTTGTATAGAGATTCGCAAATGTCTATGGTTGAATTTAAATGGAATCTTTTGGGACGAAGTTTGCGATACCGTCCACTTCAGGCGCCTCATTGCTTCTCACTGTGCCCGTTACTTCCAGGATTTCTGCAGTTTTGAATTGTTTTCCGGTCATTTTAACATCCTTGTTCCCTTCCACACCCCTACATTTCCATAAAAAATACTTTTTTTTCAAATGGTTAAAGCTTTTAATTTATCAACAGAAAATACAATTTTTTTCAAAATAAACAAGAAAAGAAAAGATTTAAAATACAAATGTTTTAGTATTTGGTAGGAGAGCCTTTGCTCCTAATTACTTCGTTGTAACGCTTTGGTAGACTTTCAACGAATTGCTTACATCTATCCAAGGGGATAGTATCTCACGTTGGCTTTATGACCCGCCAAACATCATCCAAATTCTTTGGATTTGAGTTCTTCACTACAAAATCCACATCGCTCCAAAGGTTCTCTAATGGATTTAGATCGGAACTTTGGGCTGGCCAATCAAGTACCGATATTTGCTGTTTCGAAAGCCAGTTCTTCACAAGTTACGAAAGAATGCTTCGGATCATTGTCATGCATAAATGTCCATGATACAGGCATTCATGTGTTTGGCTTTAAATGGCTCTCTGGAATGCTTTTATACTGATGTTGATCCAGAATGCCATAAATTTTTACGATGGGTCCAACACTATGCTATGACTCACTGCCCACACCATTATACTCCCACCACCATTTTTGAGGGTCTTAATGGTGCACTTGGGATTGTATTCCCTCTTCGCTGGTGGCCTTACGTATTTTTTGTTAAAAGGGGGTCACTGCAGCCTATTCCTGTCAGTTTTTTCTAAGGTTTTCCTCTCCCTATTCTTCCTAACCGGATTCACTGAGGATTTAGTGTCTCGTATGACCTTCACGGTATTTTATATCAAAAGTACTAAAAGTACTAAAATATAGAATATTGGTCACTTCGCAAAGACAATCTTGTTAAACGATTATAAAATAGAGAAGAACCCGACGATCTCGTTGTTGTACATATATTTTGACACTCGTAATGGTACGATTCTACTTAAATTACCGTTTCAGTGTAAATTGCACAATAAAGGTACGAGAGACATGGAATTTGTTGGCAAACTGTCTAAACTGGGAAAAATCCTACCATCCTACACGCTATATATTGGCAACATTTCTCTGTAGAAATAAGAATTTTACAGCAGCTCTATACCCGGCAAACTAAGTTAATCTGGTTAGTGTTTCTCCTGGAAAACTTTATTGTGGTATATTTAATTAAATTTAAAAAAGTTAAGGTCAGTCAAAATGAAATTGGTTGAGGTAAGGTGATATAAGTTCAACTTTCTTTCCTAGGAAGTTTACAGGTGAATTAAATTTTCCAAAGTTTGCCATTTTCTGGTGTGGTGTGCTCCCTAGATCCTGTGAAGTTTTCCTTCTTCAGTGTCTCATGTTGTAACCTGTTTTTGCACGGCTGTGATGATTAACTTTTACTTAATTGTTTTGAGAGAAACAAATGAAAATTTTATACAATTTCCAATAAATAATAACATTTGTTGTTCATGTACGTAGACATTATCAACTCATCGATTGCCAGTGTTTTGCAAGTAGGAAAGCATTTTTTTTAAATTTTAATCGAAAAAAAATTATATTTTCAATAAACGCCAATTTTGTTTAACATTGCGATCTGAGAAATTGAAATAACACATTCAACAACATGATTCATGTGGAGTAGATGTGATTGGAACTGTACTTTCCGATCATATGAAATATCCTTTACTTGACTAGTGTTAATTTGCCTGCTTTATGGCTTTGAGCAAGTCTTAAGGCATCCTTAATATCTACGGTCTAATAAGTACAGTTTTTAAGAGTATGTTTAAACTCTCTCCAACTCTTCTTTCTTTTTGACTGGACTGGTCCACTAGGCCTAAGCTTTTTCTTTGTTGGAGGTTGCTACTCAGACTCAAAGACTGGTCCATGGTAGTAACTATGCAGGCATTTTTCTTTAATATTTGGTTTTTCGACCTTAGGAAGAAGATTAGGTGATCAGTTCTCATCATGCCATCCCTAAGGACCTGGAACGTGGTACCAGCAAACGCCGGTCTTGAATGCAAATGTTTGTGTTTCTTAAGCCCAACACGTTGAGGAGTCCAAAGCAAAGTGGTATGAAAGACTGCCTGTAAATCTTCCTGGGGGAAAGAGGAAAAGCAGCGGAAACTTAAACGTCGATAGAATGCAAGCTAGTCCAGGGCTATTTCGGGTCGTGAGAAAACCTTCTGTTAGCTTTGTCTTGGAAGTTCATCGTGATCTCGTTTCTCTAGACTCCAATCCGAACTGAAACCCAGACAAGACCCAATAAATTTAGTCATCCAGATTCAGAGAGATCTAGAGCTCATATATTATTTTGGAAGTGGTGAAAGGGTTAAGCAGCGTTAAGCAGAGTGTAGCTTATCTAAAACTGCAGAAAGCACATGACCATTAGGGTTGCATAGATCTTCCTTTAAAAGGCAGATATATTTTAACCTAGCAAAGAATGATCTCGTTCCTCTAGATGACATTTGAACTGCACCCTGTCTAATTCTGGAGAAATTCGTGAGGAAGCCAGGGGAAAGTCGATTGTGTAGTTGAGTTTAAGAATATTACCCGCGCAAGGTCATCGAAGCCTCAGTACAAATATTACCAGAAATCGGCCCTCTTTAAACGAGAGATGGCTCTCAGCTTGTAGCTCTTTGTCGCGGTATAATTACCGAAGAGGGATGATTCAGTAGGACATTTAAAACAGAGCCAGGCGTGGCAGGGAAGCTACTCTTTGGAATCAAGGAAAAGAAGTAGTGACGTATTCACCAGAAAGCTTATTCCAGCGAATGTGTATGCAATTGGTCTTATCGTTGCTGCATAGATATAAAGGATCCTCTTCCGCAATACTTTCCATGGCTTGCCAAAAGCACCTTCAGCGTATCAACCTCATATCATATTGAAGGAACACCTAAAATCAGTTTGATCTTAGACCAGGAAAGTCCACAATTAACCAACTTTTTACAATTCGGCAGGTCCTGGGGTAGACGCCGTGGCTCAAGTGGTTAGTGCGTTGGATCCCTGAGCGGGAAGTTCGACGTTCGAATCCTATAAAACACCAAAAGGTTTTTTCACGAGCCCATCTCTCGCTGTCTTATGTCTAACAAACGCCCGAGAGTAATAACTGTCATGAGAAAACATCTTTTTCGGATATGAATCCAAGCTGTGGGTCCCTTCCATTTGTGTGAAAAAATATAAAACTGTGGACCTGGACAATATACAGTTTGTTGCGCGTGCGCCAAGTATTTGTATTTTTTTTTTTTTGGCAGGTCCTGGAAGGAAATTTAAAGATGTTCAAATCGATCACCAAGTCCCCATCGATTTCAAAGCCGCCTATGACAGCATTTACAGAGCCATGTCTTGCTTTGACATCCCTACCAAACTCATCTATGCACGAAGATGATGGAGAACGTTAGCTGGTCAGTCAAGGTCGATAACAACCTTACCAAGACATTTGATGTCATAACAGGATTAAGACAAAGTGGTGAGCTGCCATGTGACTTTTTTAACTTCATACTTGAACGAATTGTACTAAACTCACAAGAAAACACCGGAGACGCAATCTTATAAAATTTTGTGCAATTATTTGCAGAACTCAGCGGGCTGTCACCGTCGCACTTGCAAGAGACAGAAGCGGCGGAAATGGGTCCAGCGGTAAACGAATATATCCTGTTAATAAAAAGGGGCACAACGAACGCCATAGTGTGAAGTTATAACTTCGAGGTAGTAAGCGACTTTCACTTTACGTGCCTTAGCGATACTATTACGTCTGACAAATCAGAGGAGAATTACACTAAAAATAGTTCTGGCCAGTCGCTCTTTTTTCGGGCTAAGAAGGCGATTGAGTAGTAAGGACCTGCCCCGACCAACTTATCGTCCCAGTCCTGATTTATGGCGCCGCCTAATAAAAACCTTTTGTTAAAAATGTGTGTATTGAAGCAATTGAAGTATAAATTTCACTACTGTTTTGAAAGCATGAAAGAAAGTAGCCGAGTTCGTAGGTTAACATGTACAATTATTTCAAAATGTATTTTTCCATGAATAAAGTAACATTCTTTCAGTCATTCATTCAGGTTCAGATCCCACACTCTATGCTTTTTCAATATCTTTTAAGATTATTACCTACCTTGAAGTGGGACAAAAAAATTTTTTGAAAGACGTATGCGCCAGAGTTGACCTTGTAGGGCCCATCCGCATCCGCCCTTATCTCTCCTCTATGATTGAGCCTCAGCATACATACATTTGTACACACATCAAACATGTACGTTGGAGGCACTTGCACGCGCTATTTTGTAGTCATCCGTATCTCATGTCTCTTGTGTTTTATTTGGGAAGCATTTCATATTCGTCACATAGGGCCCATAGGGACGGGAGAAGCCTGCCCCGATAGTTTAACGATTGTGTTAAAATGTATGCCATAAATATGTAGTTCCTTTCTAAAGAGGTCTTGATGTTCGAGTAAATAACTTCTAAGTAAACAGATCTTTTATTTAAATCAAACCTGTGCAAAGCCACGCCACGAAAAATGAGTATCTGGATGGTTGCAACTTTTTCGAATTTTTCTACATTGGAACTATTACGCTATCAAATTGCCTCATCTTTCATTAAACGACTAGGAAACTACGAGTAAAACGCACTTGACCTAATATCCACCCCGTTTCAATAACATTGTCATCAGACCTAAATCCAAGTTGATATAGTGCCAAAAGCCCTTTACACGTATTTATTTGCTAAGAACTACGACGATGTCTGAATGTATTTACACCCATCAATTTGCCAAACACACCCTACAAGCAAATAGATCACCCCATTGGCATGTTTCTTTTTTTTATATGAGAGAGAGAGTCATTTAAAGCTACCGCCTTCACTCCTTTTTCTGTGGATTTATTTGCATAGGTGTGTCCCTGAAAATCTAAATGTGTGTCATCGAACGGAATATGAAAAATGGTTACACTGAGTCACAGTCACAAATATTTACACAGCAGAGTTGCGTGTCACCCTTTAGTTACATGAAATATTCAACTTGTACGGTAAATTTATACTTTCATATGTCCCAGGTGGGATCAGATACTTTTAAAGCAACACACATGGTCAATCGGGTGTAAAATCTTCAGTTCAGTATGTCCTTGTACCGCACACACGTTTAGTTGATGTTTAGTCGTCCTTATGATTGGCGGTTTAATTTGTTTCGAGATAATAGCTAATGACTATTTCGGGTTGGGGCCTAGGGGATATAAATTGCTTCATTAGGCACTTAGACGTACGTATGTACATACAGTGTGTGTACATATCTGGAATGCCATGAGAGACAATTGAGAAGATTTATTTGGGCAGAACAGACAGATTGTGTGGTATTCCACATGAATGTTTTACAATAATTGAAATGAAAGGATTTTCAAGGAGCAATTAGAAGAGACGGTGAGAGGTTTGGTTTGGAATTTGTAAGCATTTATATCGTATAGCATTACCCATGTTTATACGTAGAATACTTCATATATTTTCAGTCATTGGAGCTTCATTGCGTTTGAGTTGGGCTTGATATAAATTATACAACATAAAGTTTGAGACAAATTAGATTTAGAAACCCATAGGGACGTGTATGCAATTAGAATTAGTTCTGAAGTAAATTAACCCTAGAAGGAGTAGGTTCATTACTCTTACTTTTTTTTTAATTTTGTCTGCAGCTGAATATTGGTTGCTTGGCTGAAAAGCGTGTGTCGCTCCTCATATAGGCTTTGGTTGTTGTACTAAGTGATGTCACTACTCAACCCTTTAACCTTCTCCAAAATAGTTCGTGAATGCAAAACCTCCTTCGATGGGAAACCTGAACTCATTGAATCTCGTCTGGGTATCAGGACACAACGGGGTAACAGGGAATGATATCTCCGATGAGGTTCAGAAGAGGCTTTCTCAGGACCTGAACCCACGTAGGGTCTGCCAGCGTCCTTGATTGGGGCTTCCATCGACGACTGGGTTTTTAATGAGCACAATCAAAGGTGGTATAGCTTTCCAGGATGCAGGCATACTAAACGAATGGTCCTTGACGTCTGTAGAAATCGGTGGGTTTCTTGCTATCCCTTAGCAGAAAGGACTGTAGACAACTACACTACACCTTTACCAAACACCTTAGTGTGCTAGGCTTAAGTGATACCCCTATCTGCGACGCCTGTGGAGAGGGCGACGACACGGCGGAACATTTCCTATGTGATTGTCCTGCCTTTGCTCGGATCAAAGATTAAAATGGGGTTCTCCACCTGGTAGTACAATGGACCAGTTTTTGAGTCCAAGTGCTCCAGTAGGGTATGCCCGCCCCGACAACAAAAAAAAGTGATATCACTGACCAAAAACAGAGAAATTGCTTCACTGTTTCTTCCAGCTGGGCGTTGTGGTTCAGGCGTTAGTGCGTTAGACTACTGAGCGAGTGGTTTAACGCTCAAATACCAGAAAACATGATAAAATTCTGTCACCGTCCACATCTTGTCTGATAGACATCAGAAAAATAATAACTACCATGAGAAGCTTCTCACTTATGCGTTTCGAGTCCCCCATTAGACTGTCCATTCATTTCACTTCTATCCGTGGGAAAAATACACATAACACTACAATAGGCCCTGGGCGCTGTATGAGATGTGTTTATTGCAAACTTATTTATTTTTCTTTCAATGAATTAAGTTAGAAAAGATTGCGCTTCCAATGCAAGATTGTCTATTCACATCACGTCAGCCACTACACACGGTACGGCGTAACTTTTTATTCAAGAACCACTTCTTATTCTGAACGCACAGATTCTGTGGACCGCCTTCGTCCAGTCTTTCGTTCCGTCCTAGATTTAAGAGCCGCGTTTCTAAAAAAGAGTCGGTCAGTATTTGTACCTACTCACAGAATGTTCCTCCAGTTTGTGGTGTTGAAGGCTTCTTTTCAAAAGGATGTTTATGGCTCTTTTTGTACTGAGGTTGCATTGTCAAACGCGACATCTGATATAAGTTTTGGCGAAATGTTTTCAGAGTCTCATATGCGATGCGTGCCAGGATTTTCAACAACTATTCTTACGGTTTCCGAAAGAAGGTTAGGAAGTCCAAAGTAATGATAACACATTACAATTTTCTAGGATGCGAAATTCCTCACAAAATCAGCAAACTCGACTAAGCCTTTTTAGCTAGCCGAGAGGCTCCTGGCCATAATTCGAGGATGAATTGTTAAATCTGGTGAAATACACTCACTTAATTTTACTGTCAAAGCCTTTATCCTCGATGTCCTATGAAAGATTCTCACTACGCCTACCAATCTATTGACCTAGTCAGCGAAAAGAAGTTAAAGTCGGCAGTCAACAGCTTCGGATCACTTCAACTCCTGGAACCAGGTAACGTCACACTTTAGAATCATGTGATGGAATCTGTCATGTATTCTGAGACTCGCAACGATTTTTAGTACCTGGCTCGAAGCGAAGGTTGTTTTCATACTTAAGGCAGGCAAAATCTAACACAAACTTCCCATGATTCTTAGACCCATTAGCCTGACTTCTTTTATTCTTAAAACTCTCGAGAGGATACCAGATCTCTACATTATGGATCCATAACGTTTATCGCATAGGCTGATCTGTTGAGATAGTTACACATCACACCGAAAATTACTCTTAATCAGGAAACTTTTGGTGGCTTTCTTAATGTAGAGGGAGTTTGAAGAAAGAAAGGCCAAGTCAACTATCTGTCTTAGGCTGCGCGCACAGTGCTGCGAGAAATGCTTATGCTGAGGATGGCGTCGAAGCCAGGAGCTTTTCGATCCCCGTGTTTTGTGTACAGACAATACGTCATCAAACATGAACTCAATTAGTTGAGCCTCTAGGGTTTTTGCATCTCAGCCACTTTTCTTTGGCGGTTGCATTGTTGTTCTACTGTTTTCTGCAGGACTAGGCTGCAGCTCACCAACTGAGTGCTGCGTGCTTATATGTCTACTTTTCAGCCAGTACTTTGTACCAGACTAAAACGATCAATTACCTCATCACCACAGCATGTTGCCATACGCACAAGGCACAAGCACATAGCCCACTCCCTCCTTCAGCCCTTACGTAGCCTTTCAATTAATGTAAGGTGAAGATAATTTTTTTAAATATCATGACAAATTGCCATAATTTTGTGAGATAATCCCCTATCATAAATCATAAGCCTATTTGTCGAAATAATCCTGATTCACTGTCAGAACATGTCCTCCATAATATGTGTATGTAAATCTATACATGTACATACGTATGAAAGTATGTTAGAACAAGTTGTCATGATTATAGATGTGCAGATTTAATAATTAATCATGCCAAATAGTAATAATCCGTAGCTGCCCTGCTGACAGAGTGATTTATTATCTACAGGATGAGTGGGAGGACATACTTTGCACCTTGTAAAATCATAGCCCTTTGGAATCATGCAACCTTAATTAGCTGTCATCATGTAGTTGTAATTGTGAGAAGCACTATACTCTAAACTAGTGATCGGTTTTATTGGTACACGTGTCACTATTTCATCCTTATTCCAACGTGTACTCTGCACATATCTAAATATAAAAAAAAATTCTGTACATACGAACAGCAAGCACTATTTTCTATGACTGCTAACGAATGTCAGACACTATGCAGTTACATGGAAGAGGATTTATCCTGAATGGAAATCATACTCTTTTCATGTGCGCGTTATTCCATAGACGAAGTGTAAATGGCGTCAACGATATAATTATGTATTCATTTTACTATGAGAGTGAGCGAGGCATCGTACTACACGACCTCGCGCAATGGCCACTTTCAGGCTGAAATTTTAATTACCCTGAGTTTGCTGTGGTAGCTGGCGGAATTCTTTGTTTGAACTCAGTCCATGGGGGAATCCTTGCTTATTTTTTTTTCCTTTTAAAAAAAAAATTTATGTTGTTTTAATTATTAGGAGTGGAAACTTGGGTCTTCGCTCCGACTAATAAGGCATTGATGGTGTGTTGTTTTACTGCGAGTACAAGAAATAAAACGCTACGGGGCTTTGAGGATAATAAAATGATCCTAGATCCCACTTGAATTTAATACTATACTCTCTGCGAAAGCACACATTAATTTAAAATTGCCGTTTGAATTAATGTCGAAGAGATAGGATCAGATCAAGCTTGATGCGGATTGAACCCCGTGGGCAGGTTAGAAAGTGTTCGCAATCGCGGCACCCTCTTGAACTATCTTCTGACATATTTTTAATTGTTAATGAATATTTTTACATTTTTTTTATATAATTTGCACGCACTCAAGGGGTTATGAATACCCTTTTAAACGGTGCGGGCGTTGGAAAGACAGAAAGAGGGAGAGAGAAAGAGATTGGTGTAGTGGTTTGAAACTCAGGTGTATTAGGTTTCATATTAGTTCCAGGGGTGGTGTCCAGATAACTGGGGGATTTTTTGTTGTTATTTATTTTTTTGCCTTCGCTTCAGATTCACAGTATTTTTTTCGCAGTCCATGTCTTTTCATTAGCATATCAATCATCAACAGAGCGAGCAATTTCTCCAGCCATATGACAAACCTACTGCCAGTATTATGCCTTCGCAGTAGTGCTGTCATAAGCTTTCGCAATTGATCGGACTGCCTCTTATCATATAATGCTTACTGATATCAGGGATTGAACTGTGAACCATCAGCTCGACAAATGATGTCGCTACACACCATTGCCACCCCCACTGAATAAAGAATATGAACTAACGCAAACCGCGACTGAGCAAGTGAAATGAAAATGGCGAATGATTTGTCGATTTCTGCAATTTCAGTGTAATGAAATCTAATTAATTCTCGTCACCACAGACGATTAGCTCTACAAAACCTTTTTTTTTTTTTTAGAACCCTTGCCCATGTGGCAGACACTGCGACCTAAAAGATCTTTTGTATCATAAGGGTATCCTTAGTCTAAGAGACGTACTACCTCCCTAATGAAGGATAGTAAATCCTTAGTAGCAGAGTTTTCCATTTCCGCTGGCGTACATACATATTTCTTTATAGAAAAAAAGTCTCCTTAACCAATGTAAAGCTGGGAAATTGCAGAGAATGTGTTCGGATGATTCGTCCTCCTTCGAGCAGAACCTACATTCCGTCTCTGAGCTCAGGTTTAGTTTGTTAAGGTGGTATCTCAAGCCACAGTGGCCCGTGAGAAAGCCCACTAGCTTCCTGATATTTTCCTTATTAAGGTTAAGTATATCCTTATAGGAGTAAGGTTTGATTAGTAATTTGGATTGTCTCAACCCTGGGACAATTTTCCAGTGGTCCAGACGAAGCTTGTGTTCCCAGTTACTAATCAGCGCTGTGGCGGAAGACCAGACCAAACCTTACTACAAGCCCATATCGTTGAAAACGGGTCGGAATTTGAATGCCGTCTACTACAGATTCGAGAACCTTGTATTCAATGATCCTACACCTGTCACACTAAATTTTTCCCTCGTCATTAGACAAGTTATAGCGACAGCAAATTTGTTGTTATTTATTGTGGAGCTCTTTAAGTACGTAGGGCTCACAGGTTGGCACCTTTTTAGCTCATGTGGTAGCCTAGGCTTGCTTGTAGAACTTGTATTCAATTTTCATTACTTGAGTCCTTATACATACATCCTTCGTTTTAACATCCTCCACTCTTTTTACTTATATTTTCAGATGCGGCGGCTGTGATAGCTTATTCCCATCGCTAATGCTCCTCGAACACCACAAAGAGGAATTCGAACATTGGAGTGACGATGAAATAAGTCGGAGGATATGCTGTCGTCGAAATCGTGGTGATGATTATTTCACCGATACTGATTCATTTACCAGCGAAGCAGAAAGTGAAGATCTCGAAAGGCTCTTATAAAAAAATCTAACTACGAGTATATCTACTAAACTTATCTCAATATGCATTGTACATATTTAAAGTAAAAAAAAAAAAGAAACAAAAAAAAAATATTTTCTTTAGAATATGCCAGCATGTAGTATAATTAAGTAAAACTCCTTCCATAAAAAATGTCCAATACTTCAAAAAATCATTTAAAATAAAAAAACTAAAAAAATATCAACATTCAAATGAACCAAAAACGAAAAAACAAATATTTTTGTACAATTTGTAACATTTTTAGTGAAAGTCGAAACAAAATTTTCGTTTAAATTATTTATTTTTCAAAAACTCAAATCAATCAATTTGTACCCTTTATCGTAGTGTAACATTATGAAAATTATAAATGTAAAATTAATGTTATGAGAAGAACCACGCATTAAGCTCCTACATAGTGAGTGTTAGATATTACCTACTGGAATATATCCCCAAAAAATATACCATATCAATACATATTCTTATATTAAATTAAATAAAATCCGATGAAAATCTATCGATCAGAGATTTCTGTGCCCACGTACAAAGTTGCTCTATCTCAGTTAAGGTCCTTTCATTGTGCCGACTTGTAAATATTTTATGTGTAGACGATTAAACGAACGTGCTGTAGGAAATATTTTAGATTTGTATTTACCCGATGCCCATCCAATTTGATCTGTGTGGTACCTTTAAGTAAAACAAACTCCCATCTAAAGGCATATTTAGATCCTTAATCTCGTTTTCAGAAAGCAGCGGAGGTGCTGTTAAAACCGCAGGTTTCTTTATGAACAAATGCGAGAGCATTTTTAGAATCGCTTCAAAAACGGATGTTCGTGTAGTTCGTAGCACACATGTTTCACTTATAAATACCTAGCGTTATGTCGAAATGTCGCTTAAAGGTCTGTTTCTTTGTAAAGATTATGAAGACTGCATTTTTTCACATAAATGAAAGACCATGCCTCATATACTATTGCTCGCTCATGACATCTGCAGTAGCTTCCATGAACTTGGTACTTGTTATTATTGCAATCTCATCTGCATAAACAACTGTGTGAACGCCGATTTCTTTACTCAGTAATCTGAAAATGTTGCATCCCGCTAGTACAAACAGTTAGAGCAATCACTATTCATGAAGGCGGTTCTTATCATCTGTGGATAAAAGTTAAATTTTTACACCCCACAAATTCGAGTAGAGCGTCTCCTCTGCAGTTATTGTTGGTTGGTTCCTCATACAACCAGTTATTTGGGTCTTCTGTTTTTATCTTCAAGCCATTAGAAACCCTCCTTCCTTGTGGCAGGAGGTTGTGGATTGAGTAAATATTGCTAAGTTTCCGATCTGTTTTTGTCGTGTTTTTGTCAAACCATATCTTACAGAGGGGTGGCATGCTACGCTATGCAGCCTTTAAATGGTCACATAAGCAGCAAAGCCTCAGTAAAGCCGCGCCATTTTCTTTCTGATCGGGGTGTTTTGGTGATTAATTGTCCTCCAGGTTGGGGTTATCAGAAGGTCTGACAGCTGGGTTTTGCTTTAATATCTTACTTTCTCATTCTTCTTTCTCTTATAATCGAGTACCTACTTTTTTGTTTCTTGTTGTAGAGCTGATGAGGGACTGTCTTATGTTTCTTCATAAGCATCTATTTTGTTCGCGTTATAAAGGGGTAACTGGCAATAAAACTTAGCATATCAATGGCGGCATCTGAAGAGCTTTAGCTCCCACTGATTTTCTACGCATGGTCTTACTGCCAAAGGACTTCTGTCACTATTCAGGGACACTCAAGTGGTATAGTTTACAATTGCAGCTTTCCAACGTTGAGTATCAATATCCCAAGCCGATATTTTCCCTTGATTGACGTTCAGACATCCAATACACTGAAGTGGTGTCTTCTGTTGATCAAACCAAGTACTTGTATTTGTATTTGTACACCAACCGTTGCCATCTGTCTGGGTTTTCCTGGACAAGTACTCTTTTGGCCTGCGCGGGGAACATCCGGGATAGTTTTTCTAAATTCTCCGGGTTTATCCGGACTTTTCCATTATTCATCAATTGAAATACATAGTTGTTCCTTATTTCTTATTTATATCCATAAAATCAATCTGGAATTATTCCAGTCAAAGAAACAAGCAAAACCAATGATTAAGAAAAGGAAATTCGATATGAACAGAGCTTTGCAACTGCCAAGTGTCAAAATAATCCTGATATCTGTCCTTTTCTCACCGTGTTCTGCACTCTTCACACAAATTGTGTTGTCATTCGTTTGAAGCACTTTGAAAAAAACAAATGTCCTAATTCAGAGTTCTGTACCTTTTTTGGATCCTATTTTGTCCGGGAAAGTCGGGGATTTTCAAGCTTACTAACTAGACCTCAAATCCATTAAATAATCCTATTTTACAAAGCGTCTCCGTCTACAATTATTTACGGAGTTCTAACAACGATCATTTAGAAATCTCTACCATTACTTCCCCGAGATTTCTCTTGAGCATGCACTATGTTATGTTAAGCTTCCTGTTCCCATTGTAACCCTTGAAGTTTAATTTAGAAATCAAAAAACTGAGATTGAGTCCAAGTCCGGGACTATACTATGCGTCTTTGTGGTGTTCAATTTTCAATTGCAGGTAACCTTCATCCAATAAAAGCGCATAGAATAGTCTCAGCATTCGATGGGTATAGAATTTTGTTTCTAATTTATTAAATTGGCCATCGAAAAATGTGTGTACAAATGTAAGTCCAATATCATTTTGTTATATCTAAGTAAGTACTGTGAAAAAATTAATCTAAAAAAAAATTTACTAAGAAGAAAAAATTCAAAACTCGGTGAATCCGTTAAAAATCACTTTTTTTGAAATATTGAAAATAAAATCAAAATGAAATTATGGAAAACATTTTCTCTTTTTCTTTGTCCTGTCCATTTGCAGTGGTAAGTATTCTATACCGTTAGTGTTGTCCTAGGAGAATAAATATTTTCAATGTATTATGCTGACGTAAAATATTATTCGTCCAACGATGATGTTGGTCTTTTGTGCAACGTAAACGGAAAGAAATTGCATGAATTACACTTTGTAGGGAATTCGCAAAGCAATGCGATGGGAGTCCTTTTTCTTTGCCAAGTAAATTGTGAATATTTTTCAAAGAAAAAAGATTGAGATTAAGGCAAATGCTTTTCAACATGAAACTGTATGTTAATGTCAAGATAAAATTTATATAATATTTCTGTCACTTGGTTTAAATGTTCCATCAAATCAAAGTTCTTGGAAAACTCCCTTTACTTCAATCCCAGTTGCTATGGATTTTAATGATGTTGATCATGATGGTGAAAGTGATTTATACTGTACCGCACTTAATCTTAAAAACTGTTTAGAGTGGAAACAATCGAATTTTACTGTGAATTTTATTTACACAGAGAATTCTTTAGTTTCTCCGAATAGGCGAGAACGTAAAAAGGGGTGGGATTATTTGTTTTCTTTTTTTTTTTGACAAGCAATTTTTTATAGGTATAAATGTGAAGTTTCACGTTAAAGTTCACATGAAGTTAAAGTCTGTGGCAATTTAAAAAATGTCAAATATTGAGTTTCGTGCAGTAAAGAAGAGCCTCACAAAGCAGGGAAAAGTGTGGAAAATATAAAGGGTGAACCGATTTGAGCCTCCGAACATTCCTTAAAAAAAAAAAAATTTAAAGAATTCGTATATCCTAGGCGACGATTTCGACTCGTCACTTCTTCACTAACGCGACTGAACAAAAGAGATATGCGTGTATCATATGAATAGGTAAATGAACGAGTATGTATGTGTTAAGATTCTTAAGGATTACGTAGAGTCAAACACCTCCTCCGACTACCTAACTCCGTACCTCGACTTAGATATACCCTTCACATGCATATTTCCGAGTAGAGAGGACTGGGAAGCGGAGGAGCCACTCAAAAAACCAGCACTGTTCATCTACACAGATGGGTCCAAAATGGATATAGGCACGGGCGCTGCCCTATACTCCGAAAGGCTTAATATGCAAAGCTCGCTTAGACTACCTGATTACAGCAGTGTCTTCCAAGCGGAGGTTCTGGCAGTAACGGAGGCAGCCAACCTTACCATATTTATTGACAGCCAGGCAGCCATAAAAGCAATTTCTGCCATCGAAATAAAATCCAAACTTGTTCAGCGCTGTAGCAAAGAGCTTAAGGTTCTTGGCTCACAGCACAATGTAAGACTCTGCTGAGTTCCTGGTTACTGGTATATACAAGGTAATGACAAAGCTGATGAGCTTGCACGTCGGGGATCTGCAATGAATCGTAACCAAGCCCTCCAATGGATCAAACCCCCACTCTGTGACTTTAGGAAACGAGTAGAATGTAAGATCCGTATGAAGGCGAATAACAGGTGGAACTCACTACCCACCTGCCAAATTTCCAGAAAAACATGGCCGAACTACGATGAGTCCCGCACCAAAAAACTTATGGAAAATAACAGAAGGACCATATCTCTACTGGTGGGAATACTCACGGGTCATAATCTCCTAAGATGCCACACTATAAAATTAAATCTCAGCACTGACGACATATGCAGAGGATGTGGCCATACAGAAAGCTGTGAAGACACATCCCACTTTCTGTGCCACTATCCTAGCCTCAGTTAGTTGAGGAACTGAACTTTAGGAAGCTAATTCTACCAAGAAATTTATCAAATATCCATAATTCCGCTAACGAATCTTTTCAGGTTTACGTGTTGCCGATATGTATAATGGGATAAGAAATTTATGTGAACTGGATTGAGTCGCCACATCTCAAATTATTTGAAAAATAATATCCATTAAATGGGCTGCCCTGGAATATGTATCTGCAGCAGTCGATCATTTCGAAGTAATTTTGGTGACTTTTTCGTAAATTTAAGGTGGTATCTCAGCTATAGCTTGACCGATTTTGGTTTTTAGTTGCTTCAACATTTTGGATTTGTTGGTGTGGGCTCAAATTTTAGCGTAACCTATAAAAAAAAATCGAATGGCGTTAAATCACATGATCCTGGCGGCCAGTTGACGTCACGAAAAAGTCAAATAATGCGTTCTGGCAACTTTTCACGCAAAACATCCAACGTTGCACCCGATGTGTGGTCAGTTGCGCCGTCTTTTTGGAAGCACATGTCTTCCGCATCAATATCTTCGATTTCGTCTCAAAAATTCTCTGTCATCATGCACCTATAGCACTCACTATTGACTCTAACAGTTCGACTCTTAAGACTTTTTTTTTAAAAAAAAACACAATGCGCACCGAACAGTCACTTCTTGGGCATGTAATAGTGCTGCGAGAGCGGTGGGAGATGTGCCCTATCTTTCTTTGAAAAATCAGAATCAACTTCAATCCCATCAAGATCTATACAAAAGGCGGTGGAGGGTAAGTTATTTTTTAGAGTTATCAACAAGTGGTATTGAACTCTGCCTGAATACGACAGGATCATTCGGCAACACTGCATATACATATTAAAACGATGGCCTTCACGGTTTCAAAGTAAATGTCACCGATTGCAAATCTGACCATCTGACTCATCCGGTGTTTGGGCATATCAATAATGGAATATAAAAATAAAATTATTGTTCGAAAAAATTACGTTAATCTTAACACGGCGTCATAGCCCATAAACTTTAACGATTTTCTAAATCGATATTCTTATGAAATACATGCATAGAAATAAAACTTTTGCGTCAGTGGTTCGACTACCTTGCCTTACAGCATTCCTTGAAAAATAACACAAACAAAGGGCAAACGTTGTTCTAGCTCGCTGCGACACGTGTGACGGTGAGAATAAATTTACGTCGTCGCGAATTTGAATATCTGACGACTGCTGACGTATCTTACCAGGGATTTCACATTATAATCTAATGGTAGATGAAATCAAAGACGTGATAAAGGAAAATGATAACTCTCCCTTAGTACACCGGCGACATTTTTACAACAAGTGTCACTCATGGTGGTTTTAAATAAAACGTTTCCAAGCGTTAAGAATATTTGCTTTTAAAGGATAATAGAACGTTTCACCTTCGGTAAAGATACAGAATGTGTAGAGCAGTAACAAAAGTCATAGAGTGACAAACATTCAAAATTTTGAAATGGAAGCGAAGGTTCACAGAATTATCTTGACAAATGGTATTATTTTTTCGATATACATAAGTATGTACACGTTTGAATTTGAATTACTTAATGTGCTGAAGGTTACAATCATACATGTGAAAGCTCATTATTACGTTACGACATTATTGAATACTTTATCATATTCTTATTGAATAGGTACTCGAAAAATGTATTTTCAAACTGTATGGATTTAAGAGTATATTGGCATCATAAGGGATTTAAGGTTCCACCCTGAACAGTCATCTAATTTTTTTCGTTCAGAAATGCTCCAGCGAGTACTGCATTTTATAATCCTAATCAAATCAAGGGAACTAGTCACACAATTCAAAGTCAATCAAAAGTAAAACCAACTGGATAAGCCTTGGGAAAATAAAGGATCCATCCCGGCAATGTTTCTAGATATGGAAGGTGCATTCTACGTCAAAACCAAAGCACGATGGAAAAACCAGTGCAGCCAAAAAATTAGTCAGATGGATAGCAACAATGCTTCAAGTCTACATAGTTGTGTCCCTACTAGGCAACTTTGAAGCAAAAATGTGAAAAACAAGAGGTAAACCTCAAGAAGAGGTACGTCAACTGACTCTTCTTTGATTATTCACTGTAAACAAATCATTGATACAAATATGAAGAAATGCAGTAAATTTCTGGGATTTGGACTTTCAACCTCCAGTCAGTAGTCCAACTCTCTAACCACAGAGCCACAGCACTCATGTCGATCATCAACTATAACTTCGGCAAATCTTGAAAAAAAAAACGATCTGACGCAAAATCGATGCCCACAACCTTTTCATCGATTTAAAAACTTGCTATAAATGCGTGTATAAGATGAGTTACACTGAACTATGTCTAATCGCGACATCCCTTTCAAGCTTGTCCGTCTGTGCAACAGGACGATGGAGAACTCTCACTGCTCTATCAAACACTGTAAGAATGAGCCTACACTTTTATGTCAGAAACGGTGCTGAAAACGGATAGGGTGACGTGCTAATACGAAACTCTCAATCCAAAGCCAGGGGTACATTTTCTTGCAAATCTGTGTAACTTAAGAAGAAGAATAGCTGATAGAAACTACCGAAGAAAAGATATTACAATCATGTGAGGCAGTCAAGCTGCCATTAAGGCACTTAGGTCCCGCGAAATTAGCTCTAAAATGGGGTCATATGATAGACAAACTTTAAAAGTCAGGTGGAACCAACAATTTTAGTTGGAAAAAAAGGGTCGTATGACTCCTCTGTCTTCGTCTATGTGATGAACATTATCTGAGATAATCTTTGAAAAGCAAAGGACTACACTATGGAGACAAATCCCAAAAAAGGCAGCCTACCGATGGAAGCACGAGCTAATAGCGCCATTGTATTAGATACACTCGTACATCAATGCATATGAGGATTTTGCGATTAAATATTTTTAATTTATCTTCAAAGGTAGATAGGTAGGGAGAGGATAAAGAAGAATTATACAACCTACTTGAAACTATGAGCAATTAAACTTATGCATAAGAAGGTCCTGCCTGATGCTTATGTGTGAGAGTAAAGTAGAGTCAGAAGGCCTTAAAATCGAGCACATCTTAGAGATATGTGACCGAAAGTCAAATCGACCAATTTTGCATTAGCAGAAGGTAGAGAGTGAGCCTACTCGAAAGACGAGGAGAGGGAGACACGAGGTTAAATCAAAAACGAAAAGAAAGAAGAAGAAAGACGCAGCCAAACATTTTTTAACTTCATTAACTAAAAAGATAAGCTGTGCTATAGGAAAGACGATTAGAAGACAAAGAGCTCAGACGATTGTTCGAAATCACAAGGAATTTTATATTTGGAAATACATACCAACCAGCACGTCTACTTAGAGACAAACGGAGGAACCTCCTAACTACCGATTAAGAGCAATTGGAACGCTGGAGAGAACACTCCTATGTTCCACAAAAAGCACCCATACATAGAAACCCGGAGTGGAAGATTCCCTTCTTAACCTCTATCACTCGACAAAATACCTAAGGCTAACATCAATCTTAAGTAGAATAAATCCGCTGGTTTATACATCGCAGTGCAACTATATTATTCATCGACTTTTTATTAGAAATCTGATCCTTATCTACTTGCCCAGATAAATTTAAACGCTGTCAATAGTCTGAAAAGTAGTTTTGGTCTTGCGATACGAACTTACAACCTCTACCATTCAACTCTATGGCATCCACATCTCTATCTCAAATCCTTAATGTCAGTATCATGTTTCCTTTAAGCTCTTTGCCGTTGAACTCCACTTATACAAAATCAGTACTTGCCAGGAAATTATCATTTATTCTATAACTACCTGTACTAAAATTAGGTATACACCAAGACAAAGAATGAACGTCGTCCTTGCTTAATTGAAGCTTGGTATATTGCAAGATAAACATTGTTTATGAACAATCGAAAAACGAAGGCGGATTCGAACGAGTAAACTCAATCTGCACATTCTTTGTTTTGGTACCTCAATACTTTTCTCCTCGATGTCCTTCGTTGCGAAGGACGACTACCTCTCTATTTTAATCCTTGAAAGTGTAGTAGATTGTTTGCTCCTGTAAGTTTCCATTCCTCGTGGGAGGAATATGCCAAGCTGCTGCAAAACTTGAAAGGACTGAGTGTACAAGCATTTTTGCGGTTTCTGTTTGCGTTTCCTTGGATTGCTTTTCTAGGATTTTTTTTTTCTTTTATTTTCTAATGAAAACATAAATTAAACGCTCATATGTACTTTCCTACTACTCTACATGAGTCTTTATGCCTGAATTGGCTGTCACAATCTTCAAAGAAACAGCAACCGCAGTGGTAACTTATTACATACGCAATGCAGTTCAAAGAAAATTCTTAGTATTGTAGAATAGCTTAAAGCAACGAACTTAGAAGATGCCTAAGTGCTTTTAAATTCAAATATCTTAGTACAAGCAGAGGATTATAGTCCAAAGAGGGATGGTGGCAGCAAGTCCTTGCAATAAGTTGCTTGTTGGCGGAATGTAGTATAAGCCAAGTAAGTTAAGAGAAAGTTTTCAAGACTGGTACAGATTATTCTCGAAAGGCACCAGTTTGCTGGTATTTGTCTTAATGAATTCTACGATTTAATTGGATTGCATTACAAACTAAGCGTAATTTTCCTGGTGGGTATTATTGTATATACGTACATACGTCTGTTCGTACAAAAGTCTGATAACATTTCGACGAAATTTGTTTTGGTGGAAACCCATATCTTGAACTGAAACTTTAGACGTACAAATCTGAATTATGTATAGACTAGTGTACCCGTGCGAGAACTTTCACATGTGGAAACTCCTCCCCATTTCCTCCTACATGTTTAGGAAGCGTAAAAGGTGTAAGCGAACCTTGTTTATCGGTACAAAAAATATCACAAACGTTTATTCAATACTATATACACAAAAGTTATTGGAAATCACAGTTTACAAAACTTACTTAAAAGCAGCATTGGAAGTAATGATAAGGTCTTCCTTGACTAATTGACAGATACAAAAATATGAGATAAACATTTTACTCTAGGGAAAGCTACATAAAGCCCTCATAATGTCGTTGAAAAAAAATGGGTGGATTCGAACCATTTACCAGCCAATCACTAACCGAGCATTTTTTTTATTTTTTTATTGTCCAATTCGTTATTTTCTTAAAAGCTAGATAAAAAATATTTAATAAATATGTAAAAATAATATAACTTGCTGACCTCATGTGGGTACTCTAAGCTATGCCTAGTACCGATATCTACTATGTAACCTACCTTTTTTTTGTGAGTGAAGATGCAAATCTCGAAAGACACTGAGGGGCTAGAAACCCAGCAGAATGAAAGATCGACAAGTGATTTTAGTTTCAACGTTTAGTTGCGTTTGAAAAGGTATTATAGTTTAAATACAGGTTCTCATATTTGTCAGGTTATAAGTTCAAGAGGTTTAGTTCTTCTTAATCTACGATTATAATATCGTACATTTAAGACGTCTGCTACCTCGGGGTTAATATGCATCTGCAGACAATCTTTGTGACGCATTGCGTTCTTTTTAATTACTTCTTTTACAGGATCAATCTTCAAATCACGATGCAAGTGATTATTTCTAATGTTCCATGGGGCTTTTACTATTCCCCGAAGGACTTCGTTTTGAAATGTTTGTATCATTTGTACATTCGTTTTCCTTGTACAACCCCATAATTGGATTTCATATGTCCAAACAGGTCTTAGTATCTGTATATGTATATGTATAATAAGATTTTATTCTCAATGGACATTTCTGAATAATATCCTAACAACCAATAAAGATTTCTATATCTAATATTCAGCTCTTCTACATTCTTTTTCACATTTTCTTTCCGTTTCAATTTTGCATCCAGATTCATACCCAGATACTTAGCTGTGTTAGAATAAAGAAGTTCTTGATTATTAATAACTACAGGAATATTAATTATTTTTTTTATTGGTAAAGTTAATATGGGTGGACTTTGACTCATTAAGTTTAATACGCCATCGTTGCGTCCAATTACAAATCTAATTAACTAAATTTTTTAGTTTTTCTGTTGCTTTAGCCACGCATCCATCCGTTGATAGAAGAGCAGTATAATCTGCGAATGTGGCTATCATCGTATCATTTGCATGTGGTATATCACTAGTATATAATAAATACAGGGTGGGTCCTAGAACACTTCGCTGTGGAACACCTGTTTGTATTTCTTTAAGTTCAGAAAACTCTGTACCATAGCGAACTCTAAGGAATCTATTTGCTACATAAGATTTTAGTATCTCATAGTATTGTCTAGTAGATCCCTATGCAGTTCATACTCTAAACCTTTATGCCAAACTTTATCAAAAGCCTGCGCAACGTCTAAGAATAATGGAGAACAAATTTGTTTTTCTTCCAGTGCCTTTTCTATAACATTAGTTATACTGTGCACCCGGTCTATCGTCGAGTGCTTATTTCTAAATCCGAATTGATGCGTGGGAATAAGCCTTCTTTGCTCTATGATTCTGTTTAGTCTTTTAAGAAGCAGTTTTTCGAAAAGTCTTGATTGTACCGGTAAAAGTGAGATCGGCCTATATAAGGTAACTTCTGATAGAAGCTTACCTTGTTTATGTATAACAATAATTTCATAAAAATTCCAGTGATGTGGAACATATCTTTGTTTAAAACAAGCATTAATTATAAACTTGAGCTTTAACAATGCGATAAATGGCAGTTCTTTCAGTATTTGGGCAGTTATAAGATCATAACCTGGTAATTTTCTATTAGATAATTAATGAATACATGTGCCGATCTCTCTTAGCGAAACATAAGGGATTACGCCTTCATGTACTCTATCAGAGAATTCGAGAGTTTCGTTTGCCACGCTAGGTGGAAAAGGTTTAAATACATTTGTAGGTTAGGTTGAAGTGGCTGCCAGCTAGGAGTCACCCGCACACTTAGACCAATGGTAGGTCCATTGTGATACCAGATGGATCATGGGAGAAAGTTTCTCTCTACCTACTCGTTAAAACCAATTTGAGCTTCTTATGAAGCGTAGGAGGCTCCTAATGTCGATATTCATAAGGTCGCCTGTATCGTTGTAATAGGGGGCTCCTAAGTGAAGCTTCCTTCTACGGGAAAGAGCTGGGCAGAAACAAAGAAGGTGAGGAATAGTTTCCTCCTCTTCATCATCCATGCAGCTTCTACAAAAGTCGTTCGCAAAAGGGCTAGCCTTGTAGCATGCTTGCCTATTAGACAGTGTCAAGTGATGACACCTATTGTGGTGCCGATATGCAATCTATTGAGAGAAATCAAATTCTTAGAGCGTTTTAGATCCAGTTTTGGCCATATCTGTTTTGTCGCTAGACATGTTGATCCATTTGTCCACCTAAGATTTGTACTCACGACAGCATCCAGCTTAAGTTTAAGTTTGCGAGTAGCTATTGGTATACCTAAGGTGCCTTTATCCGGCAAGATGGGTATAGTTGTTCCTATTCTGGCGAGTTCATCGGCCGTCTTTGGTTTTTGAACCTTATGTGTAGAAGTGAATTGAATCATCTTCTAAAGATACATCGTTCTCCCAGAGTGATCTGGAAGGGATGGTGACTGTAAAGTTCTTCTTAAAATTTAGACGAGGGATGGTGTAGTCCGTTCTTTCGGGAGGGATTTTGAGTTTATTCAAAATAGAGGCGTGGCCGAATTCTTTTCTTGACCACTGTTGGGTAGCTTCAAGACGAACGGCTGCGTTCGCTGCCATTTGCTTACTAAATATATCGAGGGGTATCAGATGGAGCAGAATGTCCAGTGCCTCGGAGGGGGTTTTACGTAATGCTCCGCTTATGCACAGACGAGCTGTGCGTTGGACCTTACTTAGATGATCGCGATTTATAGCTTTATCTAAGGCTGTCCACCAGACTATTACCCCGTATGTAAGTATCGGTCTAATGACCGAGATCTAGAGCCAGTGGGTTATTCGAGGTTGTAGGCCCCATTTATTGCCAATGGCTTTTTTGCATGAAAAAGTGCTACTGTAGCCTTTTTGACTCTTTCTTGTATGTTAGGTTTCCAGCTTAGCTTTCTATCCAGGATAAAAACAGGATATTTAGCTTTTTCAGAGAAAGTTAAGCTAATACCATTGAGAGAGGAAGGGTCGACTGTCGGAATTTTATATTTCTGGTGAAGAGTACCAGTAAATACATTTGTAAGGTGCTCCGAAAAGAGTTTGACCTTTTCTTTTGGGTCACCGATTCATTTCCCATCAGATGTTTTTAACGAGGGATCTTGCGCTTGAGGTCTCTTTAAATATTTGGCAGTCTTCCAAAGAGAATAGTCTGTGATTTTGTCAGCAGTTAAGTTACAAAGGTATTTAGTAAGAGATCTATTTTTTAATTCACCGATACCTTTTTAAGTTTGTTATTTAGTCTATTAAATTTAGTCTTATCGCCGGGATATCTTGTCATTTACCTTTTCCTGCGAGCTCTTCTCTTTTCTAGTATTAGTTCCTTAATTTCCGTAGGATATTTTACTGATGCTTGTTTTTTGTTGATAAGTCGGTGTACTATCTTCTGCTGCCTGTTGTATATCGGCAATGTATTGTTCCACTTCGATGTCAATATGTTTTGTTCTGACAAGTGGGCAATCCAGTCGAAATAAAATCACAGTTACAATTTCGCCCTACTTTGTAAAGCTTCCTGTCTTTTGTTGTTATTAGTCTTGACCCCCAGTAAGTGTGTTTTGCATTGAAATCACCTCCAATGATTAAGTTGTTGCCTAGAATTTCAAAAACCTCATTAAGATCTTCCTCTGTAGGTGAATGCCTGGGTGGGCAGTATATGGCAGCTATTTTAAATACATGTGGCGGACTCCTTAAGATTTCTCGATAATAATTTTGGATCCATTAACCAGAACGTTTTTCACGGCATCCATGTGATCTTAAATGTATGTTCGATACCATGTCCATACAGAGCTTCCCGAAGCGGACAGTTGCTCTATGAAGGCGGATACAAGCTATCATAATGTAGTGTTCTCGTTCCATTCCAATTTTGGCTCGGCGTCTGTTTCGAATATGAAAAACATGTAGCTTTATCCATATAGCCAAAGGTCCTGTTTGCTTTAGGTAGGTACGTACTCCTTGAAAACCACAAAAATAACCTAATTAGCACTAGGAGTCATTTTGATAACACCACTCATGTAGCCCTTCTGGTGAGGTGTGTTGATGAAAAGTCTCTAAATTCAACCTGTGGAATCTAAGTATCTGGTAAGTTTATTTGGATCTGGAATACACTGGGAAGTCTATATGATTTTCATATATACAGTGCCTCACAAAAGTCATAGGACAGTTGGCGTAGAAAAGAATTTTAGGTCATTTCATTCATGATGTAAGCAAAACATAAATTCTACTAATTAAGATACAAAACTTAACATAACAAAATTGATTAAAAAAAATTATAACACAAAATAAAGTAAACATTATTTTAATGAGACACAAAATCAATCTCACAAAAGTAATGGGACAATGTAACTTCAGTGGTTTAAAAAGTAAACAAAAATTGTGAGTACCGTATGTTAATATTTTGTGGGGTTACCCTTGGCTTCGATTACCTTCTGAAGTCTTCTTGGAATCGATTTGACCAAATTTGTGGTCTCTTCGGTGGTAATTAGTGACCATTCTTCCGCCAAAATCCTCTTTAACTCGGCCTTTGAAGTAATTGTGTGCTTCCTTACTTTTTTTTCAAGAATATCCCATAGATGTTCAATGGGGTTAAGTTCCGGGGATTGAGGCGGTGTTTCAATGACCTTGGGACAAATATAAAGCAACCATGATCGAATGGTGTGTGATTTGTGTTTAGCGTCGCAATCTTGATAGTAATTAAACGTATTGAGGAGTCCCATTTTTTCTGCGCTTTGACGCAAATGATTTTTAATTATATTCAAATACACCCACTGTGTCATTGTCTCCTCGATAAAAACCAAATCACCAACTCTACCAGCGGACATACACCCCCAGACCATAAAACTCGCACCACCATGCTTGACTGTTGGTACCAGGTTTTTCTTTTTGAACTCTTCGTTTGTTTTTCGCCACACGGTAATGCGTCCATCACTACCAAAAATATTAAACTTACTTTCATCTGCGTATATTACATTCTTCCAATACGTGAAATCAAAGTTTTTACATGTTTGAGCAAACTGAAGGCGTTTTTTTCTATTTACTTCACTGACATAAAATTTTCTTCTAGCCGTTCTTCCATTATAACCAGCTCTCCGTATCGCTCTCCGCATAGTTTCAGGATTCACCACTTTTCCTGTTCTTTCTTCTGAATCTGCTGCTAGTTTTGGTGCACTAGTTCTTGGCCTCTGTTTAATTTCCCTTAAAATATTTCTTTCATCGCGAGCATCTAAAAGTTTAGGTCGACCACTCCGCGGTTTGTTTTCCAACCTGTTTTCTTCTTTATACCTTTTTATTATATTGAAAACTGTCTAATGTTTTCTTTTCACTAAATTTGCAATTTCTCTTACAGTTTTCTTTTCCTCATAATTTAAAACGATTATCTTTCGAATTTCTTCCGAGGTTTCTTTTCGCGACATATTGGGTGTTTAAAACTGTACTATCAAATTGACTATTCAGCGCCGAAGTCCTTTTCACGACTAACTAGTAAATGGGTACGAATAATAAATGCGTTTGCCCGAATGAAGATGTCCAAAAATGAGAAAAAATCCGTTATTTCGTATGTTGTCCCATGACTTTTGTGAGATAAGCTTTTGTATTTGTATGCATTTTGTGGTCTTATTTTCCCGTTAAGTGACACAGTATGCTTTCTCATTGTGCTACTTATTTGTCTTATTTTAAACAATTAAATGGTAGTTTAAAACCTTAGCTGTTGCGCGAATTTTTTGTTAAATTTCTAGAAATATATTGCCATAACTATTGTCCCATGACTTTTGTGAGGCACTGTACATCTGCGCCAAATCGGCAATTCATCTGTGTGGAATGTTAGATCGAAATCCTTAATCAATCTTTCTATTCGGTGCTTGTGGGTAATTGTACGTCGAAAATAATGTTGGGGATAATGTAATCCATTAGAGTCGATACCAGTTCTATACGCTCAATAAGCAGCAAATGATTGCAAATGTGATTGAGTCAATTATTATTCAAGCTTCATGCAATAGTAGGTTGCAGATAGTTTCCAGATACGATGCCCCAACTACAGTTCTTCGTCTCACTAAAATCTGTCGCAACATCACTACCTCGTTCAACTTAACGTTATGCATGACAATGTGCAACTTATTCTTATTAATTGCCACTTGGCGTTTAATGGAAGCCCTTATACCACTTCAGCTGAACTAAGGTAACATCTTGGATATATGTATATGAATTGTAACGGTAATAAAATATTACCAAATTTCTACGCCCACAAATAAGACCTGTTGGGATTCATAAATGTCAGTCTATTTGTGAAGCAAATAATAAAGCGCTCCTCTTCACATAATAGATACAAGTGACACCAAGCTGAAGTAATTCGATATGTGGCCTGATTTTTATTTTCTTCGATATCTACCAACCCCTTTTATTAGCCTAAGCAATATGTTGTTTTTTCATTAGCTATACTTCCCAAAGGATATACTCGTGTGTAGGTACTTGTATATCATATTGAACCAAATTATTTCCCGAAAATAGGTATCACAAGGATACTTTCAAGATATACTTAAGTGCTACTCAAGGGAAATAGCAATTTTCGAAAAGAGCTCTAAAACAAATTCAACCTAACATCTTGCCTCAAGGCCGGCCTTAAGACTAGTCATTCTTCGGGAAAAGTACAAGTTACTATATAAACATGACGAAGATGCGAACAAACAAAGGACAGACAAGTGTTGACGAACAGCAGAGTAACCCTAGAAGATAACAGGATAAAAGCATCTCACACCTTTACGTGAGAACATTATAGAATTTGCCAGCTAGTTAGGTTTTTTTTAAAGCGTATTTTACCTTTCCCATTTCATAGAAACTCTCATCCTTAGAAGGATGTATGCCATTCGATGGAACCCAATAAAGTAAAAAAATTGCACTTATGTACAACGTAATTGGATTTTTCGTGTTCCACATTAAAATGTCTCGTAGTAGGTATGCAAATTGTGTTTCGAAAGCTAAAGGATTTTACTTTTTCTCTTTATTGCGAATTTGTAAGAAGCTTTCATTCGAGGAAGGCGTTAGGACACACCTCTTTGAATTTTGATGAGTAGATAACGCATGAAGAGTTTAATGCGAAACTTTTTGCATGTTTAACATGTGAAACATGAACGACAATTGTTTGCGGAGAAAATTTATAAGAGCACGTTACATTGTACTCGTATACTCGTAGTAGGCTAAAACACACCCAAGGACATACTAAGGTGTTGCTATTGTTCCAAAGTTTGTTTGTCACGAAATATTTTGTACTCAACGTTTTTTACAGTGTTTTTCTTTGAGTTACTTTTTATGTCAACATACTTCGATGAAAGTAGGTTGAACGACTTCATACTAGATTGTGAGACGTATCTAGTTGCACAAGATAGCGTGAAACGCAGTCCAACGTTTTGCTTTAGTTTATTACTAATTTTTGTGATGGCGGCATGCTTGTAAAAGTAAGGGCAAAAGTAATGTCATATTGTGAACATACCATAATTTTTGTAAATGGCTTCAAATGTCATGGTGCTTGTGTTGTGGACAGATAAAGAATTAGTTGACAACAAGTAATGGAGCGATACACACCTGAGGAACGCGAAATTATTGTTACCGCTTATTTGACCAATTTTCGGTCTGTTGTTTTAAAGCAGCGTGAATTTCGTCGTCGTCATCCTGCGCCATGCGCGCTAACAACTAAGCGTTTGGCTGAGCGTCTCGTGCAAACCGGGTCCACTAGAGATATCGCAAGAAGTGACCGGCCCCATATTGCTCCTTCGGCCGAGATTATCTATGCTGTGGCTGAGGACGTCCCAGATAGTGTCCACAAACATCGACGAGAGAACGATGCACACAATTTGGCATCAGCAGACATTCGTTGCTTTGAATATTGGTGACAGACCTGAAGATGTTCCCTTATAAAGTGCAAAGCGTTCACCAATTGTTGCCTGCTGACCGGCAAGTGAGGCTATCTAACTCCCATGCTCTGTTAAACTTGGTGCAAATAGAGGATGATTTTGTATTCAAAGTTTCCAATTTCCACTTAAGTGGTTATGTGAATAAACAAAATTTGCGTTTCTGGGACAGGGAGCTTCCATATGAAATGCACGAAGAACCATTGCATCACCTCAAAGAGACTGTTTAGTGCGGTATTTGCAGTGAAAAAGTGACGCTGACGGCACCATCGTAACCGTAACTGGTAACGTACTACAGAAAGATGTGAAACGACTTTTTTTTGCTCAAGTTGCTAAATTGGGTGCCGAGCATTTGTGGTTCCAGCAGGATGAAGCAACCACTCGCACAAATCGGGCAACGATGGAGTTTTTGAATAACCCATTTCCGGCCCGTATGGTGATTTAAACTGGGTTGCAGATCTGACGGCGCCAGACTTCTTCCTTTGGGGCTTTTCGTAATCTTGCGTTTACCACAGCAAACCATAAACCTTGCAACTCTTGAAAGCCCACATTGAAGGAGAAATCACCAATTTAGAGCCAGATGTTTTACGAGCAACAATGTGCATTTCCTCACGCACATTTGACCGACCATCATTTTTTTAACTAAATGCCATCAATTTTACACCTTCAAAGCTTTTGACAACTTCAAAAAGCAAAGTATGCTCTCAAAGGAAATTTGTGAATATTTCAAAGACCAAACTGAGCCCGTACACAGTTAGAGTGTGGGACTTACACCTACCTACCTACCTCTCCATATCCTTATATCCTTTTTCCCATTGTAATACCGTCATTTTTTCGTGGGCACGGAAACTCCTCGTCGAATGCGCCCCATTTTCTACCAATCCTCTCTGTCATTTTCCGTGGCGGCAATCGTTCACACCTTTGACTGGTTTTAGTATCATATAGAAGTCGCAGTGAGTGTAGTGAGAGCTTATTTTCTACGTCGTTTTTTGTACCAAGAAACTACTAGGTTGGCAAAGGTTGTTTGGTTGATGAGTTCCTGTACGGGTTCTCATTGTACCGCTCGCTAATGATTGGGTCTCTAACCACGAAAAGTTCGTTTAGTTGGAAGGAATGTTTTCTTAAATTTCTGTTTCTCAAGTGACGTAGGCCTGAGCAGTGACAGATGAAGTGTATGTATGGTAACTATGTAGCTCGAATTAAACGATATACATACATAATAAAGAGACGTCGGCAGTTGCTAACTGATCGTCAACGAAATAACACAAAGTATATTTTTGGTGAGCCTTTTTGTCACCGCAGCGTCCACATTCGCGTATATTGTCATTATTGTGTTTAAGTTTCATAGTGTGGTTTCTTAGAAGGTTGTGGCCAAAGAGCGCACCTTTCAACATAAACAGCGATTTTGTAGCAGTTTATATAAGTGTGTTGATTCTGGCTTTGTCGTATTTTGATCAAAGCTTCCTTGATATATTACAGGTGTTCCACATATTGTTTGATATCATTTTGATCTTACTCTTACACTTAATCCATTGATGTGCTCGATTGTGATCTATTGCAGACCCTTTCTTGCAAGCTCGTCAGTTATCTCGTTTGTAACTATATTCCTGTGACCAGGGACGCAGCAGATAGGGATATAGTGCTGCGAGCCTTGAGAATCTTGAGTTCTTCGCGTCAGCGTCGAACTAGCTTGGCCTTGATTTCAGTAGCAAAAATTGCTTTGATGGCTGCTTGACTTTCAATGAAAATGGTGATATCATCTCGTGGTATTGCCATTATCGATACTGTACTAGCTGCCTCTGTCACTGCCAGGAACTCGGCTTGGAATACACTGCTGTAGTCAGAATTGAGCTTTTCAGAGAATATACCAGCGTCCGTTTATATATCCATCTTTGACCCATCCGTGTACATACATATATACGCTGGTCTTTTGTTGGTTGATTGGTTTACCATTCTTCTCTACTTGGGAAAGCACAAGAGAATGGTGACATGTAGTCACTGCTCACATCCTCGCCTACAAGTTTCTTTAGAATTTGCGCATGTCCGTCGTGATTGAGTTCCAGCCATGTGACTTATTCTCAAGGCACTCTTGGCAGCGGATTTTTGCATAGAGTCTAGGGGTAGCTTCTTAAGAACTGTTTCCAATTCTGCTGTTGGCGTTGTTCTCATTGGTTGTGCCTATGCATGCTAATCTCTGTATTTTAGTCATCGTCTTAAGATTGGTTACGACGTTACCATACGTGAGTCTGGGTCTCAGGATTTTCCGTACATATCCACAGTATTATGTTAGGGTTTGGTCCAGACATTCTCCCAAAGCTGCAGTTGCATGTATAGAAAGCAGTCGCAACCTTTCTTATTCTGTTGAACAGAAATCCTACGGATTTCGCAGTATCAGATATCTTTAGAGGTATTTGATCAATAATAGTTTGATTTGCGGTATTATTCTTATTAGTGAACAGTATTAGCTATTTCAGTTTTCTGGGAATTGTCCCAAGTCCGCAATGCTTTGTCCACGTATGAAGTGTCTTTAATGAAATTTCAAACAATGATGGGTACCTCTTGGCAGTGATACTACATTGTTCGCAAAGAAGACTACCTTAACCCCACTGCCTTCCAATTTCATAAGTATTTCATTGACGACTAGGACCCACATCAAGGGAGAGACCATTCTTCCCTGTGGCGTGCCTCTGGAGGAAATGGCACTAAGATAGGAGTCACGTAGTTTCATTTTGAATAATCCTTCGTTGAGTAAAATATTGTCTTATTCATTTTGGGGCACTAATCTATTACTAAGTAATAAATTAACTAATTTTGAGTTTAAATTTATTGGTTTAATGCAATCTATTTCATTATTTACAGTCCTAATAAATAAACCAAGCGCCAAACTAAAGGTTTCACCTTATGAACATAGTCTACCCACTATCTTAACCGCATTTAGCGAATATGCAATCCATTCGGAACAATTAAGCAGAATGAGTCAATTGGATTGCATACTTTTGGTATGGTTAATGGTTCTAGTAGAAGATTGAGAGTGTAGACACGAACTCAAAATGGGGATGTTGTTCTTCATAAGTACATAGCAAAATTGACTTTTAACGTTAAGTACAGTATGGTAAGAAAGTGATGAAAATTATTCAATGGATATTTTGTTTTCTTTTTTTTATTTTAAATATTCAGTCAGTTCGAAATTAAAAATTTGAGGACAAAATTCATAGGACTTCACTGAAAAATCTTAATATCATCATATTTAGTTTTGGATTTCTGATTGGATTTGTCGCTTGGAATTCAAACCTGAACTTCGAAAAATATTACACGATTACAGAAGCTTACAAGCAAACTGCAAATTGAAACTGCCATGAGAAGTTTTTTTTTTAACACGCCTTGAATCTGACAAAAAGCTGCAAATCCTTTCCCCTCGTGCGAACACGCATAACTCGATAAATGATTGTATATGTCTACAAGATAAAATCATTGTTAAAATTTCAATCTCGCTTTAAAATGTTCAAATTCCTTAAATGTGATGTTGCTATTTGTGGCGTTGGAGTATAGGTTTGAGTATCAATAAAAGTGACCTAAAGAAGCTCGCTGTCAACATTATTGGTATGTGGGTTGAAGTTATGCGCCTGTTAAGTTTGATTGCAAGTCATGAGAGTTACATAACAGTAGTCATTCATCAAGGATTAACCAGCTAGGAAAACATTAATAATCCATATGATGCGCGGTTAACAATGATCGTTAATATTCGATACGATTGCAGTTGCTCTATGAAAATTGGGAACACAAAATATTAATGGAAAACAATATTGTCGTGAATAATGCATACTCGTGCTTTTGTGTTTACGTCACCGGTGGAATAAGTTTTCATGGAATATCAGTTTTTGTTGTGGTACCTAAGGCAGTTTTTTCTATTTCTCTGAGCTTTTGAATGTTTTCCCGTTTTGCTTTAACGAATTGATCGGAATTAGTAGATTTATTCCCACCAAAAATTATTGCAATGAGTTTGCGGCCAATTGTCGAACGTACAAAGTTATTATATTCATAGACAGATCTGTCTAGAAGTTTTGTAAAAGATCTATAGGTGTGGTCAGTTTTGAGACAACGCATAATTTCTGAAAGCGTTGAGTCAAATCTTTCACCTTGACCATTTGCTGTACTTTTAGTGTATGGTAATGTTTTGAAAATGGCAATGCCTAACTGGTCTTCTACCGTAAAACTATTGACGTGGATGTGAATGACTTTTATTGTCGATCACTTCAGGGACACCAACGACAAATAATAATTCTCGTAATGGTTCTTTAATATCGTTCTTATAGATTTTAGAACTATTACTTGAGTACGTTAAGACTAATTTATTTTCCGTTGAATAAATAACCAAATGGAGAAATTAGCTGGGACATTTCGGTAAGATTTTCATATTTATGTTCTGATGAGTGAATGATGATTGCGAAAAACAACCGGAATTTGTGTCATTCCAAAGCAGCTACCGACAACCTTTTCTTTTTATCAATGAAAAAATGCAGACGTGGCTTTGATCCAAGAATTTTGGATTGTTGAAAATAGAATGCAAGAATACAATCAACATTCTTTCTCCCTAGATTCAGTAACGGACACACTGTGGCAGTCAACGTGAAGACCAGGACCGAAAACTTCATTCTTGTGTAAATTATACAATATTAAAGATCACATCTTTGGTGATGGGATGCGACATAAATGCTCATCACACTCAGTGGGGCAGTAAGGATATCAATGAATGGGTTAAGTCTTTTTTTGAACAGAGGAAGACAGAGCTTTCAGATCCATACTAAATTTTTACGCTAGAAATCTAAGAATAGCTAAAAGAAAATCTTGCAACATATTCTGCCAATCCATCGGGAACACGAGCCCAACGAACGATTCTATAAAACATCGTAACTGATTGTACTTTGTTTGAGATACCCTCAATACATCTCAACACTATTTGTGGTCTTCCGATTTTTTTCTTCTTGGTTTGGAAAATTGAACAATTTCATTGACAATGAAAAAGAGCAAAAGCGTCCACGGGGTCATGGGCTTGTTGTCCTGGCGGGAGATGTGCTTCTGCAACAACTTGACACCTTATATTACGTGCCCGAACACGACCAGAAGGAAAAGGAGTAATAAAGCGAACCTGTACTACTTTATCTTTCGAAATGTACATCATGGTTTGTTGCTGTTCTTGTGATCCAAGCACATTTCGTCTCCATGTCATAATTGATGTTCGCGATTTATCCCTTTTCGGCTTCACTTGCAAGGAAGTATCATCCAATTCCGAATCAGGTTCAGAGCCAACATCACCATCGGATAAATTAGTTAAAATGCCCTCTAATTCTCTTTCAGATAACGCTGTACTGTTCGCCATTTTTAACTATTGCCTTAATTTTATAACAAAATATAAAAGTAAGGCCTCCATGCATCCAATGCTGTGCAACCTAAATGTTTATTTGTCAAGTGCTTTCATTACCACGTAATATATGTAAACTATTTTATTTCAATAAAAACTTTAACTACCGATAAGATTTATTATTTTTTTACAAGCCAAAATCACTCAAAACGGAAACTTTCTTAGTGCCTGCATGTTTTACTTAAAACGAACGAATGAATTTAAAAACAATGCAGCAATTCTATGCCTAAGCTGTTATATTGTTTTTTAGTTGACCTTGTCGAATGTGTCCAGTAGACACTGCGGCCCGTTTATGTTCCAATAACGTGTTAATGCTTGTGTTATTTATATAATCTTATAGTTTTTTTTTATTATAAAAACATTCATTATAGCACCAAACAAGAACTCACAAATAGAAAAGTCTAAATGTTACCTCATTTTAAACGACTACGCACATGATGAGTGTCAGCAGCCGACTGAAATGAGCCATGCAAGTCTACCCGTACTTCATCATTTGGGCCTTAAATATTAATCGAGAAAAAATAAATTTCGAGCCGGCTCAACTATAGTAGTTGAAAGCAATCGAAAGCTTATTGTCAAAATTCTACGTTAAGTTTTCTTCCGTACTGTCAATTGCTCAAGTTGCTCATAATATGCGTATGTGAAGGGAGCAATTTTCACAGCTGTTAAAGTTGAATGTCAAATTTTAGAACGGAAGAGCAAATGGTTTCGCTCTTTTCGTAAGTGAGCAAAAGTAAAAAAAAACTTGACGAATCTAAGCAAGAAGCTATTATGGTCGTACAGTAAAAATTCCTTGTATTCACACAGTCACGTAGATACGTCGACTACGAATCCATTCTACTATTATACATATGTAGTTCGTCCTTTCTGGAACAAAAAACAGTACAAGTGTATAGTTTTCTAAGTCCGTTCAAATTAAAAAAAAAATAGTCTTTCCAATCAGTCTACATCGAGTAGATTTAATGTTGACCCCGAGTTGAATGAACTCCTCAAAGTTAAAGTTCATAACAGTGACGTTTTGTCTTAGACGATGGATATATGGTGGTTTGTTTGTTGGTATACTTAATTTTCTTCAAGACCAACTCTACTGTTCACCGTAAATGCCTCCACTAAGGAGCGGAAAATCATCTTCTTAAGCAGTTCACACCTACTCTGACCACTACCTGATCCATTACCTTATTGAAGAAATCATATGAAACCGCATCTCTCTTTGCGCAATCCGGTACAGGTTTGGAATAATGCAGAAGAGCTATTTCTAAACTGTGCATTGCATCACGTATTCTCTTGGGTTAATCGACACAGCTGGATTAATTTTGGCGGAATCCCGAATACATCCGTCCAATTGTAGGGGCGATGAATGTGATTGATGAAAAGATAGCATGTTTCGACTTACGTTGGTCTTTCCAGGACTTGATTTGTGTGTGTGTTTTCCCCATCAGTGTGTTAAAGAAAGAACTATCACACAGTACATTGGATAGGATTTTATACGTATGTATGTCACATTAAGCAGGAATATGTCTCGATAGTTGGTGCAATAGAGATAGGTATATAAAATATTTGTTGGTTTGAATCTGTAATTTTGATTGAAAAATGAGGAGAAAAAATCTAAATTTTCCCAAAAATTTGAAATTTCATACTGTCATCTGGTCGACCAAACTGAGATCAATTTCGGTGTGCATTTACACCAAACACCACAATTATCCAAAAATAGTTCTCAAGCCTGTCAAACATTTTCAATAACAAACACAAAAAACCTTGACGCATCGATATTCCCATAGTAAAATTAATTTTCACACATGTTGATGAATTCCTCGATTTTGCATCGATGCATGATAATGCTTTTCAACACACCTCTAATTTACGACCAAACAAACTTGTTTTTCACATTATAAATGATTTTTTTTTTCTTTTAATTGATCTAAACATGTTTAACGACTAAATGACTATGGCACAAGCTCAAGACACGTAAATAATAGGCGCACTGACTGACGTCTTAGCTCACTGAACACTAAATAATTTGTAGAACATTAATATTGATCGCTCACAAAACAATAAACGTGCTTATTATCGGTACATTTAATGGCTCAAGTGCACGATCACCAATTGCACTATCAGCCATCTCGAATTCCTTTATTTAAGGCCTAGTCTCTCTTAGGTGGGAGGTAGGAACTGCCAGGTACTACATCAACACCAGTAGGCAAGAACGGAGGCTGGTTCACAGTAAACAGTTCGTCATCATCGTTTGATGTACTTGTGCTCTTAGTATAGTCCAAAACCGGTGAACCAAGTCCATTTGAACTACTCGAACTTCCGGATAGATTATCATACTGCGATTTGATTATTTCCTCGGCCCGGTTAGCTTCTTCCGCTGTTCTATACTTAACAAATCGCACCTCTGGTTTTTGTTCACTGTGGTGAATCTCCTGGAACCTTCTTTCCAAATCGGCCAAATCCGGTTGTCTACTTAATACATAAACCAGGGTTTTTGTTTGTACTGCCTGTTTGGCTAGATCAACGGCTGCATTTGTGTATGCATTATATTCCGGAGCCTTGATGACTACTACTTGGACATGTTTCTTTACAGTTGAGGTGATATGGTTGGTGGTATGTTTTGGAACATCATCGTCCGGAGCAGTGAAAAAATAAAACGACTTTGTGGACTCTTCTTTGTTGATAATCGGTGGGTAAGGTTCAAGGTTTCCACCAGCGCTATCGTATAGTCCGTAGTTGTAGTTATATCCTAGATGTCCAGCGCTGCAGGAGATCACCAATACTGCGAATATCTGAAAGGTACAAATTTTACTATAAGCAGAACAAGAGAAAAATTATTAATTTAAATGCATCGCTGCAACTTACTACTAGTCGGACCATAGTATGCTGTTTAGTCCGATCGTGGTGCTTGTTAGATCGAAAATGACAAAACCTCTCGAAGCGGAATTCGAAGAAAACTTCTTCCTCACAAGTTCAAGGGCATTGGCTCTTGCTATTTGTTTACTTAAAAATTCACGCTAATTTGCTTAATGCATTATGAATATGAGAAAGCCGTCAAGAACCGTTGTGTAACCGCCAAAACGACATTAAGCCAAGAGGCGACCCTATTAAACTCACTAAATGTTTGGTGCGTCTTTCTGGTATTTCCGGAATCGAAGACGGGTGTGGGGGAGCTCACTCAATAGATGTCGAATGCTAATAGCTATCATTTCAGAATGGGATTCCCTCGTTGAAAGATATTCGCATACCTATGGCGCTGGTTTTTCTTTCAGCATTTCACAGTTGATGTATCATGTCCACGATTTTTTTGTACATAATTTAAAACAAGAATTCAATAAGCTAATGCGAAGGTACTTTACAATGATAAAGTGATGAGATGTTTCTATAATTAGATATCAATTAAAAAAAAACAGATATTGATATTCGTACTTAAACCTAATGATGATTATTTGCATCTGTAGGAAAAAAAATCTTGTAATCTGTTTGCTCGATCATTATGTAAATATCACTAAATTAATTTCAAATTGGAGACGCACCTTAATTAGGTGAGAATAAGCTTGGGACGAAGCTTAAGGCTCATTTACTGGATGCCTCACCTTTTATTAAGAAGCAAAAATAAATTAAACTAACAATTAATAAGAGTTTTAATTATTTCCAAAATTTTCGACATTTTAAGGTCGTTTACTATCGTATGGAAAAACTACAGTAATTTTATTTTCCCAGCAGTATTGTTCAGAATATTGGATTTCAGAATTTTAATTCACATAAATACCGAGCTTACTTCGTGTTAACCTTGGTATGAGTGTGGTTTTGAAATCATTGAGTATACGAGGAGTGGAGCGCCGTGGCTCAAGTGGTTAGTGCGTTGGATCGCTGAGCGTGAGGTTCGAGGTTCGAATTCCAGAGAACGCCAAAAAGTTTTTCACGGTCCCACCTCTCGCGAATGTGTGACAAACGTCCGAGAGTAATAATTGTCAAGAGAAAGCTTCTCAATTTGCCTTTCGGATATGGCTCTAAACTGTAGGTCTCTTCCATTTGTGTAAAAAATATAACACGCACAACACGCGTGGTCGCGAGAAGCTAGGCCCTGGACCACATACGTTGCGCCAAGACTTTGTATTTTTTTGAGTATACGAGGATGTTTTCGTGCTTTGACTGATTTACTATTAGATGGCCTCTTTGTTAGAAGAATGGAGCTATGAGGCTTATAAAGAATTTACATACATATGTATGCATGTTTTGTAATATGAAATGGTTTTTAGAAATTCTTATTATAAGCATAAAAACCGTTTTTATCTATACCTATGTGCACTAATTGATTGGAATTCTTTGAATCTTGGAATCTTTTGAACCCTACTGGACGACAGGACATCGCTAATCACATAAATATCTTCAAGTTTGTATGTTATATGGAAAAAGGTCCGATAGCACAAGCAAAGTCTTGTTCGCTCGTATTTGTATCCCATATGCCACATTGTTGAAAAAAACATTATGAATAGAATCCAAACACATGTCTTATGAAATTTTTAATGTGGCTTTATAATTCACGTGAATTTCCAATTTTTCAAACTCTTTCGCTCAAAAATGTGACAAAAATAGTACTTGCAAGTTGTTCGGCTCTGCATAGGTTATTTGTATTGGAAACTAACATTCCATGTGTTGTCTCAAAAGTCGTTGTCGTTTTTTCAAATGCCAGCGTTATCAACTCTATCTTCAAAGTACATTCCTAGCACTTTTATGAAAAAAAATAATCGATCTTATTCTACCGGGTGTATTTAGAGCAAGTACAACATCTTTAATCCTTAAAATAATGGAGAGTTCATATTTAAGTGACGGCTAAAATTGTCGACCCCTTTCTACTCCAGTCAATAAGCGTACAGAAGAGGAAAGTCCCTAGAGTGCGCCCTCCACTATCTCAGCAAAAAGCTCGATATCAAAGGCAGTCAATAGTAGAGAAATTGAAGAATCTTGCAGCCAGTTTGTAACTCTAGTTAAATGCTGCTCCAAGGAGAAGTTCCTTCTTCCTTTTTGTATGAATAGTTGTTGGACATCGACGATCAGCATATTGGATAACTTACCGTTTTTTATTTATGGCAAGCATAGCACGTGGGCGCCGTGGCTCAGTGGTTAGTGCGTTGGATTACTGGAGCAGGATGTTCGAGGTTCGAATCCCAGAAAACACAAAAAAAAATTTTTTTCACGGTCCCACCTCTCGCGAATGTCTGACAAACGTCCGAGAGTAATAACTGTCACGAGAAAGCTTCTCAATTCGCCTTTCGGATATGGCTCTAAACTGTAGGTCCCTTCCATTTGTGTGAAAAAATATAACACGCACAACACGAATGGTTGCGAGAAGCTAGGCCCTGGACCACATACGGTCTTTTGCGCCAAGTATTTGTATTCGTAAGCATATCACGGCTATCTCTAGAGTTTTGCTTTATTACTCGTGTTAGAGAACTCTCGAAAGACTGTTCTAGGGCCATTAATGAATAGAGGACTTATTAATTTGGAATCTATCATCAAAGGTGCCACATAAGGTAAAACATATTAAGTTCGCTACTAGGACATATTTGTCAAGTCGACACCTGTACAGCAAAACTTAAGACCTTAGCCTCAAAATAATTTACTGGTTGCACATTGGTAATTACACGGCTATAGTCTGTGGGCCGAAATTTCTTGAACAAAACTCGAGAGACTACAGAGAATCGCCTTTCTGGTTACTAAAGGTACTGCGCGGTACTAGAAGCCGTCATCGAGCTCTCCCCCTGCACATATTTCTTAGAAAAGATGTCTACTGGTTATGCTATGCTAAAACTTCAGCTGGAATGCAAATCAGGCACTATTGAGGGCCCTCTGAAAATACTTGACTGATTCCAACTTGGGTTCTTGTTTTCCCGGGAAATGCGGCAACGAACCTGCGGATTAACCAGCTAGGGCTGGCTCTATATCTGCGTTGTTAGGACCACAACTATTCAGTGGCTACTGACACAGCACTTAGGTAATTCAAAATGTTAATCAAGTCTTATTCTTACAAGGAAATCCTAAACCTGGACATGGAAAGTATTAGAAAGCTGTCGAGTGTTCCCACTAGCCCTAGTTGCCTGAGATTTTATTTCTTACTAAAACGGCGGTACAGTTCGGGGTGAACTTGGATCTCAACCAAATATGCTCTTATATTAGTCCGATCTTTAGGTAACTGCCTCCAGTTACGAAATTCAAAATAATTTAGATATGTTTGCACTTCTGCGCGCCACCTAGTGTGAGGCCTCTTTTACTGCGTTGTTCCTTCAGGTTGGATTCGAAGACTCTACCGGCCAAAATGTTAGTGTGCATGCGCTCAAACGCTCAAGCGGATTATTTTGACTAAGTCTAGTGACAGTACTCGTCTTTGAATCTTCTCCTATTTATTGAGTGGCATGATCCGCAAGGAGGTGAGATATTCAAACGTTTTCTTTAAATATCTGACACTAGTGATATAAATATTGCTTAAAAGGACACATTTTCATAAAGAATTGTGTTCGTTCTTAGGACATATGTACTAGCCTTCATACGGAAGGTGGCAGGTAAATTAGGTTAAATTCAATATCCGCACAATAGATCTTCTAGGTTGTAGTGTCAGGCAATGGAAGAGGGGTAAATTAATAAAAAAAAAACACCCTTATTTATAGTTTTACTCAAAAAACCAACATAACTAGTTGACATAGCGTTCATTACAGTGGCAACATACCACGTAGTGTAAAATTACCTTGATTACTTCTTTCGATAAAGTCTAATGTCATAAATATGTATGTAAATATGTACATATGTAGGTATTCTTCATGCAAATTTGATGCAAGTAACGAGAAGTTCTTACGTGCACGCATCAGGTATCAACAGCAATTTTGTATTTTACACCTGTTTGGACACTTGATACATTGCAATTATGACACTTTAACACATAGTAGGTAATATATTCTCAGCAGGTGTCTACCTCAGGGAACAGTCACGATTATAATAAAACTCTTCATCTTTGTGTATGCATAACTATTTCTAACCCATTTAAGTGGGGAATTAGCTCATGACACCGTGGCTCAGTGGTTAGTGCGTTAGATTACTGAGTGGGAGGTTCAAGGTTCAAGTCCTTAAAAACACCAAAGAGCTTTTTCACTGTCCCACTTCTTGCGAATGTCTAATAAAAGTCCAAAAGTAATAATTGCCATGAGAAAGCTTATAAAAAAAGCCTTTTGGGTATGGTTCTAAATTGTAAGTCCCTTCCATTCGTGCGAAAAATAAAATGCGCACAACAAGGTCTGTTGCGCCAAGTATGTACAAATGCATACATTCAGTTCTATTTAGTTTGAAATATACATATGTAAACGAATATATGCACGAGTATGCATATTCATCCCAGAATAGATTTGCATTAAATTATAGAGCCTTTTGAAAAAGAATAAAGGATCATCGAGCTTCAAATTGGGACTCGAGTGTTAAATGACGTGAATTATGACAGATCTCAAGAACAAAAGAAAGACGAATAAAGCGAAACATTTTATTTTTAGGTTCGACCAACAACAGGTTACAATAACGTAATAAAAACGTGTAGACGTGCGACTGCTAATAGAAAAGAACGTCAAAAAGTTCCAGAAATCAAGAGATCGTCAGCACAACAATCAAATTTGCAATTCTGGTTTGAAAAATAGTGTTGTTTAAATTTTATACCGGTTTTTGCAAAAATTATTAAAATTTGCGATTTTAATGAGATTGATGTTAAAAAGATATTTATTTTTAGAGTAGATTTCAGTCAAATGCTGACAAGAAAAGAAACACCTAAGTTTGTTAGTGCTCTATTTTCGTGTTTGATGTGCTGAAGAGGTGAAAGCATTTATGGATACTAAAATATCCTCAAAACCGTGTAGTGCTGCTCCGTACGGTATCGCTGATTAAGGCTTTCCTTCCTGTTGGCAGTGTACCATGCTTCCCTTCTTTATAGCATGAACGATATCAGTCTCCTTTTGGTTACTATCTGTCGTTTTAAGGCATTTGTAACAGTATTTTTTGCACTCCAGCAGCACATGCTCAGCGTTTTGAATCTTGCCGTCACAATGACGGTATGAAGGTATGAAGGTATTGCTGCAACAGTCTGAATGGCCTTAACCCTTGTGTATGTTATATGGTCTCTAAAGTTAAGTCTATGTACATATATTCAAGCAGTACGTTATGTAAAGCTTTAAGTCGATAGTATGTTCACTTACATCTATGGCCATGCACTCAACTTTCTTGCGGGTGGTAATGATCCTCTAATTTCAAACCTAAGGGAAGTCTTTGATTGTGTTGTGTCACCTCTTCTAGGGTGTTAGCTACTACTACAACCACCAATATTGGATTGCCTAGGGTTCAATGTATCGATTTTATTGTCCTTATTATGAAGTACGTTTTGTTAAGAAATACATACATATGTCAACAGGTGGCTTAAAAATAATTGACAGTGGAATTCTATCCTCCTTCTTCGTATGATTGTGGAATTGTTGTGGTTCTAGTTTGTTGACCCATTCCTGGATAAAGTTCTTCGTTCGAGATATGATACTACAATAATATTAATTCGAGTACCGGAATTTGCAATGCTGAGGACTTTTATCACCGTATCAAGCCAGCATCACTCTGAAATTTATTTACTTGTATTTTTAAAAATACAAGTTTTAGTTGTATAATCGAATGAAATATGTATTTACGCATGATCTGACTGTTGTTTGCCTGAAAGCAATACGACCAGTATTAAGAACCTAAAGCCATTGATGGAGAGCAATACTGACTTTACTACTCTAGGTGATACTTGCAATAGAGAAAATTCATTCGTTGTTCATTCGACTACATTCGGGCGATTCGGGTTAAGCCCCATATTCCCATCTGATTCCTGTGGTTCTATATCAGACGCACTTGATAAACTGAGTATGAGCCAAGTGGATTTTTAAATTGCAGCTGCGGAAGGATTGATTGGGAAATCTCCGAAGATTGAACGGACATCCGACGCCCAGAAATCTGAAGAGACCTTAATTAAAAACCAGAAAAAGAGAAAAGGAAGGTGTTGCTAGCGCAGCGCAAAGAGACTGTGTCAGTGTTAATATCTTGACTCAAAGGCTTGGACTGTCTATGCTCACAGGCAGAATAAAAATTTCCTCAATGAGCGTGGTAGCACTCTAATTTTGGGTATGGACAAGACTTCACCGCAGATCATTTTCCATTTCGATGGACTACATTGCTAATGATGAACACTGCTTGGGCCAGTAGATTCTTTAAGTCTATCATAAACTGGAATGCTCCTTCGGAAGTTGTCCTGTCAGACCAAAAATACATCGATTTCCTAATCGATTACCAAATTACACTTTTGCCGTAGAGGAGGAATCGAAGAAAAACGAACTTGATTAATTTTAACCCTAGAACACTTTTTTTGTCGTTAGACAAAAGCCTCCTCGCCTGGGAGGCTTCTTTTGAAAATCACCCTACTAACTACTTGTTTTGAACCCAGATGTAGACTGAAATCATTACTGATCGAAGCAAAAAGGATATAAGAGGCTGATTTGGATATCGAAAAGGTACATTCAAAATTTTGAAACGAAATTGAAGCATAAAGCGCAAAGAGTATGCTGCTTTAGATTTGCAAAAAGGGGAAGCCAGTCAAATTGGATACACTCAGAAAAACGGAGGATTTCTACAAACTGTGATGGCGACTCTCAATTCCAATTATGTATGTGGAAAAAGGTCCAACAGTAAAGGCAAAGGCAGCAGTGAATTTTGTTTGCTTGATACATAGGGATATGATACATCGTTGAAAAGAGTTCTTTTAGTAGAATTTAAATGAGTGCATAATAGTATGGCATTTATAAAATTTTAAATTCACGAATGTGTAAAACATAAATATGTGCCCCTCTAGATGAAGGAATTGCTTGCTTCTGTTGCCTTATATGTACGCAAACCCCATGAAACGACTCATGGCATAGATTCAACAACTGAACAACAACAACTGATGAGTATATTGCATAAAGCCCTATTTATCTACAAGATCCAACTCAATCAAGATCCCAAGTATAATGACCATCCGCTTCTTTTTTTCTTTTCTCCGTATGAGTTTTAAGTGATTTGGAAAATAACGTCGACTTTGGTTTAAAGCTAGCTCATTTTCATCTCGAAGACTAAGATAACAAGCAACGCTGTAGAATAAAGATGAACGAAGTGCGCATCAGAGAGTGGATCACAACTTTCTTCTTTTTTTTTGGGCCGCAATTGCACGATTTGGACTTGGGCGGGCTTAGGCTCTAGGAAGAAGTGTTCACTTTATGCATTCAAAATAAAATCTACGTTCAGGAGCATCCTTTCTAAAACAGAGGAAAATATAATGGATTACTGAGGACTTAAAAGAGCCGGCGATTGCAAATCAAATATTTCATTTCAACACGTCTTTCAAATGCTTGACTAAGAGAATAAGAGTCTACACACGTCAACATCAATAAACACTGCGTCAGAGGCAAATGTGTACATACAGAGCCTAATTCACAGTACGAAAACAACTCGGAAGAATGAGATAAAATAACCGTTTAATGAATATCTCCACAGTTAAATAGTAAATGGTGCCAAAAATTAGCAAAACCTTCTCGGTCCTGAAAATAACCAACGATGATCGGCCAGTCTTCATTGGATTTTGGGCTTGCTCAGCGGATTATATGAAACAATACTTTACACTTTTGGTACTAATAATCTAATCTGACACATACACACACAAAAAATATACCAAAACATACCGACGAAATTAAACAAACTGATAGATATTTGCTTAAGAGTTTAACACTCTTAGCACAGATCTCACTCTTACTTTTTAGCTGTTTACTTTTGTCGAACATTTAATATCATCGGAGTCATAATTATTTCCAAGTAAAATTTCGTAACCAGAACAACCACTTTCGGTAAAAATTGTAAGCTTCTTTATGCACATGTACTGTTGATTTGAATTTATTCTGGCTATTTCTTGTGAATATAAATACGCGAATATGTAATTATTGATTTAGTTTTAAAAAACTTTGCAAGGAGCAAAAGACCGAATCGGTCCAGGGCCTATAAGGGAAGGGACCTACAATTTAGAACCATATCTGAAAGGCAAATTGAGAACCTTTCTCTTGACAGTTATTACTCTCGGACGTTTGTCAGACATTCGCGAGAGGTGGGACCGTGAAAAAACTTTTTTTTTTTTGTGTTTTCTGGGATTCGAACCTCGAACCGCCCGCTCAGTAATCCAACACACTAACCACTTGAGCCACGGTGCCCCGACTGAGGAGCACCGACCGAATTGTCATAAAACCCGTCGAAGACTCATCAACTGAAATGGAAAGCGACGGCGAGGAGGATGATGATGAAGTGCCTTGGAGTGATTCTCAAAAGAAAGCTTATAATGAACTCGCACCTGAATAAGGCTACCAATAGGGCTACTAGTATAATGTTCATGTGCCAACGCCTCTGCGGCAAAATCTAGGGACTGAAGCCTAAGTTGATTTATTAGTATTACGCTATAATTGAACCAATGACCATGCGCCATTAATATGGTGGCCAAAACGCTTCAAAGTAAAACGCATGAGCAACTAAATAAAATATAGCTATCATCTACCGCGTGTAAGTATTGCCGCGGCAAGGAAAATTTTTCAAACGGCATCTATAGGAGCAATGCTTTGTCACATGCCGCTACATTAAGCGGAGCAGAAAAAGCTGTACTAAATGCTCTCAGGCTATAAAATCGATAAAATCGATGACCTTACAGGACATCTGCGAGTACTAGAATACATTCATTATGATCCAATTCTTAGGAGATAACATGTTCAAGAGACTTCAATTCTTTCGGAGTTCCGACGTTGTTAAGGTGACTGCCGAAAATAGAAAAATAACGCGCCATAGCGCTTGCAAAGTCTCCAACAATATTTCAAGTATAAGCTTATGCCTCCTGTGTCCACGAGAATGCCTGATGGAGACAAATTTATGATACCCTCATTTAGCAGCACTATTGGCCTATAAATCCTATACAGTAGGGTATAAGCTTGCCCGGGACTGTCTCAATCCCTACGAAAATCTTGCACAGAGGAACCAGGTTCTAATAATCAACCTTCCGCTGCAATGGGCCATTCAACAGCGACGATAAGAAGACAAGAATCCCGATAACCCAATCAAAATGAAGTGAAGCTGTATCTAAACTTAGGTCCAACAAAGCTGCGGGAGTCAACTTTTGACCGCTAAAGTAAATGACTTGGTAAAGAGTTTGCACAAACTCATCTGCAAAGTTCGGTCGGTTGAAAGTATACCCGATAAATGGAATCTTAGCATTTTTCGTCCCATCTTAAAGTAAAGGGCTGAACAGAATGAGTAGCTGTGTCTGTGTCTGTGTCGCAAACTGTCAAACTATTAAATGTATGGAAAGCCGTAAGCCGCAACACAATGTGTGTCTGCGTCTGTGTCGTGTATCGCGAAGTTGGATTTTGTTCAACTTCAAGCGGCGCTACAAGATTGACGTTTAAGAATTTGTACACTAAAGCTGTTGTTGATGTGGAAATGGAAGTCGAAAAATTTATTGAAGCTGTACAATTGAATGAAATTCTTTGGAATTTATCCAATTCCAATTACAAAAATTAAAAAAAAAATATGCAAAATGGAAGGAGATATCCGACGAATTTGGGATAACAAGTAAAAAAAAGTATTTGTAAATTATGTTTCCATTTGTTTTGTTTTCATTGTTTACAGTTGATGAGTGCATTCTTGTTGCTTTAAAAAAAAGGTCCTCGTCGCGCTCTTTGAGGTGTTTGAAAGTGGTCTCAAAGAATCCTCTTTCTTTCCTTTGCTCATTAAGGGGGCGAACCCACCATCTGCGTTTCCTCATTTTCCTTAATTTAATTGCTAAATAACACATGTGCAGAACACACATGCCGCGCGGCAGAGGTTTGACAGCGCTACAAGACACAGACACAGCTACGCATTCTGTTCGGCTCTTAAGAAGTCCTTTTAAACAACCAAACCTTAACGTTGTCGCTATACAATTATCTCCCACTTTATCTGGACCTACTATGGGTTGATTCTTTCCTTTTTAGCATAGAAATTATGCTGGTCAGTAAGTATAAATTACAAAAAAACTTGAAATTAAACAAAAGGGAAAAAACCATCCTGCTCTGTTCAAGCGTTTAAGAAGGTGCATAACTTTGCTTAGCTAAGATATAACCCTTCAACCATGTTCGACCTCGTCCTCGCTGCTGTAATAGAACCCTCCAAACTTTTAAAAAGCTCGGTTCATCCTTTTTATTTCCCAACAATTTTTATTGTAGATACTCCCAAGCTGTAAGAACTTTTAATAATCGATAGCTTTGACTTTTCTAGATAAGCTTGCTATAAGATTTTGTAATAAATTAGGTAGTGATTTTAATTGTTATGAAAACCCATTAAAATAATTATATTTGAAGATCCAAAATACGTCTATAAGAGTGGGCTGGAACTAACTCTTTAGGGCTTCATTTTGTAGGTATGTTTTTCTATTTGTTCATAGTATTATCGTAATCACATATCCTTCAAGCCATAGTCTTGCATATCAGTCTTCAAAAGTATTCCAACATCTCCCAATAGCTCTGGCAGGTGACAATGATGGCGGTGATCAAATTTAGTGCAATAATTCTGCATCAGTCATTTATTGGGGATATATCATGTACCAGTTCACCAAAAGCGATTATTTTACTTGTTGGCAAACTCATTGGGCCAGCGCACACTGGTACAATTTTCCCCCGGGGTAAAGTCGGGGTAACTCTTACTTCAATCGCACACTGGATGAATAATTCGGAGTAATATTGCGATACATGAACCGATTTTTATTGTGGTGGTATTCTTATTGTATCTCGAAATTGACAACTTGTGTGTGCATTGGTTTACCCCGATGTTAAACCACTTCAACGCTGGATGAGAATTTTACCCCGTTTCATACTGTACACTTGCCCACCCATTTCGATAAGTTTTACGCCGACGGAATTGATCCAGTGTGCGCTGGTACCTGTCACTATCACCTTACATTTGGAAGTAATGCTGCAAAATTTTTAATAATGACCACCGAGAATGAAAGATTTGCATGGAGCATTGGCATACGGATGCTCTTGGTTGTTCTTCCACACTTTCGTGCAGAGCGTTAACACTTCCCACCGAACCTCTCGTTAGCCGCATAGTATTTCTTTCAATTTACCAGAGTCACTGAGTTTGAAATTGGCTAGACGAGGGATTGTTGCTGAATTCGGAGCCACATAAGCACAGTGTTCTTTATGGCGTTTGTACTGTGTCATCATATTGGATTTATAAAAAAATCCTCACAAGAGCCGCACGTTATTAAGGTGTTGTACAGCTTTATCATGAACGGTCTTATGATCGAAAATGTGATCGATGGTAGATTTTCCTGGTCTAAGATCGCACTGATAAGGGTCAATCATGTTGTTGACAAACATTTTAGACATTAACACAAAAAGGCGGGCGGTGTTTAGGAAACTAATTCCTGTGTAGTAGCCGCCGTTTAAAGGCTCTCCTTTTTCACAATTGCAATAGGGCAAAGGATGCTGGCAATCCATTCATCGTGCATAGTCCGACAATGATTTTTTTAAAGCATAACGAAATCATTGAAGCACTATCCAGCAGCAGCTCCCTTTTTTGATGAAGTATTGGCGATTTTATTCTTTTCTTTGTTGTCCTTGTGGCTCTGATTGCTCGTCGCCCAGCAATCGAACTTACACCTTCCAAGACACAAGCAAGCACACTATAACTACATATAACGAATGTCACCGAATAATTGTTGATGTATGTATTCGCGGAAAGTCCATCGATTTCAGAAGTTTTATTGGACCTCGGTCTTATAGTTGAATTTGCAGGTGTTTTCTCGATCTTCGTCTTAAATGTATAGTTCTGCCTCACAGCATTCCCTTGATCATCATTAACATTAAACAGTCTGCAAAAAACTTTCAAAATACTGCAATTTTTCCCTGCAAGGGTACTTTATACCTTTGGTATGTTCGTTTTACCATAGGTTAAAGCTTCAAACACTATTCATATACAGCAAATCCAGTGGTTTCTTTTTGGTGTCCGTTTCCGATATTTCTGATGGTTTTTTGGCACTGACTAGTCTTCGTCACTTGATGCAGGCTTGAATATTGAGAGATACTCGATCGGCGAAGATTTTGGCTTTCTGTTGCAACTGTGGCCTTTTGACCTTAAACTGTCTAACAGTGGCTGTGCGGCATCCCGGAATGCCGCTTTAAAATCTCGCTATAATAAAGTCGGGGTCTGAATCTATGGCGGCTTCTCACAATGTCCAGATACTCGAAACAATCAATGACAAAAAAAGTCGTGCTAGCAATTAATATTTATGTTGAAATCTTTCACCTTAATGCGTATTGTTATCAATCATTCGTTTACATGCCTAACATTCAAGACTTATTGACCAAGCCTACCTCTGATAACAAGCCTACAGTCAATGGAGAGCTGTTTTAGTAATCACCGTAACATATATCGCAGCTTTTATCTTGCGTTTGCTGGCCCATGCCCGACGCACTTCTTGGATGGCGGTTATATCTGGAAAATCTTGTCGTTCATCGGCGTTTATCCACATTCTGATGAGTGCTTAGCACCTCGTTCCCAGTTACATCCAAGGTCGCACTTAGACCCATACCTCTTCAGATTTATCTTGACTTCTCTCAAAGTCGCATGTGTCTGCGGAGAATTGATTGCTCAGTTTTTAGCGTGCAGTCATTTGCGTTAGATCGTAATAAAAAAGCTATTCAGAGGGTACTGCAAGGAGGTGGTAATTTTTTTTCTCTCTTTCCTAATTAGACGTAGATAATGATTGTCACGTACTCAATCAAATGCTCAATCCTACCAAAATTTTTTTTTGCATCTTCCTTGTAGTGGACGAAGACATCTATTATCTGAAATACTCCTTTTAACAACTTCACCTGTACAAGACAGTACTAAGCCACTTATAACGGTAAAAATCACCGGAGTACTAACGTCAAGGTTGCCCTACCAGTATGGCAAAAAGTCTATCCCCAAAAATCCTGTTTGATTTTTATCCTTTTGAATTCTGCAACAATAAACCCTTCGCCATGCATCTTCTCCGTCATTCTAAGGACCATGCTAAACTGCAACGTTCAAGGGTTAAGCATTTTTGAATTTCAATTTAAAAGTTTTATAAAACTGAATCGATGTGACTCAGTCATTTTTCTCCATCACAGGGGGGTACTGGACCACCGCGCACCATCTCAAATAAAAAAAAAATAAATAAATAATAATTTCATGCTCACCCATGCTGTGTACAGGACATTGTTTGAAGCACTTTTAAATATTAAATTTATGTAAGGACATCATGAAAATGCTCAACAACGGCTATTTGTGTGTCGGACTTCAAGCGCGGCAGCCATTGCATCATCGGCATGGCAGATGACACGAACACATATGTGGACGATTTAAAGAACAACGAAAAAAAGGAGGAAAATCGCTTTTGCACAAAGGATGGCCAGTGGAAAATGTTATAAAAATGTGACAGGGCACAGGACACAACTGATATGATGATGTTTTATGAATAATCCAACAACAATACAAACAGGAGTGCACAACAAAAGCGGTCCAACAGTTAAAAAGAAAAGCGAAAACGAAATCATTTTATGAGATTGATTTATGCGTTCGCTCTACATCGCCGCATGATGGACAGAAAAATAAGGACGAAATTTTTTTTTTTTTCGAAAGGCGATTAAGTGGGCGAAGGGCGAGGATTTATCGACATTTATTTTATTTTTTCCCATTGTTGTGTTCTTTTTAAAGTGGGCCCACTGTCATTGTCGCCGTAGGTAGGCTACTGGTCCTGCTGCTGTTGCTGGCGCTACATTGTTGTGTTGATATCGAGGAGAATTAAATGCCGTCAATCACTTTAAATTGAGTCGATTGAGACGCTGTAGTAGAGTGATAGTCTCGTCCTGGAAAATGGTAAATGCTGAAGCATTAATTGTAATTGTCGTCCTATGAGCTATTGAATTGAAAAAGGAAATTCACTCAGATTATCCCGTTGGCGATGATGTTAAGATTTACGTTAGTTTAGCATGTGCCTGCAGGCTGCACAGAGTGGCAGGCAATGTGATTGCCAAAATTTGCAGTTAAAAGATACTGAATTTAAGTTTCGGAGCGAAATATGTATTGTTCTATATTCACCGGTTGAGCAGTACCATTTTTATTCGGGAATAATTGTTAATAAATTGTTAGCTTAGATCCATTCCTAAGCAGATGGACTTACTTATGAGTATGTGTACAGATAAGTTTTCCATAAAAAAACTCTTTGTCTACTGACCCTAAGGTAAAGGCAATTAGAAACGGGGTCGCATTTTTTGGAAGCTGTGTCATTTTCACCATCCCAAAGGGTAAGCTCTGACCTGGCGGGGTGGCTTACGTAGGTACTATAATGAAACATAGAGCTGTGCGATCGTGGAACTTGTTTTCGCAGAAGGACTACTCAAGGTCGACAAGTCGAGGTACCCCACTTCGAATGTCTTAACTATTTACCCTAAAACACAACAGAAGGATATTCCTACAAAGGCACTCTTCATACCCGGACGGCAACCGAGGAATTCTCTATTCGGAGTCAACGATGGCGTCCACATTTCCATCTCGGCAAAACTACGAGTACTTGGTGGATACCTTATGTGGGCTGCTTCGACGTGCTCTAATCATAGGTTCTACGGTGACTGTTATTGATAGTATAAGCAGCCTTTATTTGGTTGCGGATATTTTATGTGCAACGGAATTAGGGAAAAGTCTTGAGCTCTCGGTATGTACATAGATAAATGTCTCATAATAGACTAACATGCGCTCCAGCCTCCACTGGTCAAAGACGACGCTTCCAAAGTGTAAGTTCTACGTAGGAATTCTATCGATGATTGGATTTTCTTCGAACACAATTGTTTGACAGACGTCTGTAAGAAAACCGCTGTATTCTTGCTATTTCTCGTTAAAAAAGACTGCAGACAAGTTATTAGCCACATTACAGGGCCTTGGACTTTTGCTAAGCACCTCAATGTGCAGTGACGCTTGTAGAGGATAATGATATAACGGAACACTTCCTTGTATCGGTTGTATCACTTTCTTTCATATGAGGTTGAATACGTCTAAGTGTTCTAATGGAGTTTTCACAAAATCATGCAATCAACTGATATCCGAGTTGGCATTACGAGGAAGTCGGTATCGCCAAACAATCATGCTACTGCTACTGGGACAACGAATGTTTTATGGACTTAATTAAGATGGCGCTATACTCCGAGGTGAACCTGGGTCTTAATCAACAAGCGTCTCCAGCCAGACAAATCTTTAGCTAGCTGCCTCCAGTTTTTCACATGCTAGCTTGGTTGAGGTCCCCTTTCACTTGTGTGCGCTACCTGATTCAAGGTCTTCGAAAAATCCTCGACATCAACTTTTGACAAGGTTCATTCCACTGCGCCATAGAGAAGGACTGTGATATTTAAAGTCTTATGAAGTATCAGTTTATGTGCTTGAGAGAGAGCTTTGCTCTTCAATTGACTTCAGAGCCCAAGAAAGAAGCGTATGGCAAGAGTTATTCTTCGTTTGATCTCAGCGTTGGTGTCGTTGTTTGTATTAATATTAGAGCCTAGGTAAAAAAAGTCCCTAACTCCTCCAAATTCGTTGTTCTTTCTTGTTGACAGCATATATTTGATCTTGCGTTTTAACCGGGCCGTTTAAGACATCTTCGCCGCTTCCATCTCATTACTCACAAAATCGCTACTGACATCAATCTCGTCTTGATTTACGAGTAATGGAACGGACTTTTGAAAGATTGCGCCTTTGGTGCGTGAGTTTTGCAGTATTCTTTGAAAAACGATGTTGGAATTCGCATGGCAGTGCGTCGCCTAGTCTTAATCTTTTTTAACATTTTAACCTTGTTGATGTCCTTACCAACCTTTATGGAGCAGAGTACATTCTTCATCAACATATGTATGTTGTTGACGAACGGTTTCAGACATTCACACAACACCTGCCTCTGTAGTCGGCCCATTTCAGAGGGTTTCTTTTTTTAATGTTGGCCAGATATGTACCTATGTATGTTTATATAAAGTATTTTCGTCACAATTCCTCATAAACAATACGAAGTTGAAGCATGTGTGAAATGTCTTGTCTCCTTCGCCCTCTTTAAAGCGAATTCAACATAAATAGGCAGCTTACCATACGTCCATTTCAACTATCAAATAGCATACAAGCCTTCAATTTATTGTATAAAAAAATACTTGAATACTGTCCTGCAGTTAAACTAACTAATAGGGTGACTCAATTTAACACCAATTACCTCGATGGGTCTGGAGTTTATTTTTATGGATCATTTACTTATCGATTCGCTTCTCTCGAAGGAGTGACGAACACGAACATGAGATGCAAGCGTATTAGGACTTTATAGCGCGTCATATAAATTCAGTTTTACGCTGAAGTGAAGTGACATGTCATATTTTTATGTCTTGATTAAATGATCCTGCAACTGAAAGGCAACGCCAATGGCACAGAGGATACATCGATGTCTAACAACTCTTCTCTTGTGGGGTGGCCAACGTGCAAAATTTCATATGTAAACGTGTGTGTTTGGGTTTAGTGGGCCGATTTTTATGTTTTAACATCTCCCCCTTGGCCACAACACATAAAATGTGGATTCAAAAACATTTTGCATGTTTGGAGCGACGTATGTACACAAGTCGACCAGGATATACTCTAATGGCGTACAGAAAAGAGTGCATTTGTGTGTTAAGAGTGATGTGCAAAGAGTTAGTTTTTACCTCACCATATGGCATTTTAAGTAGACTATAAACAGCTGAATATTCCCTTTGTTAAATACAAAAAAAAACGCTGCAAGTAGATATGCGACGGTGAAAGCTTAGTACATTAACCCTCTAACAGGCAAAGTCAAAATAATGACGGAAGGTAAAGCAGAATTTTTGTTTAGGTGAGATATTGATCTAAGAAGTACAAATTTAGTGACGAGGTAAAAAAAAAATAATTAATTTAGCCACCAGATAAGCTGATTGGAAGCGGCCCCAGGAGTTACATGCTTTCAACTAATGTTAGCACGCAGGCCAAACTCAACAACAGAAGACCCAAGCCAAGCCATTTGTTGCCAAGCGGTATCATCTCAGCTACAGCATGTCCAAAGACAACAACATGAGGTCACCCACGCTGTTACTATGTATGAAGAAGCTGCTGAATGAGTGCTTATCGCACTTTCTCTTTTTTTTTGTTTCGTCCTCTGCATGTAAGCATGCCCAATAACAGCATCGTGCTCTGCTTACATGTACAGCAGGTATATGCTCCACTATTTTTCTTCCTTTTTGCTAACATTACTGTTAAGTACATTGTGTAAGTTAGGTTTAATTTTATGTTAAGCTAGTTTGTTATTCGTTCATTGTTCAGACTCGAGTCAATAAAGATCGAATAAAACAAAAACGTTGTTTAATTTTTTTTTTTCCTGAGACCACGATTGTCTCCCACTTTCATAACTCAGGGCAGCCTTACTTATTTAAGCAAAAAAAAACGATAATACCTACAGGAGTATATTTGTTGGAAAAATGTGTTTTATTTCAACTGATAAGATAAGACAAAAAACATAAACAAACCAAACCAAATTTAGAAAAAGACACACCTAAAGTCACAAAGGACTTGCAATCGAGAACGCCAAAAGAAGTACCCAAAGTCTAAAAAAATAGCAAAAAGGTCTTAAGACCAAATACAGGAGCGGGTACAAAAGCGACATATGCACAGGCTGTACCAAAAAATATAGAAAAACTAATAACTAACTAATAACCAAAAACTAAATCAAATGCTAGTATGGAAACCTTCATGCAAAAAATTCTAAATAGAATGGAGAGCATGGAAAAAAAACAATAAAGCTATACTAGAAAGAATTTCGTTCCTTGAGAGAAAAAGCGGCAATAAAAAGGCTGCACAAAAAAGACAATCATGATGAATAATATAAAAATCCTGGAATGGAATGCTAATGGCAACGAGAATCATAAAGAAGAAATTCAAGTAGTTTTCGCCATGAATCAAATAGATATATAGAGGATAGTACTCAGCTCCTGGAAACAATTGAAACAGAAGAACAGTTGTAAGAGGCTGTTCAGATATTTACAGTTAATATCCAAAAAGCTACATGGACTACAATACCTAAAACTAAAATGAAACAAAACTCATATCCAAAAGAAATATGTGGTATATGTAATTGCAGACAAGAGAAGAGCTAGAAAACATTCAACAATCAAGGGCGCCCAGCGACAAAACAATACTGAATACTTTAAACAGTAAGCTTAAAAGATCGATAAGAGAATTTAAAAATGAGTCTCTTAAAAAATACCTTACCAATCTTACGAACGATGCTAGTGCCGAACACTCACTCTGAAAGGCAACAAAGAAAATGAAATGCACACATTCCATCAGCTAAAAACGGAGAAGGTTACTGGGCAATCAGCAACCAAGAAAAGGCAAATTTATTTCTCGAGTATCTTGAAGGCGTCTTCCAGCTATATGAAGATAAAGACTGTCATGAAGAGGAAGAATTGTGCGAAGAGGAGAGACGTATTAAGCCGGTAACGGCGAAAGAAATTGCCAAAGAAATAAAAGAAGGTATCAATACTAAAAAAGCCCCAAAAAAAGGCTTAAAGAAACCAGAACAGATTTTAAATGCTGCTTTCAGAATAAGGTATGTCCCTAGCATATGGAGGAGGTAATTATGATACCGAAACCACTTAGTGAAGTCACCTCCTATCGCCCCATATATATATATACTGCAGCGATTTTTTAGAATTAAACAAGGAGATGACTAGTCCACACTGAGAGAAATAGAAGCTGGTGTACCACAAGGCAGTGTGCTAAGCCCTGTATTGTATCTCTTATTTACCAGCGACTTGCCAAATAGTGATGAAACAACTGTGGCAATATTTGCAGATGATACTGCTGTCCTTGCTGTGGGAGAAACTGTCGAAATAGCGACGAAGAGGCTACAGAAGTTAATAATATACCAGAATGGACCAAAAAATGGCAAATTAAATTAAATAAACTAAGGTCGTTCCATATAAACTGCACGAATTAAAGTGTTCAGCACATCCTAGTATTCATAAATGATAATGAAGTAGAATACGCAAACACGTCCAAATATCTAGGCATGACACTAGATGCAAAGCTGCGCTGGAAAGCGCATGTATAGAAAAAAAGAGAAGAACTGAACATGCGCTGTAGTAACATGTATTTGCTAATCGGAAAATATTCTTGTTTGTCCTATTGCAATAAATTTTTGCTTTATAAGCAAATTCTGAAACCAGTATGGACCTACGGGCTCCAGCTATGGGCGTGCACATGCTAAACAATTTTACAAAAAATACACACATTTCAAAATGAAATACCACGGAATATAGTAAATGCACCATGGTACATAAGAAACACTGATCTGCATAGAGATCTAGAAATGATTGAATATGAAGTCAAAAAAGTAGCTAATAGACATAAACTCAGGCTTCTCAATCACGTCAACTCAGAAATGACGGAGCTATTAAAGCAATCTGACTAGGAGATTAAGAAGAGTAAAACCTTCTGAACTAAACTAGCTAGATAGGTAGAGAAAAAAAGATAAAACAATACTTAATTGTCCATAAACGAATAATTATCATAAACATTTTAAAATAAGCAAGACAAATTGCTGATTGGTCTAATGACTAGGTGCAATAATTGGAAGGCTGACTCCTCCCCACCCTGCGATGAAATGCCAAGACGGGGGTGCCGTAAGAAAACGGGAAGAAGGGAGAAGGGGTTTGTTTAGGTGTAAACGTGACTTGAGACATAGTTGCTACTTTCTAGCAGTTATTTTAATATTCACCAGCTAGAGGTCTCTTGTGTAGCTATATTCCTTAAGGCGGAACCCACTCAGCCATTTTCTTCCACTCTGAAAAATTGTATCTTCCTTCTTTAACTAACCTTCAACGAGGTAAGACGTAAATTAAAGGTTTTCATCCACTAATCGTATTTTTTCGAGGAATTATCCACCAATATCAGGGGTAACTTTCTTGCCCCCCACAGGGTTAGTGGGTAAAAATCCCACACTGTTACCGACTACGGGCTCAGTTTCATCTTTTGAAAATCACCACCTCCCAGCGTAAAAAAAAAGGGTAAGGCGTGTTTGTAAGTGATAAAATAAAAACTTGCTGTGAATTCTGATCAGAAATTGACCCCAGTAGTCTCGTTAATAGGTACGTGGTCCTTAATTACATCTTATGGTTCTATATATTATGCTCGATGATGCAGTATTCATCGCTAATCGAGCACTAGCTTACTAGTTTGAAGAACATTGACACATCGGGCTTGACACTTGTTCCTGAAATTTTTCGACAAATTAACTAGGCAGATTATCGCATGGGTTTTTTGAGTTTACCCTGATATCTGGAAAAACAAAAATTAAGAAAAAAATCTCGATTTCGAATGAAAAATTTTAGAGAATGTCGTGGTTTGCTATATTATTTTTAGTTCAAAGTGGAGGGATCTTAAAAATCTCGAAAAAAATAATTACTTTTCGAGATTTGGTCCTTCGATTTTATTTAGATTTTATTCCATTCTAGATTTCTCATTCGAGAGTTATGAAATCAATTTTAGAGATTTCCTTCGTTCTAGATTTTAGTTATTCTAGCTAATTTGTTTTAGCGTTGGAGGTCGCTAGTTTCTACTAGTGCACTGAGAGTAATGTACTGGTCCATTGCTCTAACCATGCGGAGAGAGACGAGAAAGATCTCCACTGATGAAGAGCTTAGATGATCAGCACTTATCACGTCGGTTCAAAACATCTGTCACCTGATCCAAGCAAGGGCTGAACATTAACAGAGGAAATACTCCTCTTCGTCCAAATGACCTTTTCGGCGATGAATCCCATGTCCTGCCAAATGCATTTTTTTTCTGCCAGAAAAGCCTAGAGCACTTTGGTGATTTTCTTAACTTATTTTCATCAGACAAGTTTGCTAGCGAGGGAACTTGGCTGCAAATAGCCTGATCACAGTCTGCATGCCGTTGGAAACGATTAAATCTCATAAATATGTACATATATTTGTGGCACCTTTAACAACTGTAATCTGTTGATGCCAGCGAATGTCTGTGCTGATATTCATGCCCAGATATATATGTCACGCCATTCCTGTCCTTTCATTTTTAATTGGATTGCCTTTGCATTCCACTTTGAAGAAAGGAGACAATACCGGATTTGACGCGTTGAGCCCAACTTGATTTTTGAATCCCAATCCATGATGATGTCACAATTGAGCTCCGTGGATATTCGCTGCAGCTGCGACTACATAGATAGGGAACTTTGACGCATAGACTTTAAGGATAGTCAAGGATATTATCATCTGATAGTAGCACAATAGAGAGAGGACAGACTCCTCGGGTATACCTGGATTAGTTAAGGAATAGAGAGAAGTTCATATTCAACTGCCTTAAGATCGCGCAACACAGTTCGAAAAAAATTACTAGCGCATAACTGGAAAATGGCCTATAGCAAAGTATACAACGTAGCGCGCTCTTTAGGGCTGAAAACGAGGGTTGTGGTATCATATGATCCGCTCCATGCTCATGGTAATTCTGCAAATTGTTTCATTCCAGCTCCTACCCAGTCCAAATCAATTACGTAACTAATGTGATGACTTTCATCTAAATTGTTTTATTTCAAACCCTATCAAGGATACCTAGGAAAAAAATGATGAAAAAACTGAAATTAAAAGCGAAAACCGAACGAAAAGGAATGACGGAAAATATATCAGGACCTACACGTCCTGTCAATTAGCTGAAAAATATAGAAGCCTGACTATAATCCTGGACCAAATCACGTCCATTCTGCATGTGCGGACCAAGCTTTTTATTCTCGTTCCATTTTCATTAAGATGGTTGAATTGAACAAGTGATGGACAATCTTGCTTGTGGAATGGAAATGGAAATTTTAACGTTATTATGAGTATACGTCAAAATGTGACTACATAGGGAAAAGGAAATACCAAATTCAACGTTAATGCCATTAATTTTCATGCAATCACTCATGCAGTGAGTGGGTTTGGAGTTCTACAGGCCGTTGGGACATTTTCATTAGGTAGAAACCTTTCCATTGGTTTTAGGGAGCAACTTTACTGCTACAAAATATCGGTGTTCTACGAACAAGGGATGCGAATACGAGTGACTAAATTGGAATTTTACAAAAATCAGTTCACTGGGTAATGAATGTCACATAACAAGCATTGTCCACCTGGTAGAGACAAGGAAATTAATAACATCACTAGGTTGGCTTACAAAAAAATATGATAGAAATACTATGTTAACATATGTAGCTGTCATAAAACAACAAAATCAATGCTCGTACTTTAAAAATATAATTTTGTGATGGAGAGCCATTGAAAGGTAAACATAAATTGTTGGTAAAAATAAGCACGCTTTGCCTTAAGATCAAGGAATTGTAGAAATTAGTACTGATTTGGTGCGAATTGAGGCGAGCTTAGGCGAAGATCGATGACAACATTTCACAAACCTTTTGCTTACAATTGGGTCCAGGGACGGTACAAGGGGTAACAAAAAGCAACAGGCGCAATATACGGGATTCATCCAGCGGACTTCAATCTCAACGGTGCATCAAGGGTCTCTTACACTAACGCGCAGAAAAATTAAATGTGTCATGTTATCATTTTGGGGAGAACTGAAGGACATCATTTAGATCTCGAAATTGCAGAGAGTCTTCTTGGGTGACCGAAATGCTAAGTCCTGTATCCGACGGCATTTATTCAATACTCTTACAAAAAGGCATAGACTTAGTGCTAACACTGTTCACTGGCGGACCCTTATCGCCAAAGGCGGATATTTATCCCCAAACCAATAAGATAACCTACAAGCTTTCCATAACCTTCAGGGCTATAAGTCTTACTTCCTACCTGCTCAAGGGCATTGAAAAGCTGATCGAGAAGCAATTAAAGTATGAAGAAAGCAGTTCGCTCTCGCTGTCTTCTAAGATAGGAAGGGTACCTTTGACAACCCTACCTTTAACAGGAAGCTACCCTAAGGTCCAAGGGGATCGATCCTACACTAGTGGATTGGATCACCTATGCTAAGTTGCAGAATCACGACTGTTACTCTTGGCAGTTGCACGAAATTGGTGCAGACTGCAAAGAGCTTTGCATAAGGCATAGGCTTACTCTTAACGAGGGGGCTACTCTGCTCTAGGGTTTGCCGACGACGAGTGTATTATCGTTACCGGCAGCGACCTACCAATGGAAGCGAGTGTGAACAATACTATTCCACTAGGTACACATGTATATTCAGTCTTTCAGGCTGAACTCTATGCTATCGCAAGTGCAGCTCACATAGCTCTAAACAAAGAAGATAAGAGGTAGAGCTATTTACATCTGCTATGATGGCTAGACCGCGATAAAGGCTTGTTCTGCTTACGCGTTTGTAACCAAAATCCTGAAGGGCGCACCGGATGGGGTGCTGTAACCTGGTGACGCTGGTCTGGGTTCCGGGACGTTCTGAGATACCGAGTAACGAAAGAGCAGATGCTCTCAGCCATATAGGGGTGAATGAGCGGCTTTGCGGGTTCTCAGCCATGAATAAGTTGCAGCTTGGCATTATTTAGCAAGCAGTGACTGAGCTGCTTCTAAAACAGCATCTCGACTACGTGCATACATGCCAACAGACGAAGATGTGAATCGATGCACCCAGTGCGGGCCGAGTTTGTTTATGCTTAATAAACCCAAAACTGACTTGAGAACTATTATAGAGCTCGTCACGAGTTTTACTTCCGTTAATGAACAGATGAAAACTATAAGACTTAGGGGCTCGGTCCTTTGTGAGATGGGCCTTGAAGAGGATGATACTGCTGCCCACTTTCTGTGCAACTGTCCTGCTTTACTTCAACTGTGAGCATCTGGCTACGCTCAGCTTTGCTGATCTGCTGCGTTTTCTAAAACGCACTGGCAGGGGAAAGCGCATGTGCATATCCAACTGGAACAACATTCAATGACTGGAACAGGGATGTCCTCCAATATAGCAGAGGCGACATAAGAATGAGAGTGTTTGACTCTTTGAAATGTTAGAGGAAGCATTTTCCTTAGAGAGAATATCTCTCAAAGAGTTCTGAAGACCTCTTCTGCATCAGTAATTCTCATCTTCAACAGGAAAGTGGAATTACTGCTGGCATAAAGTTGGCCCATGGTACAGTAGATCTTTATGGTCCATGGCGTAGCCAAAAATATTTTGTTTTGTTTTTAAAGAAGAGTTCCGTTCTGAAAGATTATTTTAGTTCGACCACGGGATGTAATACAGCATCAATCGAGGATCCTGATCTAAAACAAAAGATGGTAGAGGGGGTATATGATCAGATTCAACACGCATACTTATGTACATACATATGTATGCACGTAGAATATCGCACTCCTTGATCATTCGGACATTATAACCACTACAACTTTGTTTGTGGGTGCAGATTGTGTCCGCTACGTTGAGGCGGATGTAAGCAGAGGTTGCCCGCAAGCTGGTGTTCTATTTCCAGTCCTATGGTGCTTGGTGGTTAACTTTCAGTTGTATAGTTTAAATGTCTATGCTCAGACATATGCGGGTGCTGTTGTCGTACATTCTGCGGCGCCATGCACGACTGTCTACGCTTTAGCACCATCTGGATCGATGAATGGTGCTCTAGAAGTGTGCTTTGGGCCAACCCTCTAAAAACTAATGTTGTTGTCTTTACGAAAAGGAGGAATGTGTACCGTTCTGATTTAGCCAGTGCTAAAGAGCGTCACTATCCAGATATCCGATAAAGGAGTGATTCTAGATAGGAAACTTCTTTAGGCAAAGCATGTCAAGCCGAAGACTTCTAAGGTGCAGTCTCTTGGCAAAGCATGGGGCTGATCAAAGAAAAATATTCTCCGGATCTATATGGTTATGATAGCTTATGCGTCGGTTGCTTGGTGGAGGGGACTCTTGGTTAAGTATATGACTGTGTTCTACACTAAACTCAAAAGAACGGTATGTCTCAGCTGCGCCCTGCTTTACCTCCGCTTGATACGTATATACAGATGCAATACTGGGTTGTGCTATCAAGGCAATCTACCGTCGCAGACGAGGTGGCTTTTGGTATCATTCGCACTGGAGTTTCAATGACCTTGCGCATCACTTATCACACGACCATGGATATGCAGTCAGATGCAGTATCACCGGAACCCCTGTGCAAATTTAGGACCAGAGCTGGGCTGTAGTCGAACTTTCAGGGATGGCTCCAAAACTAGTCACAGATCTGAAGCCGATGTCATCGTGGAGAACGTCAACATGCCACTGTTTTTCAAGTGGAAGTCTATGCTATCCTGCAACTATATTGCAAATAATAAATTAAATGAATATCCTTATGCTGATTATTCAGGGAAAAAGAGGCAAGAGAAACAGAGGAGATATCGGTTCATGTTGGCTTTGAATGTTTGAAGGTTGTGACGATGAGAAAATACAGAGCCTGGAAGATTATTCCCACTAGTGAGTCTATGGAGCTCACAATGTCTCTATCACCTATTAGTTTTATAGCTCGATTTTGGTCCCTATCTAGAATGTACAAAACGGTTTTGGGTGCACCAAACCAGATGTGGGCGTTGTATTCCATCTTTGGGCGGATGAATGCCTTATCAGATGGGGTAAAATATTTCTTGCACCGCTTAAGGAATCCTAGACATTTTGCAGCATTTTTGGCGACCTGGAATATGTGATCGTAACAACGAAGATGATTGTTAATACAAATACCAAGAATGGCAAGTCCTTCGGTTTCTGCGATGCAAGTACCATTCATGGATAATATTCGAGGGTCTTGGTTTCGCTTCAGAGACAGAAGACAGCACTGAGTTTTGGATGCATTAAATTCCACTCTGTTAGTGGAGCCCCGCATTTGATTATGCTGTCAAGGTAGGAATTTATTGAGTTTAACATACGTTGCCATTCCTCATCTACGGCCGAAGAGCAGGGATGTAAGTTGGGGAACGAATATGAAAAACTGAGGGCACTGTCATCAGCGAACGAATGGATTGGATTAGAGGTCGCAGACAAGCGATCATTTATGAAAATCAGAAAGAGAGTCGGTGACAAAACTTAGCCCTGGGGACACCAGCATTTATGCGGTGAATATTAGACTTGAAGCCGTCCAAGACAACTTGTATTGAACGCCCCGAAAGGTAGTTTCAAATTCTATGACATATTTTGACCGGAAGGCGTCTTACTCATCGGCAAATTCCAATATGTCACCGATTTCTATTTCTTCTGAGCTTAGTAACTTCTGTCTTAACCTGTTGTAGGGTAGTGGCAAAGGAAATGTTCAACAATGTCCTCCTCACAGTTGACACAGATTATCGCTTCAACTAGCCTGAGTCTGAATTTTATTGATATTGATGTGCGCCAGCCACTTTGCATGCATACGCTTAGTAGCTATATAACTCCCGTCGCATGAGCACAAGAAAAAGGCTTATTCTGACAAGCAGTCTTCTCTCTCTGTTTGACAATATTACCGATTTCGTTTTCAAGCAATTACGTACATCGCTTCGCTCCACCTTTACATAGTTTCATTCATAGTAAAATAGTTTCGACAGATTTTATTGACAATTTAAAGAAAAACTCATCAACTTCGACTTAATGGCTTTTATTGCCGGCTATTTAAATAAACGAATATCGGACGATTTCAATGCCATTTTGAGTTAAAACAAACAATAACGCGTTAGAATTTCACTTTCTCTAGAACTTGAACTAGAACTAGTTAATATTTAAGAGCTAATGAAAGAAAATTCTAATTCAACACAATAGCTGTAAAATAACTGTTAAATAATAGAAAGGTAGGAAAATAAAATACATTCAGTTTCGTACGGTGGTTTAGTTAACTAAAATTTTACTTAAAAAATAGAAAAATAATAAAATTAATACGGTGTTGGGTTTCCTTTGTGCTTTATTACAGCAGCAAGCCTACTTGGAAGCGATTCAACCAGTTTTTTGGTAACGTCAGGATGAATTTTATTCCAGTCTTCCAGTATAAGTGCTTGAAGCTCCTTCTTGTTTCTTACTGCCTTTGTCTTCCTAATCTGTCGTTCCAAGTGCTCCCACAGATGTTCAATGGGATTAATATCTGGACTCTGGGGGAGGTGTTTCAATGCATTTTGGGCAGTTGTATAAAAGCCAGAGACGCACATCCAAAGCCTTATGTTTGGAATCGTTGTCTTAGTAAAAGTGGAAATAGTCCTTAATTCCCAGTTTGTCAGCTGAATCTTTTAAATTTTCTTTGAGAATATTAAGGTATATAGTTTTATCCATATTGCCTTGAATAAATTTTAAATTTCCAACACCTCCCCAGCTCATAGCACCCCAAACCATAACACTTTCTCCGCCGTGTTTTACTGTCGCCGATAAGTTTTTTACAAGATAAGCCTCATTACGTTTCCAGTAAACTTTTTCTTGTTTCTTATCATTTCGGAACAGTGAAAATTTACTCTCATCAACGAATATGACTTTTTTCCAGTAGTCTAGAGGCTTATCCTTGTATGCTTTGGCGAAATTTAGTCGTTTGATTCTGTTAACCTCGCTGACCAGAGGTTTTCTACGACATACACGCGAAAAGTAACCATTTTTTTCAAGTGTACGCCTGATTGTTATTGGATTTACATTGATTCCGTTAAAATCAGTAAGCATTTTACTCAATTCAACTGAAGTTAACTTGGGTTTCCTTTTAATTCACGGAGAATAAATTTTTCTGAAGATCTAGTCATTTTTCTGGGTCCTTTGTTACTACATACATTCTTTATTCTTCCCTCCTCAAATCTTTTACAAATATATCGTATAGTAGAATTTTTAGATTTAATATTTTTCCTATTTCGGCTAACGATTTTCCTTCCTTTCGATGAAAAATTGCTAACGATCGTACTTCTTCAGTTATATTTTTACCCATTCTACAAAATGAAACCATTAACCTAAAAACGGAATCCAAACACAAAAATTACCTTAAATTTTTACTGAAAATAACGTCCTTTTAAATAGAATCGAAAAAATATAGCTCTAAATATAAGATCCTGACCTGAAGATGAACTTACTTGCGTCGTACGAAACTGAATGTTTGCTCTCTTTGCAGAGTGATGACACATAACTTATGCCAAATTCACCGTTATTTTGTTTTAGTTCAGTTTTTTGTCCTTTCCGTGAAGAACATGGAAAGATGACGTGATCATATGATAATTCATAAACCGATCTGCAATTCTTTCAACCTAAATTAAATTTTTTTTGTGGAAAAACACTCCGTACGAATCTGGATGTTTCTAAGTAGATTTTAAAATTTTAATTTTATTTATGATTACAAATTTTGCAATTATAAGGTAAGCTACTATTAATCAAGAAATAGAAAAAAATATCTAATATCCGTTTACGTTCTACTTATAAATAATCTCTGATGATATAAGCAAATATGAAAACTATATTTGTCTTCGAATAAAATTAACAAAACTCAATAACTTAAAATTTCGAACAGCAATTGGACCAGTTTTCTACTGAGTTGCAATAAATTGCACGTACAGTGGCAAGCAAAACGGAATACAAAGTGATAAAAAATTTATACATATATTTTAAACTAAGAAAATATGGAAGGTATCGTGTTTTATTTGTTAATTTTGTTTTAAGAAGGATGTATTCTATCAAGTTAACGGATTTTTATAGGAATAATGACGCAAATATGTTGCAAACTCTGATGTACTCAGTTGGCACGTTCTCGCCTTGTACTGTTTTCAGTTTTATTCTGACACATTTTTCATAGTTTTTGGTACTAAAGTATCAGTTCTCAATTATTCAGAGCTCAGATTGCTATTTTAAGGTATTATTTGAAAAAAAGTGGGCGCCGTGGCTCAAGTGGTTAGTGCGTTGGATCGCTGAGCGTGAGGTTCGAGGTTCGAATCCCAGAGAACACCAAAAAGTTTTTCACGGTCCCACCTCTCGCGAATGTCTGACAAACGTCCGAGAGTAATAATTGTCAAGAGAAAGCTTCTCAATTTGCCTTTCGGATATGGTTCTAAACTGTAGGTCCCTTCCATTTGTGTGAAAAATATAACACGCACAACACGAATGGTTGCGAGAAGCTAGGCCCTGAACCACATACGGTCTGTTGCGCCAAGAATTTGTATTTGTATTTGAAAAAATATAGAATAAATTATTGCTTTAATACAAGCTTTCATCGGGCAATGGGAAAGTTTCAAATGAAAATAACATTCTTTCGCTATCAGAAAATGGCCGCAGTTCACGAAAAGTGGACAAACTCTGCAACGTAGGTCATATTACAGTCCGTATGGCCCAGAAACGAAAAAAAAAGTGCAACCCTCCTACAAATGGAGGAGGAGGACCTCGGTTGTTAACGGATGCGAATGCGGATGCTGATGCTCATGTCATAGAAAGGGTGCTTAGGGCGAATAAAGTGAAGACACAAAAGATCTATAAATAAAGACGTTAGTGAATGACCTGCCAGACGAGCCCTTAGAAAAATTGATCTTGTATCTGCAATCAAAGCCTTCATTATCTGACGAAAATGTAAAATTACAATTGAAGTTCTGCGGAGACCACAAAAATTGGATGGTATATTGTCTGACGAGACAGGAATCAATCGCTAGCAGTCAGATGGCAAGGAATACTTCTGGCACAGACCTAGCGAAAGAGTCCTTAAGCACCAAGTTAAAGCAACAGTGAAACATGGTGGAGGTGTTTTACATGGTGGCATATTGGTAAAGATTGGTGGTATAATGAGAAAAGAAGATTGCCTTGAAATACGCCAGACAAATTTAACGGATTTTACTGAGGAATAAATGAGATTATCTTACAACAGGACGGTGACCCCAAACAAACCGCCAAAATATATCTATCTGTAAATATAAAACTCAATGTACCTATGTTTGCATGTATGCTTTAGACTCTGAAACCACCTTATCACAATCCGCATCAGCAATCAACGTTCTGTTCATTAGCATTACTTCAATTCTCAAGACTAATGTTTCATCCATGCCGAGGTGTCTGACGGAATTGCATATGCTATCAAAGGTTGCGTTAAAGCATCCTCAATGTCGACGAACATGCCTATCGCGTAGTGCTTTATATTGAGCGAGTTTTCAGTATTTCTAACAACGTTTTGAAGTGCGAACTTCCTGGACTTTCCGCGTTGATAAGCAGAGTATTCAAGCAGTCTCTCCCTGCTTTTGAGGAGCAAGGATTTCATGAGTTGATAGTCATTCTTTCATTACGCTAAAGAGAAGTTAAATGGGAGAATGCTAGGTTGACATTGAAAATTCTTCTTATTTTGCAGCAACTCAGGATGCATAGGATGCGACAGCATATTCCATTGCCTCATTTGTCATCACGCAAGTAGCAATATACCTGATGCGCTGGGCTATGTGTGGCGGTTCATTGTCAATTAAAAATCGAGTACTACCTATCTTACATACTTTTTAGCAAGAATGATAAAACGCTGACCAGTCTAAAACTTGTCGCCAAAGTATAATATTCCTGGTAAAGAAATGAAAACGAAGAAATGCTACAAACCATGACTCAAACAAGCCCTACAACTGCTTTTCAGAGCTTTGATGTTCCAACTTTTTTGATAAACACGTGCTTGCAATCATCAAGAACACATAGACGGTATCACAACAGATGCACCTCTATGAAGTTTATAAAGGGAAAGGACTTTTTTTTTAAATAGAAAACATCCCTTCTTGCACTGCTATTTGACGTCACTATTACATCATAATGGAACTGATCGCTCATAGCAGTAATTCGAATCGCATTCCGACGCACAATCAAAATTAAGGAAAAACTAAAATGTTGCCGACACAATTGTCCATTTTTAAGGCACCCTCAACTCCGAATATGAACATATCCCACTAGTTCCCCTCAGTAGGTTTCTCCGCATTCTTAACAAATATTCCCAGAGTCAGTGCGCAAGTTCACCTTTGAATTCGCCCATGTCTGCAAAAGGGGTGTCATTCAATTCATAAATTTCACGAGCTGCCTATCTCTCTCCCTCTCTCTGCCGGAGTATTTCACCACCTCAACCACCCCTCGTCTATTGAATTAAGGACTGACCTACTTTAATGCACTGTCAGTAAGGGCAAAAAGTGAGCACGGAACTAGTCTAACGAATGTTATCAACAAGATAAGATACGTAATCGGATTTTTTTTTTTCCCACAATGAAAAATCGTACGCACCCTCACTGCCTTTGGCGGATGATGTCCTTGTAAGTTTGTGTATACGCACACAATTGATATGGAAAAGGATTTTATTCGTCTTTGTCCCCAAGGATAATCTTCCTCGTATGGCCTTGGCATATGCTACCCTTTCCAATTCATTCCTATAGCCCACAAGGAGTCTACACCAGCCAATATGTGCCAGTGGAAGTGATTTCCTTTGTGGTTAAGAAAAAAAAAAAACTTCAGAAAGGACGTACATAAGCCATACGAAGGCAATACTCAAAGTCCTCCGATAATTATGTGAAAAAGAAAGTAATTTAATGGGGAAAGTTTTCACGTGCGGAAAATGCCAATGAAAAATCAATAAATACGAGCGTACGAACACCTGCAGGAAATGTGCCACACGAGGACTGTATGGGCTTCGGTTTTTGTGGGCAGAGCGGCTGTAGTAGCAGCTGCTTCGTGGCATGGCCACCGGGGATTACATTAAATACGAATTTATGTATCTCTCAGATAGATTTTCGATTTGTTTTGCTTACTTTATGTTATCTTATTTGTTTACTATCCTACTCGAGCTCTCTGTGTTTATCCAGAGATTCTATTTATTGGATTTAGCCGGTTGGTGGGATTCGCGTATCTTTTTATCTCTGTCTGAATAAAATTTAAATTCTGTTTACTTAAGGATGAGTGTTATAAATCGCTGCGGCTTTCCTGAAATTGCGGATATTAGAAGGCTAACGCACTCATCAGATTTAGTATATCAGTCTGACGGTATCTACACTTAAAGTCATTCTTATTGTATTCAAAGGTGTATGCATACAAATATTTTTGGGAGATCTCTTAACTGCTTAAGAGGCTGTGGAGTTTCCTTCGAAAGCTTTACAGCATACCTGTTAGATTTAGAAGTTTTTTTTTTTTTAAGTGCTAGAAATTATTGCAAAATTAAGGTTGTCATCTGAGTGGATACAAAGCTAGGCATTCCATCAGAATGTAGGCAGAGGTTCCTTCACTCCTATGGCAGAGTTTAGAAGTTGAATTTTTTGACAGATTTAGGCGGCTGTAGATGACTTTTGAATATTTCAGTGACTGTTGAATATTTCAGTGTCGAATCTAACATATGTAGTTCGTAACAAGATGCATAAGGAACCCAAATCTTTTGCGCACTAATTTACAAAATATGTACAGCTCACTAATGCTTATTTCCTTTGAGATACTCTTCTTCTTGGCATTGCGTTTGAGGTGACAGTTACTGACACTGTAGATGATTTCTTGCCCGATGATGGTGGGTGATGTACAAGTATACTCTATAGAGTGTATCAGACGTATGCAAATATGCAAATATAAATATAGACGAATGTTTGCCAATATGGTTGTTTATTCTGAATCCGTGTGAAAACAGATGTAACATTAGCATATCCAGGACTTTTGTCCTGCCTGTAGGGGAAATCATTGAAAAGGTTTTTTCGTTGGACCAATATTTAGGTAACATGTTTAGATTACATGATCATGTCCATCGCGATGAATACATAGTCTAGCTTCCATTTAAATAAAGATTTGAATGAAAGATTAATTCAAGGTAGCCAGGACAGGAGCTAAGTATTAATCCAAAAAGGATAACGAAAGCATAAGTTTATTAATATTATCTTTATGGGCAGCTTAATGGGAGAAAAACTTTCGAAAAGTAGTATTGGAGTTAAAGAAAATGGGTAAAAACTCTTCAACTCAAAAGTAGCAAAGGGCTAGTAGTGATGTTGAATTTGTCACTGAAGCGCTAAGGGCATCAGTCAACATAAACTCGAGGTCAAGAACTTCCATGGAACAATTGAGACTGACATTGCCTTAATACAATCAGAAATCCACCTCACAGACAATAACTTCTTCCAAAATGTCGGTCACAAGTTCTATGATACCAAACACCCGGATGGAAGAGCTCATCGCGGAACTGGTATTCCGAAGGGCTCTGGTAAAAAAAATACTGGGGTATGCTCCTATGACCTCCGAATACTTAGTTTTGGGCCCGTATACACCTGCTCCAGTTCCTATAGATTTCTTTGGATCTATCTGCGTACCACTTTATGGTATTTCGCTTTAGTTGGTACATTCCGACTTCACTGCTCAATTCTCTTTTGTACATTACCCCTTGACCATATCATCCTGACGAACTAGCCTTTGAACTGGCGAAAAATCATAAACCTTATACATACCTACGGGGTGGCTATTTGAGAACAATTTTAAAAATAAGAGGAAATGCTTGAAACTTGTGCAAAAACAAATTTCTTTGAATATATTTTGGCACATATTTTCACATGTAAATAATGTATACTTACATCCGTATCAATAAAATGATTAATAAAACCACCCGCAGCATCGACAATAGCCACAATTCGTGACCAGAAAGTGAGCATCCATCAGAGCTTGGAGGGCATTGCGGGGACGTTTGCTAATTTTCAACTACGCCACACTTTTGTGTAATCCAACGGATTAATGTCTGCGTATTTATCTGACATTGTAACCAAAAAAATGTTAATGCCTGCTGTCCACACGATGACTGAAAAACGACTTGGCTCATGAGGGCTACACAACTACATTTTACCCGTAGTCTTCTGCAGGCCTTCAGAGCTGAGTTGGCGTTCCTATATTTCATTCACCTGCCTTTTTCAGTCAAATTTACCCATCCAAGGATAACCTCTTACTTAGAAATGTAGGACAAGGAACTGTAATCATTTTTTTTTAATAATTCTAAATTTTATTCTCAAAATTAAAGAGTCCTGACTCAAAATAACATCGTTAATAATCGTTAAATTAAAATAACCGCTACTGTCGCATTCTTTCCTCCCTGGGTACATCAGTTGTTTTTCCTGTCCTACACTTTGGAAATTTTCAAAATTATTCATTTCTGCCTGTGCCCATATTCTCAAGAGCTCTTGAAGTTACCAGATACTTCGCTCTTAGTGTTTTTCTTCTTTCTTCAATCCTTTTCGAAGAAAATGGCGTCAAGTTTTAAGATGCCAATTTTTCTGGATATCGCTGGGACGGTTAAAGTTACGATATTTCCTTTTACAAGTACATATATACTTACATACATACATATGTATACATATGTATACATATGTATGTATGAACGTGCGTCCAAGCAAAACACAACTCACAAATATTTTGATGATGGATTTCGTACAGGACGAAGTGATTCACCGATTACCAAGGAACTTTTTCGCATTCGAATTACGGGAGACTAGATTCTAAAATATGCCTTTACCACCGATGGGTATAGATGCCACAAATGCGAATCTCTAGTAGATCCTACGTTGCACCATCATAAAAGAAGAAGCTGAAACCACAATAACTCACCACAAAGAAGGAACCTGTAGTATGATGAAGACTGCTTAAAAAGTATAACAGAAGAGGTACACTTGCAGTGCAAAATAAGAACCGCAAGAAAGAAGTACACTCTCCCAGATGAAGAAAGTTAAGAAAGTTACAGCTTAACAAAGTTGAAGTGTGCCGCGATTGATATAACATCCGGATGTTTTAGAAAATAAATTAGTTAACCGTTGGCTGCAAGCATAGTTACGGACGCCTAGTCATCGCTATGTATTGAATTGAATTTAATAGTTAACAAAGGAAGATAGTTCCAGTCAATTCTGAATTCACTCGGCACAGAAGATGTTGGCGCGCAATTAGGAAACCGAAAATCAACTAAGCCGTCTAAGATGGTCTCCCAGGGAAGCTTTTTAAATACCGAGGTAATGTATTAGTAGAGCGTATGAACTACACTCTTATGGGAAGGTATGTATACTTAAGTCTAAGCTCAAAGTAAGCATGTCTGTCATTAGTGTAGCCCTTTTGCAGTAATTTATACGTTCTGCTTCCCTGCATGCATTAGCCAACACTTTTCCAGCAGAGATTTATTTATGCTGCTGAAAGCCCAGATGTTGCATTTCTGATGGCGTTCTGGGAATGCTGCCACTGGTATACTATACATGGTGCTGGAAATATTGATCTTCTGGAGATAGTAAGAGATACTCCATCGACGAAGTTTTAACGTGTGTCCAGGTGTAATCTTTTGACGTTAAACATCTTCATAGTTGTGGAACAATAAGACGGTAGGACTCGATGATATGTACATATATCCGTAGAGCTCCAACATTATCAGCAGAGCTTCTATACTTGAGCTTGAGCTTGAGAGGCTGAAATTCTGAAGCACTGGTCCGACCAGTGGAAGAAGGGAATGATTGTCAAGCTCCCTAAAAGATGTAGTCTTATGGAGCTCGAAAACTGGTGAGGCATTTGCGTTCTTTCGCCGCTTCTAAGGGGTGGTTTCTAAGTCGTGGGGTTGAAGATTAACACTGCCAAAACCAAAATCATCAACCTTGACACTAACTCATTAACTAAAGTAAGCATTGCTGGACAACCTGTAGAGAGAGTAGAGAGATTCCAATATCGTGGGAGTCTGTATTGTCTCGACCGTGGAACCGAGTAGGATATTGTCAACCGAATCGGCAAAGCAAAGTCTGCGTTTGGAATGATGCCGATGATATGGAGAAGCAATGCAGTCAGGTACGACTGTTGCTTTCAAATGTTGAATCCGTGCTATTGAATGGGTGCAGCACTTGGAAGGTGACAGCTACTATCACAGGAAAACTACAAGCGTTCGTTAATAGGTGTCTGCTTAACATTTTAAGGCTTTTCTGGCCTAAGCATATCTCTAACGAACATCTTTACCATAGAACGGGTGCGGAACCAATATGCATAACCATCCAACGACGGAAGTGGCAGTGTATTGGTCATATATTTCATGGAATCCGTCAACACAAGATGGTGGAAGAACAGGTCGGCCGCGAAATACATGGCGCAAAACAGTTCAGACGGCATTTGGAGAAGAGTTGGAAAGACCTGAAGCTCGTTACAAGGCACCGTACACGATGGCGCATAGGCGTAATAGGACCCACAAGGGGAAACAGGACATAAGTAAGTATTGCCCATGCTTTTAGCATTCGAAACCTTGTTACTACCTCATATAGTGGTATGTATCTTTGATTCTAGAGACCGCCTTGTCAATTAGGATTATAAGGATCATGACCCTCCCCTTTTACTGCATTCCTACTGGTCCTGCTGTGGGGTTCGCCGATTCGACTCAGAAAGCACGCCTCTCGGTTTCGGATCACTGAGGCCGATCATATGCTGCTGTTTTTGCATTTGTGTGATCCAGGAGTTTTTTGGCCTGCCTCTCTTCCACGCTTGTGTAGGAACATTGATTGACATTGCTTTTTTGACAGGGTTCGTAGGATATCTGCTTTGAAAATGACAATACCAACTGAGCCTTCCTCGGATCTTCGAACTTCTAACTTGATCAAGCTTTGTTACTCCTGCTCTCTTGCGATACATATTCATCTCAGCTGCCGTTAATTTGCTCTCATACTTTTTGAACATTGTCCAGGATTGTGAACCGTATGTGAGTGTCGGACGAACAACTGCGGTATAAAGCCTTTCTTTCAGCTTAGGGTACATTTTTCGGTCACAGAAAATAGCAGAGTCTTCTGCCACTTCATCCACCCTAAGCTTACGCAGTGGTTGGTGTCGTCACCAGCAGTTGCTTCGCTATTGATCATAGGTCCCAGATACCTGAACTTTTCGCACTTGGGAATCACTTTTTCATTCAAATAAATGTCTGGACTAGGTTGGAGTGGATCAGAGAATAGGCAGTACAGATACTCTGTCTTTTTTGGACTGATTCGATACCCATTTCCCCCCAAAACATCCACCCATACATCAAGTGCTCGTTGCACGGACCCTCTCATGAGTTTGGAGATAAGAATCATGAGCCATCTAGACCCGATGTCCCTCATCTTTTTCCAAAACTCATAGGGTACCTAACTCGTCCGGCGGATTTGACCGCTTTCCCAACTTCATCGACTGTTATATCGCGTACTTCTCCATAGTTAGGAACGGCTCTTGGAAAGTATAGCCAGGGAAACTGTTCGTTTAAAAGTTCCTCACAATACTGTCGCCACCTCTGTAGGATTTTTTCGTCGTCCCCAAGGAGTTGGCCTTGAGCATTCTTAATGAACTTCAGCGAACGAATCTCCTTCTCCTTTTTCAAGTTGTTTCGTCGCAGCTCATGGATAGCCTGGCCCGTATCGGCAGTAGAAGAATATATTTCCTACAACTCCCGATGCCGGCCCTCCATACCCTTTGCTTGAATTTCGGCACACTTCTTCTTTCGATCGATAATATTGCTTAATACTAGCTTTAAGCTTAACTGCTCCATGACCTTTCCACATAGAGACTTCAATCCCTTTCTATGCCAAACCTCAAAGAATAAAGCCTCTTATGTCAGATGGCTCGTAATGAGATTCAGTTTTTCTCTTTGCGCTGACAATCTCACATTAAATACTGAGCAGCCTTTGAGTTTTTGTGTTACAGATTCGTGAGTTCATGCTGACCTCTTTTTGAGTGTCGCACAACCAGAACCACATTATACTCGTAAATATTTTTATTTCCAGCACTGGCCAGAGTTCTTTTTCTTAGATATTATCTGCTCAAGTTAAACCGCAGGCAAAACTTTGCGCAAAGCGAGTATCCTTCAATTATTTCCATTTTTTTTAATTAAAGCATAACGTAAGCAACCAAGAGAGGGAGACAGGACGAAAGTGCATTGTGAAATCGTTCGCAGTAAATTTATTGAAAATTTCAAAAACAGTCGACAACACAAACAGCTCTGCTTGCCTTTGCACCCGTTTACATACTTTCATTCTTGCTATTCGCGCTTACTACACCCAACATGACATTTTACGACCCTAGCTCGCACCCCACCACTGATTTACTTACTTCAACGTCAGACTTTTAAAATACAAATGCACCAACACAGAGCCAACAAGAAACAACCAGCAAAACAAAAATAATGAAAAAAAATAAGGGAAACCTTCGACTAAAATAGAAAAAAAAAATTTATACCCCCGGAAAATTAATTGAAATTGTTGCACGCACACAGACAAGTAGCATTTAATGGAAACAACATACAAAGGAGGTTCTTCAATTTAATTTGGAGTCCTTGCCTTTTTTTTCAACGAGGTGAACCCTACCACCCAGCCACACTTAGTGGGCCCAGCCCCGATGACTGTGAAAATAGTGTGAAAAGTTTGTAATTAAATTGATTCGTGTTGTTGAAAACTTTGATTGAAAATATGTGGCAACTTTAAAAGGACATAAAGTGGTTACATGAAATGATTTACTGCGCAGTAAATTTGTGGATGGATAGAGCGGCGACAAATTTTAAGATGAAACTTTTACTGTATATCAGTAATAACGATGGCTTTGAGCTTATAATTAGGTTTATTCTCAAGTCATGACTTAAGGAAAAGGAACGCAAAAAAATAACGCGAGAAAAAGTCTTGATTCTAGTGGAAAATCTTGGCCTATCAGCTTGATATCAATCGCTGTGCATGGAGATGATAACAGATAGACAATGCTTTTCCATTGCCACCATACAGACATATGTACATTTACACAACAGGAGTGATGGCGAGAAGCTAGCCCTTGAACAAATTACGGTTGCGCTAAATATGTACATATATGTAACAGGCCACGTTCAGCCGAACACCTTGTGGGGACTAGAAGGCTAACATCACCATCAGTTAGCATCTAGTGAGCTAAGTGAGTGAGAAACCAGAAGATTACTATCCAAACTGTTCACTGGATGTTGTTTGGAGCTCCTTGGTGATGTTGCACTCAATCCTTGATTGCTTCATCAAACGTTGAGGCAGGTGAGTCGATACATTAACGTTTGCAACGTCTTACACTATGCTGCACTTGCTACTTTTTCATACGATATCGGGCATCTAGCTCAGTTCTTTACTGCAAGGGACGGTGCAATCCGAGCCTTTATATCTGTTCGCTTATCGATCTGTCTCCAGGTATTTGGTGATACCCATAGGTTAGGTTAGGCTGAAGTGGCTGCCAGCTTGGAGTCGCCAGCACACTTAGACCAATGGTAGGTCCATTGTGATACCACGTGGATTATGTGAGAAAGTTTCTACCTACTCGATTTAAACCAATTAGAGCTTCTTATGAAGAGTAGGAGGCACTTTATGCCAATTTTCATCAGGTCGCCCATATCGTTGTAATAGGGAGCTCCTAAGTGGAGTTTCATTCTACGGGAGAGAGCTGACAGAAACAAAGAAGGTGAAGAATACTTTCATCTTCTTCATCCATGCAGCTTCTAAGTCGTTCGCAAAGAGGCCTAGCCTTGTAGCATGCTTGCTACCAACCGATATGCAATCTATTGAGGGAAATCAAATTCTTGGAGCGTTTTAGATCCAGCTTTTGCCATATCTGTTTTGCCGCTAGACATGTTGATCCACTTGTCCACCTAAGATTTGCACTCTCGATAGCATCCAGCTTAAGTTTAAGTTTGCGAGGAGGGATTGAAATACCTAAGGTGCCATTGTCCGGCAAGATGGGTAAAGGTGTTCCTATTCTGGCGAGTTCATCGGCCTCACAATTCCCTGGAATGTCTCTATGCCTCGGCACCCAACACAGGTGAATATTGAACTGCTCAGCCATCCCCACAAGAGACGAACGACAGTCTAGAGCTACTAAAGAGTTTATAGAGGTAGATTCCAGGGATTTGATTGCTGCCTGGCTGAAAAGATGCCGATATCTCTAGCAGATATCACGTTTTTCTTAAGCCAAGTTAGGGCTTCTTTGATCGCCATTATTTCAGCCTGGAACACACTACAATGATTAGGAAGACGGAAGGAGAGCTTAAGGTTAAGCTTATCAGAGAAAACACCTGCACCGACTCCGTCTTTGGTTTGTGACCCGTCAGTGTAGAAGTGAATAGAATCATCTTCTAAAAATGCATCGTCCTCCCAGAGTGATCTGAAAGGGATGGTGACTAGGAAGTTCTTCTCGAAATTTAGACGTGGGATGGTGTAGTCCGTGTTTTCGGAAGAGATTTTGAATTTATTCAGAATAGAGGCGTGGCCGAATTCTTCTCTTGACCACTGTTGGATAGCTTCAAGGCGAACGGCTGCAATCGGTGCCATTTGCTTGCTATATATATCGAGGTGCCGCAGAGGGAGTTGTACGAAGTGCTCCGCTTATGCACAGACAAGCTGTACCTTGGATCCTGCTTAGATAATCGCGATTTATGACTTTTTCTAAGGCTGTCCACCAGACAATCACCCCGTATGATTGGTGATTCCCATGTATGATGAGGAATCCATACCAAATAGGTAGTTTTGACTACATCCACACATTGCTAATTGGAACCACCTCATCGCTATCGGTTTTTTATAGGTTATCCTGGTATTTTCTGGTACTCCTGTCGCTCGGGTATTTCTTAGCGATGACACCCTCTTTTCTCTTTAAAGCCTAAACACATTTCTCAATGATTGTTATTTTCCCACTGGGCCCTTTCAAGGCGACTTTCCTCATGCCTCCTCGGCCCACGCAAGTTTTTTTTCCTCCTAACCGGTGAGCGGGAAGATGGACTTTTTTCGAGAATGCGCTTTAGATCTAAGGCTTTCTTCTACTCCCTGAGCTTCTGAATACTCTCGCAAATGCTCTTCTTCGTCTTACTCGCTCTACCATTCTCAGCTGTGTTCTCAGGAGTCACCAAAATGCTTCTCAGCTTCTTCGAGATTTCCTCGTCTATTATGAAGTACGGTCAGAAACGGCGGTACGTTCCGACAGAGCCACCGAGTATTGCAGTAAGGTTGGCTAATCATCGGTCTCGATGATTAGCTTACCCCCAACTTCTCATCCTTGGACATGGTTTTTAGTTTTCGCACTACCACTGGAATTAGGATGCCTAAAAATACAATATACTAAACCCACTCACATAACCCTATCCTTTCCACCTCTCCTGTCTTTTATACATACACTGCATCTTTCTCGATGATGCTAAGGGCATCCCAGATCTACAATAACCGTCAGCTTAGATATCAAACAATCACGTTTCTGAGATAATCTCAAAGCCCTGGCTACCATCAAGCAGATACTTTTCAGTCTTCACCTTTTAACACACATATACATATGTACATACGTAGTAGATTCGAACGACATCCTTAATCAACTTTTCTCATCCAACATATGTAGTATGTGTGCGACACTTTGATTTGTCCCATAGGTCACATTAACTGTGTGAACTACAAGATACTACAAGATACGTTCTGTACAACAAGGACGTGAATCGCGATAGCGTGCCGCCTGTGACATGTCCTACAACGAGCTTTATCAAAATGATTGCCCTCTTAATTATGTACATATGTTAACTGTTACGCCCGTGCCACGCAATGGGCGGCTACGCCTGTAACCACTTAGAAGCTTACCGCAAATTACATTCAAATTATGCAACAAAATGAGTTTTTAAAAATTATTAAAATTGTCATTTTGCAATATGTGGACATACACTAGGCCTATGTACACTGTACAGTTAATCCAAGGATATTCTATTTTCTTGGAAATATCTTAGAGCCCCAAGCAATTTAATACCTTGTTGCAGCTTATAAATACAAAAGGGATAATACATAGCCGCCCATTAGGGGTTTCTTAGAATTGAGGCGCCTCCCATAGGAATACTACGAGCATTATCCTTATAAGGTGGGACAATGAATAGCCTGAAATCACAACAGTGGTGGCCAAGCGTTCTATTATCCATTTCTGCAATCGATATGTGAATTAATAATTTTAAACGGGTTCGTGATCAAGGGATAAAGGCTACGTGGCACTGGGTTCGATTCATGTATGTTTGTGAAGTAAAATGTGGTGCCACCAACCCACTAATGCCATATACCCATACACCCCACTGGTGGGGGGTAGAATTGGTTAATTTTTGATTCGATTGCGTGTTTCGAAGCGATTCCAGATAAATTCGTTTCGTTTTCTTGTGAAATCAATTATTTTGCGATTCATGTTTTCTTAGGAAATCAATCGGCAGTGCTGTTGTGGCAATGGCAGCGTGCGATGCGGTAACCTATTGAATTCTCCCGATTGTTGTGGGCGCAGGTGTTGAACGCGTTTCCGTTGTTTGAATGATGAATGGAGTTGTAAATGGGCGACAATTAATTGAAAGAAGCATGACAGAATCAGGTGTTGAAGAGACATTACCATTATTCGTTGCTATAAATACTTTAATGAACAATTAAAGTTGTAGAACCGACAACGGAAAGTATACACAGCATTAGGTTGGGGCTTAGGTGAGCGAAAAAGTGTTTAACGTTTGAAATTTCGCGGAATAGTATTATAGCCACGGACGGCAGTATTATTTTCATGTTTTTTTTCGATTATAAATGTTATGACTGTGAGTTCATGCTGACTTTGCTTTGCGAGTGTGGATGATGAGGTAACTCACTCAATGGATTTGATAGTTGCGTTGCTATCTAGTAAGCGATATGATGGCTTTACTTACTTATTATGTCCAATATTTCCTTGTGGATCCTAGGGCGTCCACAACACCTGCGCGCCATCGTATGCGGTTTCTGGCAATGTGCCTCAGCTCTCCCCAACTCTTTCCCAGTTGTCGTGCTTTCTTCTCAACTGTTCTGCACCATGTACTCCCAGGACCGCCGCGTATTCTGCCATCCTGAGTAAGCGGATTCCATTGCATCGCGTGGTTAGCTATGGACCCGCATATTTTCGGAATGTGTGACCAATCCACTGCCACTTAGTATAGTTGTGCCTATAGGTTCATGGCCCGTTCTCTGCTAAAGCTGTTCGTTCGAAATACGGTTCGGCCAAAAAATCGTTAAGATGTTGCGTAGGCACCTATTAACGAAGGTTTGCTCGTGTTATTAGTGGTCACTCTGCAAGTATCACATCCATACAGCAGCACGGATTCAACGTTGGAACGGAACAGCCGTAGCTTGGTGTTTAAGCTAATTGCATTAATACGCCAATTTGGATAGCATCCCAAACGCAGATTTTGCCTTGCATATTCGGCTGGCTATATCCAGTTCGGTTCCGCCATCGATTAAGACAATACTTCCAAGGCATTGGAAACTCTCTACTCTCTCAACCGTTTGTCCAGCAATGCATATATGAGTTGATGAGTTCGGTCTTAGGCTGATCATTTTTGTTTTTGGCAAGTTGATTTTTAGCCCAACGAAGTGTGCTTCTCTCTCCACATTTGTTGTCATTTCCATTATTCTATGACATGGTAAGCACACATCGTCAGCGTAGTCCAGGTGCTTGAGTTCGGATGTAAGAGTCCATCGAATTCCTCTGCTTTCCGTCGATAAAGCCGCATTTAGCACATCGCTAATCACCAATAAAAACAGTATTGGTGATAGAACGCAGCCTTGCCGAACCCCACTTTGAACTTCGAATTCCTCAGACAGCTTTTCTCTATGCAAAACGTGACATATGGACCCATCGTACGTCGCCTTGATAATTCTTGCGCAAGGCCCGCCAAACAAATTCCCGATTGACACTATCAAACGCCTTTTCAAAATCGATGAACAGCGGGTGAAGTGCCATCTAGTCATACCGCCTTATTAGTTTTCTGTGCTTTGATCGCGGTAAGGATCTCATCCTTACTGGGGGTTGTGGTGCGTATTCGGGCATTTCTTTCCACGGACAGCTCAGTCTGACTTGGGTGCATATGGCTGTGTTTATTTATTAGCCCCAGTTTCTTTACCTCAGCCTCGAGACTTTCGGCTACCAGATGAAGATCCATTATCCGATGTAAAAGTAGGCAAACATCCTCAGCGTAGTCGATGCCGCTGCAATCCGAGCCTTTATAAACTGACTTTCTATTAAAAAGATCTGCTACATTACACAACAGTGCACACCCCTAAATCCTGAGCCGAAGTGAATAAAGTGTTTATACCCGAGGCTTGTAAGAGCCTTAAGGTCGTCAGCCTTATTTCTGTCGTCATTTCTTCTGAAAAGTGTGGAGTAATTAATGGATGGCCATATTCGCTGCAGACCCAATCCAGACTTGCTGTCAGCCTCCCAGCATGCATACAGTGAAAGGAAATCGGTGGGCATGCCCATACATTCGCTGGTGCGCATTATTGTAAAATCTTTAGATTGCAAAGATGGTGTTTCAACGACCTTTTAACACCGGCAAACCTAAAGCTATTATACGTGAACTCACGAACGTTGAAATGGCGGCGCCAATCAACCGGTTGTTGTGCAACAAAGACTGGGCGACGCCATAGTCTGGAGGTTCGCAAATTAGGTGCTCTTTCCTCTTATTTGGAACCTAGTGATTCTGTTAACTCTGGAGAGGGAAGTCTGTAAAGTTATCGCTTATGCTCGGGTAAACACCTCAATACTCTCAGATATCTTCTGCAGAATACTCTTTCTAAGTTCTCTAAATGGACTGAAGGCTGGTTAGACGTTAACCCACAAGGAACAGAAATAGTCCTCCTTACAAGGAAATATAGAATTCCGCATTTTAGTCACCCAACTTTGTGCTGTCATTCTAACACTTGCAGATAAAGCCAAATATTTGGGTATCATCTTTGAGAAAAAATTCAACTGGAAAACTAACATCCTGAAATGCGTTAAGAACACCACTACAGCTATGTATGTACTGCTGTAAGAAAACAATAGGAAGCAATAGAAGAGGTCCGCTGCCACGAATTACATACTGGCCGTATTTATCTGTCATCAGGCATATATTAACGTACGACGTGATTCTGGTGGACGTCCTTCGAGAAGGCTGTTCCCTGCAACCCTTAGGGTGGAGTGTAAAGGTCAACTTGCATATGCATCACTGGAGTTCTGAGACCTACCGCAGCAGCTTCTCTAGAAATGCTGTTTCACTTGCCACTCTTAGGTATCTACAGTAAATAAATGGCAGCATGTGCAGCCACCCGCCTAAAAGCCATATCTCAGTGATCTAGTGTACGTACTGGTGGGCAAAAACGCATCATCACCTCCCCTATGATGCTCGTCAGGCAGCGTACAATGCTATCGATTCTGACAAGGTGAATCTCGGCATGCCTATCGCTTCAGTTAAACTGCTACTCAAGCTCAAGTACCAATCGTCTCCAGCGTTTTATTGCTCCACCTGGTTCAGTGTGTAGTTCTTTGGAGATTTTGATCCTGTGGTAACACAAACAACCTTACTGGTCTAAGTGAGGTTGTATCTAGTGCAGCCTGTTCTTGAAAGAGAGATGATGGCGGATGAGTCCTAAAGGGCCCAACAGCAGCTTTCACACCACCGAAGTGGGGGTTTAGATTAGACTGTTTAACTGACTCTCCTCCATAGGGGATTCAACAATGGAACTGGTCGTCCAAAATGGGGCTGTACCGCTGCACGACCACAGAAAAAAACAGATACGAAGCAACTTTCTACCTTCTTAAAACACTGAAACGAACCTGAGTATAAGTGAATAACCTATCCATATTGCCTGGCGTCAGCATGTAAGCATTACTGGGAAACGTATATAGACTGTCCGCATAGTTAATGACTGGACTTTGTGCTCTGCACAGCGATCGAATCAGAAAAGTCCGCGTACAGTAACTAAGATGGCTGCGATATTTATGGAGAATGAACACTAATGCTCCAGAGCGGATAGGCTTCTGAACTTAATCGGTGGACTGAAAGACTATTGGTGGCATGAACAAGTGGAAAAGACCTCAACCAACTTTGTGTGCTCAACTGGAAGGGGTTGGCTAACAACAAATTTGACTGGAGTTAGTTGTTTGAGGCTAAGATACACCCCGCTCTACAGCATTAAAAAGGAAAGTGAAAAGACGTTGAAGTAGCCGAGAATAGTGCATTTGACTACCGGGATATACATAAGTCTGCATCCATTGTAGATTATTTGGAGAGCATCGACCCTTCCCTCTGAAAGTCGAATTTATTAGACCAACGATGCAATGCCACCCTTAAATCAAATTCGATGACATAATTTTTAACCGAGACAACAAAGACACGATGGGTCGGTTGATGAAGTGAAGTGAGTTTCTGTTCAAAATGGCAAACGCTGTGCTATTTTGCTGAAAGTTGATGAACGCAATTTACGCTTTAGGTATTGCTGACGTCAGAGTCCAAAGATGCAGCCTTGGATGTAAATTCATCGTCATAAACCCACCAACATAAAAAGTCTTATCCTATGATTTTAGGCATTGAGTCAAAATGCTCGAACATTTGTCCTTGTGATTATATATGTACGCTCTCGCCACCACAAAGGTGAGCACAACGTGGCCAAAATTCCATTTACAAGCTCCATCCTAGAAATCACAACCAGTATGATAAAATGCGGCGGTAAAATCAAGTACATCACACGATAACATCTCTACAAAACGGCATAAGCTAATCGACTTTTGTTATTTGCATAATCCTGGAAATCGCCTCGCATCTCTTCCAAGTAGTCAATCAACTGTGCCATCTTTGTCAAATGAATAATATTCTATAGGGCTTGGTTCGATTTACAGATTACGTCTTTGTCAGCCATTTTAGTTTCCATGTCTACCAATCAATTTTGCGTAGATCCGAATTCCCGCTTTCCAAGCTATTTAAAAAGTTCATCCATCACAGCTGCCAACAAATTCTTCCCTCCTCACCACCCCCAGCACTGTTTCTACCATCACCTTTAGTAGTATATTTCGGAAGCAATTTTTAAAATCACTATCTCTAATGACAACGTAACGTAATAGAGAGAAAAAAAAAAAAACACCATTTCTTAATTTCGACAGCTGGGCGGAATGACGTTTTAATAGCATCCCCAAATTAAGCTCATCTACGATGGCATCTTGCAGTTATTACCATTTCCACTGCAAACGACACATCCATCCCCATCATCCAACATCCACCAAAGCCTGGTCACCCGCTAATTTTCAATTTCGCTAGTCGCACTCCTGCGGCCATAAAAACCCACCGGTGTGTGTGGCTCATTTTACGCCGCGCCGTCGCGTCATTCCTGCCGCCTGTCAATGACAGCCAGAGTAACGTACTTACTTGCGTGCCGCATACCTTCTCTCTTCTCGTTGTAATCTGCATAAATTTTTGGTTGCTTGTAGAACAATGCTCATGCATAAAATGTTAATTAAAATAATTTCCTCCCGGAACCGTAAAAACCAGCACATATACAGTCGTGTAAAAAAAACGGAAACAAAGAAGCTGAATCTACCATAAGCACGACATATTACCGTCGTCGTCAGCACCGGTCACCGCAAAGAACTTCTGTTTTAGCACGTAACTTTTACAGTGAATCGAAGTCGTGGGTGGTAGGGGTGGATCCAGAAGCACCCTCCTACTTCGTTTAAAGTGTCAACGGAAAAACTGGACAAATATCGAGAATAATATAAATTCCAATGTTCGCTAGAATCAGCACCCTAGCAAATGGGTGAAGCGGGAAAAATCCCGCAGGCATTCTTTCACAGTGGTTGCTTTGCGTCCAACCCAAACCAACCCCCCTGTAGAAATTTTCGTATCGACAATGACCGCAGCCCTCTACTCCTCCCATTTAAATGTGGTTCACATGAGTGATATCCGTCTAGTAGAGCAGATCCCTCATAACTAGTTTCGCTGCTAGGTTCGTAACCAGGATTGCACCCATCAGGGGGTCCAGTATACATGTGTGTGTGACTGTGTAGGTACGTACGATATGTGGCGTGCTATGTTTTTGTTTGTCATTCTTTTATCGCGAACATGATGTATGCTCATAATAGTTGGCTTGTATTTCATTTCCCAGCGGTTTTAGTATAGAGCGCACGCAAAGGACCCAGGACCTACCCCACCAGACTGTTAATCTCTTTGCATGGAAGGGTGACCTGTGAACAACGCATATGGGCGAAGACCTAACAGCACACGTCACAAGGGAAAACAGACGCAGAGAGCCGGATCGTCGGCTGTCAGGTGCTCTCAACCTTAATCTAATCTAAAGTTTTGTCGCGTTTTTCGTTCGAGCAAAGTCGTCCTTTCGTCGTGTTGGTTGGGTGTGGGACATAAGAAACAACAAGCTGCTCGATGTTTTTTGAATACCTAATTAAGATAAGTAGGTTGATTAGTGGATTCAGTGGCACTGGATGGATGGAATTACCCGGGACTGCTGCGTGCGAGATGGTCTGTGTGAATTAATCACTTAAAAGGGTTGGTTCTCTGTTGCTTCTTGATGGCAGTGGCAGCAGCAACGACACGGCGGCAGCGGGCTAATTAGTGCGTGTCCTCCACAATTGGGATTGCACAATTTTTGTAATGGACTCGAGAGAAGAACATGTGTGCTGCGGTTCTCGACAGCTATAGTTTATTATGATGTGGTGGTGACCTGCGAGGTGTGTTAATTTTAATCAAAGACCTCTCTGTGCATACATATGTTAGCATGGGTGAGGGCGTCCTTGTTGGTTCATGATTTGAATAAATCGGTAGAGTTTTAGGGGAGGTAGCCGTAGCTGTGCAGGAAATAAATGAATAAATTGCACAGCCGGTTATTGTGGGGTTCCATGAACTTGTTGTGGTTATGTTTGGAATTAATCTAATTCATTCATTAAAGTGAGGTTCTTTAATATTTGGTAACAGTGTGCGATGGGACGGAAATCGAAAAAATAAAACGTTTTGTCAAACTTGAGGCTTAATACGTCCTACAAGGAGCGTAGCAATAGAATTATTTAAATGAGGTAGTAATTCTGGAGCGATTGACATTTTAAGATAGGTACAAACACATGTATCTGCATTCAAACGATACCGTGGAAGAACAGTTTGTCTCAATTTGAGGGAGAGTATTAGGGGTCATGCCAAAGTCGCACCGTTTTCTTATTGAGCACTCGAACGCAATCGGTCCATTATACTCCCAGGAAGCAAACCCTGTTTTTGTATTTTACTCTAAGTTCCTCGTCTTAAGGTCGAGTAAGCACAACAGTAATGAGGAGCTTACAATATATGTATGTACATACGTAAGTCCCGAAGAGACTTGGTATGAATGAAGGCGGGATAAGCGCCGATAAAGTGTTCCGCAGTATCGTCGCCTTCTCCATAAATTTGGACATAAGAGTGACACTTAAGCCTAGCACATTAAGGTACCCCGCAACGGTAAAGTATACCAATAAGTTGTCTCTTCTACAGGGACACAACAGGAATGCTGCGGTTTTCTTACAACATTCGCTTGATCTGCCTTCATCTTACGCACACAATTGTGTTAAGACAGCCCAACTCTCGTTCAGGTCCTTCACCTTGCCTAGCAATCTGATTAGGGATATCCATGAGACCAAGGTTGTACGATAAATGTCGCACAAGGTCTTCAAAATTGCAGTTCGCCTAAGAAGTATATCTGCCTCTGACATAAATATCAAAAGGAGCTAAGTTCAGCGAAGCGAGGCGTACTCGAAAAATTGCCGTGCAGCCAGTACAGGCCGTTTATTGAGGTGAATGACAGTCTGTTACTACGGAAAAGACCCTTCCAGGAAGCAATCGACGCATATGATAAAAGCAGCAACATCATATCAGTAAGGATCATTTCGTATAGAACATACATACAAACTCAAAAAAGGTCCGACTGTCTCTCCACACTTTCAGGTCGCCGCGCCGGCGAAGACTAAAGCGATCAGTCTCGGAACAAACTCAGCAGCTCAAATATGCATTGCTGAGCAACTGGTAGAGGGAGGAGAGAAATTCCAGTATGTTGGGACTATTGGCTTGACCAATGGTGGAATATCTGCCAAACCAGCAAAACATAATCTGCGTTTTGAATGTTTTTCAAAATACGAGAGTGGGTGGGTCCATAAGTCCCTGAAAACAGATGGCGTTGCCACCTCAAACCCAACATTTTGCTTGTCAAGAAGCGTCTTTCAAAAGAACGTAAACATATTTTCAGACAGATCTGTAAAATAGTTTTGTTGTGACAGCCATTCGACACAGACGCCTACGAGAATTTTCGTAAAAGTCGTTTCGCTTCAAGATCCATACCAAGACCATTATCTATGAGTGATGCGACAGAGGAGGAAAAAACTGTTTTCAAACTCTCATAAACTGGGTGTACAACAGACTTTATTCTCAAAATGGGTGAACTCAAACAACGCTGAGACGCGTAATGAAGAAACTTAGCTCGGGATTAACCACCTTGTCAAATTTTGTAACGCACGATGACTTGTATGCCTCCTGATGGATGAGCCGAAAACCGAACAGACCACTTCATGGTACAGCAGCGTTGGAGAAAATCATCGTATGATCTTCACAATAAAAGAAACGCGGACGTAAGAAATGATTATCGCTTGTAAATTGCAACTCAGCTACGAACGCCAGCTATACAGTAATCTATCCATAGTCGTGTTATAAGGCAAAGTAAAAAGCGTGTTAATGGAAACTGGATCCAAAACTGTGCTCGGTCAGACAACAGCTAGAGACTCTGGGATATCTCAAGACGCATATGACAAAATCACACGCCGTAGATCGTACAAGATAAAAAAAAAACCGGGAACGAAAAGATTTACAAAACGGGTAACGAGTAGCTCTTAAGACAGTACAGAAATATTTATTTTAATTACATACTCGTACATCGATCACATTTTTTGCACATCGATGTGAATCCTACCACAACTAAGTAACAGGACAGTAAGCGGCCAGGACAACAAAGCTAGAACATCCGATAGTAATAACCGTCATGGGACGAAGCCCACCACCTCTGCTACAACCGTTCATCGCGGTACTGCTGTCAAATATTTCATCGCTAAGGGGACTTAAGCCTTAGGTGTTTGGCTCACCCATTTTAGCAGTCAGGGTACGCTGCATTTCGTTGTCACTTCTGTCTGCACTGCACCTTCATAGTGGTTGCCAGTTTCGCTAACTGCATCCGAAGCGTCTTCCGTGCTCATCGTCTATCTGGTGATGTTGTCTGAAGTTAAGCCCTCACCAAGTTTATCAACCATCCGATGCCATTCTCCATAATATTGCGGCCATGGAATATGACATGCTCTGCATCCTCGACTTACAGGTACGGCAATAGAGGTTGTCGTCGTGTCCAAACCTGTGGAAGTAAGCATTGAAGCAGCCATTGCCAGTAAGCATATGAGTTAGATGAAAATTGAGGTCCGGATGCCTCTTGTTGATCAAAGCGTCAGCCTTCATATATCTGCTGGTGATGGAAGGTTTACTGACCGCTAACGTTGCGGCAAATGAGAAACCGTTTGATAGGCTAAGCCATACGGATTATGTGCCATGATATCTGTTTTATGGCAAGTACCATCAATGGGCTCCATCAATGTGGCAATCACTTCAAGGGAGGTGAGAGGTGGCTGGTCAACGCTGGACCAACTGCAAATGCACCAAACTAATACACACTGGTCGCCCTGCATATTAGCACATTAGTCTAAAGCAGACATCCATGAACGAGGTCGAAGAGTTTAACTGTCTGGCAAGTTTTGAATTATTTCCTTAGACACCAAGTTGAAACTTTTCGAATCCAACGTGAAGCTATTGTATGCTTGTGAAACTTGAAAAGTCTTTGCATCCATCTCTAGAAGGTTGCAGGCATTCTGGCAAATTGTAAACAGAGGGGTCAGCAGAGAGGTCGACAGATATGCTGAGTTTGGGGCGAAAATAAGCTATTTGAAGCTGTGGAGCGAGCTTGGTCAGCTAATAATAAATTGTTCTGTTTATAATTGATCGCTTTAAGTATAGGGACATCCTTCAAAACCATATGTTGCCCTACGCGGAATGGCAAATGCCGCTTCGATGGGTGTTTCAACATGATAACGACCCAAAACACACGTCGAAGCTGGTGAAAGAGTGGCTCAATGATAAAGGGATTCAAGTTCTTGATTGGCCGGCACAATCCCCAGACTTGAATCCCATCGAGAATCTTTTTGGGATTCTCAAGCGCAGGGTTGCTGGCCAACGTTTTCGTAACAAAGCAGAACTCAAGAATGCCCTGAAAGAAAGTTGGGAAAGCATACCTAATAGTATTTTATACAATTTAATTTCTTCTATGTCGAAGAGGTGTGCTGCTGTCATAAGAAATAATGGATACTACACAAAATATTAAGAAAGTTGCTTATATTTTGCACAGATAATTTGAATAACTATTTTTACTTTTTATGTTTACAACCTTTTCCAAAAGAAATATATTTTTAAAAGACTATGAATTAAAAGAACATACTCTAAGACAAAAGTTCCCAAGTGTTTTCTTTATCTTTTATTAATAAATTTATCAAAAACTTCAAATGAAAGATCAAAATGAAACGGTTGCTTATGTTTTGCACAATACTGTACATGTGAGTACGAATACGAAATACAAGTTTACTTCAATGCATTTAAAGAACTGAAGGTACGCTTGCTTTGTTTCATTGGCCATAGGTATGTCAACACTTTTCAAGTAGACGCCTGTAGCTAAATTTTTGCATTTGACCTCATTTCACGTCAATATCAAAATATGTAGGTATACTTCAGCTCCATGCGCCTGCCTGACAGTTGTTTACAGTTGGAATACAAACTTGTTACATGTCATTTAGGAAATATTAATGGTAAGACAGGTTACAAAAAAAAATTCTACTGCCTACTAGATCGGTAGTCAAATGGGAGAGCATTTCCGGATTAAAAAATTATAGTCTAACCCTTTCGCCGATAACACTGCTGATAGGGTGATTGGGCTTTTTTCACTTTGGATTAGTGAATTCGTCTGGCATTATATCACTTTCACAAAGTGAAACAAAGCCAAACGTTAAAGTTTGAATTTGGTCTCATTTCACGGAACAGCGTAGATATCAGAAGCAGATTCCCAACACAAAACATGACCACAGCTAATATAACTGACCGCAGATCGGAGAAGATGAAAGAGATTTGCAGTCGCCCTATCCCGCATCCGGGATAACAAGACCCAACGATGATTCTTTATACCATAGAGGCCCAATTATACAAAAGTGTGGGGTGTATTTGTCAGAAATTTTGTTCCATACTCAGAAACAGGATTAGGCGTTCTTATTAGGCACCCTGTTCATTGGTGCAGGAAAGTTGACCCAGCAGAGCTTTTGAAAAAACAGGAAAGCAGTAATCTTAACGCGTCAAGCTAAACCACTAGACAGATTCTAAAAAGGTCTTGGAAAGGTAATTTCGGTTACGAAATCTAAAGACAGTCTCAACAGGACATTTACAAAAAAATCGGTGGTAATATACCACTGAAACACTAACTCTCTCAAAATTTATATGAGGCAGTAATTTCAATTTTTTCTCATACATAAATTAAAAACAAAGTCAACTTCTACTGACAATTTTATTGTGTCCTTAAAATTTAACATCACCTAATGAAGGTCACTACCACCACTGCTTTACCTTATGGACGATGGTCTTCACAACGGGTACTTTAACAGCATACGGCTTTGATACCTTCACTGGTACATATCGCACAACTGGATAGGGTACATGTTTCTCTACTGGCACTGGTACTTGCTTCTCCACAGGATATGGCACCAAACGCTCAACGGGAATTTTAAGTTCCTTCTCGACTGGTACTTGAATTTGTTTCGTAATCGGGATGTGTATGGGCACGGGCTTTCGCACCGGAATGATGACCGCATGAGAAATTGGAATTTGTACCGGTTTCGAGTAGGGCACATGCAATTTCTTCACAACCGGATACGGAACGTAGTTAATCACATCCGTATGCTGATGCTGGGAAGTGGTAAACCCGGCATGGTTCTGATGATAATCAGAGGAGGCCCCTTCATCGACACTCACCGAATGGTATCCAGCTCCACCATCATCACCGGAATCGTGTTCATATTGATGCGAGAAATTATTTTCCACAAACTTATCAATGTCGCTGTGATGAGGAACTTCATATGCATTCGCCGATGCAGTGGAATGATGGTATGTCCCTGGTTGACTATGGTGGTATCCTGCAGAGATGTGGCTTTGTTGTTCATCACTAGCACCGTCGCTGTTTCCGTACCGGGCCTGTGTATTGCCATCGTCAGTTCGGTATTCGATTGAGTCCTGCTGATGCTGGCCAAAGTCATTCATCTCAGCACCGTATCCTTTTAGATAATCAGTGAGTGTGGTCCCGGCTGCATTATCCTTTGAAGACGCGTAGCGACCGTCATTTGCCGTCACTGCAGTCCCAGTCGTCCCTGAATAGTTCTCCGCGGCAATTCCTGCACCATAAGCTGAAGTTGTTGCCACCTGCCATGCTAGCAACAACAACAATACCACCGGTCTCTCCTAAAGGATTCAACGCATATAAATCTCTTAAATGTAATAAAAAAATTATAATATATTTTCCAACTTACAATATTCATGCTTGCACAAGAGTGAAACATTTTTGCCATAGTTGTGTCGTGGATGATAGCTCGATAGCGGTCCTGGCTGTTGTATTGTTCTCTGCTGCTGGAGTCGCGCATTTATATGACATGTCCCCCTGAAGACATCGTGGTGAGCCCAACGTGAACTAAATCCCAACTAACGAAAGCTAAAACATCTGCGATGGCAATTATGTACTTTTCAATGCCGGGGAAGTGGATGAAAGTGAATTAGGAGTCCCCTCGATGCCCCCCATCATACCACCAAGAGTTCAACAAATTCGAAAGACAAAGTTGAGTCGATATGGCGCTCTGAGTCGATGTTTGGATTTGAAAGTCCGGGGAGTAGACTTTCCCTGGATTAGAAGTGCGCACGTTATTGGATTTATGCAACCGAAGGTGAACGCTTCAAGTGCTGATAGATGGTCTTTCTGACTTAATGGGTAGACCTTTTGGGTGAACGCCCAACATCTTTGTTGCTGCAACCTTCAATTTGGCGTAAACTGGAGCGATTGGGATGTGTGCGCTGAGCAACATCGATTTGGATTGCGGCAGCCAATTATGGGGAAATGAATTGGCTATGATGGCAAGGAACGGCAAGGTAATCGGCGGTGGCAGAGGCAGTGGTGTGTATAATTGGCGGAAGTAGCGAATTCTTGTGTTGCAGTACGTTATTACAGATACTTATCGGCGCAATAGAAGTTCAATTTGGTTTTCAATAAATTCGAATGGCAGTATGAGCATAGATGGGCTTCACAATGGGCAGCTACATGACTGGGTGTTTAGATAGTGTTAAAATTTAAGCTGTGTTGCCATGGTCACGGGCAGGCACGCGTCAGCTCTGTTTGCGGGTATACAAATGTATGGCGTATGTGAGTGGACTTGCCTGCCTTAATTGTTTATATTGCATACACTGATGGTTTTGGCCGACGTTGTTAAGTAATTAAGAGAATTTCTAGAACTTTTACATGTATGTATAATTCAGATGTACCATAAGACAACTAATGTTCCTCCACATGGGGTGGTAACCAACGAAAGATTAGCGCTGGCTATAAATTTTAGTGGTCTCCTGGTTGTAAGACCGATGAACTCGCCAGAATAGGAACAACTATACCCATTATGCCAGACAATTGCACCTTAGGTATTCCAATAGCTACTCGCAAACTTAAACTTAAACTGGATGCTGTCGAGAGTACAAATCTCAGGTGGACAACATGTCTAGCGACAAAACAGATTTGGCCAAAGCTGGATCTAAAACGCTCTAAGAATATAATTTTTCTTAATAGATGGCATATCGGCACCACAATAGGTGTCATGCTGGACACTGTTTAATAAGCAAGCATGGCCTCTTTTCGAACGACTTTTGTAGAAGCTGCATGGATGAAGAAGAGGAGGAAACTATCCCTCACCTTCTTTGTGTCTGCAAAGCTTTCTCCCCTAGGAGGAAACTTGTAATAGGAGCCCCCTATTACAACGATATAGGCGACCTAATGAATATTGACATTAACAGCCTCCTACGCTTCATAAGAAGCTCATATTGGTTTTAACGAGTTGGTAGAGAGAAACTTTTTCCCAAGTTCCACGTGGTATCACAATGGACCTACCATCGGTCTAAATGTGCTGACGACTCCTAGCTGGTAGCCACTTCAACCTAGCCTAACCTAACCTAACCTAACCTGGGTTGTCTGGGTCAGAGGAATCGAAAGCCTAACCTAAGTATACAAATAGAAAGAAGGACGCAAGATAAGCAGTCGGTGCTCATTATTCGGTAAGATCACTTTCGCAGACTTTTGAACGGTTATAAAGACCAAGAAAACACTCCTGGACAATCAAAGGAGGATAACGGAATTAATAAAGCTGCTACAGCCGACGGACTTTCACCGAGCTCAAATTCAAGCATGAAGAACGATGCCAGAATAGAAATCAGTAGACTTTTTCCAAACTACTGCTTCTATGGACCGAGAAGGCAATAAAGGCGGATTCCAATGATTTTTGGTCTCATATGTATCGATGGAAAAGAAAATTCAACGCCAAACTTTCGAGCTGCATAGTGACATCGGACTAGGTAGTCTGCATCGAATAAATTGTTTAAGAGGGCTGCGATATAAAAGACTGCTCCTGCGCACAGAGTCTTCGATGCCATTCTAGATAGGCAATGCGGTAGGGAGGACTTCAACTTCGGACACACAAGCAAGTGGGGATAGAGCTCAGTCAACTTGACGTGCTATCTGGGCGGAATTGTTAATTGAGTCCCAGGTTGACTCAGACCATCAGGGAAAATAAAATAAAGGATGCAATGTTAAGGAGATAGATAGATAGATAGATTATGGGTGTAAGCGCACTGCGACCTTGTAGATTCTATTGTGCTTCTCTACTTTAGCTCCCGTCGATGAGATACTATACTTAGAGCACCTCCTCCAGTCCAATTTCCTTGTTGAACCGGAGTATCTTAAGTGGATCTAGCGATGGTAGATCTTCTTCAGATAGTTGATAGGCATCCAGGTGTTTCCTTCTTTCGTGGCTCAATGCTCCACATTCTTTAAGAAGGAGCCCTGGGGTTTCTTCAACATCCCCGCAGAATCTTGCTCTATGCCTAGTTTCCTAAGGTGTTCCTTAAGTCTACAGTGACCCGTTAGGAAGCCTGTGAGGATGCACAATCGATTCTTATGTTAAGGAGACTAATGATTCCAAATGATGCCAGTAATCGAAACCGAATTCGTTATTCCCGTACATACTCGTATGTAGTAGATTATTTTTTCCACAGTCATGCAGCGGCCTAATCCATCAAATGTAGCACCAATGCTTCTAAGACAGTGAAAGACTGCAGTATATCGTCCAAAGACATATGTAGCTGAACACTGTATCCTCACTATTTATGTACTGAACTTCATGTAACTGTAGGATTTCGAAACTAATGGCATAGAACGAAAAGACATTTTCGATACAACCCGCAGCAGCAGATCAGAAGAGCTTTGAAACACTGGAAAAGAACAACATCGAATTTAGGCAGTGTTGTAGCCGGGAACTGTGCCATGGGTAGACATAATAAAAGGCTACACAATGCGTCCACTGAGTTCCTCAAAAACGAGTAACTGGAGAAGCGGTAACCCACTTCTTGTTCATCTGTCCTGCACAACGTGACTACGATCTACGATCTTAATCATACCAACAAACGTTTAAACGGCTAAAATCATAGGCTTCATTCTGAAAAGCTCCGATTTAGTAAAGAAACCATAAGCACGACCGAATTGCACATAATGGAGAGGAACTCCAAGCCCACCAATCAACCTCATTCAACAATTAATTCGAGATACCTATCACGGGAACGTTCTGCAGTCCCTGCTACCATTTATATTGTTCCCACCACACCAACCATAAAAACAAGAAAAAAGAACTCTTCCATTCGCATCTTCCAACTCCTTGTGTCTTTCCGTTAATCAAAGAAGGAAAAAAACGTAACAATTGTCCTTGTCAAAAATAGTTAAGATAAACGCACAACACCCCCACTTGCGCATCACGTAATCTCCTCCCAGCCAAGTGTGTGCGTGTGTGCGTGTGTGAACGTAACAAATCGAGTGTCCCTGCTTATTGTTATTTAATTTTCTGATATGAATTGCAACAGCAACACCGCAAAACACCCTATATAGCTTGAAATATGTATGTCCCTCGCCCGCCACCACATTATACGAGTGAATGACATTAATTTAGTTCACAGAACGCACACATGAGCCACCTCCCACATCGCTGGCATGCCACACATCCTGGAACCCTTGAAATTGCACATAAACACAATTGTATTCCGCAAGGAAAGATGTTTCGTTTAAATGAGAGATTTATACTCATGGCGGTTTTGAATGCGTTGTCTTGACTGCACAGCATACTCTTTTTGTGTTCCTCCAAAACCCAGCCATGACATTCTCCTGCCGAGGAGTATCTTTGCAAGATAGCAATCATCAAGGGAGAATAAAAGAAATCATAATAAACATAACAATAAAGGACGAACATATACACACATACACAAGTGGCAATTCATAACTTTGCTGCCCTGCAATGATGCTCCACATTACCGCACTTTCATGTGTATTCGTATTTGTATGGGTGCGTGTCGGAATGTCCTCGCAAGTGGCGAGCAATTGCAAATGAAGTCCTTTATAAAATACGAAATGAAAGGATAAGTGGCAAGTTTTATGGTTAGTGGCGTGTATATGCGATTGCAAGGCTGTTTTCTTTGATCAGCTCTCTTCGCCGGATCTAATTTGTCGCGAGGACTCCCTTTATGCATGTTGCCTCTTCTCAACGGGTATGAGTGCAGATGTGTGCTCAAAAACTTAGGCCTAATTTACTTAATGCCATTCTGCATGGTACTTGGAGTTTTTATTGTGCGCATAAAGTGTTTTATTATGGAGATATGCCGTTGTGGAGATTATCTCCGACGCCGAGCAAATTTGTAAACGTAATTAAGTCCTTAATGTGACAATTTATGAAATCATTTTATGGGAATATGTTTTGATTATCTCTCGGGCAGAATTCAAGGTTGCCGCGCGCAAATGTTCGAGTGTGGGTGGCGGTTCATTTTGCTTCATTATTTCAAATAGTCGTCCAATATTCTTACGGATTAAGTCTGTACACTTGTGGTGAATCAATTTGGTACAAACTAAGGACACAACTCGTTTGAGCAGGATTTCAGCAGCAATTGGACTCGGGCTCTGGTGTTGATGCTAGTTGGAAGTCCAAATGTGCGGAAAACCGAATTATAAAAAAGGCATTCAATTACTAAGGAGGTCAATGGATTTAAAGTAGTCCTTACTTGATGTGCACTTTAGGAAGAAATTAGTTGTCCCTAATTACTTACTTTCTGACGGGCAAGAACGATTCTTTAAGTCAACATGGTGCCTGCTGGATAGCTATTTAATAGTGAACCAACGATGAGCGTGTGCTAGTAGGTAGGTAGGGGTGGCTGTTTCATTCGATAGAAACACAATTAGCGCTAAAATGCGCCATTTTGATACCACAAAACTCATGTAACCTGGTTGTAAGAGAAGTTGTTTACGGTTGAGGCGAGAGATAATCTACACCCATCCTGTCAAGTTCAGGAAGAGGATGAGGCTCCAATCCTTCTGTCAGATATCTCTCTCAGGTCGTCGAAGAAAGGTTCACCTATAGTGCGTTGTCGGGTTCTCGCCAGGGCCGGACACCTGCAAAGAAATTCATGCACAAAGAAAAAGAGATTCTTTTTCGTCAGCATCTCTGAAGTAGCGGTAGAAGGTGTTGTGGGGGATGCCAAGCTTGGCTGCATGGTCTCCTATCGGCCAGTGGCCCGAACTAACAGCTACAATTTTGGCAATATCTGGTCTTGATCTGCCTACTAGCTCATTTGTTTTAGGTTTGCAATAGCTGGGCCATGTCTTTCTTGATATAGCGCAGCTAGAAAGCGTGTTCCAACCTAGTGATTGTGAATCTTACCCTTAACGACTCCTAGCGGAACATTGAACATTTCTGCAAGCGAACCGCTAAGAGCTGACCCTTGTCTGGCCAGATCGCCTGCCCGCTCGTTTCCCTCATAGTTGCTGTGTCCTGGGACCCAGATGAGGGCGATATTTGACTGAGCGCCTAGTTTGTTTAGCTTTTTCTGGCATTGCTCTACCAGGTTTAAGGATGTGATAGCTGAAGCAATAGCTTTGATAGCAGCTTGGCTATCAGTGAAGATAGCAAGATTTCGATTGGATGTTGAGAAAATCGCGAGAAGCTCTGCTTAGAAAACACTGTCGAAATTCGGTAGACGGAGAGATTTCGAGACGTTCAGCTTGTCTGAGGAAACGCCCGCGCCGACTCCACAGTCTATTTTCGATCCGTCCGTATAAATAGTAGCATTAAAATCTTTGACTACTTTACCGCTCTGGTTGGAAAGATGGCAGTAAAACGTTTTGAAATCTAAAGTTGGAGTTTTAAAATCGGTCGAAGACGCAACCAGGTTGTTTGGTACCGTCTCCAGGACTTTACTATGGCAGTCCAGCACGCAGATTCTCTGATCCGGACTGCGCAGCATTAAGCTGTATCTCTAATGTGAAGGTCAAGAGGGAGCAGGTGAAGGATCACAGTAAGAGCATCCGTTGGACAGGATCACAGAGCGCCCGTGGTTCCTATGCATGCTGCTCCTTGAACTTTTTTTAGTCTGTTGATATTGTACTTCCTGCTTAAGGCAGGCCATCATACGATAGCTCCGTATGTGAGAATTGGACGTACGACGGCTGTGTACATCCAGAGCGTCATTTTTGGCTGAAGACCCCATTTTTGCCGAAAGTTTTATTGCATACGTAGAAAGCTATGCTTGCTTTCTTCACTCGTTGTTCAATATTTAGCTTCCAACTAAGTTTAGAGTCGAGGATTGTGCCTAGATATTTTGCACTAGAGGATAAGGAGAGTGGCCGGCCGTTCAGTTTGGGTGGGGTGAAATTGTCTACATATTTTGGTCTTAGTGTTAAATAGCATCAGATCAGTTTTATCAGGATTTATACCAAGGCCACAGCTCGTGGCCCGTGATAGTACTGAATCCAGACCTCTCTCCAAGAGCAATTTTCCTTACACTAAAATTACGATATCGTCCGCATACGCAACCACCTTAAAACCCTCTCTGTCCAATCGTTCCAAGATCCTGTCCATGGCCATTAGCCATAAAAGAGGGGAGATAACGCCTCCCTGAGGAGTTCCTCTACCGAGTTACCGAGACTGAATGATGCGTGATCTTAGCATAGAAACAATCCATTTACTGATATGATCCTCCAAGCCTAGCAAGAGATTCTTGGATCGCTTCGGTGTGAATGTTGTTAAACACTCCCTCTATGTCTAAGAAGGTGGCAAGAGTATATTCTTTGTAATGAATTGACCTCTCGACAGTGCGCACAACCTCGTGAAGGGCCGTCTCTGTGGATCTGCCCTTGAGGTACGCATGTTGAGAGTTGGATAACTGTCCGATGAAGCTGATTGCCCACTATTTGAACTATCTAGTTCTGTGGTACTGTCATAGCAGCCTGCGAAGTGGGTGACAATAAACAGACACAGGGATTCCGCAGTAGAATCCGTCCAGCGTCCATTTGTTTTCCTCAAAAAGGATGGATTGCTATGTCCTTTGGACAAATGCTTGCAGATTCTTTGAGGGTTTCTATAGGTTGGAAGTATTCTGCCCAGCCCTGTTTTTTAGCATTTGCTGAGCGTGTGCTGAGTCTGACTGTACATAAGGAGCTGGGATCAGGACCTCCAGGGTGGGGGTTCTGCGTCGGGGCAACTTCCCTACCACGAAAAAAAGCTTTAGTTACGCACTTTTGACGACCCTGGCATGTGATGTAAGGACAATAACCTTAACAAACCGCGTGCAGCCGATCAATTAGCAGAGGCCCTAGACTGCTATAAAGCAGACATAACGGCCATCCAGGAAGTGCGATGGGATGGGTCGGGCAAGAGGAGCGCTTATTATATGTGGATTTGTTATTCGCGGCAAGAAGTTTTGAGCTTCCGACACGTAAGCGAGATTCTTTGGACAATCTAAATCAAGGATAATATGCACTCATGGCCTCACAGAGGGCAAGGACGACGCTACCAAAGAATATTTCCACGAGCTCCTCTGAGCGGTATTTTTATTTTATTTCTTGCATAACTGTATTTTTAATTCATTTTTAGCAAAAAGTTATTGGAAAGGGTCATACATAAGTACAAAGTTTTGGTATAAAAAATAAGATTAAATATGAAGCAAAAAGCGTGGACATAACTTTAAGGATACGAACTTACTTGTAGGTAACTAAAAACTGTACAACACGAGATGCTTTACCAAGAAAATCAAATTTCAAGTTGCATCTTGCTTGAATCTTAAGTTATTTGGAGCGGAAATTATTATTTCTTAATACTAAAAAAAAAATCTTTCCACGTCAAGAGTTCACATTAACCGGAATTCGCGCTAACGAGAGTCTCCTGTATTTACTTACTACTAGTAAACTTAGAAGTTGAAGTTCTTTCCTGACATCAATCAAACTTTGTCCATCCCCTTAAATCACACTACTGACATCTTAGCGCTGAACACGCTTTGTCCAGTTTAAAGCACCTAAAACACTTATTAACTGTTATGAGCTCTGCTGTCATACACCCTCCATCCCCTAAAAACCGATTTCAGGGACCAAAAAGCCCCGCCCCACTTATTGCTCTCTGCCAAGAGCGGTATTTTGTGCTTCTAATCCCATTAAAATTTAAATGCAGACACCATACTGTCGTGGAAGGAGTCTCACTTTAACCAAGCCAAAAGGAAAATGAAAGAAATGTAGAAAGACAGCGTAAGGACAACACAAAAAATGTCTATTTATGTCGAACAAACGCCTCGCAGCAAGTCGCCGGCTCGTTAGAGAAGAATGAACGAATAAAGACACAATCCTCCTCTGCTCACACTGGCAATTCCCTGCTGCACAATATGTGAGTGTACGAGGCTCTCCCTGATATGGGTTTAGATAATCATCATCATCATTGTCATCGCCATCACCATAATCATCTCGTACTCAACGCGTTCGGTTCGCCTGATTCCGCATAAGGGCACTCAAAGCACTGGCATAGTGGATATGTGCGGTGTGATGCCGACTGAAGTCCTTAAACTCACTTCAATGATGTCCTTATTTTTTGTTCTCCACATTTTTTTTTTTCTCGAGAAGGTATAAGGAGGACAACAACTCTAAAGAAAGGGAAGCACTTGAGAATAAATTGAGTTTTTAATGCTTTCTCTTGTAGGTTCCCCCTCCCCAGAGGGAATTGTATCCACGAAACAGGGCGCATAAACCCTCTTAGGAACCGAGTAGAAAGAGTCATCTTGGGAATGTCACTGCCTCAACGGCAAGCCAAAATGAAGAACGCACAACTTAAATGGAATAAGTCATAATCCCCATGAGACATTGCGATCAGTGAGGTGGCATTTACTTACCACTGAATTGTCCTAAATTGACATTTCATTTGGCAGTGCGGTAACGAACACAGACGAAAAAAAAGTGATGTACGAGTAGTTAGAGCATGGATTTTTCTCGATGAAGGCGACTTTATTGGCATATAAATCGCAATTGGAAGTTACGTCAACTTGAATTCTATGAAATCGCAATCGAGAGATGAGATAGAAACATTATGAAGATGGCGCTGACAGTAGGATGGACCTACAAAACTGGAACAGAGAACCGAGGTCGAACTTGATTCGTGAATGTGGCTATGACCAACTCATCAAATTCCAAATATTTTTTCAGCTATTTGAAGCTTCCGTTCTTCGAATTGGTGTGCTTCCTGTCTGGCTTGATAGCATTTGTTGGCTCTTTCCTTGATGCTGGCGGTGTGCTGAGGGTGGGCGATGTTGGAGAGGATGCCGCCGTTTCAGATAAATCCGAAGCACTGATGAAGGGTAATATCGGACGGAACTGATATTCGGATGGTCCTGGACATTCATCAGCCAAGGAATCAAAAGTGGGACAATCTTGCACCCGCACTTCTTCCTCGTATACCTATGCTGCTTAGCATATCAAAGTACGCCCGTGATATGCGGCCCCTTCCTGTCGATGTTTTTTTGTTGTTATCCAATATTTTGTGGAAGCGGCCCTTCATATTTTGCAGCTTTTTGTCAAGGGTGTACTCTGCAAAATTATACCCTTTTATCTTCAGTGTCTTTTGAATGTCCAGAAACACCGACCGCCGCTTAACTTTCAGATTCCTGAAATCGGCTTTCCTCAACCTACATTCCTCTAAGAAGAGGAGCACCGTCTTGTGTCCCCAAGAACTTTCAGGCTCTAAAAATAAGCGGGTTAATACAAACAAAATAGTAATGCAATTATATTTCAATAATTCCACTGTCAATGCCTCCTCCTGTCCTGCACCCAGGCACACAATCAGCCAAAACATCAACTTCGCTGGTCGTTGCTGCTGCAATTACTCCATTAAGATTTTTATTTAATTTTTTCATAACAAACCTACCACAATTGCTATCATTTTTGTTGCCAACTATATTGTCCATAAAATTGGAAGCAAAATTTGGATCTGAAAATTAATGCCTCAAACATTTTAACCCTCAGCCTGTTCATTGTCTCCTCCGATTCGTCCAAATCGTAGAGCACTCCGTTATAATTCACTTGGAATTTCATTTTTTTATTTACTCGTAATTTGTAAACAACGATCGAACAAATGAAAGAAATACAAATGAATCAGCTGTTTTTGACAACTGGCAGATTGACTTAAAATGTAGTGAGAATTTTCTTACCTTCAAATTCAGTCCACTGCCTAGAAAAAAATGCCTTACTTGACAGTCAAACACCAATCAGAAACGTTTGACTACCTAGTACCTAGAATACGGAACGCGCCTATTCTCTATTCCTTAAATAAAACACAAATGAAACCAAAACACGTCACATCACAATACAATTTGGAAACGCAATCACAAACCAAAAAAATACTACGCACAGCCAGTCCAAAAAAAAACAGCTGCGTAAGAAAAATAGTCTGCGAATGCGTTACTTCAGAGTTCAGATACAAATAAATTTAAAATGAAGTTGAACCAGAGTTCAAACTTTGTAAATTTTGAGATTTCGAAGTAATAAAATTGACTAAAGGGACGACTACATAATTATCTAAATATTCTTTTGGAGAAAAAATATTACACTTTTAAAAGCGATTATTTTTCGAAAAAATATATTCTCTGCAGCTCCAAAATATTCCACAGATGGAATATTATATTCCACTATCGTCTCACTGGTAAATATGTGATAAAAAATAAATCCTACTCCTGCACTGATATAAAATTAATAGGATTTCAAAATGTTGTCATGTTTGTCTTACTTGAATTCTGGGCCAAAAGGAAATCGAAAGCAGCAAGATATACATGTAAACCATGTTAACGGTGGCAGTTTAGAACCCACCTTATATAAGATTCTTGCGTAGTTTCTAAACATAAAGAGATAAGGCCTTTTCATAGCTCAGCGACTTGTGAATTGGCGAACTGCGTACAAACCAGTTTTAGTACATTTAAAGGCACACAATTGACAGATTTAGTATTCCGAAAACACTTGTCTTAATTTATCTACCGATTAATATAAAAAAAGTTAAGCTTTAATTATTTTCTGCGAAGAAATTAACAATTCGCAGATTTTCCGCGAATAAGGGAATACTTCTTGCGAACCGTCAAATCTTATTCGCATTCCACAGATATATGTAGAACGCAATCCATATTCGCGCGACCAAAATATTCGCGAGATTTTAACCACACAATTCATTCACAATACAACGAATGACAACAGAAATTCGCAGATTGCTGCGACTAGAAAAAAAGTTGCTGTGAATGAAGTGTCAAAATTTGCGAACATTCGCTCGATCGTATTCGCAAGTTCAAGCTCAGCGCTGTGAATGGCCCTATATATTCTATTTTCACTTCAAGCACTGACAGAACCGCTAAGTGTTTTGAGAGTGAACCTAATAATAGCACTTCGAAATTTCTTCTCAGTCTGGGTAGAAATCACAGCAGAACTATGATTGGGCTGGTCACAGGATACAATGGGGTGCGAAAAATAGAAAAGCACTCGATAATGGTAAAAGTATATTCACAACTGGCTGCTGAACAATGCCAGTCTGCAAACACCATATATCCACAAACCAAGCTCATAATCGACGATTTTCAACTCTACCTGATGTATTGTAAATGTGTTGCAATGTGTTCTTAGCCTGTATCTACCAATTTAATGTTGATGGCAAGGCAAAATGTGACGCTCTACGGAGGCTTTTGCAACCATGTAAAGAACAGAAAAAGTCACCGTTCTCTGACTATAGTACAACCAGGTGCTATAAAAGGGGTGCACACATCACGCTTGAAAACGCACATCTAATGAAATCAAGGTTAGCGGAAACATACATATGTATACATACAACTAGGGAATATTCTAATTGCCAACGTCTAGGCTAGGTTAGGTTAGGTTAGGGCGGATGTGCACCAATTAGGTGCTCGCACGGGGCCAATTGGTCCATTGTGATACCCCTTAGGTTGTGTTACCACATCTAACACTATATCAGTTAGCCGATCCTATTTATCAACACTAGCATTCCATTACATCCTCCATATTCCAGACAGCTGGTGAAAGTAACACCTACCGTTAGACTGGGCTGTAGCAGACTAAAATATAAATTATTTATCCCTCAAGACTATGGCAAAGACACACGGACACGGACGTGCTTACGACAGCTTAGGGCGATGAAGGTAATGCCCAAGGAAACTTCTATCAGAACCAACATCTTTCAGCACTTATTGGGACCAAACCCAAAATTTTACTAGTGCAATCTGTCTCTCGATTAAAATGTAATTTAGCAGGACAGGCTATGTAATGTTTTCTAAAGAACTCGTCGCAAATATTGGTTGGATCCCACCTCAAACTGCAACGTTTCTCTTTTGCCAACATCAGAACAAGATTGTAATACCTTATCAGCTTCTTCGCAACAGCGCTGCTAGGTTAAAAAGAACAGACGTACTCGATGCTGTCTTCTCCTCAGCAAAATATGCTACTCCAGTTTGGCTGAACAGCGCTAAGTCGCAAGAAGTGAACTGCAATCTCAATAGCAGCACTATGCGAACAGTATTTGACACTCTTCGGCCAAAAAGCTTCAACACGGTCAATAATATTGGTTAAGAAGTACAACAAAATCCTCCACAATCTCAATCTGTGCACATAGGTACCAAGAGCTAATCTAGAAGTTAATTATCTATGTACGTAAACTTGTAATTTTAGCTATTTATAGATCCTAAGGTATCCCACGCCCCTCTGGACCGTAAAAGATTTTTTTCAATATTATCTAGTCTGGCTGTATCTTGTTCAATCAATTCCAGCCTCACTGTGCGTGCTGTGGACAAAGAGCAACTAAAGAAATAGCATTCTTCTCTGCCTGAAAGCTAGGGATGCCAGAAGCCAGTTCGGGACCATCCCGCTGAAGGGCTTTTGTCGCGCAAGCGTCCAGCATACAAATTGTTCCGCAAAATGTTCTGCTTTCAGCTTGTCGCCCTTCGAATTTTACTATCAAGTCATAAAATGCCAAATGCCTTTAAATGCCAAAATGTCCCGCTTTTCAGATCTGGCATGCCTACTCAAAGCAGAGGGCAAATTTCCTCTTGGACTTGCCTATATTTGTGCAGAAATTCTCTAAAACAACAATTCCCAGTTCTTAATGTCCGGTATCGGTCTGTACTACCTTTGATAGTTTGTCCCAACATTATTGCCATTAGGCGTCTCATTTCTTCCATTCTTCTTTATCCTATTCAACACTTTTCAAGTAGTAGTAGCAAGTATGCTCATGTCCAAATTAATTTCCTACATTTTATTGAACTTTTTAAGATTATGCTCCTGATTTTTGCGTAACATGGCAATTTGCAAGAACAACACAACGCTCGAACGTACTCCCCAACTCAAAAAAGTAAATGTATGAGCATATAGCTGTACCTTTGGCATTTCACTAAGCAACCTTTTCATCAATTCCTGCGGCTCATATTCATAGAATTTAACTCCACAACCGCAAGCCCCTTTTTAAGTAAAGTTGTCCCAACTGCATGGTTTTAAGCCAACCGTTTATACAAAGTGACACATTCAGTTCGACGAATAGAAAAAAAGCGCTACTTTTAAGCCCCCTTCGTCGTCTGTACAAGTTCTTGGCTATACTTCTATATACAATACATATCCTTGCAAGTTAATGCCTACAACAGACAGAAAAAAACAACCCCTGGGGTGACGGTGATGTACAAGAAGAATCAGATGACGAAAGAATCTTCACGGTCTCTTTGTGACGTTTTAGATGACATTGACATGATGTGTTCGAGCTGCTTTTGTGGTCGCATTGAAAACGCTGTGAAATTAGGAATATAAAAAAAAAATATTTATTTATTAATTTTTTATAGCCTACTTCACTCCAATTGGGGGCGGAATTGGAAATATGATGGATTCCTTGATTTCATGCACCCTCATTCCAGGGAGAAAACACGAAGAGTCGAGTCCTCATCTTCTTTGCTCGTTAAATTGTTTTTCATTTTTAAGTGTCAAGCTGTGCGGTGACGACGTCGAGCGATGGTGACGACCTGAAAGGACATATGATAAATGTAAACTGATTTTGTAAGAAAATTTAGTGATTACCCGCTTCAGGAGTGACCTCGGGTAAATTAAACGATGCTCAGGGGAAGAGGAGACCTGTCCTTTTTTTTTCTTCTTTTTTGTTGATGGAACGATTTTACAGCTGTCCTCGCCGTGTAATTCAATTATTGGTATAGAACGTTTTATGGGATATTTTTGTGTTGTGGATTCTTTCTTTTTTCGTTCGTATTGAATGGAGACGAAAGTTTTATAGAAAATTTATTTTTGAAATTTCGGTAGGCGTGAAGGGTAGTTCGTTTTATTAATTTGTGTTCCGAGATGTCTATTTTTGAAATTGGGACAATAAATTTAGAATTTATTGAAAGTACTTACATTTTATTGGCGTCATAGTATTGAATTGAAAAAGGTGCAGATAGGGAGAGTAAAGCATTTCCAGTGGATGAATTGGGTCGCCACATTCGGATAATAAAATTGGAGTATAAATGAAACTTGATTGAAAGTTGGGTGAGGTTTATCAGGAAAAGAAATAATTATTAGAATGAAAGCTTTGGATGTACGGCAATATGTATAAGTATCTGTGGCAACCAGGAAAACCAACACAAGTCTATTTATGTCAAAATTGAGTTATCATGCAATTAGAAGCGATATACCTTCGATTCTGTAATCGATTCTACCTAGTAGTACAAAAAAAAATATTACACCCATTTTCCTCCATAATTTCAAAACGACCCAATATTTTTCTTTGATTTTTTTTTTCTTTAATTTCCAAATAAATATTGAATACAAAAAAATGCAAGTTCATTCAAAATGGCCGCCTTTTGATTTAATACAAGCCTTAAGTCGCTTGGGCCACAACACATCGCCTTTAAGGACTCAATGTTAGGGTATCTTTTACGGCATACCATGTCCTCCAACACCGTCCACAGCTTGTGGTCCAGTGGATTCAAATCAGGACTTGCAGGCGGCCAGTCTTGAACATTGTTTTGAAGCCATAGTTGGATGGTTTTTGCTTTATGCGCAGAGTCTCGCTGAAAGTTCCATTGTTAGTTAGGCACCAAAGTGCTATTAAGTTAGTGGAGTAACGACCTGTTCCAAAACGGTTTCTTGATACACTTTAGCCGATGTTTCCACCCCCTTTTCACAAAAATGGAAGTCTGTTACTCCGTCATATGACACGCCCCACAAAACCATGACTACCGCTGGATGATGACCTTTCTCGACTCGTGGAATCAGTCGTAGATACCGATCGCGGTCGTCCAGAACATGGGCAGTCTTTTATATCTCCAGTATCTTCAAACAACTTAATGCACCGATACACGAACATTCGGCTGATACCGAGGGGCTTGAGCGTTTTAAAAATATCTTTTTTTCCACTTTACATTTTTGTAAAGCTATTACCGCAATAGGATTTTCTTTATCGGTCCACTCCATGGTGAACCACCCACAAACTGAAATTTTTTTTCAACAGATGGGTAGCATAACGGCACATATTTCAATTCCAAATGTCAATATTTGGGTGCGTTCAGTTCTTGTCATAGAAATGGATGCGTTTTGTATTGTAACAATATTTATGTCCCTACTAGGTATAATCGATATAATCGATTCTAGAATTGTACAGAAACAAATTTTTTCTCGGCTTCATTTCTGTGTCAAAAATGTTCTCATACTACGGATATTTTTTTTTTTTGTAAACTCATGTCAAGCCTTTAAAGGATTCTCCAGAAAAACAGTAAGAAACGACTTGTGCTGTTTTTCCTTGTTGCCACAGATATACAACTGCGTATTAAACCACAAAATACAAATACTCAGCGCAACAGACCATATGTGGTCCAGGGCCTAGCTTCTTGCGACCATTCGTGCTGTATGTGCCATTTTTTTTTTTTCGAACATATGGAAAAGACCTTCAGTTTAGAGCCATATCTGAAAGATTTTTGTTTAGCATTCTCATAACAGTTTTTACTCTCGGACGCTTGTCAGACATTCGCGAGAGGAGCAATCGTGTTTTCTGGGATTCGAGCCTGGAACACCCCGATTAGTAGTCCAGCTCACTAACCGCTTAGCCATGCATCTGCTTCATGAAATCCAAGAAATTATGTGAAATTTGAAAAATTTGTGAATACAAATATTTGGTTTCCTTTAAATTAAAGCCTCGTAGCATAGATACTCGTAAAAGACTTCAATATTTGACATCAATTGGCTAAGTGCCAAAACATGATAAAGGCCAGCAGAACAGAGTCTTTCACTTTTTTCGAGAAATAGTGCTGTGTTTCAAGACTAACAGAAATAATTGTGACCTCCAAGGAATAAACTGTCTCTAGCATTAGCTTGTGGCTTAAAGTATCTACAGAAAAAGCCATTGAAGGAAGACGATGGAAAGGCGGGAGTAAACATTACTTCGCAATCATCACGCTGGATGTCAGAAACGCCTTCAAATGGCGTCAGCATCTGGAATTTCAATGAAGGAGGGATTGATAGGCAACGATCCTGGGTAAAACAGTTTTTCACTTAAAATATGTATGTCACTTCTAAAACATCCAAATTTTTTTGGCAGTATAAGAGTGTTTTCAACAAAACATGTTAGTGGATACATACGTCTTTTAAAAGGCGAAAGGCTTTACGCACGCTTCAAAGAGTATGCCTGGTCTTGGTTTAGAAGTAATTCTAAACATTTGTATGTACATATATAACTTCCATTGATACTTACTTACATCAAGGGTGCTCCTCTCAAAGCAATCCGCTCTCTTTGCAAAGTGGAGTTTTGGTGACCTTGTGCACTTATTCTACGATTCATATGCTACAATATTGCTGCAATAAAAGAAAAGCGAGGCTTTTAGAGTTGGCAACCATACAGCGGAACGCTTTTCCTGAAATCCTACCGATGGGCGATGTTGCTATTAAAAGCTCCTCATCACGGAAGCAGTTACTCAGCTTCCTGTGCCCCTTTCGCGAATGTCTGATAAACGTCCGAGAGTAATACATGTCATGAGAATTAGACATTAAATGTTCGTCCCTCAGTCGTCCAAAAAATATAACACGCACAATTTGATTTGCTTATTACAAGGAGTAGTTGTGGAGTGGAGTTTTGCCTTCCAAAATGGAGAAAAACTTGTGTAAAATCTACTTACAAAGGCTGCAGTAAAATACGATGGAATAGCTGACACCACCGAGTTTCTCTGTCGTCAATACATATTTACCTTTCTCCAATCGCGGGTTATTTGAATAGGATCGCTGCTAGATGGAAAGCCAAGTGCCCCACTCGATATAGTGAGAACCACCGGGGACATAGTATGCTCGTTAGTTCACACCAAAATCAGACTTTACAATTTGGTTGAACTAAAGTAGGGATTTAGATATCGCCTGCTCGAAACTCTAACAGAATTCAGCAGGAAGAAGCCTATTAGCAGAATTATATTCGCCGGAAAGATACAGATACAATGAGTTTCAATTAACCCAAAGTGCTCGTCATGAAGTTTTACCCGATTGATGACCTTGTTCGCCTTTGACTGTACCGCAATTTACTTGCCTAGTTTATATCAAAATTGTGTACTACTATAAATTCCATAGGAGATACGAATACATTCGACCTGAAGCTGTCTACTGCACTCTATTCAATTTTCTTATTTCATTATGAAACCCTCGCACGTTCCACACATGACAAAAAACTTCATTGAAAGGCAAAGCCATCAATGACGGTAAATTATAAATCAACTTCCAAAATAGATACAAATTTTAGTGAAACAAAAAAAAAATATTCACCGTATCTTGAGTAACCCTAAATTGATTTGCTAACATCCGTACGCCTAGAAAATTCTTCCATCCTTATACCGTCATCAGAAAGCACAAATCGATATCTTTGTGATGAAATTACCCCTCCTTTGAATATCCTTCGATGAATTCATTTGGAAATTTTATACATCGGCACCTTAATCGACTTGAAAATTCTGGTTTCCCCTTGTAAGGCACTTCCACTTCACCAGGTATAGTCAGTGTAGAGATGTAAGCAAACGATTTTTCAGTTCAGGTTTCCAATTTTTCATATCCAGTCTCCTGCTGGCAGTGACTAAGTCTCCTTGACGTCCGAAATAATGTACACTTTCAGGCTGGAACATGCGGCGGACGGATGAAGGAGATCTGGGTGGCAGGTGACTATGCTCGTCCAGTCTAGGACTATGTAAATGTACTTGAGTTTGCATCGTTGAAAAGATTGCTCTGAGCAGGTTTATTATTATCACCAGGGTTTAGGGCAGCTTACGAATGTCTAAATTATGCTAAAAGTGAACCAACAGATATGAAACAGGGAGCGACTGGTGGAACCTTAGCCCTCAACAACTTTTTGTTTTGGATGATAAGAAAAATGGCGTAGAACATTTTTTGGCAGATTAACACCAGGTAGATGTGGATAGGGCGAGGTGATGAGGTTGGTGCACACTCTTGATATGAAATGGATTCAAGCCATGAATATCTAGGAGTGGGAGGATATTGATTTCATAACTTTAAATGGTGAAACAAGTATGTTGTTATATTCACTGTGGAAGATGGTAACTGTAGGCTATTTCGCTTTATGGGCTATTATCATGCGATATGAACTAGTCATCAAAAATAATTATTTTATCAGCAAGGTAATAAGAACTCGTTCTGTTCTTTGGTAAAGCAGTTATTTCAATTGACTGAGACTAGTATTGTAGAAGTTCACAGAAATCCACAGTTCACAGCCACAGTCTGTATAAATATATAAACTCACCTGGATTCTTTCTTAAGTTTTTTTTTACAACAGAATAGAATGCCGTCAGGGAGATTTGAATGTGCAACATGATGGCATGGTATGAGACTTATCGTTGTGAGATTGACTGCATTCCATATCTCCTTCGATTGGGTCATGTATATATTGTACACGCTACATATAATCTCTGGGGTTGGTATTTCACGCTTCTTTTCGCGGGCTGGTTATATGTTCGACATCTTCATAATTGAGTTGCTGTGTTTGAATTCGCTGTGATACGCTCTAAAAAATCGTTTCCTGTCCACTTCGTAGTTGTGTTTCGCTTCAATTACCTTCATTATGTGTGATAAGAGGGGTTAGATCCTTACTTGAGACGCCCCATCGCTGCTGTTATTACTCTCTGATGTTTATCAGATATTCCCGAGAGGTAGCACCGTTAAAAATTCGTTGGGGCTTTCGGGGATTTGAACTTTAAACCTCCCGCTCAGTAGTCCAAGTCACTAATCCCTGAGCCACTGAGCGACTATGACTATCGCAAGGTCGACTCAAAGTCTTCTGGTAAATGTAGATTGAGTATCACACATAAAATTCTTCTGACACTACACCTACTTACATATAACAGTATTCTCCTTGGGGTCATATTCTTTATCATATATCAGGATCCTTCTCATGTCTTTCTTCGTGTCTTACCCAGAATATGGAATGAACACGAAGATGGGGCTTTGCTTACATTGGGGATAGTTACTAGCTTCCGCTTCTTTCGTCACCCTGGAAATACCTCTTAAATCAGGCATGGCATATGCAGTTGAGTCCTGTTTTCAGTTCTCAAAGGGATATGTTAGGACTGCCATCTTGCTTAATCTCGTAAGTTTTTGCTTGGTGGACCGTACACGTATGGTGGTTTGTTTCCACTTTATTCTCTGTAGCACGGAGTTGCTTACAAATGTAAGATTTATGATGGCGAGTGCATAATTATTGCCAAAGGTGTTCTCATACTCACTATTAACAAGGGTGCAAAGACTTTGAGGCGATGAGGAAGATTTTTCTCTTGTTCGTTAGTGGACTACTCCTAATCGATACCAACCATCTCTTTATCGATTTCAAAACCGCCTATGACAGCTTTTATAGAGGCGAGTTATACAGCACTTAGACAAGTTTTGACATCCATGGTGAACTTAATTATGCTGTGCAGAATGACGACGAAAGATGCTCGTTGCTCCACCAAGATCGGCAACGAAATGGGTCTAGCGGTATTCGAAAGCAAAACAAAGTGCCTACATATGTACATGTTGTCAATAAGAAAGGCTACCTCTATTAATCGGACAGAACGTCACAGTGGAATGTTATAACTTGGAGGTAGTAAGTGAGTTTGCCCACCCTAACTCCGCTATTGCATCTGACAATAACAAACGAAGAATCATTCTTCTCAATCGCTTTTTTTCTTAGCTACGAAGGTAAGGTAGTAAGCTTATGCCCCGAATAACTAAGGATGCTCTAAAAAAAAACACTTTTATCACAGCAGTCCAACTTTACCGCGCGGAACCATGGAGTTTATCGAGGACGGAGATATTAATGGCCGTTTGGAACGAAAAATTCTTCCTAAGCTATATAGCCCCATTTTATTTTGACGGGCTTTGGAGGAGAAGACCTAACTACGAGTTGTATGAGCTGTACATCTACCTAATTATATATGTAACTGTGCCTTAGACATTTCAGCGTCGTGGCTCAGTGGTTAGTGCGTTGTATTACTGCGCGGGAGGTTCGAGGTTCGTTCCCAGAAAGCACGAACAAAAAGTTTTTGCATCTTGCGAATGTCTAACGTCCGAGAGTAATAACTGTCATGACAAAGCTTCTAAAAAAAGCCTTTCGGACATGGCTCTAAACTGTGGGACTGTTCCATTTGTGGGGAAACAAATGTGGAATACATACGGGCTGCTGCGCCAAGTGGTTGTATTTGTATTTATAGACATTTGAGATAACTAGGACAACTAGAGCGAATGTTCACCAAAGTCCTACCTTGCAGAGTCTTCGAATCTAGCTCTAAAAAAGAACGCAGTAAAGGAAAGTAGAAAGGGATCTCAACCAATTGCAATTGGCAATGAGAGCCAGTTGTCTAAAGATCAGGCTAATGTCATCCTAAGAAAGAATTGCTGCCAAGAGCTGTGAGTGTTTTAAGGGCTAGTAGAGAACATTCACACAATAAATGATGAATTCTTTCTTTTCTTACTTATACTTACTCCCTTAGGTCCTCTGACCCCTCGTGGGGCATAGGGCGTCAACAACTCCTGCGCGCCATCTATATGTAGTTCTGCAACGCGCTTGAACTCCCTCCAAGTCCTCCCCAATAACCTAGATTCCTCCTCGCCTGTCCTTCTCCATGTCTGCCTAGGGTGGCCACTCGTCCGCCTTATTGGGTAAGTGTATTTCATTGCATATCGTACTTCGCAATGGAACAGTCTTCGCGCCGTAGGGTATGACCAATCCACTACCAATTTCTTTTCCGTATTTTAACGTCTATAGGCTAATGGCCCGTTATCGCGTTTAGTTGGTCGTTCGATATACGGTTCGGACAGAAGAACCCTAGGATGTTGCGAAGACATCTACTTTGCAACTTCCTTGTTACGGTGTTGGCCACTTTCCAGGTACTACACCCATAAAGTAGCACGGTTTCTACACCTGTTCGAAACAGACTCAGATTGATTTTTGTGCTGAAAACATTGTTTTTCCAGATTTCAGACAGCATACCTAACGTAGCCTTTGCTTTACGAATACTGCTGTCCATATCCAGTTCGGTATCACCGACTTTCGGGACCATACTGCTTACGTTCTCTACCTGCTGTCCGGCAATATTAAGTTGAGCGGCGCTGGTGTTTTCTCTGAGAAGTTGAGGTGCTTAGGGGCTTTGTTTTTGCCGTATTTATCTAAAGCCCTACTTTGTTCGCCCCTGACTCCAGATTATGGGCCATTTGATGCAGGTCTATTAACCTGGGTGAGAGCAGGCAAACGGCATCGCCGTACGTAGTCAAGATGTTTAAGATATGATGTCATAGTCCATCTCAGTCTCATGTTTCCTCTAGACAAAGCTGCTTGGATCACTTGACTGATTACCACAAGGAATAACAGTGGCGAAAGAAGGCATCCTTGTCGTACAGACTTCAAATGCCCCTGACACCTCAGCGTTGTGTAAGACATGATATTTATCGCCATCATAGGTAGCCTTAAGTAAAGACTCAAACGACTGTATGAATTCAACCTAAGTAGATCGAAGGATCACTTCTTATAGAAAACTAGCCACAGTGATCTGGCTATAGCACATGTAAGTACGAGTGTGCTTCTGGCTTTTTTAATACATTTTTGTACATTGCATAGAGCTCGCTTGGATGTTTATAATATCACCAACCTTCCTGGAGAAAATCCTATTCCTTAGATATATTACACCACTGTCGCTTGCCATACATATATCATTCGGTATCCCAAATGGCAACTTTTTTTTTATATTCTTGTTTAGTCACTCGTTAAGTCGAATCATCTTTTCAGCCAGAAAGCCAATTTAAATTCATCTCATTTGCATCCAACACACATAGGGGTGGCAATGGTGTAGTGGTAGCGTCATCGTTTGTCGAGCTGATGGTTCACAGTTCAATCCCTGATGTCAGCAAGTATTATATGATAAGAGGCAGTCCGATCAATTGCGAAAGTTTGTGACAACACTACTGCGAAGGCATAACACTGGCAGTAGGTTTGTCATATGGCTGGAGAAATTGATCGCTCTGTTGATAATTGATATGCTCATGACATCAGGTGGATCGGGAAAAAATACTGTGAATCATAAGCGAAGGCAAAAAATACATGACAGCAACAAATCTCCCCAGTTATTCTGGACACCACCCCTGGAGCTAATGTGAAACCTAATACAGCTGAGTTTCAAACCACTACACCAATCTCTTTCTCTCTCTGTCTATCTTTCCAACGCCCGCACCATGTGAAAAACATGTAAAAGGGTATTCATAACCCCTTGAGTGCGGGTAAATTATAAAAAAAAAAAAAAAAACATATTCTTCAGCAACAAGGTCAATGGGGGTACATAATACAATAATTCCAACATTTTTTCAGTTGAGGCAGCAAGCGGCTCAAAGTCAAAAAAAAAAAAGGAAGAAAAAAAAAGTTACATTTCTCTGTAAAGTATGGAACCGCAAACTCTGAAGGCACTACCACCCACCCTCGAACGTACTGAAACACTCTAACCGAGAGCGCCGCGAAACCAAAAGGCGGACTCGGGCATACATAATTGAATATTAAATCTGAACGAATCAAACGGATGCGCGCATTGCAACGAGCACGAAATATGTTTAACAAAATATTAGATTTGAGCGGCATAACGACGTTCCATGAATGCAAATCTCATGCAATTCAATTTGCATAAAATGCGAAAATGAAAATATTTTCTGCGCCTTACTCCCGCTCGTTGCGTTGCGGGTGAGGACTAAATTGCATTTTATTAGATTTCACAAGCTGAGTTTATTTCCGTTTGTAAAGCGCTCGCGTTGGAGCTCTCCTCGGCAACAGGACTGTCACCCGTGTGGGTAGTATGTACATAAGCCTCATTTGGTTATGCGATAATGTAGAAAAGACGAATGAAAACTCATGGAATAAATAGATGGTACAGATCCCTAAATTGTATCTTTCTGTGATTTATTAGCTTTGGTTTTGGTTCGTCTTTTTAGGAACGGATGAATTATAACTTAATTTCGAATACTACGCTTAAGTTAATGTCTAATCTAATTTCATTAAATCTAAAAATACTGAATGGTTTTTGCTTGTTCAATTTCAGTTTTCAAAGGAAGTCGAACGAGGAGATTCCTTTAGTTGGATTGGTGAAAAAAGTACAGTTCGGGGTGAACCAGCAAACCAACCCCAACCAACAAACCTCTCCAGCCAACTCGGTCCTTGGCAAGCTGTGTCCAATTGCGCACGCCGAGTTGGTTGAGGTCACCCACCACTTGCGCACGCCATCGAAGACGTGGTCGTCCTCTTCTGCGTATTTCCTCAGGGGTGGATTCGAAAACACTTCGTGCTGAACCATCGGTGTTCATCTGCTCTACCTAGCCACTTTAGGCGCTAAATGCGCATCATTTTGACAAGGTCGATGTCGTTGTACGGCACATATAGTTCGTGGTTGAATCTTCTAATCCGTGTGTCCTCAACGCAGATTGGATCACAAATCGAACTCTCAAATATTCCCAGGCCACTTTCATCCGATTATGTTAAGGTCCATAGGTACTTCTGCAACATATAGCAGGACGAGGATGATGAGGGTCTTATATAGCGTCTCCTTGGTTCTTCTTGCTACATAGTGGTCTTCTAAGGCCAAAGTAGCAGCGGTTAACGAGTGTTATTCTCCATTTGATTTCAGTGCCGATGTTATTAGCGGAAGATATAGCAGAGGCTAGGTAGACAACTTCATTTACTACTTAAAAGTTAAAGCTGTCAATCGTTATGTTTTGGCCAAGACGACGGGTCGGTGTTGTGTATCGTTAATTGTAGACAGAATGTGCTTTGTTTTATCCTCGGTTATAACCAGACCCATTTTAGCAGCTTCTGATTAAATTTTTCCAAAGACGCCAGTGACTGCTCGCTTCGTTCTACAGATGATGTCAATGTCGTCTGCGTAAGCTGTACTGACTTGTGAAAAATAGTGCCTGATGTGTTGACCTGGGAGAGTCAACACTTTCTGGAAAGTTGATCCTAGAGCCCCTGCCTTCTCCTGTGGATCTTTGATCACAAAGAAGTTACCATCACAGACTGCATTTCCTGGATCTATACCTGCTGGTATAAGACACGGCTGGCCTTTTGGATTATTTCTCCAAAATATTTTATTTATTTGCGGGATAATAGCCCGAATTTTGTTGCTCTAATGCAAGTTTACGTGGGCGCCGTGCCTCAAGTGGTTAGTGCGTTGGATCCCTGAGCGGGAGGTTCGCCGTTCGAATACCAGAAACGAAAAAAAAAAAAGTTCGCGGTTCCACCTCATCGAATGTCTGACAAACGTGCGAGAGTAATAACTGTCAAGAGAAAGTTTCTCAATTTGCCTTTCGGCTGTAGGTCCCTTCCATTTGTGTGAAAAAATATAACACGCATAACGTGAATGGTCGCGAGAAGTTATGCCCTGGACCACATACGGTCCGTTGCGCCAAGTATTTGTATTTTTTTTTTGCAATGCATGTTTACAGAGAATCTGTAATATTCTTTGGTTAAATGTTGGGAGTTTAAGTGTCCTGATGTCCGAGTTTTACGTGTCATTTAACAGGCTGTAAGGTTTTTAGTCTTGGCAAAAGCCTACTTTTCTGTTGGTGTACTGTGTCCGATGTTGCCTTGCGGAATATGTCTACGTTGTCGGTATGTATGTATGTTGATACCAAGATATTGTATTGTCCATCGTTCGACTAATTTCCTTGTCCATCCTCATTTGACGGGTTCCTATTGGACCGCGGGTAGAGAGAGTTTGAGGTTTGATGCTCTTGTCAAAACTCTGGGGAAGCGTGTCCAAAGCGTCCGAGTTTGGAAGCAAGACCCAGTATTACCCATTTCACTGGAATTTCTTCGACTTTCGGAGAAAGCCGAGAAGGCACTACAGTGATGCAGAGCTTGCATTATCAGCACTCACCGCATCTGCACCGAAGATCTGCTACCTGATCCGTGCAAAGGCAGGACAATAACAGAGGAAGTAATCCGAAGAATCGTCACCGTCTCCACAAGCGTTCCAGACAGTTCGGTCTCTTAAGCGTAGCACGCTAAGATGCTTAGCAGAAGGAAAATGTCCTGTGAGAACGTCTTTACGTTGTCTACATTCTTTTCTGCTGAGAGATAGCAAGAATATCGCTGATTTTTTTTACAAATGTTCGTGGGCAGTCGTTTAGTGCCACACACAATTGTGTCTGTGAGAATCCCAATCGTCAATAGTGGCCCTATCTGACGATGCGGCAAGACCCAAGACAGGTTCAGGTCCTGAGAAAATATCTTTTGAGACTTCTTTAGCAATCTCATCGGAGATCTCATTGAGTTCAGTCTTGCGACCAAATTAAAAAAAGTTCTTGCATTCTCGAACTAGTATGGAACAGCTTAATGGGTTGAGCGAGGCATTAAGCGCTGTCTGACTATCACTACAGATGCACTCCCAAGTGTTTCCTTGGATCTAATAGTCTGACTGCCGACATGAGTGTTCATAAATTTCGATAATTGTTATTAAAACACATTCCGTTTCGTGGTCAACTAATTCTTCAGCGTAGCCTAGGCAGTTTTTGATTTTTTCGACTGCCTCATTTGTGGCAGATTCTGTTTTATGGATATGCTTGGCAACGCCCGGTCACATCGGCGATATTATCTGCAAATCCGATTATTTGAACTCTTTATGGTAAGTTAGTCTTAGAACTCCGTCGTACGTAAAAGAGAGCTTAATCGTTATTAGGCTACCAATCTTTGTGAAACTCCCGTAGTGATATTGTACTCATAGGAATTTTACCCTCTCGTCGCTTTGGTTTGATACTTCAACTTTATGTTTGTAAAGTAGTTGGTGACTATCTTCAGCAAGTATTATGGTGAATCAGCGACCTTCTTAAAGAAGACTTATTTGCCATATTATAGACGTCTTTGAAGTGCAGCGTCCCTACTGTAAAATAATCCTTTGTCCCAAATCGTCACCTTTCGCCTTATATAGCTTCAGCTGCTGTAACTTCTACCTAAAGCAGTAGTAGAATGCAATTTTCTGAAGCAGCTTGGTCTGGCATATATGTACATACATATATGTATGTATATTATTCACACAAGGATCTTTTTCAAAGTCGAGTAAACATATTGGACGATAAGACGATGGTTTTTAAGGTGGCTTGTATCTTTATGGGAAGAGTACCAAATCTTGAATGTTCCGGAGGACTCCCCCCTCTACGCACTCTTGCATCGTTGATATAAGAAAGTCCATTCTCCTATGAACTGCTACCTTCACTGCGTTATTTCCACGTCTAGGCGTCTTATTGTTACTTTTTTGTCGACATTCGTCAAATAGTTTCTCTTATGTACCTAATTTTAAGGATGTGCTCCATGCTGGGGTTGCTGGGTATATAATCATTGTAAACGGTCTGTGGCAGAACAGGTGCCCAGCTTCGTCATCATGTCACGCCTCGCCATTCTAATTTATTTACACAGATAAATCTGTCTCTGTCAATTAAACTACGTAATGGGTACCCACAAGGGCTGATCAAAAACAACAAAACCTCTCTTTACTCAACCCAACCAAACAACTCAAATATTTTCCAAAAATTAGTTCAACATAATTTTGTTCCACTCCTCTTTTTTTAATAATGTATTTGTTTTGGAATTCATGCAACTTGCTTTCGTGTTGGGAATAATGACACATAACAAATTGTTGCGGTCGTCGTGTGAATAGTTTTCAACTGCGATTAGGTCGAGTTAATGCTCGTTAACTGCACCGCAAAAATTTCAAAAAAAAAAACCTCACCACCTAGTCCACCAATATTGACAATGCATTCTGGTTCAGCCAATTTGAAAATCACGTTCCGCGTGATTGCGATTTGATTACATTAACTGACTTCGTAATAATCGAGATTGCACAAAAAATCCGTCCAAAGAGGGGCGCATCCTGCCATAGAATCGCGCTTAAAATTCAATTTCATACATCGTTAATATTTTATCACATAACTTTATTTTATTTTATTGCCCGTGTTGTTATTATTGCTATTATGTGTGTGCGCCATAGGTGGGGGTAGGAATCTGTAAAAAGTCCAACCAAATTCAATTGTTCACTTAGTAGTCACCGCAACTCGTTTTCCCGATACTTCCCACACCGGCATGTGTTTTTCTGTTTGCATTCGTAATCCTTGGTAATTTATTCAAATCACGTTACAGCAAACGAGCGTCAGCGTGCGGATTGTAGCAGGTGCTACCCTATATCGTCCTACGCTACCGCGCCGACGACGAACTGTAAAATGCACATTAACATTCCACACATCGACATAACTGTTGACGAAGGCGATGACGACGACGACGACGACGATAGCGGCGACGGTGGCGGCCAAGTCCCAAATTCCTTGAACGACGGACTGACAAACAACCGGCACGATGTATCGATGTAAAGGTCCTTTTGGATAGCCCCCATAACCAAGTTGAAGTATTCTTTTGGATTTCTTTGCTGTTGCCCTGCCAAGGAGGGATTGTTGCCGGCTTTAGGCGGCGGCGGCGGCGGCTATGGCAATGATGAAGGAAAGGATAAACCTTTATTATTATTATTTTCGTCGGATAGCTAGAGGGATGGACGAGTTCCAGCCACCAGCCAGCAGCCACCGACGATTTGCTTTATGGCGTGTAAATTTCATTTTTCTCAATTGGAATTTTATTGCTTGTTTGTAGTTTCTCTCTCCCGGGTAAACAGGAAATAAGCTGACTTAAATGTGAAAATCGATGTTCCAGGAAATATAAAGTACGTACATTTCATGAACAGAACTTTCTGTGGCCATCCCAGCGGGATGGTGGTGATCTGAGGCTAAAGGCGTACGGGTGGCACCCACTCCCGATTCCATAAAGAAAGGATGTGTATTGAGCAGAATGTATTTCACGGATTGCACTTGGCGGTTCAATGGAAATTATTATTCTGGTTATGGGTACAATTCCGATACATTGAACTTTGGGAATGTACATAGCAAGCGGAATGGGTGTTCAGTCTACTCTTCTGGTTGGCCACATTCTTTTGCTACTGGTCCTGGTCCAGTCGGGTTTATTGTTTTGAGGGAAACGTTTTTATTTATTGCAATTGATTTCGTAAAGTTGAACGGAAATGATTTTCTGATTCAGCATAAAGGGTTTTTAAAAAGCCCTTTGCTTCTCAAAGAGATTCTTGTCTGGAACTCATTTGAAGTGGTTTTGTAGCCCATTTTTCACTTTCAGCATCATGCGTCAATATTAAAATTTTAATAAGTACAATTGTACTCCATAATTGAGATCATCATCCTGTGGTCTGTAGCCATCAGAAACTGTACTTTGATAAGCGAATTTCCAGATCACTGAATATGCATTGAGTTTGATTTAAAATCAGTTTAATATTGCGAACGTTAAATATGTAGTTAAATTAATAATCCTTGCAGACCATTTTTTTTTTTAAAATCTTCCTCAACGGAGACATGAACCCATTTCGTTAAGGTAGTGGTTGTTTATTTTCCTAATGGCTTTAGATTGTGAAATTCCGAAACATTTAAACAACGAATAGTGGCGTTATACAACCAATGTCCTAGGTATGGTGTTAAGATCGTGTTATGTGATAATAAGAAATCTTTTGTAGCAAGATTGGTAAGCATAGCCTACATGAGACGATGCCTGGAAACGCAATCTGGCTAGTTTCCTTTGTGCGGGACGAAACTTCATTAGAGATAGCACCCTCAATATTTTTAGTGATATATGGCGGTCCTTTAACCGACTCATGACATCCCTCCAGTATTCTGGGTCGAACCTTCCGACGGCGGTATTAGGCTAGGAAAGTCCATAATCGACCAAATCCAAGTCGATATCCATCATCTCCATAAATTTTCAAAGCCGCCTATGATAGTATTTGTAGAACCAAGCTATACTGCCAAAATCGTTCGGCTGTTCGCTGGTCCACCAAGGTCGGTAATGACTCCAGCGATGTTGTCAAAAGGATTAAGACAAGGTGTGCAATGTTATGTGACTATTTGAACATTGTTCTTCAAAAGATAATTTGAAACGCAGAAGTCAACACCGGATGCACACTTCTTCGAAAGTCTCTGCAATTACTGGCATACGCCGACAATACTGACATTATTGCCAAAACTCAGCGGGCTGTTACCCAGCGGTTTTTCGAGCACAAAGATAGGAGCGTCTATAATGATTCATGCTGTGAACAAGAAGCCCATTTGAAGCAGGATTCCACTGGCTGGTGTATACTGGCGTACGATGGTAATGTATATACGGAGACATTCCATTATCAACAGCATAACTGATTTTTATCTACTAAAACTCTACGTTTCTTTTAATTTCCCCATTTTTCCTGTACGCCACAGTACTACTGCCAGACATTATAAGACACGGTTCGAAACGTGTTAGAAACTCTAAGGATACGTCCACAGTGGTCACAAACCAACTTCTCGTTCTCTCGTTTTCCAGCCGCTGGTTCACGCTTGTTTAAAATAAAGCCGGCTATGTATGGGCGCGTCCATAGTGAACTCCTGCTTTAAGAAGCTTTAACCAGCTTTTACCGGAATGAATTTTTAATTCTTGTTGGCGCCGGTACATAAGTAGGTACATTCTTCCGTGGGATTTTTTTTGCAAAGATGATTGTGGAAGTGAACAAAAAAAATTTAATTTTTAAAGTTTTTTTTTAAACACATTTGGGACAAGCGGCTAAAAGATCGCTGTAGACAATGCATTGCAAAGTAGTTCCTCGCGTGAAAACTTTATGATCTCGACTAAGGAAAGAACCGGTGACACCGGCGCGGCACGATGCTCACTATGACCATCACCTGCTAGAATTTCGCTTGCTCTGAATACCGGCGTGAATCTCGCCGGATAGCTGGTAAGCGAGAAAGCAAGAAGCTGGTTCACTATGGACTTACCCTAAGTACACTTTGACGGTAATCGGTTTTCATTATTGCCAGCAATATCTCGCATGTAAGCAAGACGCTTGTATTCGCTGCAGCATCAATTCAAACTTGTCGTCGACCTCCCAGCATGCGAACAGTAAAGGGAAATCGGTGGAAATAATAACACATATTCCACTTCTTTTCACGTGCATACATATGTATGTACACATGTATGCATATATATTATATGTATATACAAATATTAAAGTGAAATCTAATTTAAGAACTAAATAAAAATACATATTTAACAAAAAAAATATTAGTAACAACAATAATTTACGCAAACACACTAGAAAATATTAATTACATATAACTAAATTTACCAGTAAAGGGAACACCTCAAGGCAGTATTTTTTCACCTCTCTTATTCAGTCTCTTATGGTGATACTTGTCAAAAGACGTGGTCTTGTCGAAAATCCGAGCAAAATTGAACTGATGCTCTTCACCACTAAAACCAAAATACCTGAATTTACACTTCCTCGACTAAACGTTTAGGTTCTCTCCCTATCAGTTAGTGCTAAGTACCTAGGAGTTATCCTAGATCCGAAACTTTTTATGCCTGTAACAGAACCTTTGACAAAAGATGAGGTCTGTTACCAAAATTGACCCAATGGAAACAGTACACAGCCGTAGTACATCCAATTTAAACACATGAGTCTGCAGTATGGTGCCGGCTCTAAAGAAAGCCTATAACGCAACCAAATTGAACAGGGTTCGAAGAACAGCATGCATCGGTATTAGGTACCACAGGAGCTCTACGGTCGACTCCGTCAGATGCTCTTACGGTCCTTCTGAATCTTCTGCTTTTAGGTCTACTCATTACAAATATCACATCATATAGCGCAGTTAGAATCAGAGAGTCCAGGTGCTGGACAACAAAACCCTACGGGCACAGCCATATTTAAGACTCTCTACCGAGAGAACTCACATTGCCCCCACAGATTACATTATCCCCACAATAAACTTCACAAAGCGTTTCAGTGTACAATTCCCCACAAGAACAGAAAAGTAAATAAGGATTTCGATCTTACAAGGTGGTTCGAAGGTGGAGTGTGGTGTCGGTGTGGGTGTGTTCGCGAAATCTTTAAATATCTCAAAATCTTATAAACTTCCGGATGTTTTCAGTGTTTTCCAAGCAGAATTACTCGCTATCCGTGAAGCCTGTCACCAAATCAAACTACACTTACCAAGGCAAAGATAGTCATTTTTGTTGATAGACACGCTGGTATCAAAGCCATTGACTCGGTAACAATTTCATCAAAACTGGTACAAAATGCCAAAAGGAGCTAGTCTCGCTAGGTGACCAATCCATGGTAAGTCTGATGTGGGTTCCAGGGCATCGCCACGATTATGGAAACGAGCATGCCGAGGAACTGGCCAGGCAAGGCTCCATTGCTCACTTGCTAAATTAATTCACATCCCGCTCTCGCAATTAAGACTAATGTCTTCTCAATTTTCCCTTGAAAAGCCTATCTCAGATAGGCTAGGCTGACGAATTGCGTCACATCCAGAAAAATATGGCCAAGCTTGAACAAGACTAAATCAAATGATTTATTGAGTAAAACGCGCAAAAACATTGCCACTCGAGCAAACTAGATATCCCATATAACACACACTGTCGCATCTGAAATCTCGCAACTGAAGGAGAAACCGTCGCCCACTACATATGCAATTGTCGGGCACTAGCTACGGCCAGACAAAGAACTCTAGGCAGACCCTTTTTCAACTTACTTGAGGGAATCTCAGGACGAAGTGTTAATCAATTTTTACTATTTTTAAACTTCACAGGCTGGACTTAGAGACCCTTCACAAATACACATAAATATCAAGGTCACATGAGTTGTGGTATTAAAACGGCACCTTGGTGCTAATTGGGTTGTTCACTGTGTAGAAAACCACCACTTCTACCTCCCTACCATACGCTAAACGTTTAAATCCATTCTAATTCATTCATTCAATTCATAAATAAAATTTGCAAATACGTACATATGTACATATGTATGTATGTATGTACAGCAGAATCTGCTTAAGACGCTTTCCCGCTTTTAACTCCCTTTTATCCAGTTTCCTCATTTTTATGGAAAAAGTCCGGATAAAACTTTTTATTTCCCGCTTAATACGCTTACACGGCGAAACGAGTTAAACAGAACAGAGCGCTTGTATTTTTGTGAATCTTTATTTTACTCTTTACCCCCTCTTTGTTTTGATCCCTGTAAATTAACGGTTTGTGGATGTTACTATTCTGTGTTTTCTTTCTTTTGACTTGTTGTGCTGTGTGGGTAGTGTGGTTGGAATCAGTTGCGTGAATTATGTCGGCTAGTAATAACAATAAAATTAAAATCATTATCAAAAGAAAAGCTCTTTCTATTAAAGGCAAATTAAACATTTTGGTGAAAAATAAGGTGTAAAAAACAGCAGGACATTGCAATCAGTGTTGCCAGTTTGGGGGTTTTCCCCCAGATTTAGGAGTATTTTTGCTCGTTAGGGGCGAATCTGGGGGCACAACGCATTTAGGGGGAGATCTGGGGGAATTTTTATAGAAGAAATTTCAATCAACTTCAAACCCTTCACTACACTTGTGTTCCACGCCTTTTTCGCAGAAATGGAGGGATGTGAACCTTGGTGAGAGACTCCCCATCAAACCATTACGCAAGCAGGGTGAGGGTCACGTTGAACCCTTTGAACAACTTTTTCCGCATCCTTAAAGGATGTAGCATAAATTTTTATCATTTTGTTTGTTTGTTGAAATGAAAAAGCCGCTTGCATATTTTCAGTCTAATTTTTTTCAATCGAGCAGTTAAAAGATGACCCGTGGACCGACGATAGGCTTTCATATGCAGATCACCTTGAACTAGCCTAGACATGGATCTGGTTGATATATATCCAATTCCTTGGACATGATTATCTGTTTCCTAAGGGGATTTCTTCGAAGTCGTTGACGCATCGGCCAAATCGGCCAATAGCCCGATAAATAAATATTCTTGATGTTTCGAGTGACTTTAGTAACTCGAAAATTTGGCCGGCACTCTTTCCGTACTTATAACGCTATTACCGCTAGTCGATTCTCTTTAACGCCACACTCCATGTTAATAGATCACAAGCTGAAACCAAACTGACTGGTATTCTTTACTAAACAATACATATTATGTTCTGAAAAACAAGTTAACGATTTTATTCCCGTAAGGAGTTTTAAACATTCTCATAAACTCCTATTGTGCGTTGATTTTTATTGGAATTTGGATGGAATACATGCTAAGAGTATGGTGTGAATTGCAAAAAAAAATTTTATGTGTTTAATATATTTTTTGGGGGGATTTTTCGCAAAAATGGTCAATTCTGGGGGGATTTCAGATTGTTTTAGGGGGAAGATAGCCCAAGCACCTGGCAACACTGATTGCAATTGAAGTTGGTGTTCATGTTTCCACTCTAGGGATGCCAGACTTCCCGCTGAAGGGCTTTTGCCCCGCATGAAATTTCTCGTAGAGAGGCAAAAAACACCAAAAAGTACGGGAACGCGTAGTTCAACAAAAGCTGCCCACTTTTTAAACGTCAAAAACATATGTGTGTGAAAAGAAGAAAATCTCAGTTGGATATTTGTGTTTTCTGCTGTGTTCGCATTTCCGTATTTTTTTCAAAACAAAATATATAATGAATAAAATAAATTACGAAGATTTTAAAGTTGTGTGGGAGTGTGCAGCCGACCAAGACTTTGTTTTAATTATTTTGTTTTATGAATCGGATGACGAAGAAGAAATGTTGCTGAAAAGTATAACAAGTAAAGGCCCTTTCACAACTCAGCGAACTGCGAATGAGCAAATATTCGCAAATTTTGACATTTCATTCACAGCCCCTTTTTTTTAGTCGCTTTAAATTTTAAAAAAAGGGGCTGTGATTGAAATGTCAAAATTTGCGAATATTCGCTCGTTCGCATTCGCAGTTCGCTGAGCTGTGAAAGGGCCTTTAAGTCTTAGAGAAACAGCGTGAGGGATTACATGGAAGTAGTTATTCCATCATACACCAAAAAGGAATTTACGACACATAAGTGCTCGCATAAAAAGATCGCTGTATAACAGCCTTTCTGAAAATTTCGAGACATCAGGTTTTTATAAACAACTACATACCTCCGGACAAAAGATGTACTGCAAGCAAATATACCGCAGTTTTGTTTGTGTTTTTCGAGATTTGGCCGACCGCTTTGATCCTTCCTTATCCTCTGTGTCTCGTACGATTGATTGATATACGAGGTTCCTTTGTAGTCTTGGTCCAACCATAATAACGAGGGCAAATGAGGAGCAGAAGCAGCAAACTAGTGTTTTTTTTTTTTTAAATAAAACTGGATTTCCTAAAGCTATCGGTAAGGAATAAAAATTTACCACTTACATATGTATGTACATACTTGCAATTTAATTTTTCCTTAAACATAGGTTGCATTGATGGGGCTCATATCGCAATTGATCCACCAAATACATCCAAAGACGATTACATTGACCGAAAAGGAAATGTTAGCCTTTGTCTGCAAGCTATCTACAATGAAAAAAAAATCATCGAAATATTTGTTGGACTCCCTGGATCGTCACATGACAGCTGGGTGTTCCGAAATTCGCCCATATATGATAAACTGAATGCAGCGTGTGGAGGTAGTAGTATTTATTCAAATTTCATAACGCGCAACAGTACTAATCTGCAGAAATATTACTTTCAGATTACTACCTGTGATTCGGTATATCCATGTACGCACCATTTAAAACGCCTTATAGAGATAACGGGCATCTAGCAAATGTACAAATGAGTTTAATGCGAAACTGAGCTCATGTCGTGTTGCAATTCGGAAAATAAAAGCAACAATTCCGCCAGTTGTACTACTGCAAGCTGAGAGGTATAAAGAAAATATCCCATTTCATTAGAGCTTGTTGCGTCCTTCACAGCATTGCAGGCAAAGATGACCTAGATTTTTCACTGGAACCTATTCCCAACGACACCTCTCAATATGTACAGTGTGGAGAAGTGTCTAGGGGAAATACTGTAAGAGATGCAATCTGCCAAGAGTTACAACAAAATCAAAGCATTTAAATGAAACTATTATAATTCATTTTATTTTTTTAACTTAAAAATACTAGAAAATAAAATAAGATAAAAAAATCATTTGCTTAAATTTTCAGCTATCGTTGTAAGCAATTGGTTTCTGTGCTTCTATATTTATTCCTTGTTTTCGAGGAACTTCAAGATCTTAGAATGGTGTTTAGCCTTCTCTTTAGGAATCCCATTCAAATTGTTTAATATTTGTTGCTGCCCGGACTCGGAAGCTCTTGGCCTTCTACGAGTGTTGCAGGAATCGTCTATTACATAAACAAAATAACATAATTTGTGTCATATCATGAACATATGTACATAAAAATTGTTAACAAATGTACTAAAAGCATTACCTCTCGTATGGACAGGTGTGCCTGTTTCTTTCTGTCTTTGAATTGTGGAGTTTTGTCTTCTTGTACCGCCGCTCCAAACTGCGATACTTTCCCTGCACCTGGGCCACAGTAGAGGAATAACCCTCCTCAGAAATTTTTTGTTGAATTTGATGCCACATGTTAGTCTTACTTTTCAGTTGGAACGTTTTTCCCACTTTTGGTGGCAAGTCCTCTAAAAGGGACAGTAGTAATTTGGTTGGTGCTTCCAACCTTATGTCATTCTTATCAGCATAAAACCTACACACAGTCACAAAAGTAAGTATACACCCAAGTTGGTAGAACAATAACTATTAAAAACGGGGTTAATTATGATGATTTAGTGCTAAAGGATATCCAACTAGGTACTAATTTTTAATGTACCTAATTGGATATCTGTCTTTTTTATTAGTGTATACTTACTTTTGTTAGATGGAATTTCAACTCTATTTTACTTTGTTTTTTAATATTTTTGTTTCTGTTCGGTCAACCGTTTTTATTGTTTGTTTTTTGAAAAGAGCATAAAAATATCTATATAAATATATATAACATGTTACCTACAGTTTATGCAGTTTGGCTTTCTAGTTAATGTTTCGGTGAGGATTCGATTTTTTTTACGGTGTATACTTACTTTTGTGACTGTGTTTATCTTCGGAAGGTGTATCCCCCAAGTCCTGGGAAATATCCAATTCAGCATTTTCAGACTTCATTACTCCCGACACCAAAATGTTTGGAATGAAATCCTTCTCAAAATCACCGCCATGCGTTTCCATCACTTGTTTCGTTATTTCGTCCCTGTAATTCTCGTCTGCGAAATATTTTCCTATTATTTTTATGCATTCAAATAATTACCAGGGGCCAAATCGTCTCTTCCGTGAACGGATGATCATTCGTACGAAAATAAATTACGTTATACGTCATTCGAATAAGAAAATTTGGATCGCGGCATACGATTGCTCACGGAACGGAATAGGAAACATTCGAAACGAAATTGTAATAGATTTAGTCCTGAAAATGTAACATGAAATGTCAAGAAAACTTCAAATAGACGTAATTTGGTAGATAAAAGACTGCAATTAATTTGTTTAAAACAAAGATCTTTGCTACGGCATTACTGTTTTGTTTATCAAGTTCTAACGAAAGTGATTATGACGAAAAATTTACACGACGATACCTTAGGGATTGAAGCAATCCACTTTCAATATCTGAAAACGCGTAAGAATGGAGAAGACAAACCCCTGAAATAAGAAGTATTATTTGTTTATTTGCAGATTCATAAAAAGATTTCCAATAAATAAGGACGTGCTTACATCTTGTCGATTTTAAGCTTACACTACATTTATGTACTGCAGTTCCGCCCGTCCTACAACTAGCATCAACGCTTTTACTTTTACTAATAATTGTTTGAGTTAAATTTATTTTATTGCTGTTGGGCCTAGAACATTGTCATATTGTCATATTCAATATTGTCATATTTATTATAGTTATCCAAATAACTTATGTACATGTCTCTTTGTTTTATTTTCCCCTTCTTGAAGTAATTATGTCTGCTATTTGCAATTCGAATCACCTTTCCGTCGCGAAAATAAAAACACTCGATCAGAAGTCATAATACTGAATTACGTTAATGCTGATACGATCACGTATGTCATAGTACTAAATACACTCTTTCACGTGACGTATCATACGTTCACTGATGAGGTGATATGGCCACTGTATCATTCAATCCGCCGACCGGGGGGGACCCGTTCACTTGTCGGTAATGTGAATGAGATTTACGTGATCATTAGGATCTTCCCATACAAAAATTGACGTTTCTCATCCGCATCGAATTCACAGCGGATTTGTTTGTTTTACTTTCGTTTTGTCTTTCAAGAGAAAAAGTTACTTTATCAAAAATGAAAGTTTTTTTTACACTAGTAGGTAAATCAAAAATGTCCAATAAAATCGTTATTTATTTTTAGGAAAAAACTACAAATAGAGAGCAGTTGTAGAGGAAACAGCTTGTAGAGGAAATCAAAAGTTTCCCATACATAGCCAAGAACATGACGAAGAGACCGCCCGAGAAAGTCAAAGAGTTCTGGGAGATCGTGCAGACTATACTTAACAGTTTAGGCCACCTCGAAAGGAAGGTGTTGAGTGGAAAAAGGTAAAATATTTTTATTTAATTTTTGGCATTTATCTGTAAAAATTTAAAATTTTAGGTTAGAAGGGACCACAAGTCGCACTTAAAAAAAAAAAAAAGAGCGCCAACAAAAAAGAATTAAAGGCAAGCGAGGGTGGACCTACCAAAAAATTTTGTTTTACATCAAACTATTTGGGAATGCATTAATATTGCCTGCAGAAGATTTTAGTCAAACATTACCTGTAATATCTAATTCTTCGATTGACACCAGCGGACGAAATACATGCTTGCGTAAAATACTCTACTTTGTGGCGACACGTAAAGACTTTGAAATTAACTACAAATATGCGAGTCCAGCTGCAAATTGATCGATCAGCTGAGATATTCTCACATCAATCGCTGGAAATCGGGAACAGAAAGGTCCCGGTTGATCTGAACTCAATTTGATTGCCTCATAACTTCTGCAATTTAGTGACGTCAAAAAAGAATTGGTTGAAAAAATATTTTTCAATATTCAAATCAATTATAAGAATCACGGTTGGCTGAGGGAACGAGCTATTCTTGCCGCCAAGAACAAATGCAATAATTTTCAGTCTACCATTCAAAGTGAGGTCGTCACATACCAGCCAAAGCTTTGCAACGGCACGCGGCTTGCAGTAAAAACATGAATGACCAACGTCGTGGAAGCAACAATCTTGACAGGATCTTTCAAAAGTGAAGACGTCCTCATTTCTCGCATTCCTATGATTTCAACGGATATGCCATTTTAAGACATTGCAATTCCCAATTCAATTGGCGTTTGCAATCATCATCAACAAAGCTCAGGGCCAATCTTTAGAATTGTTTGGCTTAGATCTGGACACGAATTGCTTTTCACATGGACAATTATATGTTGTGTGCTCTAGAGTCGCTAAATCAGATAATCTCTATATCTGCTCAGACAATGGTGCACCAAAAAATATTGTATACTCACAAGCATTGTGAAATTAAATACATATTAGAAACGTGTGCTTTCTCTTTTGTTTCTTTTTTATTTAACCAGACTGAGCCACAGCAACACGTGGCAGACTACAGATAGTAGAAAACGAAAAGCTTATCATAATTTGGATTGTTTTAGGGCAGATTCTGAATCTAAGATTTGGACTGCTGAGGAAATTAGATAATTAATTTCTGCACAACTGTCCATGGAAGGTAACTTTATTAGTCGATGAACAAAGAAACCAGTCCTTTGGGGAAAAGCGTTTAATAAAATCAAGAAGGTTGCAACGATAGATTGGAAGTTTGTAAAAGTATACCAACTACAAGTAAACATCAGTTAGTAAGGAAAAGGCCTCGCAAGTGGTTTAGTTCAGATTTACCACCAATAAAAAATGAATGGCAGCATCCCCTGTCCCGCTCTGTAATAACAATTTCACATGATAGCGAGCCTCTTGATTTTCTTGAGCTTTTTATCGTCACAAAATTTGCAGTAAGTAACCATTTACTAGTTTTACTGTAACATCTAGCGAAATATATTGTTTTATTGGAATCCTCATCTTGAGTAGCGATGCACCACTTCCCAGACGTCGAGTGTATTGGGAAGTGCACGAGGATACACACAACGTCCTCGTGTCCAAATCGATGAAGCGTAATCGATTTGAGGAGATATTTCGCTATGTCGCAGACAACCTTCCTCAGGGTGACAAAGTGGCCAAGGTTCGTTCAATATTTGACGTTTTGAATGAAAAATTTCATTGTGTTGGTGGGAAATGGAAATGTCAAAATTTTTTTCCAAGTTCAGTGCAAAAATAGTAGATTAAAAAACCAGCCGCCTGGAGGTGTCCCACTTCAATGGGTTATAACTTGAAAGATTGTGAAAATAGACCACACCTGCCGCCCGGATTTTCATTCGTCGGAACTAAAAGAATCTCCACCTAAAGAATTATAGCCTTTAGCTAGGAGACCCCTGATTATTCCATCTACTTTGCATCGTCTTTGTAATTTGGTCTTTCTTGGAAGCAATACAGTTTCGCAAACCCAGATCGCCACTCTGCGTTCTCTTCTAGGTTACGATATTGTTCTCTCGGTATAGCCGCCTAATGATCACTACGTGTACAGTGGTCACTTTCCTTCCAAGTTGTCCTTTCCACCTGGTAGTTTCTGATATATGTAGGTAATGTCGATAATTCTAACTATGTAAGTATCACTCCTTTTGCTTTGTACTTATTTCCGGTGTTCACTGTTTTGTCCTCGCAATAATCAGTGTAACATCCCAAGGCCATAAGCTGCTAGTCTGTTCAGAATATCTTCGAATTCCTCTATTATTATGCCATCGAAAATCGTTCCCTTTTCTTGGACGCGGCAGACTACCCACTCAATCACCTTATTGGAAGGAATTCACAGATAGCAGATTACTGACAATACGCATTGAAATCATGAAATCAATTTAATTTTAGAAACATTCTTTAATTCCACCATGTAAACTCAAAGCACACACCTCCTTCATGCAATCAAAATTATAATAAGTCAAATTTTAGGAACAAATTCTTATGGAGAAGTACCTAAGAAGAATTGCTCCATTCCAAAGCACTCTATAAGAAAATATCTATCCAATTGCAGTGCAATATGAATCACATCTGATGTCATACCAAACTGTTGCCCTAGACAACTATCAGATGAAATTTGTGCGGTAAGCGATGATGATGATCGTCGAGATTTGGAATCCTAAACTCTCCATATGAAATATACTGTTGCAACCACAAATTCGTTTAATGGTCACAGATGCATGCATCGACTAGCATTTGTCCGACACTGGAGATAAGAAAAACTTTCAAATACCATATCCAAACAGACACTCATGCATGTTCATAAAACTATGTAATGTGCAACTGCAACCGCATTCAATGCTAAATATTAATTTGAAATGAAAATTTTGAGATGACACATTTCATGGAAGCTTCCACCTCTTTGCATTGAGGCGCAGGAGAACAGGATATTTCATGGAATATCGATATTTTCGATACATCTTTGGAGTAACCCAAGTGGATTTTGCAAAAATTTCGCATGAAAAGATAAATATTCGTAGTAATGAAAAGTAAACATAAAAAACTACTTTCAGCAACGCAAATCCTCCCAAGTAGAGGTAACGTACCAATACAGATTTTGTATACTGTTGGGTCATTACATAGGGTATGTAGTTTGCAAAGCCATAGTATATCCCACAGAGAACGAAATCGCAATAAGTTGGGACTTGTCGATAGAACTTAGTCCACCTACTCTTCCTTGACCATTACTCGACTTTTTTTAATGTTCATGCTGAGGACGCTCAGAAACTCCGAGAGCCTTTGAGAATAGTAGTCATGGAAAATTAGGATTAGACTTTGGTCGGGATTGTGGAGAATAGGGTGCATGGCAATCACATCAAAGTCAGTTGTTGGTAATCTGTTATGTCTTTCTTTGTTAAAATAATTTCTTTCTGCCCCCATTATATGTAGAAATGCACATTCAAGGGCTTCCTTGGAATTCTTCAGATACCTAAAAGTAAAGAGCACAGCAATGGATGGTAGAGAAATAAGTTGCAATGGAAGGGTGGTGCTTACAAGGGTATTTCAGATCCTTTTTTATTTAAAATATCTCAAGAGTTTTCTCTGTATTATATTCTTATCTGCAACTACGCTTTAATAAGTCGATGAGGAGGTTTCTCAGAATATTAGCTTTTCTTTTAAAAGTAATGCAACACAACAACATCTGTCAAAAGGTTATTTTTGAAAACGTTTTCGAGTAGGTACTAAGAAGACTAAGAAGACTTTGACTTGAAATATTGCATTAACGAAGATTTGAGTAAAATAATATCCCTGGCGTCGCACTTCCTACATACATATGTACATATGTACATTACTTCCCACTGGATGTACATAGTATTTATGTAGTGAGCTTAAGACGATGTGTAGCAGTAGCAGAACACTTGGGCCTGCAAAGACCCATCTGGGTAAAATTGAGGCACAAGTCTAGTAAGAGAGTCTCAGAAGGAAGGAAAGAATATGATAACGAAAGAGTTTCGCCGATGCAATCAACGGTGACTTTAACAGACTGGTAGATACCTCAGAAAAACAAATATTTGGCGCAACAGACTGTATGTTCGTGTTGTGCTGCGTTTAATTTTTTCACACAAATGGAATGAACCTACAACTTAAAGCCATATCTGAAAAGTAAATTGAGAAGCTTTCTCATGACAGTAATTATTCTCGGACGTACATATTGAATATCAGACAATCGCGAGACGTGGAACCGTGAAAAATTATTTTAGTAAGCGCATCAATAACTGAGCTATGCGTCCACCTTATGCTTTAAAATATCTTGACCAAGATCTGTGAGGGTTTTCAGGACCTTTCAGAAAGAAGGAAATATGGTGGCGGGTTAGCCCTTAGTAATATGCGATGAATAGGCGCCTATACCCTAGTTGACGCTAAAGTTCAGTTTAAGCTTGGTTGCTGAACCCTTTCAAATGAGAACGGTCTCGAAAATTTTGTTTACTCATAAACTCATATATGTAGCATCCAAAAAAAGAATTATTCAGACTCTTGAAAGCAATCTGTATCTAGAGCCGCTTGAATAAAGATCCACCATCCAACTACAACTCTTTTGCTCAGAGGTAAACCAAGCAGCTACACCTTAGTAGGCGTCTTCTATGATCATGCCCTTGGTCATAAGCCTAATTGGGACTTAAGATAGTGTGTTTAACGTAGCGATAGTGTGTACAAGCATTCCAATAGCCCTTGGCCCATAGTGATACTAGTCTTATGTCGGCACCCTTCCGTTTATATCGGAGATGACAATAATGGAATAAAACTTTCAGGTTTGGCTGGAGATATGTAAATCAGTTCATTACTAATTTATTGACGCTAAAGTTACTAAAACCTTCCATGGATTTGAGTACAACTAGGACTACAACCCGTATCTGCGCTTTGCATCTTCCAACCGCAATTAATGCTAAGATCATTTTTTAGAGGAGACCTAAAAGCCGGTATAAAGATTCCGTTAGCAAACTCTATTCCACGACCAGTGCAGAACTTTTAAGCAAGCCATACTACGGGTAGTGCAGCGCAATTATGAAATATATGCGATACCTAAAGTCACAGAGCTTAAAATACTGAACGCTTACATAAAAATCGGTGACAGAAAATGCCCAGAGCAGGAGAGGATGCCCAGGATGCTGGCGCAGTAATAACACTCGATGTTAAAAAGGCGTACAATACAGCATACTGGAGCTTTTTTATTAATGCGCTGATAAGTATGAATGCATCAAGACATTATCCTGCGAATAATCGATAACTATGTCCACCAAAGGACGGTGTTATACGATACCGACCTAGGAATAAAGGAATATTCTATAACGACTGGCCTTCCTTGGACCGCTCCTATAGAATATAATGTACGATGGTAAACTTAAGCGAGTCCCCAAAGAGAGTACAAATCATAGGATTGGCAACTACATTGCGCCACATTTAAACGAGTTAGAGCTGAATGCAAAAGAGACCATCGCATCTGTGAAACATTGGCTAGAGTCAAAGATGACTCGCCAGAATGCCCAGCATATCTTGAATACGATGAACATGTCCTTTTTAACTGTCCAAGGTTTCTTGAGAGAGACGGAGATTGGGAAGCAAGAGAAAGAAAGTTGCTGTGAACACCGAAAATAACGGCCGTGTAAGTCGAAAAACTGACGGTGTTACTGCAGGGTGAGGGTCTTTTCAGTTTTCAGCACGGTTCCCCCTCGACTTACATATACAAATATCTGACGCGACAAACCCCATTTGATCCAGGACCTAGCTCCTTGCGTCCATTCAAGCCGTGTGTGTTTTATTTTTTCAGACAGATGAAAGGGACAAGTGAAGTTATTACTCTCGGATGTTTATCAGACGTTCTTGAGAGCTATGACCGTAAAAAATCTCTTTGGTGTTTCCCTGATTCGAACCTCGAACTTCCCCCTCAGTAGTCCCACGCACTAAACACTGTGCCACTGTGCGGTTCGAAAATGTCAAATGAGGCTGGAGCTGGCATTTTTGGTCCTAACTACAAACTCTCCACTTCACTTGGACAATATACTAATATCTTTCAAGCAGAGGTCTATGCAATCGAGCTATGTGCAGCTCTTTAAGCTCTAACATCCTTCAATTTTGAGTCTAAGCTGGTTTGGAATTATCTACAAGTACTCCTGCAGCTTGCTGCACACAATAATAAAATTACTAATAAAAAAAGATGTGCCGTCTCTGTCTTAAAGACGCCGAAACAGCCCAACATATACTGTGTAAATGCCCGGCCATAGGTCGGCTTATACTTAAACACTTTAACAAAGGCTTCACATCACCAACTGATGTCACATCTTCTTCAGCTCATAATATCTATAGTTTCATAAATGAACTAGACTTCAGCTGGAAGGCAACTAGAATACAACACAGCAACTCTCAGGATATGGCACAAAATATCTTCTCAGGTCGCCGTGCGTATTAGGACTAACTTGTGCCCCACGTCTTTAAAAAAAAAAAAAAAAGCACTGTGCCTCGGCAAAAAGAAGGCAGCACACTGTTTTTGACACGTCGACCCCCATTTTGATGATTACATCTATGCCACGATTGAATTCGGCCAACACTTGCTGAAGCTGGACCTCTACAGTGTTCTCTGCATCTGTCTATGTAAAGAAATAGTAATTGGCAAAATAATTTGACGAGTAGAAAGTCTTTTTTTTTGCTTTTATAAGGGACTACAAAAACTCTGAAGCTTTGTATTCTTCGAATTTCTTTCATTCAAAACTTGGATCGATCATAAAACTTTTTGAAACTCTAAGCGCGCCGCGCAATTAAGACTTACTTCTGACGTACGTAAGGTCGCAAACTAAGAAATAATTGGTTTCTGTGAATGACAGCAAAAATATTATATTTCTATACTACTGAGGCCTTTGGTCAGATTGAAATTTAAATAAATCAATGGATGGATGGACAGCAAAAACGAAACTTATCAAACTCGTAGCGTTTTTGGTGAAATGGTGTTTACCATCCCTCTTAGTTTAATTTTTCTATTTCTCAATCCAATGCAGAAAATTTCTTCTCGTCCACACGTCCACTAAAAATCGATTGCCATACATACAAAACAGTTACTCTTGCCAAACATATTACATATCACTTTACATCATGAAAATCCTTTTTTCCTTCTTCCTCTTTTCACAGTGAATGTGCTTATTATTCAAAATAATCCAAACGACATTCATTTATCCCCATTACGAGTATACCGGTTAACTGACTCTCTCCAGTCCGCCCATATACCCCACCACTCCCTCTACTTGTAATTTACAAACCGTCTTCGACGAGTACGTACATAGGTACATGCATGCATTACAAACATACCTACATATGAAGCTTCCAAACCAAGCACCACTGCGGAATTCCACAGAAGGCCGGTATTGCAGTTGCATATTAAAATTTCATATGGAATGCCAAGCATTCTACCAAGCTGACTTCAAAATGCATGTAAAATATTTTCGGGTAGATCTCATGCATTTGAATGTGTGTATTGTAGACCGCAGTCGTGAACTGAATGCGGCGATGATTTACTCCTGACCACCCAACACCGCTAACCTCATCATGGGATAATAATTCAATGTCTAGGTATAGACTGTGTAAATTTGGATCGAGGTGGTTACCTTGGGGGACAGTACAGTTTGGATTGGAATAACGATGTTTGAAGTGACCAGCTTTAAATATTCGGTTTCGAAAGTTATTCTGGGAGTGGTGGTCAGTTAGACAACAATCGTTTAATTTGTCCTGGGTGAGTTCTAATATCTAGAGGTAAACAAAATTTTTCAGTTGATGGTGCTTAATACTGAAGTGAAATTCTGCAATGACACGCATTTGTAGCATTAAGTCATACTCCCGTGGTGGGTTATTGGTTTTAATGGGCATTCTTTGGGCCACCGTAGCGGTAGTTTTCCTGCTACTGGAAATCAGGACCTAGTTACAAAGTTCAGATTTGAATGGATTTACTACTGATGATCCTGCAAGACGTAGAAAATAACAACGAACTTCAAGTTTGCACGCGATGTGTAAGGTCCCTCTACAGACCACGGGCAGCCGAACAACTTGCAGAAACCCTAGACTGCTACAAGGCAGATATCATCGCCATCCAAGAAGTTTGATGGGATGGTAGGGCAGAAGAAGGATGAAAAATTGCGATATCAATCACAGTTATGCCAGTTGCGCCTTGCAGATTATTTTCAATATGCATACTTTGAAGTGTTGACTACTTTAATCAATATTAAATCATGGATAGTGCTAGGAGTACTAATTAATTTAACAAAATTATAAGAAAATTGCATATTCCAATTTGGACTCCACATTAAAATCCTACTTTTAAGTGAAGCCCTTTGGAAGTGGAATTTTTTTTTAGTACGATCTTTGAGCATAGCATACAAAAATTGCAGTCATTTGCATGTCCTAAATTTGTTCTGTTATAGTTAGGGAATCAATTCTTGTTAAGAAAATGAAAAAACCAACTGCATTCACGCGCCCATTTACATATTTCTTACTAATTCTCTTAGAATCATCCACGCCCGTCCCAGGATTAGAGATTTTCGAAGTATGGCTCCAAAACAAATCTTTAAAGAAGAACGATTTGTGTTTGCATCTAGTGGAATATATTTATATCTAAAGAGACAAGCTTAAAGAAAATTCTGCCAACGAAATTTTGGAAAAACTTAATAAAAATATCCAGTTTCGTTGGAAAAAGTGCAAGTGCAATCCAAATACATTCAAGACAACAAATTGTGAATGGTTGATCTCTTGTCTTGACTTTAATAAGGAAGAGAGTGTACCTGGATCAAGTTCTCAGAAACTTGTTACTCATCCAAGTTCCCCTAAAAGAGCCTATAGGTATGGACGAACTTACAAGTTTCAGAAAACAGCGCAGGTCCATCACAGAAGCATAAAATCGTAACGTCATGATTTACCCTTCTTGGAACCAAATTTTAGAAGCCAATTGAAAATGTTTCCCTGAACTTGAAGTAACCATAAACAACGCTTTTCAAAAGAAGGGAATGAAATGCCCATGACATCAGTCGGAAAGCTTCTAGCGATACTGTTATAACTGAGATCCTGGAAATGACAAAAGAAGAAACGCAAGCAATGAAATTCCAAGCAAGCAACGCAAGCGAGGCCAAATGCTAGAATTTGGCTTTATGTCACTTTTACAAAGCATAATTTTCGCTTGTGTTGTAGAAAAGAGTAAATGCATATGACGCCGAGGGTCACCCAGTCGAAGGATCTATGCAATTGCTCCTAGGGCATTTATTCCACGCGTACTACAGAGACAGGTCAGCCGAGACAGCCTTACATTCGTACGTGCGCATCATTGAAAGATCTCTGAGCATTAAGAAATACATCACACAGTGGTCTTTCTTAACTTTGAGCTCCCTTAAAGCAGGACCAATCCCGGATTTGGAAGTCGGAAAGTTGACTCACTGCTCGGAGTATTAAGCAATCAACTGCTGACAGGGAGGATTATTAACACACAGCCTACCAGTCGTGGTGCATCGAAAGGCGATGTCTTGTCCTCTCTTTTCTGGAATCTGATATCAATGCGCTAATAGTAGACCTAGAAAGGACAGCATGCAAAATGGTTGTTTATACATTTGATGATGCTATTACAGCCTGGGTAAACATTCGAATAATCTACTAAGTAGCGTTTTTCAGGCGGAAATCATGGGGATCAAGGAAGCCTAGTTATAGGTGAAATATAATACAATATCTGTCAACGCCGTGGCTCAATTGGTTAGTGCGTTGAATCGCTGAGCATGAGGTTCGAGGTTCGAATCCCAGAGAACACCAAAAAGTTTTCACGGTCCCACCTCTTGCGAATGTCTGACAAACGTCCGAGAGTAATAACTGTCAAGAGAAAGCTTCTCAATTTGCCTTTCGGATATGGCTCTAAACTGTAGGTCCCTTCCATTTGTGTGAAAAATATAACACGCACAACACGAATGGTCGCGAGAAGCTAGGCCCTGGACCACATACGGTCCGTTGCGCCAAGAATTTGTAATTTGTATTTGTATCTGTCAATGATATAAGCATCTTCAGTGACAGTTAACCAAGTTCCTGGAAGCGGGATCTTTTACTTCAAAGGCCGCTTTAAACTGCCGTTCGTCTCTGGAGATTACGGAGCATTTCAACTTTCACCTCTACTGACTGTCTGGACATAAAGAAATTCCGGGAAACTGCAAGGCTGACGAGCTCACCAGAAGGGATACCACTCTTAAGAGTAAACGTCTACTCAAGCTAAACGCTTTCAGCAGGATCAACCACAGATAGAAGTAGTTGCAGGAATGAAAAGAGGAGAAAATCACCCTCCATTTCATTTACATTTGTCCAGCCCTGACCCGAAGAAGACTGCTCCATTTTTCTTCAATGACCTTAGTGAACTGGCGTCCCTAGACATCATAAGCTTTCCTCACTTCATTGAAAGTGAAAATAAAACTCATTTGTAAACACAGCAACTAGGGCAGTTTTCCTTAAAAAGACCAAATAAAGTTCAGGTGATGAAACTCCTTGTCTGATTTAAACAACTAACGGGTATTTACATACCCGGTAGGAGTAATCCTTGGAAAGGAAATTAAGTAAAACCTCTGTTCTAGATACCGCAAACGAAAAGGAACGAAAACTGTTGTAGAAAACCTTTGAATCAAAAACGTACCAAATTTGTTGCAAGCATCTGTCGGATAAATTAACAGCAAGATATAAAGTGAAAAGATGCAGATTCCTTTTGGAAAATGATGGATTTTTTCATCTGAAAGTAATGTGTACGATTGTGTAGATATTTCTGTTCTTGTAGCCAGCTCCAATCAGGGGTATTTTGCTTTGAGTGTGCAGACAACGAATAAGGGGCGGAAATCGATAGCTTTCAGGGGGGTTATTGGTACCTATGAGTTTATGATGCAGTTGAAAAACAGAACAAGATGCATGACAACATTAGTTTAAGGAATTTTGGGTATAAAATCGAATTACTCGTGTCTGAAAGCGAAGGAACATTTCCACACCATTTGAATTAGTTTAATGATATAAAATCTCCTCAGTTTTTACTCTTATCTTTATTTTACGTGCTAAGAATAGATAATGCTCAAAACACAACAGCGCTTTGGTACTGGCGTTGAGGAGCGTTTAAAGTTAAAACACAGAAGTCCAATTTACATTATATCGAGAGATACCGAGAGATACCGAATCAGACCACAGTTATGGGTCCCTATTCGTCTCTCTTCTACGATCCATTTTAGCCTGAGAGACTCTCCGGATTTCTCCACAGTTCTTCTCTGGCTTTGATTTCTCGTGTCAACGCTAGCATCTATTTAACAGAAATCTGGTTCATCTTCTGGGTTTCTACCCAGTGGCGTCCCAAGAGATCTCTTCTTCTGCTAACAGGTATGATCCTCCAGAAGACCCATCTTCTTTAGGTGATACCCGAAATTTCCTGACCTGTAGATAACGCTGCCACCCATTTCAGTGCTTAGAACTTACCTATAAGTAACCGCTAACCACCTTCTCTGGAGTTCCGCCGCGGTCCAATTGTTAATCCAGTTGTGCTCCACCATTCCTCTGCCAATTGCAGCAAATGGTTCCGGACCAGAGAACTCCGTGGTTGACCCTTGCCCCGCTATAGAGTCCGGCCTTTCATTACCATCGGTCCCTACGTGTCCTGTCACACAGAGCAGTGTCACCTCATTTCGAGATGAGGCCTTTTTGAGTTTATGAACACATTGCATCGCCAGGGATGTATTTATAATATCTGTTTGCTCCATGCGTCTAATCACTGATTTTTTGTCCAGTGCTATAGTAATATTTTTATCAAAAACTTGACCTTCTATCAGGTGATCCAGCGCATGTAACAGTGCAATCATGTCGGCTTGATAGACTGAGGTATTTGAGGTATATTGGACCAATAGGTCCAATAGGAGTTGTTACAATGTCGCTTTGCTTTGGGACTTCATATTTGGCATTCGTCGGCTCTAACTGTAGGTCCCTTCCATTTGTGTGAAAAAATATAACACGCGCAAGCGGTATGGAAGCTAGGCCCTGAACCACATACGTTCTATTGCTCCAAGTATTTGTATTTTTTGTTCGTGTCATTCAAATACGTACGTTAATTTAACCGACTCCTTACATGTGTAGAGTATTCGCCTGAGAAACATTACCTTCGGTCCGGTGCAAATTGCTATTTGTTCAGGCGGTTTTTCTCGACGTCTTGAACACGGAAGATGCCGACCTGACATGATGCAGGTTGATTTGAGCTTTAGCTGTCTTCCTTTTCTAGTTTGAGAGATCATCATTTTTGACCTGGTGGCCCAGGTTGCTATGCTATGCAGTAACGCCTCTTCCTCGGAATTTTTTCGTTCCGCACTCTCCCAGATGATAGTGGATAGTGGCCTCTTTCTTGTGGGTCTCCTTTTTCGTTATTTTTGGTTGGTGCCCTTGACTTAGGTGGGGGGTATACGTTCCTTGGGCGATTTCCTGAGGATTCGCTGTGTTTGTATTTTCGGCGACTTTACGGCCACCAGTCTCTATTAAGCCTTAAATTTTAGTGTTTTGGTCTAGTGTTGATATGCTCCTTCTCTCCTTTGTAGTCTTCTGTTATTTCGGCCGCATTTGTGGGGTTCTCCACGAATTTAAGGTGCCTCTTATTATGTTTCAGACTATAGTGGACGATCTCGAAGCCCAGCTATTTCACCCCGTTTGTTTTTCAGCTGGTAGGCTGATTTGGGGTCATGGGCTCGAGTGGGTTTCATTACAGCTGCTCTTAAGGGGTCTGTTCAGCACTCTCCAGTCCTTCATAAGGCCCAGAATGTGCTGTGTTGGCGAAAAGTGTCTGATTTCATTACAAGGAACTTCATCCTCATCTACAGCCTTCAATCGAGCATCTTTCCAAGGCATCATTTTGGTCAAATTTGCCCAGAGCCAGTCCCCCGTAGTTTGGTCTCTCCAAGTAAAGAGAAGACAGCCTGGTTTATGGGTGCAGTTGACGAACTGCAGTTATACGAAAGCATTTACATATGTAGAGTACATCATATCCGCCTATCCCTCTTTCTAAAGAAGATGTTTTGCATTACACCAAAAATCATAAAGGAATCCCATCTAAGTGTATAATTAGGGACGAGACTGAGAAAGTTACCTTTGATGTTTAAATTTTAAAAGGCTTGCCTTTTCCCCATTTGAACGATATATCTCCATTTATCCTACATACATATGTATATGAAGCTGTAACAGTTACATACAAGTATGGTTATCCATAACGTTTTGCCGGGAGGAAACTTCAAGGAAGCAGGCATCAAAGATTTTCTGTCAGATCATTTAGCACCTTAGAGAGAGGATAATGGTCCCGGAATTAGGTACGTGGATATGTGTTTGCCTCCACTAAATACTCTTCTCAAATTGTCTCAGACCATGCCCACCTTTAATGTGCGAGACGTTACGGCACAAACATACGTGTGCGGTACGTCTATGTATCTCTAACATCTGTATATATCGTATTTGAAACTAGCTGTAGTAGGTACCTATGCTTGCCGCTTTGGCTTTAAGGAGGAAAGTGTTTAATGGCAGCAATTAGTTGCGAATATTAAATGCAATTTGCCCGGTAATTTTCGCATATTGTATGTACATTTACCGTTATTTATCACTGTCATTAGCACCGCAACTAATTGTTTCCATTTCGGTATGAGTGTATGTAAGTATTTGTGTTAGCAAAATAAATGTCTGTACTGGGTATAAATAATTTTGCAACCATAGAGGAAGGATTTGCTTTCACAACCTTCAAAAACAATTCAAAAACAAATGCTTCGGTCCGTTCACAGCTCTCACCTGGTCGAGTCATGGATGTTGATGGCGGCACAAGGAAGCCTTTGAATGAGAATTAGATTGGAAGTGGCAGCCATTTATTAGATCAATGTGGTGAACATGGACACATGTACTGGAATTGGCAGTCCTTTGTTAGGTATTGAAATTTTTATGAAGCACAAATACTATGAGGTTCTATTTTTTTTTTTTTTTTGGAATAGGATGTGATATTTTGTCCATCCTATTAAAAATATAAGCTCGTGTTGAAACAATGTATCAAACTTCTTGAGACCGATAAAAAGAATGGAGAGTCCAACAGCAGCGATAACAAAGTTTCCCAGATACAGGGTGCCCCCTGGTTATAATGCAAGCTTATGACATTAACTTTTTATTGAAACCTTTTTTATTCGAAGATCGATTCATTGCTTTAACGCTGCTCTCGATGAAGCGCTTTTACACCGTCTAATTTTAGGTAAGTTTTTGGAGCAGTGGTGGCCGTACGTCCTCTGGGACGTTTTGGGAGACCTTCCCGCTCGAGTGGAGCAATGGCTAGCTCTCGAGTCCGTTCCATGTTTAGGCCATCTCTCAAGAGCTTCTTAAGACGCTTACGTCCAGCTCCTGATAGGACATATACTTCAGCAAAAAACAGAATTTTTTAACCAAGAAAAACATAATTCCTTAAGATAAATGGAACGTATTTTAAACAATATGCAAACCGTTATAATCTTATGAGGGTAGTATGCGAATATACATATGTATTATGCTTCCTTGAAATAAAGCAACTTATGCTCTACCCATCGATACTGGCGTTGAAAACGTACATGTGAGATCTACGCCTACGTTACTGTATAAATTTTGACTTGAATCCATTAGGGGTCAAATATGACAGTCTTATCCTTACTTTCCTGGAATGTCCCTGTGGTTCGGCACCCAAATAAAGTGGATATTGAATTGTTAAGCTATCTCGTTAAGAGACAGGCGACAATTTAGGGCAGTTTGAGAGTTGTCGGTGTCTTCTAGGAGGAAGTTTATCGCTAAGAATGGAGGAGTGTCCAGTAGACCACAGAGATATGCCCTTAATGCAGGTGGCAGCATAAGCCACCTCTTTGCTATAGAGATCAAAGGGTGGCAGGAAGAACAGCACTTCTAGAGCAGCTGTTGGTGAAGTTCTTAGAGATCCACTTAGACTTAGACAGCCATCCTTTTATACACCCGGAGAGTAATGAATCCGAAGCCGTAGCGAATGCGGCCCTCAGTTTCTGTCAGAGGGCGCAGAGACTCCTTGTTGATCACTATTACCGCGCTCCGGGTGCCTAACTTTGTTTCTTCAAACTTTCAATTATGCGTCGAACGCTGAGGGTTGCAAACTTTAATAATTTTAAGAATGTGGGAGGGGTTGGAGGATTCATTAAGTATCCAAACAGATCGTAGGCATGCTAGGGATCTGATCCCTACTAACTAACTCTAGTTAAGCCCACTTCCACATTTCGCGTGGTTCGGCCACGGCTTTCTTGAAGAGATCAACTTATCTCTGGTCAGAGCAAGCTATAATCTTCACATGGCCCTGATGCCATTCACATTGCAACGAGGATCTGGGTGGTTCTCCAGGGTTTATTGAAGTTGGCTGCCAACCTAACTTCCACTCTCTTCCACTTCGCAGGCGGATACTGTAATCGGCATTACTCCTATCAATGATTGCCATCATGAAGTTGCCTGTGACCACTTCACTGAAAGGTTTGCGCGGTTTCGCAGACGAGAAGCAACTGCTGCAGTTGACCTTCAATCTTTTAGGGTCCGTAGAGGATTCCTCTGGCGACCTTTATCGCTTGGACGTCAAGTCCTTGCCAGAGGGTTCAGGAATAGGAAGAAAATCTTCGTTGCCCAGGTCAGCGCTTCCTTTTTTGAAGACCTCGTTCTATGGACTTCTAGCCGGTTGAATTAGAGCATCGGATGGTAAGGTTTCGTATTATGTTTTAGATTTTTATTAAGATCCATGTCTGTGCGTGTGAGTCTGTGCAGAGATCCGCAGTACACAGATAAGGCTGGCTAATCCGGAGGCCGCCAGGTATCCGAATACTCCGTTCGAGACTGATCTATTTTTGGGATGAGCCCCCAGCCACGTTGATCCTCGGCACAGGTCATATGACACCTTTACACTTTATTTTATTTGCTTCTTCTTTTAATTGGGGGTTTTTGTCGTATTTTTCAACATTGTGGTGAGGAGGTTAGGTTAGGTTAGGGATGTGGGTATGTAGGAAATGGCTGCAGAACGCTATCTCGCTAATTCGTCAGCTTTCTCGTTACCTGGTATACCTTCATGTGCATGGACTCAGCAGAGCGTTACCTTGTGCTGTGTTTCAAGAACCTTAAGCTCTTCTCGACAGCACTTCACAAGTTTCGTTTTAATTTCTGTAGCAGTTATTGCTTTTATAGTTGCCTGGCTGTCAATAAAGAAGGTGATACCCTCTTGTGGTATTGCCCTTACTGCAGACTCACGGACGGCTGTTGTCACTGCCAAGACCTCCGCTTGGAAAACGCTGCTATGGTCTGGGAGGCGTATTGATTTCGATATTCCTAGCGATTCGGAGAAGATGCCTGACCCTACGCCAGTGTCCATTTTAGACCCGTGGCAATGGATTGCGCATTTGTTATCTTACCTCTTAATTACTCCTCCCTGCTAGGATAGGCGCTTGAGAAAGGTCTATTAAAGTCTAAGTATGGCGTGATGTAATCCGTAATAGGTACGTGGCCAATATACTTCCTAAGGATAGCCGTATGCCCTATTGCATTTGACTTCCATGTTTCTGATGGCGCTTATGGCTGCAGATGTTTTGATGATGATATCTAGAGGAAGCAGGTTAAGAATAGCCTCAAGTCCAGCGGTTGGAGTTGTCCTCATCGCACTGGTGGTCCCCATGCACTTTTTCAATCTTTCAATCTTCGTGACGGCCATTAGGTTAGTGACCTTGTTCACCGCCGGCCACCATACAAATCTGCCGTATGTCAGTATGGGTCTTATTATAGCCTTCTATATCCAAAGAAGTATTTTAGGAGAGGGACCCCAGGTTAGACTTGTTCGCTGAGTGTTGGAGCCAGTATTCTATTGCCTGTTGCCAGTTACACAACGTCGTCTGCATAAGCAGTGATTCTGACGCCTCTGTTTCTGAGCAGCTGTGGGCCTTCGTTAAGAACAATGACCAACAGCAGTGGAGACAGTACCCCGCCCTGAGGAGTTCCCCAGGAGGCGTATGCTACCAGCTTTGTTCCCCCAAGTTCGGTTATTATATGCCTCTCTTCAAGTATGCTGACAATCCAGTGAGGAGCCAGATTGTTCAAGATACGAATTCATATTTGCTTGAGGTCTTAAGATTAGGAAAAAATTTAAATAAAGTCATCTTATATCTCAATATGTTGTTTCTAAAAAAAAAAAACTAATTTCATTCAATTTTCTCTTCAACAATGATTGCTCACAAAGATAAGACCAGCGATAAACTTTTTAATCGCTAATCGTTACAATAACAACAGCACTAAACAAACTCTTTCTTCACAGCAAACAGCTGCCACTTGCACTCGCTTTGTCATTTGTGACAGTTTACTCAAGCTCCACCCAACCTTCAACCCACCGACCGCCGCTACTTTGTATTCATAACACAATTTGACCGCGTTTACTAAATCTCCCTCTTTAAATATTCAAAAGAGCTCATCGCCCACACACCCTTGCCTAGTGACAACCCCTTTTGAGATGGCAATTAAAACTTAACCAAGTAAACTGCCATAAAACCGCAAAGCTAATAACGAGTCAAGTTCGCCAAACGAAGATGACCATCGTCTCTCCGCAAACATCGTGCGGGTAAATTTAACGAACTGGAGATGGACAAAAATAAACCAACTCCCTGGGAGTATTCTTTATGGGATGAAGTGCATTTAAGCCTTTTATAAAATCCAACCAACCCCCAAGAACTACCCAACACAATTCTGGAAAGAAGTTCGCCCTCTAAATGAACGAAAGTCATTGTCGTTCGGTTGACAAAGTCGAGTAATTAAGAAACTCTGACTCCAATAAATATAAATTTGCGTTATAGCAAAGGAGGAAGGAGTATTGCCAGAGAACCCATGGTCAGTTGGCCACCTCTCAAACCCACCTTTTGAGGAACAACAACGACGACGGTCGTCAGTTCGACAAACAAACAACCACAATAGGAGTTCTCTGGTGCCAAAGACGGCTTCTTCTTCAAAGTTTTTTTGTTCTTTGGGTTTGCAGTTATAGAGCTTGGCAGGAGGTGCCGGCCGGTGGGGTTGTGGGTGATTTATTATATCGAATATAAGGGGCGGAAAGGGTTTCGAGATTCCCCGTTTTGTTGCCTGATACAAGGATATTACTTGCTGCCTCTCACTATTCGGGATGGGGTTGGCGGCGTTGGCGGCAAACCCTTCTGGAGTTGTTACCTTATAACTTTTGGCAATTTTCTTGGCGATTTGTTAAACGAATGGATATGTACTCGCAGACTCGGAATTCATAATGGCCGGAGTATAAATTGTGATATCATTAAGGTTGATTTACAGGGGAATGCCTTAGATGGAGGCTATGCGATAAATTTTGGCCAAATATTATTTTAACCGTTATGTAATCTATGATAATAGAACAAAGCAAAATAGAGAACCGTTGTATAGGAGGCCATCATAAATATTCACTTTCACTAATTGTTAGTGTTTTTCTCGTAGCGTAAGGCCATAAAACTTACTAGGTATGAAAAGGCTATATACAAAAGCACACAAAGGTAACAATCTATGGGGAAGGGGAGGATATTATGGTATTTTGTTATTGGATTCTTCAAATGGTGGACTCGTCAAAATTCTGAATGTATGTTCTCAACATGTATTCATTTTACTAAATACTGAAAAAAGGTCACCCCCGAACTCCGCGAACTACCTACAGAGGTACAATTCTTGTCAACATCGCATATAAGATCCTGTCTGTGCAATTATGTAAAAACTTAAAATCGCTCGTCAGCAACCTGAACAACCATCAACATCGAATGGTTTCAGGCCAAGAAAATCCACCATTGACCAAATATTTACACAATGACGGATCTGGGTAAAAACCAAGTAATATAAAATCGATTAAACACTACCTTTTTTTTTATTACAAAATAGCCTATGATAGCATTCAGCATGAGTTGTATAGAGTCATGTCTAGTCTGGGCAACCCTGGCAACTTCGCCCATCTCTGCAGGATTACGATGTAGAACTATCCTTCCATCCTCCATGTCCTCCATCAAGAGTATCATAGAACCGTTTGATGTCTTTTAAACAAGATGACCCGCCAAGACAAAGATTAGGGTTGAGAGTAGAGGTGCAAACGGATTGGTAATCCACAGAATGGTTTTGGCATAGAGAATGTTGATGCAGTTTTTTTTCTGGCTTTTTTTGTTACAGATCTGCTTACATTTTCTCTGGAGACGAAGTTCTATAGCAGTCATCAAATACGAAAGTACATTTGTCCACGCTTGTGTAGACAAATATTTTTGTGTTAACAACGTACATTTGCTCCAGTCTAAGCTCATTCATCTGTTTTTGATCCATCTATCCACCATACATGAGAATCGCTATCAAATGTAGGTTTTTTCTGATCCCAGTTATGAAGGTCTGGGAATCTGACCTTGAAGTTTTCATTGCCGTTACATTTTGGTAGACAGTTGTCCGTTAAGGTAATTTCTCTTAGTTAATTTTAATCGACTGGCTTGGAGTTAGCTTCATCTTCAAATATGAGCTTAGAGACGTTAAACAAGGCTTCTTTCTGTACCTGTGGGAGGTAAAGGATAACTTCCAGCGCTGCAATGGGAGTCATTCTAAAGATGACAATCTGTCTTCTAATTTTTTTAACATAATACTTGACAGAATTGTACGAAATTCACAAGCCAACATTGGAGGTACAATCTTTTCAAAGTCTGCATTAATCTATAGAATACTAGCAGGTACCCGGCATGCGTTACTACGCAGTTGTTCAAATGCAGTTGTGGTGAGAGTATGGAGCTCACAATGTCTCTATCACCTGTAAGTCTTATCGCGCGGTTCTGAACCCTATCTAGAATGTGTAAAACGGTCTTGGGTGCACCAGACCAGATATGGGCGTTGTATTCCAGCTTTGGCGGATGAATGCCTTATAAATTGTGGCCGGATCAGACGGGGTAAAGTATTTATTGCACCGCATAAGGCATCTTAGATATTTTGCAGCATTTTTGGCGACCTAGAATCGCCATCGTTCCAACGAAGATGGTTGTTGATACACATACCGAGAATGGCAAGTCTTTCATTTTTAGCGATGCAAGTACCATACATAGTTTCATAGTGTCATAGTTTCGCTTGAGAGACAGAACACAGCAATGCATTTTGGACGCATTAAATTCCACTCTGTTAGTTGAGCCCCATTTGATTATGCTGTCGGAATTTAATGAGTTTAACATACGTTGCCGTTCCTCTTCTACGGCCGAAGAGCAGGGACGTGGTACTGTCATCAGCGAAGGAATGGATTGGATTAGAGGTTGCAGACATGAGATCATTTCTGAAAATGAGAAAGAGAGTCGGAGAAAAAACTGAGCCCTGGGCGACACCACCATTTATATATGTGGCGAATATCAGACTTGAAGCCTTCTTCTCTTCCTTTTGTTCGGCGAGGTTATGATCAGGAGTACAGGGTACATAAACCTCCCACATTACTGCATTTCTACTGGTCCGCCTGTTGGGTTTCCTGATTCGACCTTTCGGATCACTTCGTTATTGATAAGCGGATAAGCGTGTTTAAGAGAAAGGAGCATAATCTGACGGGTCGAACAAACTTGAAATAGATTGTGAGCTCGTTAAAATCCGGTGGGCATTATATCGTCAAAGTCAGAAGAACTTTCTCACTCATGGTGATCCATAAATCGCCTTGCTCTGCGATATATGTACATACATACCTATGTTGCTGGAAATAGAATTGGATTTTGACAGGGTTTTCCTGAGTGTGGTAAAATTAAAGGATTTTTCTTAAAATTCACATAAAATTCGTCACGAACGTTATCTAAGCTGAGATACGCTGAAGAGTTTTTCGGGAACTACATACAATCGGTAACGTAATCAAATACGGATTTCGCTTCCTGGCTTCCTCCTAACGTTCACTGCGGGCTTATGGAGTATGCCTGGAAATTGGGCATAGTGACAATTGAAGTACACAGAATGGGTTATTAGAGGCCATAACCACAAATTGCAAACTACCAGGAAGCCTATTTATTATCATAAAAACATCTAAAGATCCGCTCTAGATGCTCTGATTCATTAATTTATTGAACGTCAGGAAGTGCTGTATTAAAGTAATTTATTCACTAGAGCTGCAAATAGAGGAGCGCAATAGATCTATAAAGGTCGCAATGCATTCCTTCAAGGCATCTATGTATTTATTTTCTATTTATTTTGACAAGGAGAAGAGCCATTCCACATATGCACTTATGTCTTCGAACGAAGTCGACTTGATACCCAAAAAACTGCAAAATATTTCGTCGTAATATTGGACTCTAAATTAAAAAGTGAAAGGAACCACTATGATAGCCTAGGTGGCACTATATGCATGAAAGGGGATGTCGGGAAATCATGGAGACTTAAACCCAAAGTGATTGATTGGCTGTATCCATGTATGGTAAGATTCTTTACGAACGTTAGGCAGATTCAACGGACTCGTCGCTATATGTGACGAGATAAATTAGATCAACATCAACAGGAGCTCTGAATACAACACTAAATCTACGCCCAATACACACTTATTGTAAAACATCGACAGCAAAAATTGCATTAAAACTTAAGGAACCCATTGTGGACGCAGAGTTCTTATGATCAAGGCTCTATTCTAGATCTGTGTAATATACTAACCTCTAAGCGGAAACGGACTACATCATCCCATCGTCAGAAGACAAACAGAGATACTGTATGAGAATTGCAAACAAAGAAGAATGAGAAAAGTTGTAAGGAAGCTGACGTCTAGTATGAGTCGATAAATACGATTTTGGATTTAAGGATTGCTGCCTCGTTTTTAAGCCGACGTTGTTGCTATAGTAAGTGGACAAATTTCAAAACAATGTTCACAGTTCACAAAAAAACATATTTTTAAAACACACATACATACTACTCGAACATTTCTTAAAATAAATAACCTAAATTTGATTTTTTAATTTTTTGTTTATAAAGTAGTATTTTGGGGGGTCCTCCCTTAGTTTGAATTACTGCTAGAAAACGACTTGTCATAAATGCCACAAGTTTTCTAATCTTTTCGGACGATATATTCGACCATTCCTTAACAAGAATGTTTTTGAGATCGTTTTTGAACTCAAACACAATTTATAAAAGCCAAAACTTTAGAATTTCTGCCGTATGCCTTGGGTGGTTGTTCTGTTGGAAATATCACCCTGATGACAAGCCCAATTTCTTTGCAAAATCAGCAAAATTATCCTTCAGGATCTCGAGATGCATAAAATGATCCATATTTTCGTCAATGAACTTTAGTTTTCTTACCTCAGCCCCCAACATGCACCCTCAAACCGAGACCCCGCCATGATTAACAGTTGGAACAAGATTCTCTGGTCTTAGCTTTCTCCAAACCTTGGCTTTACCATCGCTTCCTAATATATTGAACTTACTTTCATCGCTAAATATCACATTCTGCCAAAAAACAATCATCTTTGTCAGCAAATTCCTTAGCAAAATCACGGGGGGCTATGAATACTTATTTGGCTCACTGTAGGTTTAAGATTACATATGTATGTACATAGGTGTTGATTAAAAGTAGGAAAATAAAAAACATTAGGTATTTTATTTAACATTACGTATTTGAGAATAAGGTACATATGTAGTTTTAAGGCTAATTTTTTAGGTAGCTTGCAAATTTAAAAAAAAAACACGCTCATTCGAAAGTACGTCGAAAGATATACTTTAAGCATTAGGTTTAGCTTAGAGCACCCGCATAGGGTCGGTAACTTAGTATTTCATTAAATTAATTTAGTTAAGCTGGTTTTAAGCACTTTTGTCTAGCATGTAAGAAATAGTGAATTTTAAATAAAAAATGCACTAAAAATGAAAATGAAATGACACAGGAAAGTATGCGTAGAGTTCATCGATGTAGCCAACAAGCGCTGTTGCTAATTATGTAGCTACAAGCATTACAGCCAGATCTCTATAGGCAACCTTCGATACGAAGGTTTACAGTTAAGTTTAATCGTAACGAAACTCATGCAGTTGTATGTCTGCAGTCTGACGGCCAAAACCGCGGTAAGACTGAAAGAAGGTCGATTATGCCATCGAACTTTTACGGCCATGCCTCCATTTAGTCTCGATGAAAGACTACCAGTAGATCGACGGAAACTGATCACCTATACGCGATGCTTGCATTTGAAAGATTCCCAAGAATTCCTGACAGAGTGTACTGGAAGAACCGTAGAACCATGAAAAAGGAGTTGGCGTTCTATACCGATGGTTGGACATTGGCACGGGAGCCGGAGTTTACTACGAAGCCCTAGGAATAAATCACTCCTTTAGAAAAACGACGACTGCAGCGTCTTTAAGGCCGAAGTCACAGCCACCGTACAGGCTACTGAAATTATTCGCGAGAGTAATGTCGTTGGCAGAACGCCGTCTATATAGACAGCCAGGCAGCCGTTACGGCTCTGGACTCCGCTGTAATCAGATCGAGGCTTATGAGATCTGCAAATCACTCTTAAACGAGATATCTAGAGCCAATGCGGTGACCCTCTGCTGGGTACCAGGGCATATGGTTATCGAAGGAAATGAGAGGGCTGACGAGCTTGCTAGGAAGGGGTCGGCGCTGCACTTATCGCGGGCCCTCCCTTTTGGAGTAACCCCAATCTGTTCCTTACGGAAGAATTTAGAAGACGAAGCCACCGGTCGAGCAAACAGACGCTGGGTTCATCTGCAAACATGTGCAACGGCAAGGACGCTATCGCCGGCCTTCAGCAAGAAGAGATCAACCTCTCTGATAAAACTTAGTCGTTGTTTCCGGCATAATTACTGGATATTGTGATATTGGCGTACACGCAGAGCGACTCGGTATACTACATAACGACTTTTGCAGAAGTTGCAGGGACGAAGAAGAAATTGAATCTGTTCGTCACCTGCCGTGTGATTGTCCTGCCGTGTCCCTATCCTATGAGGACTCTCGGAAGTTACTTCTTTTGGTCTTTTCGGAATTCGAGGACCTAGGTAATGTAAAGCTGATGGACCTCCTGAGATTCATATCATTATCTGGGTGGTTCTAACACAATGTTTCCAGGGTTAAATGATTGGGCACAATGGACCTACTTGGTCTAAGTGAGCTGTGACTCTTTATGTCACAAGGTACCCATCTACTTTTACTCAACAGTTTACTCTCAGTTTACTCTCAATCGAACTTCTTGCCACCGTTGTCGCAATCAATTTCATATCGATATGGTGAACCGGAAATCATTTGTTTTGCCCGCGTATATTTGTATATAAACTAAATCAAGAAGACACAAATCGCTAACAGATTTAATTAGTCCATCACCAAGTCATTAACAGATTTCAACGAAACAATTCGATCAGTAGACACTCCGCCAACAGGGAACACACCCCACCGACAGAGTGTACACTTGCTCGGCTTCTAATTGATGGCATCAACAATGACCGAGTCACACCTAGCGCTAGCTGACTGGACGATTAATGACTTCATGAAGCACTTGCCCCCTCCCTATCACTAGCAGGTCATTCAAATCAATTAAATGGATTCGTGTTCTGCCGGAAGCCATGCCACTTTTGTGGCCGGTGCGACCGGCTCATCCTTACGATTAATGGCTCCCGTTCAACATTTTCGCACAGCATTTATCTCCGAAGTAAATGGGCTGAAAGGACAAATTACTACGATTACGCCTCCGAGTAATGGACAAAACAAACGCACCCACATTTTTCAAAAAGAAAAAAAAAACTTACTTACATACATATCCGTACACAGGAAGTCAAACATATGCCTTGAAAGGAACAAGACTGCGTAATCAAATCTCAATGGATGCAGGGTATGGGGCGTTAAATTTAAATGCCAATATTTTTGCCAAATTGAAGTTCCTTGTTCGATTAAAATTCTTCAGCTACCCTAAGGGAGCACTTGTATACGTGACCAATATACAAATTGATTTCTTTTGCTTTTTTCGTCCTCCTATTGCTTGGGAATTTATTTGGAGGAGTAATTCTGTAATTGCAAATTGTGTAAATCGAAGCAGGAAGTCTAAGTCTGGAATCTTATTAGAATGGGAAATAAAATACGGAGAAGACCCAAACAATGGGGCGCCCGATAGGATGGAGGGTGACTTTAATTGACTTTGTCCGAAAAGGATTTCCGGCCGGGGGTTTATGATTAAATCGGATGGATCGAAGATGATTTCAGTTGATGTCACAGGAAGTGAAGTAAGTGCTATGGGTACAGACGTTCAGGTGCGAATTGTACTTATTCTGACCATGAGTGGAAATGGAAATTCATAATTGTTCGCAGAGCTATCTCCATTAATTTGCCTTAAGGATTATAGCACCGCTACAGTGTGGCGTAAAACCAACGATAACTGAAGAAGAGATTCCTTTTGGCTTTGGCTTTTGGCATACTAGATGAAGCGAAGTCATTGATTTGACTGCGTGCTATGGCAGGATTCTTAAATGAGGTTTAAATTTAAAGTAATCAGAAAATCACATACATTTTGACATTCGATATAGTTCGCATGCTAAGAACAATAGAAATATGGTTAAAATGCCAAGGAACATAGTCCGGTTTAGGTACCAGGAAGTGTTGCAGGAAAATGTGAAAAGAAAGCCACTAGAGTATCCACAAAGAGGGTCAGACAAAAATTGAAGAGAGTTCTATGATGATGAAGAAGAAAGTGTTTTTGCTGGAGTAAAAGATGATTCTCTGAGGCCAGTACACTTTAGAAAATTGTCTCACGTTACTTTATTTCACTTGTTTAATAAGTTTCCGACCCGTAAAGAGTTTCTGCCAGATACATGGTAGCATTTCATGCTCGCCAATTCCGGGCACACTGCATCCAGTTATAAAAACCAAGTGCTCTAGCATCCATTACATCTTAATTCAAAAGCAGATGTTCGGTCCTTCTGATCGTTTCGAACCCGGGAGCTGGGAAGATCCTTTGGCTGGAGCGTTTTTGTCCATCAGCTGCATTGGCCTTTTTGACTACATTCACACCTTGGGGTTGCTCGTAGAGCTCGTAGTTGTAGATATCTTCTTTTCCATTTGCTCTCCTCGCATACAGAAATGTCCTGCTAAGTAGACGCATACAGTTTCGGATAACCAATTCGGTTTCAAGACGTGCATGATACCACACATGCCGCGTCTAAACTGGCATCGAATGTCTAATGGAACAATAGGAAGAAGCAATGCATGGGTGCCTGCTTGCTTGACTTGGAGAAGCGTAAAAGGCTCTTAATGTCAATATCCATCAGGTCGCTTGTATCGTTATAATAGGGGGCTCCTAAGTGAAGCTCCTATTCTGGCCAGTTCATCGGCATTACAATTCCCTGGAATGTCTCTATGCCCCGGAACCCAACACAGGTGAATGTTGAACTGCTCAGCCTTCTCCAGAGGTCGATTCCAGTGAATTGATAGCTTCTTAGCTGTATGAAAAGATGCGGCTATCTCTTACAAATATCACGTTTTCTTAAGCCACGATAGGGCTTCTTTGATCGCCATTATTTCCGCCTGGAACACGCTACAGTGATTTAGAGATTTAGAAGACGGAAAGAGAGCTTAAGATTAAGCCTTTCAGAGAAAACACCTGCACCAACTCCATGTTTTTGACCCGTCGGTGTAGAAGTGAATGGATTCATCTTCTAAAAATGCGTCGTCCTCCCAGAGCGATCTGGAAGGGATGGTGCCTATGAAGTTCTTCTCAAAATTTAGACGTGGGAAGGTGTAGTCCGTGTTTTCGGGATAGATTTTGAGTTTATTGAGGATAGAAGCGTGGCCGAACTCTTTTCTTGCGCATTGTTGGGTAGCTTCAAGGCAAACAGCTGCATTCACTGCCATTTGCTTGCTAAATATATCGAAGGGTATCAGATGGAACATAATGTCCAGTGCCGCAGAGGGAGTTGTTCGTAGTGCTCCGCTTATGCACAGACAAGCTCTACGTTGAATCTTACACAGATAGCCGCGATTTATAGCTTTTTCTAAGGCTGCCCACCAGACTATCACCCCGTATGTAAGTATCGGTCTAATGACCGAGATGTAGAGCCAGTAAGTTATTCGAGGTTGTAGTCCCCATTTATTGCCAATGGCCTGAGCCTTCTTGACTCTTTCTTGAATGTAGGGTTTAAAGCTTAGCTTCCTATTCAGGATAGGACCCAGATATTTTGTTTTTTCAGAGAGGGTTAAGCTGATACCGTTAAGAGAGGGAGGGTCGACTGTCGGAATTTTATATTTCCTGGTAAGAGTACCAATTGAGTTTTGTGGGGGTTTACACCCAAGGCACATCGACCCGCCCAATGTGTTAACTTGTTTAAAGTGTTCTGTAGGAGCTCTTTATTTAATTAGGTGCTTTCCTGAGAATGCTATAGCAACATCATCTGCATAAGCAATCGTAGTGCATCCTTCGCCCTCCAGGATTATCAATACTTCGTTGATCACCAAATTTCAAAGAAGCGGGGATAGAACACCTCCTTGCGGAGTACCTCTACTGACAAATCTCCCAGTGGACATCTCACCGTTTAAGTCTGATAGTGCCCAATATGCTTGCTGGGCCGCTAACAGTAGTTTCCTATCAATACTGTTGCATAAGCGGATATCGATGCCGACCATAAATCCACGTATATCGCTCATCGGTTGGCGTAGTTTTTTTATGATGAAATGACGCCCATCACGCAACACAATCTCCAGCTGTTAAATATAACCACAATTGGCTGTCAAGATTCTATTAAAAAAAACGTGTATTAATCTGAAAAAAAAACAGCAAGTGCAGTTTAGCATGTCCTCTTCAGTCCACTTTTTATTTATAACTATAAAAGTGAATCCAACGTCAATCTGAAATGGGCCTTATCATGATAAAACCTCACTCAATTCGTATTAACTAACCTGACATCGCTGGAACAATTCTATCGTATTCATTATCAGGAGACATGTAATAATGTTTCTCATAATTAAGTTTTTACCTCAATGCGATTAATCAATTAATTTATTTAAATTACCAACAACACCGCAGATATTTACATCACTGAAAATAGCTTTAAGTCCTGCCGCCGCATTAAACATATTTTTTACCTCGAATTTCACAAACAAAGTACTGAATAAAGTCCGAAAACCACAACAAAAACATTATCTTGCAATTTCATTTAAATTACCAAACGAAATCAATTTAAATTTTCAAGCCGAACAAAACGCCTGAAAGCCTGTTCAGTGTTCAGGGAGTAAACTGGTAAAATCAATTTCATTCCCAAGTGGCTGGAGAACTCACACTACGTACTTTTACATACTCGTACACCACAGTCCCGCGGCTATGTCGGATTCAATTGAAATAAATAAAATCACAACGTATACAGAAGGCTCAGGCAAAACAAAAATTCCCTTGCAATACTCATAAATAAACATAAGTCGTTGCACGGTACTCCATCTAACCCCAACCACAACCACAATTGACGGCAAAAAAAAAAACACACACACACACCAATAGATAAATGTGTTGCTTCAGAAAAATATACCAGCTCTAGAATTGCCTCCTTTTTGCAATCCTATTGACTGCTATCCATATTTTGTAGCCTGGCAGTAGGATCTTAAAGCCGGCTTCTAAGTATCGGAGAAAATGTTTTCTTCTTCAGCTCGATGGTTATTCATAACCTAGCATCGTAATTTTGTTAGCATTTCCGTAGTGTGAGGGCGAGGTTACCCTTTTTTCGCAAATCCAATCCTATATCCGATGGGAAGTCAGTCGTAGGTAAGTGTAGTAATCCCTAAATACTTTCAATACTGAGTGGGGTGGCGAATTCGCAAGCAGCAGTGGGAACATGTCAGACATTCAAATGCCTTTTACGACATAAGGAACGGATCTATCTATCAAATATTCGAATTGTATCCAAAAGCGCCATGTATGTACGTATAGCAAAATGTATCTAATATTTACATAACTGAAGCAGCAAAATAATATACAGTGAGGCTCAGTTCCATAGAGCTTCCTTGGGAAATTCAGTAGAACAATGTCAAATGTGAAAGCACAGAAAGTACACGAAGCAAAGTAAATTCAACGTTAATTGTACGTTTAGCCAAAAGGGTTAAAAAAAAGCTTGGGGTCTTGTTGGGGTGGCATAATGATTAGACTGCTATTGCTATTTCCAAGCTGAAGCGTAACATGCACCATATGTACCAACTCTCCCTGCCTAATGTCGCATAAGACATCTTATTCAACAAACAGTGCGAAAGCTGTAAGTAAATACTGTGAGGAAGTTTGACGTAGGACGGGTACAATCGCAAGAGATCACCAAATCCTTTTCCGATCGAATCTTCTTAAACTTACTACGACGGCAGCATCAAGTTCGACGACATTGCCAAAAACCTATCAGAGATGCCGCCTCTAACATGCTGGATTTAAGTCGACCACCATAACGACACCTATGGCTTAACGACGATTGCCGGCAAGCACATGCACGCAAAATGGCGCTGCAAAGAAGGTCTTGAGATGTTCGCGAAGAGGAGAGGCAAAAGGAAAAGAAGAAGAAGAAGAATGAGTAGTGTGCGACCGGGGTAATAGAGAGATACTACTTTTTACTTTTTTTGACAATGAATGGGGGAGGAGATACAACGACGAACAGTACGGACTGTGCAGCGAAATCGATTTAGCCAAAGACTGAGGTGGCCTGGTCATGAAGAGTGTATGGAAACTAATGCTCCGGCCCGAAAAATCTTGGAATCCACGGCGCAGAATAGGAAGACCGCCAGTCAAGCGGCACATGCAAGTGGAAGGGGACCGCAATCAACTTGGCGTGTGAAACAAGCTGGCTGCAGACGCTTGTTGGTTGCGAGCCAGGTCCACCCAGGTCTGTAACACCACCTTAAGTGTGAAACAACCTGACTGTACACGCTTGTTGGTCGAGGGCCGTGTCCACCCAGGGTTGAAGTACCACCTTAAGTAATTAAGCCTGTCGACATTCATTGCCGAATTTAAGGTTTGTGTTTGAGGGCCGAGAAAAACACACCACATTGAAGCCGGCATCCCTTTTTGGTAGTGCTGCCAGTCTTCAGTCAGTCTTCAGTGCAAGATGTTAGCGGTATAGGGCCTCGTTGCCTTTGCGGTGTTCGGGATGCATGCGTCTTAACTTTGGTTACAACAAGGCAGAGGTCAGCGTCAATGTTAGGTCATACTGGAAAAGTGCCATTTGATTAATCTGGTTGACGAGATCTTCATGTTCCCTTGGAAATATCGAGATGCTTGAATCATGTAGTAGCTACGACAACGGCTTACCCGTCGCAAAAGCGCTCTCTTTCTCTTTTGGCGCTAAAATCGCCCAGGACTATTTGAACGTAATAACTCGGGCACGGCTCATACATTTAACCTAAGAACTCCTAGAATCTATATCAAGTACTCGTGTAGACATATGTATATCTTCTTCCTTCCTGGACATGTGTGCATATTAGGCTAATGCTGACAGGTTTAGCCCGAATACGAATCGTAGTTAGGCCCTCGTTCAGATACCTAAATCTCAAGATTTCTTACCTAAGTCTGCTTCCAATGACCAATCCCTAGGTACCGCCGTAGAAGATGTCGCAAATTTTTTATTCCCTTTTTGTGGACCCATCCGAGGCTCATTGTTTTTCACAACCACCATTCTTTTGTGTGACTTGATCGATGGGGTCAGATATACCGATCTGGGCACTCAGCTGATCGAAAAATTTAACCATATACAGGTAGCTTTCCCTATTGGAGTACTAAAAAGGAACATAAGGTCTAAAGCAAGAGCAAATATAAACACCTCCTCGGCAACCAGATGTGACTGGTAAAAAAGGACTAAAGCCCTTTATCAATGACCAGAAAAGAAGTCAGTATCATGGTCGCTAAACTAACTAGACATTGACCGATAGGTAAAATGTTCGCCAGACTAGGTATCAATTCACCTGATTACTGCTGTGTGATTGCCCCAATCTTCAAATCGTCGCTTCAGCTACATGGGGAGCAAGAGCAGGACGATCTGGCGGAAGTTACACTCTGGAACTTGATACGATTCGTCAAAAGTACAGGCTGGTTTGTTTTAAAACCAACCTACATATAGTAGACAACAAAATTTGAGGCGGTACTAAAAGGCCACCGTACAAGCATCCTCTAAGTTGCACTTCCATCATACCATACTATACCACCATAACATCCTGAAATGTTCGAAGCTGGCGAATATATTATGTGTGAATGTCATGTTATTCTTCTTCTTGTTCTTTTCTTTTGTTTGACGAGGTTATGATCAGGATTATAAGGATCATAACTCTCTCACTTAACTGCATCCCCACTGGTCCGCCTGTGGGGTTCGCGAATTTCATGATATTGCTCGTACCAAATTCAAATACTTTCAGAAAGTATTCAGTGCTCCATCTAACGTTAGCTAAAAAGGCGTCTTTCGAGAACTTAATTTTAGCTGGGCACCGATAGCGTCGGTGTGCTCCATTGGTTTTTTCTGGAGCTTTTACAAAATTCTATAATCGTCTCGACGTAGTTTGCAATTACATTTCTGCGAGTGTCTACCTGAGAGGGGATACCAAAATAAAGATTGACATATACCCATGTCCCCGACTGTATAATTTTTTTTTAAGTGTTTCCTCTCAGTAATATTTTGAGATACATATTTTTACCTCCGGAAAAGCAAGCTACGTACATACACAAATACGGATACACATCGCTGTGAGCTACCAAACAGAGATACAAATTTCTACAGATCCCAATGAAGGTGTTTGTACTTCAAAAAAGATTTTCCAATCGAACACCTCACATGAATCCAGAGTACGGGAGAGGGAGACAGAAAGCATAGGTTTCCTAAGAACCGGAAACGAAAAACTTCAATTCCACAATTGGGTTTAAGGGTGCTTACTTATTTTTTTTTTCTATTTCGGGATACACCACAAAATGCATGCAACCGACAGAGTAGATATGCCATAAATAGACTCTCGTGCTTGGAAAGGAAAATACTACGAAGGCTTGAAATCTCTACCACTTTCAGACATTTCACATAAAACAGGAAAAAGCAACACCACCACCCCCACCGCATCAAAGGGGCTGTGAACACGTACTATTGGAATAGACACTTACGACGTGAGCACTTAACCCGACCGATATTTAATCGAGAGTGGGAACGGGCCGGTAACACAAGTTGGGCGGTGTACTCGTACCTAGTCTTGGGTTTGTTTACTGCGTTGCATTTGCAGCATTATGTAAAAACGTCCCCATCGAAGGAGGGTGAGGTAAAACTTGGGAATATGAATCTGATTCCGCCGATACCCACTTAAAAGTCGAGCTCAGATATTCTCTGTGCGTGCCTCAGCATCTATTTGCCGTTGGGATACGTAAATCAAGATTTTCCTCGAGTTTATTAGAAACATACGTGTGGAATAGTGTTCCAGACACTTGCTCTTGTTGTTTACTTATTCAACTTTTATTACAAGCCTCTGGTTTCCAATTACGGGTTATACATTCATTCACTTTGTAGGGCGGGTTAGTATGCGAGTATACACATGTATGTATGTATGTATGTATATCGTAGTCATCCCAGCCGAATTGTAGCGGTGGATTAACGTTGGAGGGCATTCGGTACGAAAGGATGACTTCGATTTTCGGTCCTTTAACGAAATTCCTATTCACACACCCGAGGCCTAAGGTTATAGCGGATGCATTGCACATCGAAAACAAAATCAGAAAATTTCGATCTAAATGGGGAGGGAATTCTTGGAATATTTAAATTTTCGAATTTTGATTTAGGAAACGTTCGGTTCCATTTTTGCTTTCAAAATGGGGATGTTTGGATTATTATCAAAATTTCGTGGTTTGAATGGGAAATCAATTGTGGAAGTTAAGCTGCCTGACTTATGGGAGATAGATGAGGAAAATAGTGTTATAGTGTGTTATAGTGGGAGGTATTTTACGAATACTTGTTTGCAGTAGTCGGAGCTTTCGTGGCTTGAGTAAAGTGCTAAAATCATTGGACTTTTGTATGATGAGCGAGTAATTTTCTTCGCCGCCGTATAGCTTGTTGTAGGTTAGGTTATAGTTGTTGCACTAGATACAACCTGACTTAGATCAGTATGGTCCAGTGTGTTACCGCAGAATCAGAGAAGGATCAGAAATCGTATTCGAAAGTAAGAATATTGCATAAGAGCTGAACTTTGGGAGAAACTTCCTGGACTAAGACAGGTCAAAGAAATTTTCGGGCACTGTATCCGGAGGAGAAGTAAGGTCTGTATAAGCATCAGCAAGAACCGGCTGCGCATCCTGACATTCTTCCTAACGGGTCACTATAGACTTAAGGAGCACCTCAGGAAACTGGGTAGTGAGCAAAGTAGAGACTGCAGATTTTGCGGAGATGTTGAGGAAACCCCAAGGCACCTTCTAAAAGAATGTGGAGCAGTGATCCAGAAAAGAAAAAAACGCCTGGATGCCTATCAGCTGTTAGAAGATCTATAATTGTTAGATCCACTTCAGATACTCCGATTCATCAAGGAAATCGGACTGCAGGAGGTGCCCTATGTCGAGTATTTCATCGACTAGAGCTCCAAGTCGGGGTAGCACTATTGATCTATAAAGGTCGCAGTGCGCAAATAACCCTAGCAATCTACAAACTACCGCAGAATCAAAATCTCTAAGGAGCTACTCACTGAACCAAAAGGATCTATTACCAAAGGAGATTTCTAATGTTTGCATTAGCTGGTTCGCCGAGGTTGTTGAAGAAGAATGGTCATAAATGTAGTTTTTTTTCGAGCGGATAGAGCTTCGCACTATGATTTCTTTCTCCTCTTTATCCATGCAGCCTCTATAGAAGTCATTTGCCTGCGCCTGCCAATACTGCATTGCACTGTAACCACCCTTACTATACTTGAAATGAACGCCATTTTTTGTCTAATAAGACAGTTGGATAGTTTCTGATCCAGCTTAGGCCATACCTGTCTAGTGATGAGGCATGTAGTGCTATCTGCCCATCTGCAATAGGTTAAGTTGATAGTGCTGAGCTCGAGTAGTTTAACTGAAGCGATAGGCATACCGATATTCGCCTTGTCTGGCAAAAGCGACAGCGTGGTACCCTGCCTGGTTAGCTCGCCGGCAATGCAATTCCTGGAATATCTCTGTCATCCGGCACTCAAATGAGGTGAATAGATCCCTACTCCTGATTATCTTTTAGATGTACCTACATACGTATATACATTAAAGCGCATGGATTCCTTTTGTGGCCCAAGATCCCCCTGCCAGTTTAGTTTGGAGGGGACTCGGCATTTGTCAAACACATTTTGTGGAAGGGTATAATCGGTGTCTTGCAGAAGGTATTGAGAATAGGGAGGGTCCAGTACGTAGACTAAACCACTGAGATATGGCCCTCATGCCAGTGGCTTGCACACCTTGCTACTTATTTACTGTAGAAGTCTAACAGTGGCAAGTGGAACAGGATATCTAGAGCAGCTGTTCATAGAGCTCAAAAAAGAGCCAAATGGTCTGCCAAGTCAAGAAAAATCGTACACTAAGTGCTCCAAAAATAGCTACTGAGGTGAAGGCCGAGATTGGAAAAATAATATCTGATGATACGGCGCGTTATGTTCTCCACCAAGTCGGTTATCATGGTTGCGTGGCTCGTAAAAAGCCTTAAGGTAAATAAGAGGAAGTGCCTGGAATACGCCAAAAGCATAAAAACCATGATGAGCAGTTCTGGAAAAGAGTTGTTTTCACTGACGAAAGCAAATTTCATATTTTCCAATCAGATAGCAAAGTTCTTGTGTGGATAAAGCCAAATGCTGAAATGGGTGAAAAAACCTAAAAGCGACAGTTAAACACGGTGGAGGTTCCCTTGTGGTATGGGGGTGCATGAGTGCCAATGGAGTGGGTGAATTGTGTGTTTTTGAAGAAACTATGGATCACAGATTTTATATAAACATATTAAAGACTCATCTCCAAAAAAGTGTAGATAAAATGGGCATTGATAGTTCTTATATGTATAGTCATGCAGGACAATGACCCAAAGCACACTGCATGGAATACAAGAATGTGGCTCCTGTACAATATGCCTACTTATATGGAAACTCCACCGCAGTCACCAGACATCAACCAAATAGATCATCTCTAGGATGTCTTGGAAAAAAAAAATCAGGACCAGGTAAATGTCTAACAAAACAGATTTAAGGAAAGCACTCGAGGAGGAATGGGCTTGGTTATGGTTACGGTTATGGTTAGAGGAACGCGCACCTGAAGGTGCTTTCACGGGGGCCATTTGGTCCATTGTGTTTCCCTTTTAAATAGTGGTACCATAACTGAATTCTGTCGGTTGGTATGGTTAAACCAGCTTCTACTCTTTACGAAACACATCATGTTCCAGAGTGGGAGTTCCACCAGGTCCTCTAGTTCCTCGAATAGTCTGTTTCCCATCTGGTGGAAGCGACGGATTTGGAGGCTGGGGCAGTCGCAAAGTAGGTGTTTGATGGTTTCTGTTTCTTCTGTATCATGGTAGCTTCTGCAATAGTCAGGTGAGTTGATAGCCAGTCTGACGGCCATTGCACCTATCGGACAGTGTCCCGTTAGTACTCCTGTGATCAAGCTGATTTCCTTTTTGTTCATAGATAAAAGGCCCTTAGTATTGGCCATAAACTGCGAGATATGACGCAGTCTCCTCTAGTTATCCAGGAAGAGTTGATCATTTCTCTTGTTTTAAGGTCTATTTTTCTTTTCAATACTTCAATAGGAATGGCTATTGATGTCTGGGTGAAATCCTCATTTAATGCTGACCCTTTCCGTGCAAGTTCATCTGCTGCTTCGTTTCCTTCTATACTCCTATGTTCGGGAACCCAACAGAGAGTGACTTCGTGAGTGTTGCATATTCTATTTATAGTTTTCCGGCATGTTGCAACTGTTTTTGATCTGTGTCTGTGAACTGTGTCGCTGTCCAGTGCCTTGAGTGCTGCTTGACTGTCCACGAAGATTGTAATCCTGGATGGATTTAGTACCTTATCGTGTATCGTCTGTGCTGCTTTTTCAATGGCGAAGACTTCGTCTTGGAAGATACTACAGTCGTCCTGGAGTTTGTATGAATCGTTGATGTTAAGTGATCCACAGAAAACTCCAGCGCCGGTTCCTATGTCCATTTTAGACCCGTCAGTGTAGAGTTGAAGATCCTGTACATTGATTAATGTGTTGGATTCCCACTCCTGTCTTTCGGGAATAAGAACGGAGTATTTCTTGTAAAAGTCACTGAATGGTACTACATAGTCCGTTGCTCTTTCGGGATCAATTGATCTATATCTGTGAAGAATAGATCCGTGTCCATAGGAGTTATGCTTCCAAGTGCTAGATTGTCTAAGACGGATCGCGCTTTTGGCAGCTGTACTACGTATGAACTCAGCCAGTGGAGGAAGATTTAGCATATAATACTACGTATTATAGTTCACTAGTTGATAGAGTAATAAAATAAAACGCATCAAAAAATGAAGTCAAAACTCAAGTACATACCCATATGGAGAAAACTGTGAAGCTCATTTTAAGCAATTTTCTTAATAAAAACTATAAAAAATAGGGATGTAACGATTCCGAATCCGATACCGATATGTCCAGCCGATATCAGACAGTTTAAAAAGCGGACAAAGCGACGGCAACACGAGAGTTTTTGCTGAGCATTGTATTTTTTCGCGCCTGATTCACCTCGCCGCGCATGACGTTTCGCCATCTCACTCTCACTCGTTCCTAAACAAAAATTCTTTCCGATATCAAACAGTTCGAAAAACGCGCGAAACTACGTGGCAATACGGCAGTGTTTGCTGAGCATTGTTTTTTTTCTCGCCTGGTTCACTTCGCCTGTCGGTTTTGTCAGTCTAAGTAGGAAACCGTTGCTAGATTGACAACATAAATTCGCGCGCGCTTTATTAAAAAATTTCGTTGGATATTTGATTTATTATCTACTAAGCTATCGATATCGGTATCGGTATCGCCGATTTTTTACTACAGTAATCGGTATCGGTATCGTATCGGCCAAACTATGTGTTGTTCCATCCCTAGTTAAAAACATAGGCACGTGAGTAGGATTTAATTTAGAGGACAAAATGCATTATTTATCAATTGGAAATACTAAGATACTAAGAGTAAACACTTAGAGAGCGTAGTGTTCTGTGTACTCTGTGATGGAAACATGAAAAAAGAAGATCTAAAAAAAGTGACAACTCAAATTTTAAAAAATTAATGTGCAATATGCCTAAGTCTGATTCGTCGTCATTTTTGTAGACCTTAATTGTGATTCGGTTACTCTGTCTCTCTTATCAATACACGTGACACCAAATCTCTACCTTTTAATGACGAAATCAAAACAAAAGTGGACAGAAGTGATTACCATTAACTACTAGTTTCAACATCTCCCATCATTTGTACAGTCGGCTGTCGAAAGTCAAAAGTAAAAAAAGGAATACAAAATTAAATTTCCACAATGAATCCGACAATAATTTCATTACATTTTCGCGCATTTATGTAATTAAGTTACCTCCAATTGTATTTCTTTGATAAATGATAAATAAATTAATTGTCACATTAATGAAGTGGTGACCTACTACCCTACTTCATTCCCCACGTAAATAAAAAATAAAATTAACAACACAGCAGCTTCAAGCTGCACCACGAATTTCATTGAAGTTCCCACGGGGGGTGAACAACCCTTACCACACCAGTTACACCAAACCTCGGGCAACACCACTGGCGTTGATTTTGCTCTACTTTCAGATGCTGTTCGTACGTTCGAAAACATTCAATCCTATTTTCAATTAGTTCGGTAAATTGGCCGTGTGTGGACTTTTTCATGTTCCGGCCAACAAAACAAACACAACTCATGGTTCTGTGGAATGGAATACAGTTAAATGAATAAAAATTAAAAAAAACAAACAAACAAAAACCCCTTTCAAAACATAAAATCAGAATTTTTAATGGTTCGGAAATGAAGTTAAGTCCCTTAACCATTCGACTGAGGGTGATTCTCACCAACTGAACAAAACAGTCAGCTTCGGGTGGTAGTTGGAGGGTGCATATCCACAGACATCTGTACATATATACTAGTATAATGTTTGTAGATAGCCATTACATGGCGCATTTAGTAAACGTGACTACCGAAAACAAGAAATAGAGCATTACGAGTGAAATACCTACGTATCCACGAGTGTCATATGCTATTACCGCCCACTGTATGCCACCCATCATCTCTTCTATCTGTGTGCGTCAGTTGCATTTGATCCCAGTGCAGCGATTACTTTTGTTCAACATCATTGAGTCTAAAAATGGATCCTTTACAAGTTACATTTTTGAATACACACGTTAAACTGAGGAGATTGGTCACAGCAGAAAGTTCTTTTTTTGATTTCCTGTCCTGTACAGGAAACAGTGAGTAAAATGTTTGTTTCTAAGGAATATTGTATTCTGGTCCACAGATTAAGAGGTTCGTGCCACTTGAGCTATTTCATCAACAGTATCGGGTGCGATTTCGTATTGCTTGAAGCAACGTGTTGGGCATCTCTATGTCATTTCCTCAATCCCGGAGTGATATTCACAAACGGTTAATTTTAGCACGCGTGTACCAGGCGAGGCATCTCTTGCAGACTTGCTTTGCAATTTTGCTTCTCAGATATCTAACAGAAGGAGGACGGGTAACCGCGAGATTCCCTCGATGCGATATGTCTGAGGAAAGGTCTTGAAAAAGCAATTGTGGCAGAGAAACCACAGGGCTGTCACTGGTGCCTTCGCTAAAATTGAAACGGAAGTTAACGAATTGCGATCAGAGGTAAATGAGGCCAAAACAAAGTATATGATGTTAACAAGAAGGGAGACACATCATCGGCGAATTGGACAGCACGTCACAGTTGACAGTTATAATTTTTGGGCAGTAAGGGTCTGTCCTGGTCCTGCTATGTCAGTAATACCTCAACGCTTGCGAATCGTTGTTTTTTCGGGTTGAAAAAGCAATTGAGTAGTAAAGCCTATCCCTTGAAACCAAGGAGATTTTATACAGGCATCCCAGTCCTGCTGTAGCGTGCTGAAACGTGGACTTTTTTGAACACGGATGAAGATATCCTGGGTCGTTTCTAGAGAAAAATTATTCGTAAAATATTCAGTCCCGTTTGCGAGACGGGCTTTGGAGGTGAAATTTAACGACGAACTTTATGAGCTTTACAGGGACATGGACCTATTATAAAAGCTGCGCATCAGTCACCTAAAAGGGTAAGGGCATGTAGAGTGAAGATCTGAAGAAACTTCTAATCCAACCCAGAGGGACAACGCAATAGAGGCCGACCTCGCCTAAGGTGGCGTGCAAAAGCAGAAGAAGACTTCAACTGACTTGCAGAAGAGGCTTGTTGGTTGACGCCCAGGTTCAGCCTAAACTGTAGCGCCACCAAAGTACGTGATTCAGGCAATGCGATACACATTTCGACTTATGTTTGTATGTTCATATGTAGGTACATAGGTTTTTGACTCGTTTTTTATAATCCGCGCGTTCGAAAGGGGGTATGAATACCCTTATGTTGATTATTCAGGGCACGGGCGTTTGGAAAAAGGGGAAAGAGGAACAGAGGAGATACCGGTGCACGTTGGCTTTGAATGTTGTATCGATGAGGAAATACAGAGCCTGGAAGATCATTCCAAATACGTGACGTTCGGCCTATGAACGAATCCCTATATTTGACAGTACGTCCGATGTTGAACTTGAGGGTGAACTGATGTGCATTCGAAGCGTGACGCGTATTGCGGGTGTAATTTTGAAGGGGAGGAATGCAAGTGGCTATTTCATTGGAACATTTTTTGTGGAAAAAGCTATAACATAGGGAAAGACAAGAAACATTTCTGCGATGCTCTAGCGAGTCTATGGAGCTCACAATGTCCCTATCACCTATAAGTTTTAACGCGCGATTCTGGACCCTATCTAGCATGTGCAAAACGGTCTTGGGTGCACCAGACCGGATGTGGGCGTTGTATTCCATCTTTGGGCGGATGAATGCCTTATATATTGAGACCAGATCAGACGGGGTAAAATATCTCTAGCACCGCTTAAGGAATCCTAGATATTTTGCAGCATTTTTGGCGACCTCGAATATGTGATCGTTCCAACGAAGATGGTAAGTCTTTCGGTTTCTGCGATGCAAGTACCATTCATGGATAATGGTTGAGGGTCTTGGTTTCGCTTGAAAGACAGATGGTTTTCACGGCTCTGATGTGAACCAGCGGATTTTTAAGACTTCATTCGTCGGGCTTTCACTCATCTGACAAAATTTTAGTTGCCTAGTCGTCTTCTCCAGCTTTGAAAATAGTTCCACAGCTTTGTTGGATTTAAGCTTTACTTCATTTTAATTGGATTGACGAGATTCTAGTTCATCATCGTTACTGTTGAGAGTGTCATAGTATCTAACTAACTAACTGCTCTCATTGGAAGTTGTACCGTAGAAGTAACATGCTTAAGAATACATGGCGCAACTGGCGGCATGTGGTTCAGGGCGTAGCTTCTCTCGACCATTTGTTTTGTGCGAGTTATATTTTTTCATACAAATGGAAGGGACCAGCCTTCGAACTTCCCGCTCAGGTATCCAACGCACTGACCATTAAGCCAAGGCGCAGTTATAACGTACTCGAAACCAATCCTAGTACGGGCAGGTAGGTAATTTTTCTTGAAAGTTTATTCAAATTATGTGCGTATTCTCTGATACGTGGCAGCTCCAAACACCTTCATTGGTCCAGAAAAATTTCTTTTGAGAAGACAGCAATCCCACTCTAGCCAAATCGTTGGTCAAAGTCAAGAATGGTGAGCTATTTGCGCGGATGTGATTAAATTTTTTCATTGATGCACCTTTTTCAGCGTAAAACCTCACAGAGAAAGATTGCATTTCGCTGCTCACTTTTTCAATTTTGTTTCCTGTTTATCTCCCCAGAATCAACAGGATGTACGAGTACTCGTCCGTTAAAAAAATGGTATCGGCTAGGCTACAGCATAGCGAAGCATTTAACTTGTTGGCATTTTAGTCGTTGCACGTAACGAACATTCATTTTCAGTCCTGAAATGCCGCTCGTTCTACTCATTCCCTCATCTGATTCACAAGTGGTTGGTACCCCCAGCATATGTTGTTAACAATTTTATATCGCCAACAATTTTCAGACGCGTTCCTTTAATTTTTTTTTTTACGCCGGGCTTTCCTGGCCGCTGTAAGCTTTCTCACTGTTAGAGGCGGGTATGCTTTTGCCCCAGTGCACTCTGCATTGGGTTGTTCAATGAATTGTAAGATAAAAAAAAAAAAAACAGAAACAACAACTTCAGGGCGGATATACATATGAATATGTATTTTTTTATTTCGCTCCAGGATTGGAGTTGAAAACACATAAACTGTGCCACCGTGATAAATTTTGCAGGGCGGCGCACTTGTTGTCAACAGTAAAACTGCCGATTATTGCAGATATCGTGTAACAGGGCAATGAATTTTAATTAATTAATTGTCAGATGCACGAGTCTGTGTCTGTGTTTATTAAGGACGATAGGCATTACAATGCATTTGCCCTACCGAGTATAAAAAAAACGGGGTGCGGTGCCTTAATGCCATCCGCTCTGGCATGGCATATATGTATGTACATACCCATGGCCGTGTGTTTATGGACTTAATAATTGATTAACGGAAATTAAATGGGAGCTACACTTCAGATGTGATTGGCAATTTTCAGAGGAGCAGAAAGTTAATTTGCTCTACGTTCGGTGTACAATGTATCCTGTGCCCGATTCTTATGTGTGATTTTAATGCTGTTTCGGTAAAATTTTTGCCGGAATTACCGTCTTTCTGGCTCAGGATAAAATAATCGAAAAGACGAAAGAGGCATGTATGCATTATTATTAAGGATGGAGTTATGAATCTGAACTTCAATGAAGCATACCCGTAGGCCTATTTAATTCACAATATTTTGCTGTATGACGCAAGCTTGCATACATAATATTTACTCATCATTGATGATGAGGCCTGCTTCTGTATATTTTTGTATATATTTCGGTACGAAGCTTTCCTCAAGCTTATTCAGAACCGAACCTACGTATTTTTTTCGTAAGGAGATAATAAGAAATATATTTTCTCACAAAATTTGCAATCTTAAGTCTACAGATCACTTAAGGCTCTTCACCGACCTACTTAAGTCCAGCCACTTGAGGCAGGACAAAGGCCATCAATATCGTCTGCGGAGTCGTGTAACTTTCCAGCTTATTCCTAACCTTCTCGATCCTTCCTCTACCGTTGTGCGCCCCGTGTACTGACCTGCTCTTCTGCCGGATTGAGTGAGTAGGTACCACCGGCGGAAAACTCCAAGACTTTCTTTTTCAAAAAATTAAACAATGAAAAATATAAAAATTTAACAACATTTGATTAGGTAATGGATAATAGCAGCAGCTGCAAAAACAACATCAAAAACAGGAACTAGTGTAACAGTAAAGCAAGCAGCAACAGGAGCTGCCAGTAAGGCACCAACAACAACAGCAGCAACCAAAGCAGCAGCAGCAGGGCACCAAGAAAAGGAAGGTGCAACCTATCAACTCCTTCAAATGTAACTAATAGATACTATAAGCCTATGTAAATTAATGAGGTAAAACAAAGTAAATGCTGCCGATCGGAAGCAATTCCGTCCCACACAGCTTTGGAGAAAATATCACCATCGACAGCAATAATTTTGAGGTAGTGAAGGAGTTTACCTACCTCGGCGCAAACGTAATATCCACAAATGACACCCTGATGGAGATTCGGCGCAGGATTACCCTAGGCAACCATTGCTACTTCGGCCTGTGTAAACAACTTGGGTCCAAACTCCTAACCCGAAGGACAAAAATTATGCTCTACCAAACATTGACACCAAAACGTGTTTTACGGTGCCGAAAGATAGACGATAACCCGGACGGCAGAGCAGATCTTGGGATCCTTCGAAAGAAAGACCCATTCGGTCCTATTTGCGTAAAGGGGAACTGGAGGAGAAGACATAACCGCGAACTCTATGAGCTGTACAAAGATGTGGATGTAGTTCGGAAGGAAAAAATCTGTCGACTACACTGGTTGGGTCACATCAAGCGAATTGACGACAACGCTCCAGCTAAGAGAGTCTTTGAATCCCAGCCCACTGGTTCGAGACGACAAGGAAGACCGAACCTCTGGTTTAAGGACTAAGTGATCGCGGACGCAAGAAATCTAGGTCTCGCCAACTGGAAGCAGCGAGCCCGAAACCGTGAAGGATGGAAGGTAGCAGTTCAGGCTCTGACCCTCCAAGGGTCGCAGGCCTACTAAGTAAGTAAGTAGGTTTTATTTACAAGGTCTTATTTGAAATATAACAACCAAATGCATTAAAAATAAAAATGATGAAAAGCGCTGGATTACTCAGCGGATGGTTCGAGGTTCGAATCACAGAAAACACTAAAAAGTTTTTTTTGTCCAAAATTAATAACTGTCATAAGAAAGTTATACATACACAACACGAATGGTCGCGGAAAGCCATGTTCTGGACCACTTGCGGTCTGTTGCGTCGATATTATTTATATATATGAACTGTACGTAGGTATGAGTATACTTCCATCCTGCATTAGGCCTGGCGCTTAGAGGTAACACAACGGTTTTGAGCTTATTTAACTTCTTAACTAATAGCTCCTGAACGCATACAGCTACAGATTTAATTTTAGCTTTTTAACAGAAAATTAAATAGCAAACAAAAGCAATCATGGATATTTACTGGTAGGAAAATAGGTTCGAATTTCAGGATCTCTTTCATAACGTAAACTTACAGCGGTCGCTAGGCACGATGTTGACGCGTACTCCGACGCGAAGGTCCGATCATTCATTTCCTCTAGCTTCTCGCGATCATTCGTTTGGTGTGCTATATTTTTTTCAAATTGAAAGGACCTGCAGATCCATATCCAAAAGGCTTTTTTAGAAGCTCTCTCTTTCCAGTTATTTCTCTCAGACGTTTGTCAGACATTTACGATTTCGGTGTTTTCTGGGATTCGAACCTCGAACCTCCAACTCAATAGTCCAGCACACTAACCACTTAGCCATGGCTTCCACTCGTGAGAAAATTGCATGCGTCTATATCCGGTTTCAGTTAGTTTGAAGGTTCTTTCTCGAGCTATCAACAACCAATACCTACCAATACCAATTCCAGTTTATGCAGTTTCCCAAATTTATTCGAAAGTCTACAACTCCCAGAGTGTGTTATAAAACTGCACCCTAATTGAATTTTGAATGGAAATACCCAAACAAACCTGTTATGGGAATCATCCACTTGGCAACTTCACGATCCCCTGTTGAATATTTTGCAACTCCAACTTTTAGCTGACGTGTTGAAAGCCATTAAGCTCGTTCACTGCTCAGCCCCCAGACTTTAACTGTGCTTACGATACTTAACCCACTTAAACTTTTCACTACTTCACCTGAGAACTGCTTCTACCATCCCCAATATATGCCGAATGTGAATTTGCAATGCTAGATGGAGACTTATGCACATTGTGCTTGCTTTGGCATAGCACACCATTTAATCTGACGATTTCATTCCTCTTACCGAACACCAGTTGCCCAACACCATTGAGTTATTCCTGCTAAAATACGATTAAGAAAAATGAAGTCAGCGATGTCGGAAACATTAAGACCAACTTGGTAAGCTTAGTACGCCCAGCCCACACTCTTTTAAACCATCCCTTCACAGCAATCATCAACATCGGTGGGGGAGCAAGAAAAAAAAAAAAATACAGTTCTTGAAAAATTCGCATGAGGAATTTTCAACGAATGGGCCGCAATGTTCATCTATGAAGTTAATGGAGTCATGCAACAATATTTACGGGTTGCTGAGTATCCACCCTTGAGCACAGTTTTGTACTTAGTGCAATGGTAGTCCCACCACCCAGCGAACTGTAACAAAACAAGTAGTTGATTACATTCCAGGCCCTATGGAGGAGTGCAGCCGGCAGTACCACTCTATCTCACTACAGGCAAACACTTGAGGAACTTTTAAATTAGCCTTTTGTTGAGTTTTACACCGACCCCCACGAGAACTATGCCGACGACGATTCTGAGAGTAGTATGTACTAAATAAGTGCAGTTAGGAGTGATGTCGCTTCACCCTGCGACTTCTCTTAGCTTTTTAATTAGTTAATGGAACTTTAAATTTCCCAGCTCTTTCTGTGTATTGTTCCTTTAGCTGCAATTAAATGTAATCCGCTATAATGATTACGGGCTTGCATCCCTTCTTTTTGGCAACTGCAACAACCTCCTGTACTTAACGAACAGCTCTAAGGTCGGGCATGTATTGTGTTTTAGGCACCATCACCTACTACTCTCTTACCTTCTAGCCATATCACCAGCAATTACACTAATTTTTTTTAGTATGTATTTAGTTGCAAACATCGTAGCATGTTCTCATACATACAAATGAATGTGCAGTGATTAATAAGAGCGAAAATCGGCATTTTATTAAGCGATGGCTCGTACAAGATACGGAATAGTGTACCTAAGCAGCTGCAGCTCCGCAGATCTTGCGTTTTGGTAACACATGCGTTCATAAACATCAAATAGTGGAGTGGACCGCGAAATGGTGCTTAAAATAAATGAAGTTAACTCGACTCGCCTTAGCTTTACGAATGAGAAATAATTACCCTCTGTATACAAACATTACAGAAGTCCCTTAACCGTAAATGGTGTTGGAAAAGACCGAAATGATTTATGATTTCCAAACCGAGGGTCGTATTACAGAAATTGTGTAAAATTGTAAGAGCGCTCCTGTCGGCTCATCCGCCACCATCTCTTTTTCAAGACCCTTTCTCAGTGCTGAAAGTTTCTTACTGGTCTGAGCCCTAAATATGTAGGAGTAGCTCAAAAAAGGGTTCCGCTAATCTAGATGTGGACGTCCTCCGCTACACGTCCTGCTTCTAAAGATTTCTCGTTAGACATCTAAGCCGCAAGATTGTAAAACAGGCCAGCAAGAGATGCCTTGCCTGGTACATATGTGCTGAAATTAGTCCAGCTAAGCTTGCGCTGGTCCGAGTGTCCAGCTCCACACGTACAGTCAGACTCAGCATGTACTCTTCGTTAGGTCACTATTAAATAGCTTTCTTGAAGGGACGACGTGGCCGTTGACGATGCATTAATGCTCAGCGAGAGTTAACTATCATGCACCTTAAAAGAGAAGACCTTGTCGGCAGCTCCTATTCACCCCTGTTATGACTCCTTTGCCACAATTTACTTCAACTATTAATGTTGTCTTCGAAGTAGTAAGGGAATTTGTCTATCTCGGCTCTGGGCTGAGAAGGCAATTGAGTAGTTTGGCCCTATTTCTAACAACTAGGACTCTATACAAGAGCTTAATCATCCCAGTCCTTCTTTATGGAGCTGAAGCATGGACTCTGCCGAATGCGTATGAAGATATCCACGGTCGCTTAGCGACATCGACCTAGTCAAAAAACTGTTCATCAGTCACTTCAGATGGCTAGGAAATATAGAGCGAATGAACACCAATGCTCCGGCCCGCAGAGTCTTCGAATCTAACCCGAACGGACAAAGAAGTAGAGGATGACTCGCCTAAGGTGGCGAGTACAGAAGTTTTTAGATATCTTCATTTGCCATTACTACTCTAGGTAAATTCAACCTAAGCAACCGAAAAGGTCTGACCTTAACTTACGCTGCTATAGGAATTACAATGATGCACTTAACTCTTCAAGGACTATTTTCTATAACAATAACATTTGGTGAAGTAATCCAATCAAAATTCATCAGGTATTCAAATACATATCTTCATCGGCTATCCTCCAGCAAACTCACAAAATGCATTATGAAACTTACATATGTATGCACATCCTGTGAGTTTAATTTGTTGAATCACTGTTCCTATTCCGATAACCTTGTTATGTAGGTGTAATGTGATAAAAAATCAATTGGTCCTAAAGCGATAGTATCTGCATACATTTTCATGCAATTATCTTGCATCTGATACGATTATGCCCTTTCAATTTGACCACCATCAACCGCCCACTTCTGTGAGTTTCAATTCATTGCACTTGAATTGGGAGCACAATTTCTTGGCAGTGGTCCAATTGTGCCCCACAATCAGGAGGTAAAAGTTCAAATGCACAAGGAGCCACACACATATCCAAAGACGTACATGAACACTTATGCAACTTATCGTTGAACTTGAAGTTGAGATGTGTGTGCATTTGCAAGATAATTTAATTAAACCCAATGCGGTAAGGTTTAGATATGTACATAGAATTGCTTTTACCGTTAAATTCAATGGAATGGTAATCACTTATTTTAAACTATTTTGAGGCATTATGGTTCGGTTATCGATTCATTGGAGCTATGGCCTTTTATCACTTTGATAAGTATTCAACGTTTACGCAAAGAAAACAAATCGATTTAACAAATCATTGACCAATAACCACTCGAATTAATGTGTCAAAAGTTGGACGTCACATCTTTGGAGCTTTGCTCTACAGTGCATGGTTAAGTTTGGTCTAATTGAGGTATAACATTATAGCAGGTATGAATGAGGAGGCTATAGAATAGGGCAGAAGGTGGGAAATGAATAAGGAAAATATTGAAAAAAAGTAGACTTGTGTGTAGGCACCGAGAATCAGTGATAATTGTGTTGAACCAGAATGTTCGACAATAATATCCCAGAAAGCAAAAAGACATTTTCTCGCGGTCGCCCATTTCGTAAGTATCTGAAAAATATCAGAGAGGTACAACTGCCTAAGAAATCATCTCAATCGCTCCTTCCTGACATGGCAATAAATTGTGGGTCACTTCCACTAATGGCAAACACGCATCAAATAACAACACAGATGGCTGCAAAAGCCCTAGACCCTAAACAGTTTGTTGTACCAAATATATTTCCGTGAAAACTGGTTTTCTTTTCAAAAGACTTCCTTAAAGAAGCTCTGCCTCGGCTTACGTACGCTAGCAAGTTTTATTTTGTATATATTCATAACACTGGGGATAACACAAAAAATATTGAGTTCGAAAATGTTGTGTTTACTTGACAAATATACGTACGATCTGAAGGTCCTTAATGTCTCTGCCTAAGAAGCAGTACGCTGTCAGTTTCCACGACGGGAGTTGTGTCACATTCGGCATGTCAAACGTTTTGGCGTCTTCTTACACCTTATTTTATTACAGTGATCCAGTGTCTCTTGACATACATATTTATAAAACCTGCGAGCTGGGATTCATAGACAGTTCGAGTTTTATCTTGGCTTAAGTGTTGCATGTACGAATCTCGACACAGATCATGGCACTTACTTATTTCCAATGATGCTACAGTCCAGAAGCCTCTCAAGCCATTGGAATGGCGTCAAAGACTCTGCGGGTCGAATTGTTGGCAACCATCCGCTCTACATGCCTCAGCCATCTAAGTTGATATATTCAAATCCATCTGATTAGGTCGATATCGTTGCATTGCTGGTAAAGTTAGTCGTATAATCCTCTTCTCAGAACCCTATCAACACTAGTTTGTACGGGACGGTAAATCATTCGCTATTTTTTTTCTCGAATTCATCAATGATAGGATCCGACTCAGTCTCATCCGTCTTTTATACAGCATGACTGGGATGAACATAGTCGTTCTTGAGAGAACCCTACTTCTTTAAATGGGGCTTTTCGTTGCCTTCCTACTTGCCAAAACTAGGCATATGTAGCTCTTTGTGTATCTCTGTATTCGTTCATAGTACCATGAGTGGGTTTAAAGTTGAAAGCATGTACCGATCCCGAGACCCTTTACAGCCTCTGCCGAAGTGTAAAAATTATATCAGTTGTGGAATTTCCTGGTCTACAACTGGAATGCTAGGAACCAACCTAGTTGTTGCCAAATGGTTATAGACGGAGACTTATTTCTCTATTGTTAGAGTAGTTTAAAGGATCTATTTTCAACAAGAATGGGCGAATGATGCTGAAATTTCATTCATTGTGCATTAAATCCAACAAAGCCGCGGAAGGTTTAGATAAAGCCACTTTCACTTCATTTGGATTGGGTCTTTCTTTATCATATTTACGCTTGAATGACTCTTACTGCCTGACAGCGGAAAGTTGGTAGCTGTCGCCGTTCAACAGTCTCCTTATCTTTAGCACCGATTTCGGCTCTTCTATTTGGTTACCGCGCTCGTCCTCGCTGGCTTCTGTTCTGGCTATGACATGTTCATGTTATTTTTTAGTTTGGTTTCAAACAACATTCCCGCAATAGTATCTCTCAATCTACTCGAACGATCGCTTCTTATACTCCTTTTCCTTCTTTGCTTTGCTTTGCTTTCAAGATGCTCCCTTTTACTCTGCTCATGAGTACATAAGTCTAGTACTTTTCTGCAAGGTAGTTTTGTATTTGTCTTGTTTGTAGTGATGGTCGAGAGTAATCCAGCACAGCAAAAACGGTATCTCTGATGGCTTGTTGGCAGCGGCTATATACATATGTAACTTTGTACATTTTGATATGTTGTCCGTGCTGGCTGCAACAACACAGCTTTCCGATCACACAACCAAAGACGTCTTCTTTTCACAGCTTTGTGTCTAAATTGGCAAGGACATGACTAGGGCATTCTTCATCAGATTTATTCAGAAGCTTGTAAAAGTCGTCTTAAGTAGGGTCATCGACTTTGTCCAGTATTGGTGAATTGGTCGCAAATCGTTCGTTCACATGCCTCCTAATCCTTATCTGGTTGTCTGTAGTCTTACATCTTCCATTGATCCAGACCATCCCACCGCAATTTCTGAATGGCAGCGGGGTCTGCTTAATGGCAGTCTTTTGCTTTCGCAACTTGTTCGACCCTTACGTGGCCTGTAAACTCGAAAGTAGTTCTTATAAATAGGTAGGGTTTTAAATAATGCATCCATCCACTTCTGTTGCTTCCGGTTTCTTTGTTACGGTTTGATTTGTTACATGGTAGGGAAATTAACCCAAACGGGACAACCCCCAGCTTGAAAGACCACATCGTTGTTTTGTACACATTGGACGAGGTGCTGTAATAAAACAATGCCCGTAGTCAACTTCCGGCGTTGCCATTCTACCATTACCTCTCTCCAGATACTCAGACTCAGTGCCGATAAACCTTACAGACCTTGGCTCTAAATATGCGAAGCAGCTCATCTAAGATGACAATCTATTTCTCATCGTTAATTGTATCGTGGGAATACTTCCGTCGTTTTGAGATACCCTTGTTAAATTTCAGACACGCTTTTTAAGCTGATGAAGGCCCAGCCACGCCCCTATTGCCAAACTCAGCAGACGTTAATATCACTGGCCAGGATCCACACTGGTAGCTACTAGTCAGTGCGTTGCAGAATCGCTTTAAACGTTAACGCAATAAGATCTGTTATTGTAACATTTGCAAGGGATAAACCTCCGTAATTCTTGCAAGGTATTGGACCGCCTTGTGCTTAAAGGTCAGAAACTTAGATCTAGTTCCAGTTATCGCGGATGATGTCGTGTACTCACGCATGGTTTAATGTATGCGTCCCACCGAAATATAACCATCATTCTTAAAAAATCTTATGATCCATCTTCAGCATCCAATCATCATGTATGAAAACTCATCCATCTATATACATACATATGTACATACGATTCTCTATTTGCCTTCCTGTTCATCAATAATGCTCAGACCACTTTCATACGAAGCAGGTGCATCAGAGCTTATGCACAGTAATCTTAGAATTGAAAGTACTGCCCCCTTGCCACCTTCATACATAAATACTATCTACCTTCATGCTCCATTGCCTGTGACCACGACCACAAACAACAGACACACAACAGAAGTTCAAGTTAAAGCCAAATTCAAGTCAGTGAATAACAATCACTAGTTGTGCTGCAGATGAAGATCTTGCACTGCTTTATGCTTACCTTAATCCAAAATGAAACTGAAATGAACATTTCGGAATCAGGTTTCAATGCAAAGATAAAGAAGAAAATAATTTCAATCTCAGTGCACTGAGTTGTGCCAGAAAGCCTTTCTACCCAGTCTGCATCGTATTGCCAGTGAGTGTGTGATGCCTTTTGTGCACGATGTGAATATCATGGGTTGTTGTGATTGACAGTTCGGATGACAATTAATGCACTAAGTGTAGAAAATTTACTACGACCATTGAATGATGATTGATTAGACACATACATATGTATATATATGTATGAATTTGGCCTTCGACCTCTAATATGTCACAAGGCAAGTCTAGCCGAACAATTTCCATTGGAGCACTGCACATCTAATCACATCATTCGGTTTGGAATAGTCGTGCATTTCAACGCACGAATATACTTACATTAGCATGTCCAACCACAGCCAGCCATCGCAGTCATTGCACCAGCTGTCACAATCACGATGATATTCAAGACCACAATTTCACTTTCAAGTCTGTACAGAGGGAGATTTAATGTCACGGCGAGACAGAAGGTCGTATTTCATAACAGAATTGATACATCCTCTGCCGTATGCAGATGTCGATAGACAACGCTACTACTAAGTCGAAAGGTGATTCCGTATTTCACTTGCTTAGTATGTTTACGTCCCCCCCCATAGAGTAAGCCTTGTAGCGGCGGATGGACTTACGCTGACTACTAGTAACTCGTTTCTGCAAAAGGGCGCTCCATATTCAGAAGGTCGAAGTGGAGTAGACTGTCGCTACTAATTACCCTGCAGCGAAAGACTGTTCTCAATAATGCGCTCCTTACTGGTTTCGTAATAACCAAAGCCTCGGATATGGATGATTTTAACGTTGACAACCGCAACCAAATAAGGACTATGCATTGGGACAATAAACATACCATGTGCAGCTGAATGATTTGCGGAGATCCTGGAGTACTAAAAAGCTGAAATTACAGCCATCCAGGAAGTGCGATGGGATGGAGAAGGCACAAGGAAGATGCAAAACTGTAACATCCGTTACGACGAGTGTCGCACGGAGCAAAGTCAGCAGTTATTTGGCAGCTATTTGGATGCATATTTGTAATCAGAGGAAGACTTGAGTAAGAAAGTATGAGAACCAAAGTGAACTATTGTGGACAAAACGTCACAATCGGCATCAATTCAAAAATATAACGTTGATATACATACATACATACATGTATGCTCACGATCTCACAAAGGAGAAACATGACCTGATCAAAGAAAGCTACATATTAAGATCTCCATGAGAAAGTTTACGAGGAGTGATCAAAGGCTTATCGATCATATGGTGGGATGAAACATCATCATCGCAAGCCTTCTTTTATCACATTTAAATATTCATTAGGGGATTTGGTGGTCCCCAGGTCAACAAACCGTCAACCAAACTGATCACGTTGGGAATGTCGCCAGGCCGTCCGGTCTCGTCCGGTGTGGCAAAATTTCATCTGCACCCCACCGTGGTGTCCACTGGATATCAAAAGGTAGTGAATGTTACAATGTAACGATTGAGTACACTACCTATTCCGTTAAGGGCAGACTTTTAACTATCGATGCTTCCAAAGTAGGCGTAGATTTACGCAGCTGTTCAATAAGGTGCTTTAAAAATATAGAACGAAACTCACGCAAAGCACATTATATTTGAGGTAAAGAGGTAAATGCCGTCAAAAATACGTTGTTCAATGGTTGCGATCATTGGCACCTTCATTGGCATATGTACATAAGCACATCACTGATACGTTGTAGAAGTTTTTTTTCACTCTTTCAAGAATATTTAATCCAAACTTTACTAAATGCAGTTCTGATAGAAATAATAATAATAATCTTCAAGCAAATTGAAGGGAACAAGCCTCATCTAAAACATTTACCAAAACATAACCGAGTATGAAAAAAAAACAATCCCCACAATAATTACCTCCCATTACGTACCTTCATGCCACACTATAAGAAAAGTAATCTGATCTTCTCGTAGCCCTTTAAACACACATGCCCCAACGATACGCAAGCATTTTACACATGTGTGTACTCACATCCACTCCACAATTTCTAAACAAACGCCACCCATCATCGATGCTGTATAAAAGACGTATAATGCTGTCGCAATTTGCATTTTGTTACCTGCACACGACACAGGCGTACGCATTCAATTAACTCCACAACGGTCTTTCACCTAGATTTCGATTCACCAAGATGAACATCAAAGATAAACACACACAACTGGCGCTTGTGTTACTCTTGAAAATCCTCCTGATCAGAAATAACACGACCGACGCAGTCGTCGCTCCAGGACAGTATTCAAGCTATCTACCTCAAACGTATTACTCGCAATCTTTGTCCGGTTATGGTAATGAGAATCAAAATTATTTCGATAATCCTGGCGAGTTAAGGCCCACCAACGGATACTCGAGTGGAACATACCAGCGTGAACACTACCCATCGACCTCGTATGGCAGCAGTGGTGGAGGTTTTAATGGTGGCGATGAGAAGCATATGTATTCCCAGCCACACTTGCAGGATTCATACCAGTCACAGGCAAGTTACCAGGACTATTTAAGTGAGCAACTTTCACCATACAGGCAAGACCAGGATTCCGCTGCCCGCCAATCTGGCAATGGAGAACGTACGTCCTCGCTAGTGTCGTTCGACAATATTGATTTTAATAAATCCGTAACAATGAACTCCCATACGTCCAAAGATGTCCTATATCCACCACTGGATTTCGAAGTGCGTCAGCAACAGCAGTACCATCAGCAGCCAACCACCCAACCGTACCTACAGTCAGCTGACTACATGATTGCAAAGAATTACATGCCTCCGTCGGCTCCAAGTCGCGTCAATACCCTGCCATACCTATCTGGTGGCAGAACTATCAAGGACAGTGCAATTCCCTCGTCACCACCAACGCCAATGAGAACCACACAACTGAATGTCCACCATCAGTTAAACGCGAATCCTTACATCGAAAACGAAAATCAACACCAGCATCAGGAGCATCAACAGCTCATACACAGGACAAGCCAACACCAGCCACAATCCCCAACTCATTACGAATCCGAATTCACCAACAACAGCGACAGGCTATCAAACAGCTCCCCAAGTCGAACATACTACGTGGCAGATAGCGATCTTTCGGACAGCAACAAGAACACCGCCCAGTTGCTGCTCCAAAGCCATCTCGTTAAGCTTCCGGTTACCTCATCACCACCTCTACCAGTGCCAGCCCCTTCACCATCATTCGCTATACCAAGCGAACCAATACCTATCAGCAAACACGTCGAGATAACAAAACATGTCCCAGTACCCGTTTACAGGCAAATCCATGTGCCCGTCCGAAAACCAGTTCGCATCGAGATACCCCGTCCAGTGATTTCCACTGTCCCCCGGCCATATCCCTTCCAGATACCGACTATCACGAAAACGGTTGCCGTGCCAATGGTGAGGGAAGTAAAAATTCCCATCGAGAAGGTAATGCCATATCCGGTGGAACACAGAGTGCCATATGTCGTCGAGAAACGGGTACCTTTTCAAATCGAGAAGCAAGTAGCTGCACCGATATATTATCCTTTTCCGGTTAAGGTACCGATGGTGAGGACAATAGTACACAAGAAGAAAGCACATCTATCCCCCCTTCACTACCATCCACGAATTCACATGTAATGGGTTGGGGGCGGTGATAAAAGAAGTCACTGCAAACTTTTTTTTTGTTGTTGTATTTATCATTTGTATTTGCTTTATCCTTGTTTCTTAGTTCGTGTTGTTGTTGTGTGCAAAATGTGCACCGGAAATGAATGAATGAAGTTGGCGACAGTTGTTGTCCGATTGACTCAAGCAAAGTTGACTGGTATACTGTGACTATGGCGAAGAGTTTTATGACCCAATTTAGAACAGAACGTGTTTGCACAGAAGTCATGTTTGTTGGTGTATGTACGAGTTACTTGTGTTTACTTTAAGATCTTTTAAGCTAAGTTTGTTATTTATAAAATAAATATTAGAATGGGACCTTCCACTTGAAGAAAGTTAAAGTCGTGCGTCTTTGTTATGGGATCAGAAGGATAAACTAGGGAAGTGATCTTCTTGAAGTTGTTGGGGCATTTGGCTGCTTTTGCACTTTATTTACTTCTTGGTTTTTTGTATATGTCATAATGTGGTATTCAAGGCATTTCTAGGTTGACACTTCGAAATGAAGTGAAATGTGTTCTTGATTTGCTTTTGGTTCACTAATTTGCTTGAATTAATGAACGAAGTATGGGCAAAATCCCAGCTGATACTCGGGAGAAACAACTGACCACTGTGAAATCTGATGTCTTCACCTGGCCACGCACTTTAACCAAACCTAAAAAGATCACCTAGTGAAACATTGGATAATTCATGTATGTCTTGGAAGTAATAACTTCCTAGAGTTCTATTTCTCAAATAATATAGGATTGGGCAGTGACAGAAGAAGTGAGGTGTATCCTCATGAGCCTCTTCGTCTCCGCAACCTCTGCAGATATTGTCGTCATTGAGGTTAAGTTTCATTGTGTGGTTTCTTAGAAGGTTGTGGCCAGTAAGCGCACCTATCAGCATTGACAGCGATTTCCTGTCTTAATTTAAGAGCTTGCTGGTTCAAGCATTGTCATATCTTGTCCAGAGCTCCTTTGATATGTCACAAGTTTGGATCGATTTCCACCTATCCTTGGCTTTCATTAGAATCTTACACTCAATTCGCTCTCTGGATGTTTAATCCACTGAAGTGCTCGATTGTGGTCTGTTGTAGACCCTTTTCTTCCAAGTTCGTCAGCTTTCTCGTTTCCGGCTATATCCCTGTGACCAGAGACCCAGCACAGAGTAATATTGTGCTGCGAAGCAAGAACCTTCAGTTCTTCGCGACAGCGTCGAACTAACTTGGACTTGATTTCAGTAGCAAAAATTGCTTTGATGGCTGCTTGACTGTCAATGAAAATGGTGATATCATCTCATGGTATTGCCATCATTGATACCATACTGGCTGCCACTGTCACTGCCAGTACCTCCGCCTGGAATACACTGCTGCGGTCAGGGAGTCTGATTGAGCTGTGTATAGAATACCCCGGCGACTGTTTCTATATCCATCTTTGACCCATCTGTGTATGTTGATTGGCTAATCCTCAAGGCACTTTTAGCAGCAGATTCCTGCATGAAGAGACCTAGGGGTAACATGTTGAGAATTGTTTCCAACCCTGTTGTTGGTGTTGTTCTCATTGCACTGGTTGTCTTTATGCATGCTGTATTTTGGTCATTGTCTTAAGATTGGTTGCTTTGTCCGCGGCTTGCCACCAGACAACATATGTGAGTATAGGTCTCACGATTGCCTTATACATCAACAGTATTATCTTAGGGTTTGGTCCCCACCTTCTGCCGAAAATTCGGTTGCATGTACATATAGGAAGCAGTCGTGGCTTTTTTTACTTTTTCGTTGACTTTGAGCTTCTAATAAAGAATTCTCTAATAGTTCGCTTATGGCGGCTAAGTATTTCCCTGTAGCTAGCAGCACACCATCGTCTGCGTAGGCTACTACCTTAACTCACCTATTTTCAAATTTCATAAGTATCTTATGAACGACTAGGACCCACAGCAAGGGGGAAATGTCTCCGCCCTGTGGCGTGCATCGGGAAGCAATGGCCTTTAAATGGGCATCACCTAGTTTCGCATTTATGTTCCTTTATTGAGCAGACTCATGATCACATTGATGAGAGTTTGGTCAACATTGGAATTTTCAAGTGCTCGTTTTTACTGCGCATGTTTTGACATTATTGAACTCTCCTTCAATATCTAAAAATGCAGCCAGTGTATATTCTTTATCTATTAACGACTTTTTTATTGTACTAACAACGCACGTAGTGTAACTCGGTTTCTACACCTCTGTCCTTCGTATGCGCGTGTTGCACTATGGACATGACATTGGAGTCAAGTCTGCTCCGAATATATACATTTAGTAGTTTTTCAAAATTCTTCAGAATGAAGGATGTTAAGCTTATGGGTCTGAAGTCTTTTGCAGTGGTATGGCTGGATTTCCCAGGTTTTGGGATGAAAACGACCCTTACCTCCCTCCAAGCCGTCGGTATGTGGCCACATTCTAAGCTGCGAACAAAGAGTCTCTTAAGGACTGGTTTAGCACTGTTCATTGCACCCTTAAACTTCCTTTGACTATCCTTGTAAAGGTCCCAGTCACTAGAAGAGTTGGTGGCCTTAGCTGCATTGAAGAGAGCTCTTCTCTTCCTTCTGATTGCGAAAAGATCATTGGTCCACCATGGTGGAGACTTCTTGTTTTCGTCGTCCGTAGAGGACATGCTCTCTCGTACGCCTTTTTCATGGTCTCACCTAAAATTCAATGGTTGCGTCGATTTCGTCAGCAGTACCTAGTGGCCTTTGCTGCAGTATCCCTGTCTTTTTCCCTACTTCCCTACAAAATAATTCCCAGTTAGTGTTCCTGTGATTCCTATATTTGATTAACGGGGTGGTGTTGTCATTAACTTTTTCGGGGGAAGGTAAGTAACTTCTGAAGGACAGTATAAGGACGAGCGGACGTGTCATAGTAGTGTGAGATTCTTACTTATTAAACCCACCTACCCAATACTTTATTTCGTCTTAAAGGGCAGTTGCATCTATGTCTATCTCAATTGCTGCATCTATTCAAAAAATTACCCAGCTCTTTGTTTTGGAAAGCTTATACGACGCTTCAATGCACAACCACGACGTTGAATAGCATATGATCGCACTGGTCTTAGTCCTTTCTTGTATAAGTGCAACTTGTTGTGAATGTTGAGTTTGGAATAATTTTCAATTAGCCGATACATTTGTCTGTGATTATTTTTCAGGCCTTGATGGTTGGTATAGTGTTCAGTGGAATCAACTTGCAGCATAGCAAAGCAGCAAACGCTCTTTAGTAGTAGTCATGCTAAGTTGCGTACATTCCTCAAAATAATCTTAATAAAAGAACCGTGGATACACATCAAATATACATATGTACATATGTATGTGTGGCTTGGATATTCGTCTCCACACAGTCGAATCGTCGATGTTGAGGCAGTTCTGTAGTTAAAATGTCGTGCCTTCCAAATTGTACTGGCCGTACTGAAGAAAAGCCAACTGAACTAGATTGAGCTAGATTGAGCTATACGGAAAAGCTAATGGCGCGAAGAGCATCCGGTGTGACCTACCCTCCCCTACTTTAGTGGCAACACAAGACACGTACTTTTCGTCTATGTGTACCAAAGAGATGATTGCATAAAGCTAGTGCAAGTCTTTCAAGTGGAACGTCACATTTAGAGACTTTTTTCGACCCTCTACCGAGTCAGCTATACAATAACAAAGCGCCGATACCTGGAGGTTGCATATTAATATCAATTTAATCGCGCATGTCTGAATGTTGTCGAGGAATAATTTTTTGGGGCCTACATGTGAGACCAAAACTGTAGCTGTACCGATATTAAATATTCATGTACCTCTGCCGAACGATTGGGTACCATTAAGCCATACAGGGGCATTGTTTGCCCGATACTCAAGAAAGGAGACCCTCCGAACTGCGCCAACTTCAGAGGCATCAGTCTTCTTAGCATCGCATATAAGATCTTATCTGCCGTACTATGTAAACACCTGAAATCGTTCGTCAACAACCTGGTCGGTCCATATCAGTGTGGTTTTAGGCCAGGAAAGTCCACCATCGACCAAATTTTCACACTGCAGATCTTGGAAAAAACCCTGGATATACAAATCTATACTCACCACCTTTTTATCGATTTTAAGGCGGCCTAAACAGCATCTATAAAGAGGAGCTATATAGAGCTATATGTCTAGTTTTGGCATCCCTGCCACAACTCGTCCAGTTGTGCAGGATGCCGATGGAGAATGCACGGTGCTCCATCAAGGTCGGTAAAGACTTTACCGAGACCTTTGATGTCAAAAAAGGTTTTAGACAAGGCGACGCGCTGTCATGCGACTTCTTTAACATCGTTCTTGAAAGAATAGTGCAAAACTCATGCGCCAACATCACAGGCACAATCTTTTAAAAGTCCGTCCAAACACTCCCATACGCCGACGATATTGACATAATCGGAAGAACGCAGCGGGATGTCAGTAGTGCTTTTGTGAGCATTGAGACGAAAGCGACTAAGATGGGTTTAACGGTTAATGAGGGCAAAACAAAGTATATTCTGTCAACAAAAAGAACAACACCGTCGCCTCGGCCAGAACGTCACTCTCGACAGATATAACTTTGAGGTAGTTAAGGACTTTATATACCTAGGATCCGCTGTAAACTCAGACAATGACACTAGCGCTGAGATCAAACGAAGATTAACTCTTGCGAATCGATGCTTCTTTGGCCTATGAAGGTAAATGTGTAGTAAAGGCCTCTCTCGAACAACCAAGGTAATCCTATATAAGACCCTGATCATCACCGTTCTGCTCTACGGCGCAGCACAGAGGCATGCACTATGTCAAGAATAGATGAGGTCGCTCTCGGTTGTTATGAGAGAAAAATACTTCGGGTGATTTTTGGTCCCGTCTGTATAGACGGAGAGTGGAGAAGAAGATATAATCATGAGCTGTACGAGGTTTATTACGACATCGAAGTAGTCAGGACGAACTTAGAACGGCTAAGATGGATGGGTCATGTAGAGCGGATGGACAACAACCCCTTCGGCCCGGAAAGTCTTTGAGGGACGACGCAGTAGAGGAAGACCTCGCCTAAGGTGGAGCGTTCAAGTGGAAAGGGACCTCAACCAATTTGGTGTGCGAACTGGAGGCAGCTGGCTGAAGACCGAGCTGGCTGGAGAGGCTTGTTGGTGTTCATGAAGTGAATCAATTTACTCTCCACCGATATTTTGCGGTTAACCTATTCAATTAAACAAATAACAAACTTAAGCATTCAAAGTGTCCCACTGTGTTTGTAAACTGTTTTAATTTGAATACCATTCCCACCATCACCAACACCACTTCTCGATACGACCTCAACCACTTGCCATGACTTACGTCCGTGGAAAATCGTTTCATTTACACAATTTCAAAATTTGCTGCTACTCTACTAAAAACGGAACCGCATTCCCACTTTTGTTCGCTACACTGCACTCAACAAGTACTGTCCGTGGCCCCTGTTTAACCACTGTGATTTTGGATTTTTGCCATTTTACGAAAAAGCGAATTTAACATGCCGCCGCAGTTAGCATCCGAAGTAGGAGGCAATCCTCTTTACGATTTCTACTAACACTCTTGTTTGTGATTTCGTGTGTTTTACTGGACTTATAGCTTCGGGTTAATAACTTTAATTTCTGTAATTAGGGGCAGATCACAATGTGTAAACTTCCTTAATTGCCAGGGGATGCTGTTAAGTGTTTGGTGGTAGCATGTTTAGTTGTAGAAGTGGGACAATATATGCAAAGCTTCTATGTATCGGTGTACACAGAAAGAATATAAGTCTGAAGTGAGGAAGTTCAAGCTACATAGAATCCCAAGGGAAATCCTGTAGTGAGTATGATGGAAACAAACGAGGAACAAAGACTGTGCAGAGTATTTTAAAAGACAATACAACCAAGACGAATTCACGCTGAAAGCTTAATGGTGCTTAAACTAATTCCTTGGAGAACGCTAATGATGTTCTACTTGCAACATAGTTTGCACACTGGTACACATTCAGTGTACTCTCTCCTTACGGACACCCCTCATAACCGGACAGATTTCAAAGAAGATTTCTTTTAAAGGTCTTTTTGTTTGTTTTCTCATAACCGAACACCTCTCATAAGCGGACAAATTCTTCGGAACCGACGGTGTCCGCTTATAAGAGAGTTAGTTTAGGCTAGGTAAATGGATGCCCTTGTTGGCAGGATTGTCAACGGCTCACTTAGACCACTAAGACTCCATTGTGGCCAATTGTGCTAAGTTAAGCCGCCCAGATAAATGTATGAATTTCAGGAGTTTGCTTAGCTCAATGTTACCTAACTCGTCCAGTTCTGAAAAGAAGTAACTGCCAAGAGCACGTCTTCTTTTAGTGGCCAGCAGGGGGCGAACGGATTCTATTTCCTCTTCGTCCCTGCAGCTGCTACAGTAGTCGTTGTGCGTGATTACCTATCACAGAGTGTCCTGTCACGACGCCAACAGCTATTCGGATATCCCTTCGACTTAGTTCCATAAGATTGATAGATATCTTTTTGTAGACTGGCCATAATGATTTGGCTGCTGCGCATGTATCTAATCGGTAACAGCGTTTATGGGCCTCCTCAATGGCCTCGATTTCTATCTCCCTTTGCAATGTACTAAGCGGTATACTGGCCTCAGAAAGGGGCCATGAAGAGTTCATGAGTGACCCTTCTCTGGATAGTTCATCCGCTTTTTCGTTACCAGAGATATCCGTGTGGCCAGGTACCCAACACAGGGCCACCGTATTGGCCGCTGAGATGTCATCCAGTTGCTTTTTACAGATTTTTTCGAGCTTGGATCTTATCGATGTGGACTGCAAAGCCTTAATGGCTGCTTGACTATCGACATACTTAGATGCTGATTATTTTTTCTAAAACATTTTCCTCAATAATCATGTCCGCAACTTGTCTTATTGCAGCAACTTCAGCTTGGAAAACGCTGCAACTGTCCTCAAGTCTAAACGAGCACGAGTACACTGTAGTTTGTTTAAGTGGAATGAGTGGAATGCATTTGTGTTATTTAATGGTTAGAGAACACTTGAGGATCTAACTCTCCCGAAGGTGTAGTCCATAGTATGCTGCTGTTGAAATAAAATCGACTCAGGCTGCCAGATCTTCGCCGAGCTCTCGATCAAACGTAAGTTCTGAAGGCTACAATTGCAAACTATTGGCAGACCTATGCATCAACCTGGTAATGGTCTTAACACTTTGCTTAACTTGTTGCCTTGCTGCATCTGTATGAACTGTTCAGAAATGGACAATTAAAGCGATGTGCCGACTCAGGAAAAATGTATTCCGACACGCGGGACGTGATCTCCACACTTTGACTATTTCTCTAGATCAATAAGCTGCACAAAGTTGGTTGAGGTCTCTTTCTACTTTTGCACCCCGACTACGGTAAAACGATTTCTGATGCGACCCCACTTCGAAGCTAATGTTCGCTAAACAATCGGCAAACGCGTGGTACCGCTGCCAACAACCTATCAACGCCGGAACTGATGGCTTCCAAAAGGAAACCCTTAGAATGCCGACAAGGACATGTAGGAAAACTGCAAAGAAGGTCGTGGGTGGCTCGCGAACAGCAAAAGTGACGGGAAGAACATGGATTTCTCCAAAAGGAGAAAAAATAGCATGAAATACTGCAGGAACAATGATCGTGAGTTTTGCCAAAAGGTGAAAAGGACGTGTCTGAAACCTCTAAGAAAGTCACAGTCGGTGTTGAGATTATAACAAAATCACATCTGCAGGAGTAGTTTTTTTTTTTTTTTTTGTGTCCGGTTAGGTAGGGGTAAAATCCTTTATGGATACTCTGTAGCCCATACTACGAGTTATGCCCGACTCCATGCTCCTGCATGTCTACGCGGCTAAAAAACCCCTCCTATTGCTCTATCATGTCTGTCGCCCTGCGGCACCGCCAGTCAAGGCATTCCTTCGCAGGGGCAGGTATGACGATTCGTCATACTTTTCTTCAGGAGTACAGTGTCGATCTTCACCTGGTTTTGAAAACTCTTTCGATAGTGGTTAACCCAGAAGAGGTACAAATGTCCGTTGAACTCATAGCTATTTTAAGGGCGATGAATGACGGGTTGATTGAACATTTTTCGGGAATAATGGGTAATCCAAGCTGGGTTCTAAGAAGGCTATATCCTTTCACAATAATAATTCTTATTGGTGATTAGCTGAGTGCTTGCATTGTCTGGTAATAACTCAGAAGTTCCATGGACTCTAACATTATTCCTTAAGCATCTGGACTACTTCGTCTGTTCTTTTATAGAAAACGGAAAGTATTAGTCTTAACTGGTACGTAATAGATATCGATTAAATATTGTCTATTGAGGAATCGAACAAAACACCACCAGCACTTGCAATTTTGTTTGGAAAAAAATCCTGCAGTATCCTGTTTCTTTCTTGAGAAGACATTCTTATGACTTGAAAGCACGGTAAATGACATAAGCCAATGACTTTGGTTTCATTCAGACAAAGTTTTCGTCAGCTGTTAATCAACTGCGCTTTGTCAATGCTCTGCTTTCAAGATACATACGTATTCACCACAATGGCACTTTTCCCCGTTTGTTATTTATTGTTAGAGGCTTTCTTAACAACTGTATTCAGAGTCACTGAAATGCTCATTTCCATTTAAAGCTATAACTCTACTCAAGAACACATTCATTGTGTGCTGGCAGCCACCTCTAGGAGTTTCTAAAACTTGTTATCTCTTTAATTAGTTGAAACTATTTGCCACTCGAAAGTCTCAAAACCAACAAAGCAATAAATTACTAATTTTAATTATAAACAATCTTCAAAGTTTTTATCCCCCTCCCTCCTAACCGACAGAGCTCTGATATTAATTAACCACCGCTATGCATGTTGCAGAACTCTAGCACCTCCACCACCTCTTGGTGGCGGCACAACCATGTTGGATGGGAAATTTTATCAAAATTACCATAACAACATATACCCATCCGACTTGAATGCATCCTGTTGGCTGGCTGGGGTATCTGTACCGAACCCGAAATTGCACTGTACGGTAACCCGAACTCATACCACACGTATCTACCATATCAAATATCTCGCGTTGTGCAGTAAAACAGTAAAAGTCCCGCTCTTTTCTTAAGTCCAACGGCGCACACAGGAAAAGAATATAAAAAAAAAGAAATAAAGGACGACAACAACAAATACAGATTTTCCATCTTAGGTTTCCACACGACGGTTATGGAAAGGAAAAGTTTCCACTTTATAACTCATCCGGCATCATGTGTGGATAATCACTGCATGATATCCCTAAAACTCCCGCCCACACATGACTCTGGCTACCATTTACCAGCTATCCATACAAGTACCTAATGCCGATTTTGTAATTCTCGGGCTGTTTTCCGCTGCCACGAAGCGAGAGGTGGCTGGGTTACCCAGCCTAAGATGCTTGTTGGAGCGGATAAACTTTTGCGCTGCGAACGATTGTTGTAATTTTCATCCTTTCTTTGTAATTAGAATGTGTGCTATGCTCGTTGAACCCTTTCGGGCTCATGTCAGCCGCGATCCTTCTGAAGGAGTAGCTGGCTGGCAAAATATGTGCCGCTCTAAGAAATTCATATGCACATACATATGTATGTATGTATATCGCCATCGTGAGCGGTGCTGCTGTTGCCACCAAAGTGGAATGCCTCTCTTACCCTCTCTATCTACATAAATGTGCCCGGGACGCCAGGAAGTTCAAATGAAATGTTGTTTCAAACAGGACTCTTTAACGCATGTAAAACTGAGAGTTGCTCCAGATGTTACGGCTCCAGATTACAACGGCTTTTATCAAAATAAATGGGTGGGTACAGTTAGAAGTCATCACCCGTGCTTACTGCTACAGTGTTGCGTTTGCATTCAATTGCTTAATTGTGTCCTTGATATGGATTTTAAGGGTTTAATAAGGAAAAGGGATTTCATGTCGTCGTGTATGCAACATGTTGTAAACGGTTTATTATGGCGTAGGTTAGGGAGAAAAATAACGTAGTAGGTGGAGGCAATAGCAATTGGACAAAAATTGAAGGCTTGTGGGGATACTGAATGTTTAAAAAAGATGCTATTATACCGAGTTGAGTGTTGAATGCTTTATTAGTCAATTGATGGTATCCATGTCAATTCAGTCAAACCTGGGTTATTGCATTTTAACCAAATGCGTAGGCAAGGAAACACCTCAAAACTTGACGAAGGCTGTGTCGACGTCGAAGATGACGTGTCAATAATATTATTAGTTTTGTTTCCTTCAGCGATTAGTGAAAAAATGGAAGGAGCGTTCGATTATGTAGGCACTTCAACTAATAGACTCAGTCTTAGGTTAGGTTAGGTTTAGTTAGATAGGGTTATGAGGAAGACCTCATAAAACAATAGGCACCAGAATGGAAACATCGAGATCGCTGGGGAACCTTCATAAAAAGCAAATGGAAACCTAAACACTTTCCCTAAAAACACTTGATTTTCCTACAGAAACTAAATAGCCTGTTTTGGTTGATAGGACCTACCTCTTCTAGGTTGCTGAAAAAATAGTTACCTAAGTATTTCCTACGATTTCGAGCTATTCCCTGGCATTCACATAGTATATGTGTGATATCCTCTTCGACGCATATTTCGTTACAGTATCTACATACATCCATGTCTGTAAGGCCCAGTCTCTTGGCGTACTTCCCCAGTGCCCGGACAAGATTCCTACTGCCGTTCTTAACTGAATTCTGTTTCAATTCAGAAGTTTCCTAGCTCTTTTCCGGTCGAATTCTGGAAACAGGGCCTTGGATATCCTGTAACCTGCTATGTTTGACCATCTTTGGTTGGCTGTTTTGTATACTTTGCCTTTAATGGTAGCCTTAACTTCGCACGAAGGTGGTTTTATATCCACGGCTTCGCCTACTGGCAATTCTCCTCCATGCCTTGCCAGTTCATCAGCAAGTTCGTTCCCTTTTATACCGCAATGTCCTGGCACCCAGCATAGTTTTACGCTGTTCTGCGGGCATAATACCCTTAGCATTGTGCGGCAGTTCCTGACTATCTCAGATTTTATGATGTTTGATTCTAGCGCTTTGAGTGCAGCCTGACTATCGATATAAATGACAATATCCTTATTGGATATTGATTTCATCTCTAGTAGTTCCACAGCCCTGAGTACAGCTAGAACTTCTGATTGGAAGGCACTGCATGTATTTGGCAGTCTCAGAGACACATTCAGGTTTGGATTCTCAGAGTATATTCCAAAGCCCGTTCCTTCGGATGTGTTTGATCCATCCGTATAAATTGCGATTTCTTTTTGTTTTATTATCGCATTCTCGCGCCAGTACTCCCTTCCTGGGTACGTTATCTCGTACGGGGTGTCGAAGTCGAACACGGGAGTAATGTCTAGACTCAGTTTTAATCCAAACAGAACTGAGCTGATGCTTTTTAAAGATTGCAATAAGCAAACTGCAAAGAACGGCAGCGTGGAGAGAGGGTCTGCCCTTGAGAGATTTGTTGCAGATGTAGTCCTTGTCCCGATGGAAATTATCAAAAACGAACTACAACTGGGCCGGAACACAAATATTGAGAAAAATACTCGAGCAGCCGATGCAAGAATTGTAGTCTTAAGCCTTAAGGTCACTGGGTATTTGGAACTTATCCGCTTAGACTGGGCATCCCTTTTAACACACTCTTCCGCAGTTGTAAAAATGTAAACGAGAAGGAGACTCTCCTTCACTTTCTCTGCGGGTGTTTGCCTTTAATTAGAACCTGACATCGAACTCTGGGCAGTTTGCCAAAAAGTTTGTTTGTTAACGTAATTTAAAAAAATTCAAAGAAAAGTTTTACAGAGATGGTCTATCTTGTTTTGCCTTTAACAACTATTAACGCTGTCTAACAACCAAGGGCATGTTAGTTTTATGGTATTCAAAATGGCGCTAATTGGGCTGTGGTGTAGAGGGCAGCAGCAACCACTTCTACTTACTTACCCAAACTAGTTCTCAACAGAGAACTTTTGATTTTAATTACAATATTTTCCCGGAAGTATCCGTCAAGGATTTGTTTTTCTTACAATGCTAACCAGACTAAAATGTAGGCTCCGTTAAATCGATATGCGCCCGTCTTCCAAGCATAAATCTTCCCGATCCTAATAATCATGTGCTTTATTATGAAAAAATGTTAGACGGATGGATCACACACACCTACAGCTGTAGCTAAGCTGCATTCAGGGCGCTGGTCAATCATTTAATCACTTCCAAGATCCTTAGGAAGACTAAATTCATTGCATCTTGACTGGATGCCAGGTTACGCTGGAATCCAAAGAAAAGAGAGCTTCGATGAACTTCTAAGACAAGGCTCAGATGAAGTTTTCTTAGGACCCGACCACTCCGCCTGCATCCACAATTATATAGTTTCATCGAAGACGGGGTTTCTCATGAAGACAATAGTCGGTGATATGCCTTTCCTGGGTACATACAGCCGGATATCTGCAAAGATACTTTGACTTTGCCGAGCATCTAGCCATGCTGCACGTACGTGATACAACCACATCTGCTGTTTCTGAGGAAGACAATGATACTGCGGAACATTTTCTCTGTAATTGTCCGTGCACCAGGTGGCAGATATTTGAGGCCGACAAGTTGAGTGCTGATCATCTAAGTCTTAATCACTAAAATGTACATGCGCGGTTAGTAAATAAAATGGACCAGTAGTTAAGTCTGAGTACACTAGCAGGTAACAGCCACCTCCAGCAAAAAAAAAGAGGCTGGTGTTCCTTTCCAATGCCTTTGCCCTATAAGTGATAATAGATCTCAAGTACATTAATCCCAGGATACTTGGACTGCATGCCCAAGATTCCCTGTTTTTTTTTTTTAGATGAGTTTGCTCTCTGTGTGCTCCCACATAGTCCTTGATATTTAATTTGTTTCCGCCTTCTGCTTTTTCCTTTCCTTGTAAATGGTAATGTAATTGTTGGTAGGGTTTATATATAGCACTGCTGTATGGTACTATTATTGAGTTGCTTAAGTTCCTTTTGTATACTAACAGTTTTGCCTAGTGGCCTTTGTTGGTGATGTGATAGCAAATTTTTCTAGAAGAGTTTTTCAATGATTTTTGCTCTGTTGAAGTGAGAACACAGAGAACAGCTTGGTAGTAACCCATTCTGCCAGTACAATTTTGAAGTGTATTGTCGATGTCGATAAGTGCGTCAATTGTTTTTGAATCGTTGAAGTCACAACATACCTAGGCAGTTCGCCATAAAACTTAAGTTTAACGGCGCGGAGTTAAATCGCAGCTGTGCGATGGTCAGCGACATCTACAAAGCGGCGGGACCATGGTTACCAAACTTATTGTGCAAAAGACCGTATGTTTGACGACTGGAGTGGAACATTGTTCAGTTCCGCTGAAACGTAAACCCGACCAAGTCCAAAACGTTATGTGTCATACAGCACTCCCTTCACTGTTACATTGTCAACTTAAGTTTCAGAGAAGAAGAGACCAGTCAGACCACCACATGGAAACCTACACCAAGTTCTACAATTTTGCTTCGACTTAGCCTCCGAGATGAAAATGAGCTTCGTCCGAAAACGACGTCAGCCTATTTAAAAGTTACACAGTGAAGGGACTTAATTTTGTGAGTTTGAGTTTGATACTACCTACATCCTCGTACCTGTCGATATTTCAATAGCGTTAGTGTTGCCAGCATCGAAATAGCGTCCACTATAAAAGTGATCCAACCGAAATCCCACACTTTATGTAAAGGAAATTACATATCTGGTACGCGCACATAAATGAAAGTAAATTCAATCTTATAGATTAAATATTGTAATTCTCGAAGTCCAAACTAATTATAATGCGGAACCTAAAGAATGTATTCAAAGTACCTACCCTAGGTACTTATGTACATACATTCAAAGAAAAAAAAAATCATAATCGTCTTTGGCATGAAATTAAATTTTCAGTTTGATTGCCTCCAGATTAAAGCCAAACAACAGCATCCCCAATTTCATTATTGTGATGATTTGAAAATTTCCTCTCAAAGGAAGAACCTGACAGTTAGAAATCAATGTGCCACCCTCAAAAATCTTAATAGCTCAACCGACATGCTTGTTCGCTTAATTTGAAAATTCCACTCCTCTTTCAGAATGTGAAGTGGGGCATTTATTTCGACTTCAATGCCTTCGAGATTGATTGGTAGCAATCTCAACCCGAAGGCACACACACACACATACATACATATACGTACATATGTATGTACATAAAACAAACAAACTCATGCTGCCAGCCGATGGAAAATTGTTTTAAAAAAATAAAAAAAAAATACGTTTTAGTAAAATTTCCCAATAGACATTCAGGTTTGTGCAGGATTAGGTTGCAGTTCAGTGCCCCAGCTACGACAACAATATGATCTACCCTAACTTTATCGATATATTATACTTTACTACAGGTACCTTGCACCATACACGGTAAAAGACCTCGAAGAAATGAGCATGTTTCTCGCTAGCAAATATGGAGTCCAACGCTGCTTTCGCGTCTGGTAGCTATCTAATCGGAATTTATATTAAATATGTGGTTACGAGTGCTCCAGCCGCGGCAAACCTGAGCGACCTCGAGAACAAAACGCGAACTTTTAACGCTAGTTATTCCATGCAACTCGGTCGTTCATCAGGCGTGTTGGGGATCCCATACCACAAAAAAAACAAATTCGAACTGCGAATAAAATCTTCTGGGAATTTATGACTACACATGGCACGTCAAGACTTTTCCGTTGTTCCAAAAGGATACGTATTAGCTCGACTCGTACTGCCGCTACTCTGCAAGCTTTTCAATCAACTGATATGAACCCGGGGGGGGAAGTAAAAAATAAAGGATCCCATAAACCAAGAAAGTTGGGAAAACAAACGTTTTTGCCAATTAAATTGATTGCCTAGCGGAATGGTAGACAACTGCGATTTCTAATTCTGATCAATCAATTTGATGATGGAGGCACTGGTTCTAGTTGAAAATTCAATTGGAAAAGGTAATTTGCTGAATGATTGAGTCCTTTGATGATGGCAAGGGATATGTTGAGCGCGAAGTTTCACCCGGCAATCTGCGATGTAGAATAGCGATTTGTGTAGGTGTCGTATGAGACGATAGGCTCTGGAGGGCGGTAAGGATATGTATCTTCACTTTGGAGGAAAGCCCCAAGGGAATGCCTCGAAATCATGTTATTAAACGTTATTCTGTATTATTGATAACACAATATTAAATTTTATCTTTATGTCTTACACAATGGAAGGGACCTGCAGTTTAGAGTCATATCCGAAAGGCGAATTGAGAACCTTTCTCATGACAATTATGACTGTTGTTTGTCAGACATTCGCGAAAGGTGGGGCCGTGAAAAACTTGTTCGTGTTTTGAGAGACTAGTCCCACCTACCGCCACGGCCTACTACAATGACAATAAATGATCTCTCGCCCGGTTCTGATGGTGTGCTAGTCGTAGTTCTGAAAAAATGCGTGAGCCATCTGACTCAATCTCTCACTGCTTCAGTTATCAATCGCGCAAGGAGTATTCACTAGATTGTACAAAGGCTTGCACAGTGTCCTTATTCCCAAAAAGTGTGCAAAAGTGAAGAGTTTAACTACCGGCCCATCGCTAAACTATCCAGGGTACCCTAGCTGTTTGAAAACATCGCTTACTACGCAATGTTCTCTCATTTTAGGTCAATGTTTTCTATCCAGCAACATAAATCACTTTAATGCAGATCGGCAACCACTAACTTAGCTAATCCCTGTCAAATGCAATGGCAAGAATAATCTTAGAGGATGGCAATGAAGCGGATGTTATTTCTATAGACTTCAGCCAGGCTTTTGACCAAGAGTCTCAACAAAATTTTCTTTTAAGCACGGCCTCTTTGTTTTCAACCACGTCTCATTTAATAGATTAATTCATACCTAAACGAACTTCAATACAAAGACCGGTCCTTTAATCCAATAATTCATCTGGCGGTGCCCCTCTAGGTAGTCATCTTGGACCATTGCTTTTTTCCTAACAGTAAATGATGCAGAGTATGGGCATCGTGGCTCAAGTGGTTAGTGCGTTGGATCGCTGAGCGTGAGGTTCGAGGTTCGAATCCCAGAGAACACCAAAAAGTTTTTCACGGTCCCATCTCTCGCGAATGTCTGACAAACGTCCGAGAGTAATAACTGTCAAGAGAAAGCTTCTCAATTTGCCTTTCGGATATGGCTCTAAACTGTAGGTCCCTTCCATTTGTGTGAAAAATATAACACGCACAGCACGAATGGTTGCAAGAAGCTAGGCCCTGGACCACATACGGTCCGTTGCGCCAAGAATTTGTATTTGTATTTGTAAATGATGCAGAGTATATCGTCAGGGAGTCTAATCCATCAGTCTTTTCATTTCCATGATTTCCTTCCCTCTTTTGAGCTCCTTTTTTTCGATGCGCTGCCTTGTGTTTCATGGTCTACCTCTTGGGGTGGAATCGGGTAAGTTTATTTCGTGTTTTTTTTTTCATGGGGTGTCCTGAAATCGAATAGAATCGTTGCAGCTGTGTTATATGTAACCGATTTCTCTTCCCAATATTTCGTTTTTTATTCTGTCTCTTCTACATAGTTTTCGCCTTGCGATTCATCCGAGCTGAATAGAAATGGACTCCCACCAAATACAACGAACCTATGAACAAACTACGTGCATTTTGAATGAGGCAGAAACGCTGCAACAATTTCTGGGAAAATAACCTACCTGCTCTCGAAATTTAGATTAGCTATTTGTAAGTTCACAAATTAATTAAGTGAATAGAGGTTTATTTAATCTATGCCACGGTCAGATAGATGGATTGTTATAGTACAGGGCATTGGGCACTGATATTTTGCTAATATTAAAATCAAAAATGGTTACATGCGTACAAACAAAGAATTGTTTGTGTTGCGTAGCATTCTACCTATTGAGAGAAATCTTTTGCAACAGGACGGTGCAATCAATGTTTGCAGTTAAAAACTGATGCATAAATAGAATATCGGCAATAATACAACGATCTTCCAACGACTGTAAGTTAATCAATCTCAGACGATCCTTGTAGAATGGAAGGTAAGAATGATCAGTCCAAGAGAGGCCGCATAAAGCGCTGCACAGACTCGAGCCTTTTTTAGTATGGACTTTGAAAAATATTAACCAGACTCAACTAGCAACTCGAGGAGAACCCGAACGAAGGTAATATAGAGAGACTTAGTAATATATTCATCCTAAATTCCTAAGACCAGAGTTTCACAAAACCAAGTGCTGCGTTTGCCCTACTCATAATACTGTCGAATGTGTATAAAATCTGAGTTCACTTTCGTAGATAACATCAAGATCGAGTACTAAAGGGACTGAAGGTACTACGCTCTAAGAGGTGGTGGTTGGTGATTACAAATACAAATACTGGGCACAGCAGACCAGGGACTAGCTTCTCGCGACCATTCATGTTGTGAGCAATGTTTGCATTTGCGTTTAATATTTAGTTCGCCAACCGAAAAGGCCAAAATAACACACTCAGCATGCGCGGCTGCTTCTCACAGTGTCTCATTGAAGGTGCGCCATAAAGAAGGACTGGGATGATTAAAGTCTTGTAAAGTCTTGGGCTTTGCTGTTCAAATGTCTTCTTAGCCCAAAGAAGCAGCGATTGGCAAGAGTTATTCTTCGCTTGATCTCAGCGCTTTTGTCGTTTTCTGTGTTCATAGCGGAGCCTAGGGAGATAAAGTCCCTAATTACCTCAAAGCTACATCTGTCTATGGTGACGTTCTGTCCGAGATGTTGGTTGTCCTTCGCGGGATTTTGGTCGTCGAAATGGTTCTCCGATATCTTCAGCATCGACTGCCTTTCTACTACGATGTTCCCTTGATCGTCCTTGCAGGCTTCGGTTCGGGCCTCCGCAGGTTCTTTTTACCCTTTGGTAAAACTTCCGAACCTCATTCTTGCAGTAGCATCTCTCTATTTCCTCGATCGCGCGCTTCTCATGCTCCTTTGTTTTCCTCCTGAGAATCCGGTGTTCGTCTCTCCTCATCTGCTCGTAGAGCTCACGAGCAGCTCTAGTCCTTCTATGCAGCGCCGCTTTGTATGCCTCTTGTTTAGCTGCTTGCTTGCCTGCACTCGTCGTCAAACCAGGGGCTTCGTTGTGGTAGCCGAATACACCAGAGGCGGCATCTCTGATGGCTTTTTGGCAATGTTGCCACTGGTCCTCAATGGTGGCTGGTGGCATATGATCTCTTAAGAGATTGAGGGAGACTCGATGGGAAAATGATTTGGCGATCTCTTGCGATTGTAGCAATCCGACGTCGAGTTTTCTCGCAGTATTTCCTTGTCTTGGCGGTGTTCGGGATATCCGCAACCGTACCTTGGCTACAACAAGGTAGTGGTCCGAGTCAATGTTTGCGCCTCGGAACGTTCGGATATCCATAATACTGGAGGAGTGTCTTGCGTCGATCGCAATGTGGTCAATCTGGTTGACCGTTGATTGATCAGGAGATTTCCAATTTCCTTGAATATCGAGATGCGGGAACCGCTTTCTAGCTACGACAACATTTCGCCCCGCAGCAAAGTCGATCAGTCTGAATCCGTTCTCGGAGGCGGTGTCGTGTAGGCTGTACTTTCCGACAGTGCTACCAAAGATGATAAAGCTTTGCGTTAAAATCGTCTAAGACAATTTTAATGTCATAGCTTAGGCATTGGTCGCACGTTTTGTCCAAGAGCTCGTAGAACCTATCTTTGGTCTCGTCGTCCTTCTCCTCTGTTGGGGTATGCGTGCAAATTAGGCTTATGTTAGCGAATTTAGCCTTGATGCGGATTGTCGTGAGGCGTTCGTCTACGTTAAAACTACATTTAAATAGGCGCTGCTTTTGTTGTCGGTATACATCGCAGTTATTCATCCTCTTTTTGCCCGGCCCTTTCCATCGCACTTCTTGGATGGCGGTGATATCTGCTTTGCAGCAGCCTAGGGCCTCCGCTAATTGTTCGGCTGCACGTGGTCTATTAAGGGACCTAACGTTCCACGTACAGATCCGAAATTCGTTGTCCTAGTTACGTTTGCATGGTCCGTCAACAGTAAATCCGTCGGTTTCCAAGGCTCGTTGGAGCTTCATAACGTGCAGTTTTTCCGTGGTCGGGCAGTTACCCTGACGGCACAACCCCCAACCCGGAGAACCAGATCCATTCTAGAAAATTTCATTCTATAAACCCCTAGGATTGCGGGTCCGTTATACCGATGTCGGTGACCCACTTCGGGGGTGTGAGTGCTGCCGTTGGCCCTTTAGGGCTCCTACCCCACCATCTCTTTTCCAAAACCCCAACTATTTCTTGAAAGTCCTTATCGGCCTGAGCTCCAAATATGTTGAAGAAGCCCGAATAAGGTGGTATTTCCGCTCCGGAGGTTTATCACGACACCGTTGGTTCCATCTGGAGAACTCGTCCGCTGTCGTGTTTATAGTGCTGCTATTTTTGTCTTCTGGTCAAGTTTAGCAACAAGCGTCCAGGTGGACTACAGCCAGTACCCCATGCCTACCACTTGGAGCTAAATTAAGCACAAGTGATGTGTGGTAACAGTTACAACACTGGGCTTCGCCAAGTTAAAGCCAATCAGTGCCTACCCTATTCCCACAGCATCCAGCCATCTAGCAAATACAAAAACAAAATAACGGCCGTTTAGTAGTTTTACCTTTGTTAGAACTAACTATGTATACATACATACATACATATATGCAAGTGTATGCATGTAAAACTTAACTTCTGGCCCAAAAACTGCAATAATTAAGAGAAGACAGCACAACATCCGCTATCAATATGTTAGTCGCATTATTTGAACGACAGAATACAAAATACTGTAAATTGTCCCCAACAGGGGTCTTCATAAAATAACAACGCAATCCTAAAACCCGACGAACCATTCCCCATCATAAAAACGAGAACATGGACACCTATTGGCATTATTGCAGGAAAACTCAATTTTCATACACCCCAGTCGGCCTTATAGTTTACATTCATGAGATCTCAGCTGCACGTGACATATTTTTCGATGACAAAACGCATTTTCAATTTCCAATTTTCATTTGCAGCACCCCCAACACTTGGTACAGCACAGCCTCCCCCAGTAATTCACAACACCACCCCCCATGTTGTGGCGGCGATGACGGCGGTGTGGAGACATTCATTATTTCCGAAATGGGAGCTGAACCGAACAAACTTGGGCACACTATGACGTCCTCATGGTGTATGTAGTGATAATAATCTCTGCTCCTCGGCCATTTTTAATTACTGCATGTTAATTGTTTCACCGCAGGAGGCTTAGGAATTTTACAATTATGTTCTTGCTGGACGGTTCGGTCCAAACAACCACATGCGTGTTGGAATTTGCACTTATTCTATGGGCCTACTTCAACCTACTGTTTATCATCGGCATTATTATTTCCGAACATCGCCCCCACCCCCCCTGCAGGGTGCCGTGCTGTGTGCATTATTCGGAGCAATATTTGCTAGCTGTGTAGATCTTGGACTCTGTGTGGTATGGACCAGGACTGGTGCATTTAGGATAGGCATATGAAATTTCAACGATTTAATTAAAATTGTTGATCTCATGTGCAGGTGTTCCCCTCCCACCCAGAACAAAGCATGCCTACATCGCCAAAATCAAATATGCCCAGACCCTCTCCCCTTCCCCCACTTCAAAGATTAATATTCAAATTCAATGAGAGCTTCTTTAGAGTTTTGGAATATTAAATTCAAGGAGTTCCTTGCAATTGGATAATAACAACAAATTAGCCAAAGAAGTGTAAAACCAACCGAATGAACGCCACGGAGAGCAATTACGAGCGCAGTAAGTGCGTTTCATTTGACGTGTTCTCCAAAATATCCTGCCGCTTTATGATGGGGTGGTTTCCTTTAAGTGGTTAAATGGGGTAAGAAATAAACACAGCCCAACGGCTCTTAATGAAAATCGTAAACCTGGTTTATACCCTCTTGCAAGAGGTGAAGCTCAAGCACTGCAAAGAGTCGTATTCTCCTCTCCGTTTGTTTTTTTTTTTTTATGATAAATTGTTAATGTGAAATTAAAATAAATTTTTAGCACAATTCTAATGAAAGGTCAGGACCAGCATGCAAAGCATACATATCTCACCATCGGATGATGTAAAATTTAAAATCATAAAAACAAAGTTGCCAATATCCAAACGCACGCTGCAAACAGGATCTGCCATCAACATGAATTGTTTTACGAGTTGAGAGCGCCGTAAAGTATTAGCAGTTGAGAGAAAATAAAATGTTTTCCTGCTGGCAGGCAGGCCACTTGAAAGTCCTTGAGTCATTCTACACCCAGGACTACACACATTGCCGGCACGTGATCTGAAACTGAATTAATAAAAAAAAAAAAAAGAGGATTTTGACAGCCTGGCGGGGGGTTTTCGAATGTGTAAATACTTTTGAGGAACGTGTCCTTCCGCACTGAAAGCTAACCAATTGGAGAATTATAGACTTGAAGTGGTTTTCCGAATTATTTATATTTGATATTTGTCAGGATTTTTTTTTTGTTTATGTGGTTGGAATGTAGACAGACAGAGAGAATGAAAGAGAGCCAGAGGGTATGAAAAATTTAATGAATTCAGGTACAAAATGTTAAGTGTCAATATTCATGGTGGACTCGGTGCAACTTGAGTACTCACACTGACTGGTATCCACACTGTAACTGGAGACTTGTAGTTCATATTGAATTTATTTTAAGAGGGAGTTACGGTGTCAGAACAGTGGAAGTATGAAGCGTTCGAGGACAACTGGAGTCATGTGCTCAGAAAACGATTAAAGGATGAAATGAAAGCTTTTCTAATTTTCACGATCTTAATGCTATCCAAGTCAAGTAATATACTTTAGTAATCTTCCTAAACATACACAAAGATTGCAATCCGTCTGATGCGCTATTCCGCACCCGTATACCATGTCCTTAAGAAATGGACGTAACAATACCGAATATTGTTGGCGTCCTCAATTCTAAACAATGCCTTTCCGATAAGTCGAACAATGTGTGTATGTACATATGTATGTAACTCTTTCAGCACCAATGGCTGCGAAAGGCTAGGACCCGTTTGTGCCAAGTATTTATTTTACAATGGTATCGTGCTATTTAGAAGACGTATCCTCAATTTCGACGAAAGTTAATCAGAAATATATGTAGTTCTGAAGTGATGAATCCTTTGAAGGTTTTCATCTACTCTCGGAGCAAAAAAAAAATTAGAAGCTAAAAATGTCGGCAGCAACTAGTCGTTAACGTTACATCAACTCAGAGGAGTTACTCCGAAGCGCACAGTACACCGCGTGTTTTCCAATATAATACGGCTCACCTGGTATAGTTTATCCGGCATTCCGAAATCGGTCATCCCCTTTAACAATTCTTAACTATTCGTGACATGCGTCATATGTGACTTTGAAGTCGATGAATAGGTGATTTGTTTCGACTGGGTTCGGCCGGGCTGGAGGCCGCGCTAATTGAGCTAATCAGTGAAGCGCAGAAAGACTTTAGACGTTCATGAAGTGCACTGAATAGGATCTTCAGCACAACAATTAACAGGACTATACCTCGGTAGTTCATACAAAACATAGGATTACGTATTTTGTAGATGGGACATAAAAGGATGATATTCCTGTCACTAGACATGCTGTCGTCCAACTGCATCTGATTAACGATTTGGTGCATGTTTTCATCGCGTACCTCTTTAACAGGCAGCCTGAATCTTGTTTTTTTTTTAAAACAATTTTTTCGCTTGGCTTCGCACTCATCTTTGCGACTTTTTTGCAGTGCTTACACGCGAGATTCTTTCATCACTCGATCGCTTGGTTTGACTGTTTGACTGTTTTATTTCATTTGGAGATATCCTGGTTGCTGTGTAAATCCTTAGATTAGCAAATCTTATGCAATTTATCATCGCTATACATACATACATATGTAATAATTGGGACAGTCTCCGTAGGTTAAAAAATCTGTGTCTGACCATGAGAAAAACGTTTGCCTTGCCATTAGGGGCGACCGCACGTATAAGACGAATGTTATGAAATCCTTAATGCGAATAGCACCCAGGCGAAGACATCTTACAGCCTTAGAGTCGATAATGTTTGTCTATTTAAGCACCCACCTTTCTATTCTGCGCATTTTGGATCGCAATATTATCAGCTATATACTACATACAGACAGTTTTGTGAGTAACACTCAAGGTGTACAGGGAGCGAATATTGCAAGTTAACGTTCCGGGTAGGGTCGTTCATAACTATTTTTTTAGCTGGTAAATAATGTACCCTATTGGCACTAGGACAAGGCGCTTGTGGAAACCCGGCTAATCCACTTCGAGAAAGTGAGAGCTTCCGTTGGTCCAAATCTGTTTCAAAAATTTTAGTCCATCTAGTCAAAATACTACTAGGTTAGGTTAGGTTAGGTTGGAGGGAGATGTGCACCAAAAAGGTTCTTACAAGAGGGCCTATTGGTCTATTGTGTTACCCCTTAGGCTGTGTTACCACTTCTAACATTATTATCAGTTAGCTGGTCCTTGTTCAAATCAGCGTGAATCTTGTTAACCCCATCAGCGATGCTTGTGCCAATTCATCCAGTTCTCCAAAGAATCTGTTCCCCATATGTATGAGGCGACGGTTTTGGAGATTTGGGCATTCGCAGAGCAAGTGTTTGATGGTCTCTGCCTCTTCCTCATTTTGACAGCTCCTGCAGAAGTCCGGGGAGTTTATGCTCAGCCTTTGGCCATAGTGCAGATCGCGCAATGTCCCGTGCCGGTTTTGGAATACTCAAGACATAGCCTGCAAGTGTCAGATTGACTTATGTTGTCTTAACGAGAACAATAACTAGTGAGGAAATCAGTTAAGATCGTTGCTAGTATCCCTTTCGATCTTTCGCTAGAGAAATTTATAAATTCATTTGCCTGTCCCAGACTTAATCCGCCTGTCAAGTCTAATTTTATTGCCAGCGATACCCTTGCTACCAGAGATCCAGATAAGCCTGAGTTTATTGTTTACTTAAAATCAGTATAGATTCAAAGGTAAGAGATTTGAGAGTTTAGAGACCTGCCCAGCTGTCTGCTCTTCGAAGGTCTCTTCTATGCATCTTTGGCGCAGAGCTCAGTAACATAGGCCCCTACTTGGAAAATCCCTTTGGGATCCGGAAATACCGGCACTCACCTCATTTACCATTTTTGAACGCGTCGCATCGGTCTATCACAAACTAGAACTGAGGAGATGAAGGCAGTTGTTTTTAGGATCTTAAGATGCCCTGTTAAATAAAACTTTAGTACACTGCCAGCTGTAGTCTTTATAATTCTGAAATGAAGGGGCAGGTGATCTAAGGAGGGTTACAGCACCCGAGGCAACGCCTTTTCTGAAATTTTATCTATACGAGGATCCAATGTCAGTGTTTGGTCTACGGTTATCCCGAGAAACTTAGCCTCCCTGTAGTTGGACACTACTAGCGTTAGTGTCTGGAAACTGCCTCGTGAATGGAATAATGATGATTTTTTTTATGGTTTAATGTTGACCCTTTTGTTTGTTTGACACCAAACCTTAATTTCAGATAAAGAATTTTGCATTTGTCCAGTTATATTGGATTATGATTACCTTATTCGTATTCGTAGTTTGCCAACTACAACACACCCGAGAAGAGGGGACAAGATGCGTATTTAGGACAACCTTTAAGGGCAGTTGCTTCACGCTATTAATTCACGAAAGATGAAAGGGAATCCGGCGGTCTTAATGTTCCACAGGGTATCCATCTTAACCTAATCTTCTAAAAATTTCGAGTAGATATGCAGTACTTATAATCCACACAACTTCCTTTCACAACCCAATTCCATTAGAATCACCAGTAGTAGTATTAATTAGTATTTATTTAGAAAATTAATCCAAATGAACTCTTTAACAAATCCTGCATAACTTTTCGCCTAAGCCCTCTTAATTTTGCACAACAAAAACCCACTTTAATCCCCCGCCTAATTGAATTCAGATCAGACTCACTTAATTGTTGCCATAGATCACGTGCTCGCACTCTAGCTCTGGTCATCCAAACCTAACCTCGTTCGCCACCAGAAACACACATTATCCACGCTGCTGTCCCCACACACTTAACAGCGTAGCTGGTAATCACTAATTTTGCCTCTAAAATCTCTACGACCGCATAAATTTGCCCTAATGACCGTAAAAATATTTTGTTTGCCGCTCCGAACGTAAGGTGAACCCGAACGTGATACTGGTATCCGTGGGAACCTACAAAACCACTGTAACAGCTACATTCACACACCTGAAGGGGACTACCATAAAAGGACGCATAAAATGGACCAACGACGACGACAACTACCCGATGATAATTTTTACAACATAAAAGATTTATAACGGATTACAGTCGTAGGTAATCGTGTCGGTAATATCCAGAATTGCTTTGAATCCAACCAGGCAGGTAATTGCCATGAAATACAAACAGGATCCGACCCCACTCTAGCTCAAAAACTTAATCAATAAACGATGGATGGGCTATTGTGCTATGCCACACTCAGAAGCCTTTATCTAGGCTATCGCCATCTCGAAGTGCAAACAAAAGGAGAAACACACAAAATCACCGGAAAAGGGATTCTAGGACCGGTAATTATAAGTTTTTCACTTTCACATCCACTTTTGGCCGAAACACTCTTCGAGATTTTCAAAACACCTGTGGTACCGCATCCAGTGACCATGGGTTTGGTGGGTATGTGACCGTTCCGGATGAGTTGCCAACGGTGCTTGTGATACATTGTATACGTAGTCAACCCTCACTTGCCCAAGATTCAACCCTTTCTTTATGGGGCACTATGAAAACTTTGGGGATGAATTAATGAGAGTGCCATGCTATATATCAGAGAGCGGTTGGCAGAGTGGTAGTGACAAAGGACATCTCACCAATAGCTTTGGAAGTAGAGTGCCATTGGTTACATTTCGGTTCGGAGTATTTGCTGTTCGCTTAGCACCTGCTAACCCATTAAAGTTACATAGATAGCTGAAAAGCGGACGGGGGTGGTTGGTTCATTATAACTCTTTAAACGGCCATCGGAGAGAGCGGATTAATTTTTAATTTTTATCTAGAAAATTTGCGCAATTCCGTTGTAGTAAGTTGTTAATGGGGTGACTAAACCGTAATTTTGTGGGTTATTGCGTTAGTACTCGTATTCTTTTTAGGGTGGTCCCAAAGTCGAAAGGCATAGCGGTCGATTGAAAGGAAAATGCGTGAGTTCAACCCTTTTGTGGGTCATTATTCGGTTGTAGGCGGCCAGCTTAGCGTAGCTTTTGAACATTTACTGCTACTGAGAGTGAATATTTTTGCCAAACGACCTGTAATGGAGTTGTTAAACGAGAGTGTCTTAAAAACTGTATTGCAAGGCAATATTCATTAAATTTAAGGACGAATAGGGTGTTTAAGTATATTCGTCCTGAGAATTCAATAATGAACGGCTTTATTGCGAACATTTTTGGACTTTGAATTTTGGCTATCAATCCAATGGGGTACGTTAAGGACTCAGTGGTAGCCTATCACTAAGAAACGTTTTTTTTATAAGTAACGATATTGGTTCGTTAAAACAGGCTTCATTTTTAAAGATTTTTTGGACAGTCACACCGCTATTTTTGATGACTCATCCCGTTAATGTGATCCCTTTTGTAGAGGATTGGGTAGATAAAAAAAGGGTCTATGACTCTAGGGAAACACACAAAAACGGGGTCATCTTTTCACTTTTATGAGTCTTTAAGGATATAGATCCTTATCTTAGGGAACACATCGACTTAGAAAACTATGTATTGTTTCAGGTTTGGAGCGACCATAAATCCCACCTAAAGAAAAAACTGGCCACGAATCAAAAAAAATTATTGAAGACTACAGGTGGTGGACCGAATACAACCGTATCTTTTACTGCTGAGGAGGAAGAAGTCATTAATTTATAGTTCAACTGATTAGGTCAGCTGAAGGAGTAAAAGGTTCAATCAATTTCGGAGTACCCACCCAATTAAGCGAGGAACTTCCTTCTCCGAAACGTTTGCGGCTATGCAAAAATGAGGAGGTTAATGCTGCTCAAGCCGATGAATTCGAAATTTTTCAGAAAAATAACAAAAACTCCGACGGTCGACTCTCGCAAGCAGATCTTCTTGACAAACAAATAGCCATAAAGGAAAATCTGTATAAGGACGTGGTTAAAGCGTCAGCGGGCCAAAAAGAAAATGCTGTGCAGTCAAATACGAGCGTCAAACAAATATACAAATATCTGGACAAGATCTATAGAGAAACAAAAGATCTCAAGATTGAGACTGCTCGGCATAATGCTCAAATGGAAGAGATTGCCAAACAAAAATTATTGGTGAAGCAAAGATTGTTGGAACTGAAGATCCAAAAATGAAATCTTGCGCTTAATGCAAACTAGATACGCATTTATAATTTGCACCGCCTTTTTGGGACTTGCATTGCATTGTCCTCACATCTAACCCGATTTTTAAGAACGCCAATTGTCCTGTCTATAATATTTCGGCCTCTGCTGTGGTGCTTATTAAACTTGCTTTCAGGAGAGTTTGACTGTACGGATCTGAAAGGTGTCAAAAGCCATGGTTGCAGAGGATATCCTGCATCACCTACAAACATGTAGATACAAACAAAATTAATTAAAGATAGGTACTTTCAGAAGTTAATTTTACCTAGAAGCCTGGTATTTTTGTCCCCGTTTTGATCCAGAAAATGAAAATACGGACTGGAATCGGTTTTATTCCATATGAAAGAATCGTGATTTACTCCCGGGTACGTTTACGTTTAAAAAAAACGTTTAAAAAAAAGTAAATGGAATACAACAAGAAACACTTACCAGCAATATGTTCAAACTATAAAATCCTTTCCTGTTGTAATATAGATGAGGATTCTCCGATGGCTTTTTTATAGCAATGTGTGTTCCGTCCGAACGCATAACCACACCAGGAATCTGGCACTTTTCATACAACATAGTTTTGCTTTCAATTTTTTCGGCTTCAGACATTTTTAAACTGATCCAAATGGGACATACATATATCCAATACTTCTGTTAACACTTCCGAAAATCTTGATTCTGCTTGATATACCAACATTATAGTCCTTTCCAGCACCATACCGATAGCAACCTTCAGCGAAAAATCGTAAGTACGCCGCTAATTTCTGTGTTGGAGAGATTGAGGACCTTGAGGCAGGGGACAGTTCCGATGTTAAAACATCCAAAACGTAGGAAAAGGCTGGCTTAAGTAAAAATAGTAGGAATTAGTTCAAAAAAATTTGTGTGTATGAAATCTTACGTTGATTCTGGTAGTTCCATAATATTTTCCGCTTTTGCTCTTTACTGAGAGCGCCTTCTTCTGTCTGACGATGATCTGTTGCTAAGATACAACGCTACGCTATCCGTTTTCACACAAAATAAATTTTCTGTTTTCTAAACTGAATTTTCATTAAACACGTATGTATATGTTTCAAACAAGCTGTCACAATAGAACTGTCTAATCAACAATACTGGTCGGTAAAGGAGAGTGAGGACGGATTCTTCCTCCTCACCAGATGGGCCTCCAAATATGGATTGTGGACAAATCCTCATAAAACCGAACTTGTTCTCTTCAGGATGAAATGCAGAGTTCCGTTCATAGACCCGCCTAGGATAAGTCTTACCATTCTCTCCTTTAGCGAATATGCAAAATACTTGGGTCTTATTTTAGATAGGAAACTTAATTGGAAAGCCAATCTACTTAGCTTTCTATTCCTGGAGAAAACTATAGAAAGGAGCTGGGGTGTGCAACCTCGAATCACACGCTGACTGTAAGTGTCCGCCTATACTTCTGAATAGCGGGATTGTTTGGTGACCAGATCCTGATAGAGCTGCACAAATTAGTGCAAAGATCTGCATGGCGGTGCACTAGAACTAATCCTTCTCCAGCATTGAACAATATGTATCATCTGCTGCCCATAGATATATCCGGCAAGCAGATGGCATCCGTCTTAAAGCCAACCTTGGCCAATCCTCGATCTATTAAACATTGCCAATGAAAACATCGACTACATGCTGTCGAAACTAAGATTTCAGTGTAACTTCCGAACGAGCAAGAACGAAATCGGGGTTGATTGTGGTGCCCTTCTCTGAAGAGCCCAATCTGAATATCTCTTTCCGCCTCGTCGATCACCGTGGCGTTTATTACGTGGAAATCATAGGGATCACAGATGCCATACCTGTCAAGGATATTAGCATTTTCGCTGACAGTCAAGCGGCAGTCAAGTCCTTGAAACCGTGAACTCTCACTTCAAAGGCCGCTTGAAATCTCCGTTCATCTCTCGCGGAGATGACGGAGCAATTCAGCATTCACCTCTACTGCATGCCTGGCCATAGAGACATACCGAGAAACTGTAAGGTTGACGAGCTCGCCAAAAAGGCTGTGACTCTTATGATTCTACGTAAATGGCGAAATATGGTATGTCCCTCGATGCATGTAAGCATTTTAAGCTGGACGACTTCAGCAGGACCAAGGAAATGTCATATATCTACATATAGACAGAACTGTTCTTAACTGTCTGATAAGCAAACAAACTTAAAGGCTGGGCCTATTTTCAAATGACTTCTGAAAGTGTTTCAGGGATGGAGAGGAGGGGGAAACCACCCTCCTTTGCACCTATATGCCCCTGTCCCTAAGATGACTGCCCTATTTAAGGGCTCTTTTCTTCAATGACCTCAGCGAACTGTCAGTCTTAGATTGTGGGAGTTTGTGACAGCTCGCTCAGTTCTCCAAAGAGTCTGTTTCCCATGTGGAGGGAGCGATGGTTGTGGAGATTTGGACAGCCGCACTGCTTCCTCTTCATTTTGCCAGCTCCTGCAGTAGTCCGGGGTGTTTAAACCTAATCTTTTGGCCATATTGCCGATCGCCCAATGTCCCGTCAGTACACCTATCAAGATTCGGATTTTCTTTTTCCCCATAGCTAGTAAGCATTTGGTTCTACTTTCATTTAATTCTGGCCATAGTTTGCGGGATATGACACAGTCTCCTGTTGATGATCGAGCACTGCTTATTAATCCCCCTCCGTATGATTTATTTTCTCTTTCAATACTCCAATGGGGATGTCTGTTTGACTCTGAGTATATTCTGTGCCTAGTTCTGAACCTTTCCTGGCTAGTTCATCTGCTATCTCGGTCCCCTCTATACCACTATGTCCGGGAGCCCAGCAGAGTCTGACAATGTGGATATTGCTCAGTTTTCACGACAATTACATACTGTTCCAGATCTTATTGTCTTGCTATTCAATACGTTGATAGCATCTTGGGTGTCCACGAAGATTGTAATCCGGGATGGATTTATTTTCTTAGTGAGGATTGACCTCGCTGCTCTATCAATGGCAAAGATTTCAGCTTGAAAGGCACTGTAATCGCTTGAAAGTTTGTCCGCTTCTTTAATCTGTACGGATTCGCAGAATGCTCCTGGTCCGGTTCCTATTTCCATTTTAGACCCATCAGTGTAGAACTGGATGTCCTGTTCATTTATTAAAATGTCGGATTTCCATTCTTGTCTTTTTGGAATAATGGTGGAATAATTCTTATGGAAAGCTTGGTATGGAATAACCTAGTCTGAGTTCTTGTACGAGTCGACAGTTCCACAACTATATAGTACATATGCGTGGTCATAGGACCTTTGTTTTTTCCACTGCTTTCCACCATACTAGTGCTCCACAGGTTAGTATGAGTCTAACGATCGCTGTATACATCCAATGTATCGTATGCGACCGCATTGCCCAGCGTCTACCAAAGGTTTTCTTGCGTGCGTAGAACGCATATAGTGCTCTTTCCATACGTTCTTCTGTGTCCCGCTTTTACGTAAGTTTTGAGTCAAGGATGATTCCAAGATACTTATCTTCATTGGAGAGTTTCAGAGGTAAGTGGAATAGATCCATGGCATTGCACCCACTTCTGGTCAAAGATAGCCACCCTAATCTAAACCTAAACCTACCAACCCTCTAGCTCTAGATTCCTCATATGGCTTTTAATATTTTTTTTTTTTTTAAATCTCAGTAACGAATAATGATTACGCTTTATACATTATTCCCAGCTCCTCTTTATGAAACCACCCACGTCAATCTCAAGTTCTCGTAACTTCGCTCCATCATTTGTAATTAATATTCGGCGGAGTGAAAATATTTTTCTGCTCTTCACAAGAAGTGGGATTGAAAAACTTTTCCACTTCAAATTATTCAAAATCATTCTTCGACTCATAATTTGTTTCATTCGTTTATTTCTTTACCCCGGGGGGCAGGCAGATGGGCGGGTGCTTATTACCCATTACCCCCCAGGTGTACATGGAACTTTTTAATTTCAATCAAACCAAAATAAAGTTCACCGATTCACCTGATCGAAAGTAAGCAAAGAGTTGTAACTGCCCTCGCTACCAGAGTCACCGTTATCGTCATCGTTATAGTCATCATTGACTCCATCGCCTCAAAGGAGTGACTTTCAAAGCCATCTATCAGCCAATTTGAAAGGAAATAGTAAAAAGAATCATTTGGTTCCAGAATAACCCGAGAAGGTAGCGATGCGATTTTTTATTCTTCGCCCCCACGAAATGTTAACACTTGGCAGGAAGCATCGTTTAATATCGTTTCAAGGAAAACTTTATCCATCCGCCGTCGTTCTTCAATATGGAGATGTGGAAGGCGATCCAGGTAGTAGAATCAATGAGATGATACAGGTGTATTTAATAGAAGCATTTATTCAGCGCAAGGTACGTATATACCTGCTCAATTTAAGTCATTTGTGAAAAGTTCAGCTCAAAGGAAAAAAAAAAGTTGGAATGGTGTTATTGCTGCGGCGCATATTCGGGTGAATGTGGGGGATAAGTTGCGACGCAATGCTAAGGCGAACTAAATTATTGAAAGGAAATCCAATTTTAGGAAATCGCTTCAAGCTTATTGAACCATTGAAATTGCTTTTAAAAAGTTTTTTACCAAAAGCCATTACATTCATCAATATGGCGATGGCGAATGGCCGCTGAAGCTGTAGATGCTGCAGCACTTGATGAAGAGCTTCAATTGGGTTTGGGTTGGCGGGGGCGCGAGGTATGAATGCAGTTCTTAGAGGGCAGACACAGTGGTTCAGTTTAAGATTTTGAGGCATACTAGTATTAAATTCCAGAAAACTTCACTTGATAACGCTCCAGTTGTGTTCGTTGTGACTTTCGAAAAAACAGGCGGAGCTGCAACACGCAGCTGAGAAGGCAGCAAGAACACCACCTGCTCTGCCAAGGATCATGTCATATATTGGAGGACGTAAACAGAAGAAGAGCTCCTTTTAGATAGAGTTGCGGAGTCCATGATGCTTTACGGAAGGAAGTCGGAGGCGGTCTACAGAACCAATGCCTTGAGAGCATGCAGCGCCTTTCTAACAACCTCCTACGATGCGGCATGTGTAGTTGCTGGAATGTTGCACAAACAGGAGCAACAGCGAAACGTGGCGCAGGCGATTGTTTACATGAACGAGCCGAGGTGGGTTTAGAGGCGTAGAAAGAATACAGAGCAAACATGCCATGTCCAGAGAATCTCGTAGGACACATGACGAGATCGGAGAGCGAGTGGATGGAGTTCTGCTAGATTAAGTAAGGTATTTACCTAACCATTTGAGTGCCCTTGTTGACTGGAGTGTCAGCAGGTCACTTAGGCCACTAAGAGTCCATTGTGCCCAATATTTAAAAACCCTGGGAACCTAAATATCAGAGTTCGACCGCTAAGTTAAACCACCCATATAAATGTTACCTAACTCGTCCAGTTCTGAAAAGAAGTAACTGCCAAGAGCACGTCTTCTTTTATTGGCCAGCGCTGGATAGCCACAAAGAAGGTGACTAACGGATTCTATTTCCTCTTCGTTCCTGCAGCTGCTACAGTGGTCGTTGTGCGGTAATCCTAGCCGTGCTGCGTAATTACCTATCACACTGTGTCCTGCCACGACCCCAACAGCTATTCGAAAATCCCTTCGACTTAGTTCCATAAGATTGATAGATATCTTTTTGTAGACTGGCCATAATGATTTAGCTGTTGTGCATGTATCTAATCGGTAACAGCGTTTATTGGCCTTCTCAATGGCCTCGATTTCTATCTCCCTTTGCAATGTACTAAGCGGTATACTGGCCTCAGAAAGGGGCCATGAAGAGTTCATAAGAGACCCTTCTCTGGATAGTTCATCCGCTTTTTCGTTACCGCAGATATCCGTTTGGCCAGGTACCCAACACAGGGTCACCGTATTGGCCATGTCATCCAGTCGGTTTTAACACATTTTTACGATCTTGCATCTTATCGATGTGGACTGCAAAGCCTGAATGGCTGCTTGACTTTCGACATATTATTTTTTCTGAAATATTTTCCTCAATAATCATGGCCGCAACTTGTTTTATTGCAGCAACTTCAGCTCCTTCAGTTCTGCTACTTTATAGTGTGTGTGCAGGATGAGCTGCAGACAAGATCATAATTGCCTATCAGCCCCGCGAAGTAATACCCAACGGCATTCCCGCGGCGAGAGTTGTTGATGAGTGCAGAGATGTGGTTTAAAACGTAGGTGCGAGAAGCTGGAGAATAACAATCGTGAATAAAATCGTGCATTGCCAGTAGTACGGGCTACAGGTATCTATGAAGATTCTACAGCCATTGGCGGGAACCTAGGTAGGTGGAAGTCATAAATCCCATAAGCGGACGTTAGCAAGAGACCTGGTTACGATTCCTACTAACCATATAACTCCGACATTCAGGCTATGGTCCAAAAAATACTTCAATGTGTGGTTCTGACCAGGCAGGAGTGGAAGAAAATGAATTAGAAAAAAAAATGTCAAAGAAAATAGATTGTGGAATTTTAGTAGGAATGTTTGAGAGACACTCGCCTTCCGGACTCATCGTGGAGGGAAATGAGACGTCCGACAAATTGGTCAGACGGGGATCTACCCTAAAATAATCGCTTACAGAGAAAGTCTTACCTACGCTATGAGTCCTTAAACTTTCTCTTACTTTTTGGTTCTCTGACCTGAGTAACTGTGCCATATTCGGGATGATTTGACCCAAGCATGACAAAGTAGGGTTGCTCCTAAATATATGTATATCCGCATATAATCCGGTATAATCCGGGTAATCCACTTCCACATTGCTGCAGCTGTAAAAATAAAAAAAGAAAAGGAAATCCTTTTACAAGTTTTCAGGGAAGAAACTGTCACTAGGTTAGGTAAGGTTAGATAGGGTTATGAGGAAAACCTCATAAAACACTAGGCACCAGAATGGGCCCATTGCGATCCCTGGGGAACCCCCATAAAAGCAAATGGAAACCTAAACACTTTCCCTGAAAACGCTTGATTTCCCTACAGAATTTAAATAGACTGTTTTGGTTGATAGGACCTACCTCTTCTAAGTTGTTGAAAAAGTAGTTACCCAGGTTTTTCCTACGATTTCGAGCTATTCCCTGGCATTCACATAGTATATGTGTGATGTCCTCTTCGACGATTATGTCGTTACAATATCTACATACATCTGTGTCTGTAAGGCCCAGTGTCTTGGCGTGCTTTCCCAGAAGGCAATGCATGGTCAAGATTCCTACTGCTGTTCTTAGCTGAATTCTGTTTAGATTCAGAATTTCTCTAGTTCTTTTCTGGTCGAATTCTGGCCACAAGGCCTTGGATACCCTGTGATCTGCTGCGTTTGACCATCTTTGGTTGGCTGTTTTATATACTTTGCCTTTAATGGTAGCCTTAACTTCGCACGAAGGTGGTTTGATGTACACGGCTTCGCCTACTGGCAATTCTCCTACATGTCTTGCCAGTTCATCAGCAAGTTCATTCCCTTAACCGTCACTAACTCCATTCTAAATTTTGGGTCCATCCTTGAAAATTGACAACACTCGGTGGCGGAGAACAACGCGATGCCACTACTCTCCTCTGCCTGTATTCCTAAGCCAATTTAAGCACTTGTTCGATAAGCAGATAATTAGTGAAGGTTGAAAGATAACACAGCATGGTTTGGAGCTCCGCTATTGCACCGATAACGCTCTGTTTAGTACATTCGACTATGGATTGGGAGGTCCGACGTTTGAATTCCAAAAAAAAACTACGTTTTCACCCCTCGTTATATTCTGAATGCAATGTAGTCTTAGCAACGTATCTTAAAGACTCGACGGTGCCATATTGGGTATAAGATCAACAATTCGTATGTGCTGATGTCATCACTCATTTCAATATTCGTACGTAATGCCTGTTTTGTTCAATACTTGCACTTCAACTGCTAAAAAGTCAATCAATCAATAAAATTGACTTGGTAATCCTTTTAAGAAAACTGGATGATCCAATAACCGCCAACCAATAGGAAGATTAAATTATTCGAATGAATAATGCATCGATTCGAATTTCAATTTCTTTCATAATATTTCCGAAGTCGTCACTCGCCGGTCGTAGATATTCATTAAATCAAAATTCAATTTTAATCTAGACTTTTTGGATTGTATACCTATACATATGTACATATACTCAACCAACATTATTAGTTTATTTAATAGAATGCATGACTTTGTCTACATTTGTGTGCATGCAAACCACAGGACACTTCTATGTGCATGGTAATTGGTTACCTCCGAATAGGGGCAGAGAAGGTGATCAAATTAGGTCACTTGCATCAAGGCAAAACCACATCAATCGTCCGTATAATACGATTTTAATGGAAATTCTCCATTAATAGGACCAGCGGTTTTTCGATGCAGACCACGCCGTGAGTATTTCAGAATTGAGATAGTGCCACGGAGAGCTATTGTATAGGGGATGGGCGAGGGCTTACCTGCTGACCGCAGTTCGTGTCATTTCCGGGTTCTTCATAGGTAGTGGGCCGGTATTTTGTGTATTTGGTTAACCTTATTCATATCACATGCCGTATAGCTTCGTCATAAGATGTATTATAAGCATTTTCACAAATTATGTATGTATGTATACATATGTATGTGTACTGGTAGATATATATGTATTATCACCTCCACATAATAATCTCGAGGAGCCCTGTTTCTACCTTTGGCTGGCGACAGCATTTCGATTCGAAAGATGATAAATTATGGTTTTATTCATGTACCTACTCTCTTCACCCATGTGACCTCTAAAGTCATCTCGAGATCTTCATTTGATCTTTCACTCATCAGGGCTGTATAAAAATAAGAAGGCTTCTTAGATTTCAGTTTTCTCATTCTTGTCCTTATAGTGAGTGCCGTGGCTTATTGGTTAGTGCGTTCGACTGCAGACTGTGAGGTTCGAAGTCCGAATCCTAGGAAGCATAAAAAAGCTTTTCACGGTCCCATATCTTATGAGTTTCTGACAAATATCCAAGGCTAATAAATATCATGCGAAAGGTTTTCAATTCGCCTTTAGGGTACAACTTTAAATTTTAGGTCCATTTTTAGGAAAAAAAATATAAGCACGCACAATACGAATGGTCTTTGCGCCAAATGTTTGTATTTTTTGGTACGGGATGGTACTGACTGGATTGATATGAATTTACCCCTCCTCGGCCTGAGCAATGAAGTAATCCGAAACCGAGAATCCTGCAGACGGATACTCAGGTCCATAAACTTAGATAACCCCATGAGCGGCCTAATTTAATATTTTTGCTCTAAACTTGGAAACAATTTTTGACATTTTTTGACTTTTTCCCTAAACGATCAATAAAATTGTGCAATATATCGCACGATATTCGCAGATGGATGAAAGAGTGGTACAAAATATATAAAAAACGTGCAAATCCTTTCGAAGAGCTAGATGACGAAGCATTTTATTCCCGGTACAGATTTGATAAGGAATACCGCAGGCAACAGTCGGAAAAATAATAAAAAATATTTCGAAGCAAATTGCTTTATTGCTTTAATATTGCCTCATTTTATTAAGTTTCCTTCATCAGTTAAAAAATACAACGAGGCGAAATAACAATTTTATAGAATCGCTGGATTCGCAGAGTCATATGAGTAATTGATTGTACTCACGTCCAGATTAAACGGCCAGCCAAAAATGTAGGGCCAGTAATGGCCGGACATTACATTAATCGAAAAGGTAACGGAACAACTAGCTTGTTAAAAATAACATAACAATACAAACTTATTTTTAAAATATCAAAGGTTACTATTTACTTAATGTACAAATTGTAACTGATTCCAACTGCGAAATAGTCGACATCGTGGCAAGATCTCGTGGTTCACTTCATGACTCCAATATTTGGAATAATTGTCGCTTGAAAAGCACACATAACACCCAAGGACCTGCAGAAACCATTGGAAGGGCTTTCAGAAATACATTCATAAACCAATACTTTTAAATATATATATATATGTAATTTATTAAAAAGAAAAGTATTTAAGTACATACATAAATAAATAAGCATTAACAACATAAAAAAAAAAAATGCGTGGAACTTTAATCTTCCTACCGCAATTGCCGGTTGTTGTGTTCGTCTTTCATAATTTGTTTATTTTTAAACAATGAATTTCTTTCGTATTTGCCATCTCTAATGCGTGAGGTTCACGTGCATGTGTGGTAGCCTCTTTGGCTTGCAATAGCAGTTCTTTTGCTAGCTCAATTTGCAAAGCATGTAAATCCTTGGACTGTGCACTTTTGTTTTTAATTTGCCGTTGTCGTTCAGACATCACCTCGCATTTGATTGTCGGTTTTCTGGGCAGTTTCCTCAGCGGACCAAGCAAATCCTTCGATGAAGGTGGTACAATGGGGGTGGAAGTGGATTGTTTAGAAACTGCTGCATTTCTGTGAACAACCATCGCAGTGGAGCTAACAAAATCTACTTCATCTTCGACAGGACTTTTTGCGTATTTAGGGCTGAGATACAACATATCGCTAAAATTGGCAGTGGGAGTGAGTGGGATGGGCAAAAAGCTATCACTGTCAATGAATATAGTGTCTTTCTCCAACTGTTCGGCTATCATGCCCTGAACTAATAGTTCCGATGGGTCCGTTTCTGCAACGGACACATTCTTCCCAGTGGCTGTTATTGCCTTTTTGTAACAATTTGGGTTTTTTTAGCAGAAAATTTCATCCATCCCCATTGCTGCCGTATTTTGTCGATGCTTCTGTTGTACCCTCCTGAACTCATCCCTGATGCGATCGATTCCCAAGCTACTTTCTTTCGAGTGATCATCTTTAGATCGTTGCCCTTATCCTCCAGTACTGCAATATGCTAGTCAACTAACTGCCGCAGCATTTCCTTCTCACCCCGGTCCCAATTCTGCTGCCGATCTCGGTTTATCTAAAATAAAACATATTCTTAATAAAATAGTTGAAATTTCCTTAGTTTATTTTTCAGTTACATACCTTTTCTACGACTAATTCCATAATCGAAAATTTAAACTTTTTTTTGAACCAAAACCAACAGATCAACAACTGTGTTCGATTTCTGTTCGATATGTCAAATTCATTTGAGTTTGCTAAAACAATGTCGCTTAAACTGTGTTTGGGTTCTCAAACTGTCAATTTTTGGGTTTGTTTGACTAAAATTTGCTGTAAGTCAGTTCTAAGGTCGATGCTAGTTGTAGGTAGTTTAAAAATTGTTTATAATTCAACTCAAAGTTAAGTACTGGCTTTAAAGTTAAAAGGATGTTACTAAGTGGCTACTAACCTTCTTTACAATCAGATGACTATAATTTTGCGTCTATATATGTATATTAATGTTGTTATTATTTTAATAAAACATTTTTAAACGTTTTTTATTTCCTAAACTAAATTTCTCTTCATGGCCGCCGTGGCTCAAGTGGTTTGTGCGTCATCACTGAGCAGGAGGTTCGGCGTTCGAATCGGGAATGCAAAAATATGAAGGTGCCACAAATAGCTTAGAAAGAGAGGTAGGCAATGCCCAATAAGACTGTAGGATAAATGTTAACAAGAATCTCAAATGAGGAATTATTACCTAAAACGTGGACGCTATTGTGAACTGCAATTTTTGGTCAAGTGTCGTTTTTTGCGAATGTTCTGGCCAAATGATATATCAAACGAACAATTGTTCAAAAATAAAAGTGATAATGGAAGTCTTGGATCTCTCTGACGCAATGAAACATAATTAGAGTTGATCCGCTTGATATTGTGTATCTGCGTTTTCATACTGCTACCCGATGGCCCAATAAATCACAGGATCCAAGTGCATGTAGTAATACTTTATCTCTGCCATACCCTTTCAAAATCGGCTTTCGTTTTCTATGTACATATGACAAGTGGGAAAACAAAATGGCCAAAGTCCTTCATGACAAATGAGTTAGTCAACTTGTACCCTAAGAGTACTATGAAACGCATTGGGAAGCTCTTTTCGCCCACTCCAACCTAAATAATGATACCACTGAAACATTTGCTTTTCAACTGAAGGATAGATACCGAATATGAGATGCATCTATCAGCAAAGTCTAACATCCAATACGAACTAAATAACACCGAAATGATTTTCATTCGAAATCCAAATGAACTTCGACCGGAGACTCAGATGGCGGCACAGTACACCTACACTCATTGACTTTCAAATTAATGGGACATAATGAAATAGGTGTGTTGCCAGGGTGGGTAGTACTCATGTATGTATATCCCATGAATATTTAACGATTTGTCAAGTTCATACCTTTGTGTGGGGGGTGCGTTATGGTGGTCAGATAACATTTTGACCGGGTTAGTGGAGGCTCACTGTCGTTAGGCCAAATGAAGAGTTAAATTCTCCATAGGACATGACCAGACAGATTGTGTGACAATCACTACAAGCCAAGCAGAAGCTTACATTTTCATATTGGGGTCGTTAATTTGAATATTTCACAGACGGCCTGGGACAGATTGTGATATAGGGTAATTGCAACACTGCAGATGGATGCTTTTGAAATTGGAATATAACAATCGAAATAGCTGCTCACACTGGCTGCATTTGGATTTGAAGTGCGCTTAAAAGGATGGCATTTCATACTTTTACTCTCTGAAAATGTTTTAAACCAACGCACAAATAATCTAAACATTACGTCCATCTGTAGTGTCCTGCTTTGATTGCTGCTGCCTGTCAACAAAGATGATCCCGCTGTTGCCTTTCCCGGATTTACTTTCTTTTGTATATCTATAGCTTGTACTGCTTTCTTAGTTAAAAACACTTCAGCTTGAAATACGATGCAGTTTACGTTCTTGCGGCACTCCGCTCCCTTTGCATATTGTTTTGGTGCATGTGCTGGCCGGCATTCTTCGCTAAACCAGGTGTATCGGGGTGGTAGTCGGATGAAACCCAGCCAATCAGTTCCGTTGTTTCTGATTCTCTTTATTGTGGTGATTGAGATATGTGCATTCGTACCTTGGCTTCAATAAGGAAGGTTTGATTAGCCAGAACACTGGAGGTGTCCTTTCCGATCAAAGAACTTCACTTGTAACTATTGAAAAAAGAAACCAAGTCCTTCTAGAGTGAAGTGGCGTTTCACCCCGCGTCAAAGTCAATTAGCGTAAGTTCGTTGGCGTTAAAGTCACCATTATGCGAATAAGTGCTGCTTCTTATGGTTTTTCGGCTACACACGGCCTGCTAAGGGTCCGAACAATCCGCTTCTGAGTTTGCTCTCTCTGCTTCGATTGTAAACAGAAAATTCGTCAGCCTCCGAGTTTGGTTTCTACGTCTTAATTCGATTCTCTCCCCATGTAGGGCAATTTACCCCTCGCAAAACCTCCAAATTGGGGATCCTTTTTTCAAACACTCTAAGCACGGTTCGGATAAATCCATAGTCAGTTATCAACTTCGGGGATGCGAGTGCTGCCATTGGCCCATGAAGATCTCAGCCGACACCAAAACTCTAGCTTATTGATGAAAAGCTTTTTCAATTAGGCCGAGATAGCTTTTATAAGGTTTACTCTGGTCTGTTGACGTCGTCGTTGATTCCATTTGGGGGCTCTTTCGCCATCGTCCTCCAGCTGGAGTACTCTTGCTAGGCTTCTTGAGTGCTTTTAAGCTGATCAGGACAATGAGATTTGCCTTACCCGCTGCTCCACATTCCCTGTGCTTGAGCTACGCAGAGCGGTTTTGTCTTGCCGCGATAGGAACCATGCGACAGGTGAAATCAGAAGGAGAAAGGGGACTGATGTTTCTTGAATATTATTCTGAGATCCTCGAAGCTAAGCCAACATGCAGAAGTAATTCTGTATTTAAAATTTAATTTAAAGGAAATTATAATATAAGAAATTTTACCAACAATTAAAAAATTGCTACTTAAGCAGAAAATCTGATGGAGAAATGTAGACCTCTTGAAGGTATTTAGACCGAAAGTAACATTTCAAATTTGGGATGCGTATGGTGCTGTTTTTTTATTTTAACTTGAGGTGAACCTCTCGCTACGACAATCGAGTACTTTTCAAGGGGACATTGTTGCATCAGACTGCCGTTTATGAATCTACTTCCACCGCGTGACATGGTAATTTACACCGACACCCAGCCCGCTCTTAAGGCCTTAGGAGCACCAATTAATTAGCACAATTAATAACGTCTTCATGTAACGACCTATAGAAACCTCATTAAAGTGAATAAAGCAAATTAAAAACGTTACAACAATGTCCTTGGGAATTCCTCTTATGGCAACAATGCTCTGTCAGGAAATCTATGACCAATTGCCAGAATAGAACTCCTTTCAGTAGTATCCTTTCGCTCATTACCATATCAGATAACGATGTAAATCAAATTTGTCTATGCAATTTCTTCATTTATGCGATTATTAGTCATCATTTAATCAATCAATTTATCGGACGAAACAGGGCACGTTTAACATTTTGGTCATGCCTGTGCAGTAATTCAATTGGCTCCTAATGCAATTAAAATCTTGAATACACTTAAGATAACACTTAAGCATTATCGATATACGCAAAGCATCCCATCCATTGAAGCACTAACTCAACTTCAGTCTCCCAGTTCACCAACCTCAGCAAGTAACAACGGGAAGGACCCACATTTAAATCAATTCCCTAGCCATAAATCGAAGGACTGCACTCCCTAGCTCTCAAAAGGGAAATAATAAATCAGAATTAGGACCAACAATAATTGATCAATGGAATTGAATTATCTGCAGATTATGGGGGAGGGGGCAAGTACACACCACCACCCACGTAGTGCACTCTACCGCAAATTTATCATTAAAATTTAGATTAATGGATACGGCGATCTTAATTAGATTCGAGTGGATAAATGTCAGAAGGATTTGCTAATTTGACGTTATGCTAATATCTGTTTGCCGTTACTTCATTCGCTAATTAACGCTGGAGACGTCGGTCAGATTGGGAGCATCTGTTGGAATCTGAATGATGCTGCTCTCGGCTATCTCTGATTTACATGAAGTTCACCTATACTCCTGCGTCCTTGGCTTGGATTAATTACTCGAATATGCATTTGCATGGTAATTATACACTGGCATTCATTGAAATTAACTCATTAGCAATGGAACTTTGATTGTCATCATGTCAACAGTGTCTTCATCTTCATTCACATCACGAAAGTTATTACGACTATCTATGAGCTGAGTGTGAGTTAGTACTGTAGCTAGTACTTATCAACGACAAATTTTCTCACCAGCAGTCTCTTAAGAGATGGCATTTGAATGGTAGATACGTGCATTTATAAACACACAGGCGTTTATAGGTTGCTGTAGTACCTGGAATCGAGATGACTCTGTTTTGTAAGAACTGCCGAGACATAACCCTGTTAATTGTTTCTTACAAGATTATATCCGCGTTGCCTTTTAGCGCCATGATAATTGGCTTGTTATCATTGAAACTTTCGTCCAGTCAAATCGTCTTGGTAAAGATAAATGAATGTCAAGTCGGTACCCACCCACCCACTTCAAAGCGCCAAGCACTTCGGTAACATGACCTACTTCGGATTCCCAGAGCACATAACGATGGAAAATACGTAGTGTACTGTTGTGGAGGTAACTCCTTGGAGTTCTTCGAAACGTTTAACGAATTTCGTCACAGATATGTATGCGTTTTCATGTGATTTCATTACTCTCGCACTGGAATAGACAGTTCAAAGGGTCGCTATCAACATTGAGAGCACATTTTTTTGAGAACTCCCTCTAGGCACGGTACTGGGACAGTCAAGAACACTGACATCATCGGCCACTGCCAACATGTCGTGGCAATTAAAGAGCGGGCGGTGAAATCTAGCCTTGTAGTGAAACTTCGGTTAATGTACAAAGCATAACTATCGGCAGCTATAGCTAAGTGGTCAAGGAGTTTACGTACCTCAGAGATCTTCATAAATGACACTCTCGCGGAGACCTGACAATGTTTGACTCTCAGAAATTCTTGCTACTTGCCTCGGAAAAACAGCTGGGCTCAAAACTCCCAAAACGAAGAACAAAATTGATGAGCTATAGGACGTTGATCCTTTCTGTAATATTATACTTCCCGGATTGTTGGACTGTAATCAAGAAAGCCGAGGAACTACTCATTTCATTCTAAAGAAAAATCGTTAGTTGGATATTTCGTCCCGTGAAGAGGACAAATGGAAGAAAAGATACAACCGTGAACTCTGCAAAGGATACCAAAATGTGGGTGCAGTAAGGAAGTCCCGATGACAAGAGGATCTTCTAGTCCCAGCCTTATCTGTTTTAAAGATCATATAACTGTGCATGTTAGAGGTATTGGTTAGCGAACTAGAAGCTATTTGCTCGGGTTTAAGAAGTATATGTTATTTTTTTATTAAACCCTTTCGCATATGGCTGACACGGCGACGTAAAAGACGGAACTAACCTAAAAGACGTACCATCTCCCTTATGAAGGTTAAAACGTTTTTACTAGCAGAGTTTTTCAACTCCACTGACAAACGTGCATATTTCAAACTAGTGTCGATCATTGACGGAGAATGTGTTTCGATGATTCATCGTCCTCCAAACAGAAACGACATTCCGTCTCTGAGCATAGATTTAATTTATTACCTAAGGCTACAGTGGCTCTGAGAAAGCTCACCAACTTTCTAATAATTTTCTAAGGTAAGGATTTCCTTGTATGAGGTAAGCTTGATTAACTGTTTACATTATCTATGCACCGGGTCATTTTCCTGGTGGATACACGAGCATTCCAGTTGACACCACAGTAAGGTTCTGGTCATATGAACAGAGATTCTGAGCCAGTTCAAGCAAGTTCTTGTGTAGATTCGTTACCTGCAAGTCTCCGGTGACCACACATCCAAAAAGTTTGTATGCCCAGAGATTGTAATCCATCAATGCAGGACTTAACTGACATAAAGTTTACTGAGTTGGACGATAGTGCTTTAAGAGCTGTCAGAATATTTCTATAATATAAAATCTACCCTACAACCTCCCCAAGAGGTCGAGGCTCTTGAGTTGGATCTCTAAGACGCCAGCTCTAACTCGAGATTTCATCTTCGATCCACGGTGTACTATACCAAATTTCTAAGGTCTTATACCGGAACACCATTAGACTAATTTGCACGGTCCAATAATTCTACATCAAGCTACCTTCCCCGTCAGGTCAAGTAATTTCAGATATCCCACAAGATCGGGAGGTTTACACTTGCATTCTAGCTGCACATTAGCAGATATTCTTTGATAGCACATTCTCCTAATGCAGATTGGTAAGGGTGATAGCTCGGCAACAGCTTCAAATGCTGCCGTAGGGCAGGTATGCATGGCACCTCTAAAAACAAGGCAGACAATTCTCTGAAATTTCTGTTAGTAGCTGCGTGCCTAACAATGGGTCTTGTCATCATAACATACAACCATAAGAACTGAGACCCCGAGTTCTCTGGTATAGGCACCTGTCCTAGTAACCGAGAAGATAAGAATTTGTCTGTGTCCCAAGCAACGATCGTACACAGGTCAGAAGCCCGTTGAGTATGAAAGTATCTATAGAATGAGGAGCCCCATTATTGATTGAGCCATGTTTGAATGTGATTTGAATTAAAGAAGTTCATTAAACCTGCAACAAATTAACTTGTCTCACACAAGCCTCACTCCTGACTTTTCCTGAAGACATCGTTTACGACATGTCATCTCAATTAGCAACTTTTATCTTCCACAGAATTTGATTGACAAATATCACAAAGATCAAATCATTATTAACAAATTAATAAGATTCACTTCCCGTCCTTCTAAAGCATCTCAATATGGTAGTTTTATAACTTACCCTCTTAACTTGTCCGAACGTACATACAAAAAGATACTCATACTCGTGCATATGAGCACTCCCACTCTGTGGAAAAATTCCTCGCTAAACTTTTCCCAAAAATAACTTTTCTAATGTTTTTCTCACGTTGAAAGATGGACCAGGCACCAGAGCGTAAGGTATGAAGGAGTAAACTCAAGAATGTTGAAGGGACTGCTTCCTGGTTTCCCATTCGGTTCATTCGTCTTAAAGGAGGTCAACAGGGAGTGAGAAGAAAACAGGACTTGTACGAAGGGTAAACTTCGGGGCTTGATTTGGATTTAGATTTTATAAATTGAATGAAATGAATACAAGGTGCAAGGGCGGGTAGAAGCGGAGAAGACTACCGAACTTTTGCAACTTTGTTCCAAATTTTTTTTTTTTTTTTTTTTTTTTTCATACATCTTCGTCCTATTCAATTAGAGTAAGGATCGAGGATGATATGGAGTTTTTCTTGTTTTTCCTCTTCAACATTTACACTGCTGTACTTTTTCTCGTGCGCCCCATAGGATGGTGGGATGATGGGATGAAGAATAGAGTATGTGTGTCTGCCTCGTACAAAATGGGTTACATATAGAGAGGTTAGTCATGCTATAACTTTTCCATGACTACAGATGGAGACTTTAGGGAATGAGATGTATGTATAAGGCATAGACAAAAAAAAAATTATTTGATTGTTGTGACAAATTGATTAGCTATCACTTGACCCTTCTCATGGAGGAATAAAAAAATGTCAATCAAGTGATCCTGTGATTTGATAGGCGATTTGGGTGCAGAATGGTTTTCTTTGAAATTCTTTCGGAATGTCCGACAGGTTATTTATGTATAATTAGTGACTGGTCTGGTTCTGCTATGAATTGCTACTTGATTTGATCTAATAAGTAACTGATGTATGCATCGGGTTTGATCTTCAACAAAGTAAGTTCCAAAGAGGAACTATTTGGGGAACTTCTATGACGTCCGAAACAGCCAAAGAAATATTTTATCTCAAAGAAGTACATACCATCAATCAGACAAGTTTACGGAGAATTTGGAAATGTTTCTCGATTACGGAGAAATAGAAATCTGTTACAACTTCCTACGTCGATAGTTTAGTATTTACTTCTTCACGTGTTCTACATCCAAGTTTCTCTGTTATACAGGTTGATTCATACTGATATGTCTCTGGTCTTTCGGTAGTGTTTGGATTCATTTTTGATCACAATTTACCATGGTTTTGATGTTCACCATTATTCTTCTGTAATGGACTAGTTAAAGATCTACCGATACACTACACTAATTGGGCCTTTAGCGCCTCCATTCATTCAAATATAAATAATTGGCGCAACAGACCGTATGTAGTTCAGGGCCTAGCTTCTCGCGAGCATTTGTGTTGTGCGTGTTATATTTTTCACACAAGTGGAAGGGACCTACAGTTTAAAGCCAAATTGAGAAGTTTTCCCTTGACAGTTATTACTCTCGAACGTTTGTCAGACATATTCGCGAGAGTTGGGGTCGTGAAAAGCTTTTTGATGTTTTCTGGGATTCGAATCTCGAACCTCCCGTTCAGTAATCCAAAGCACTAAACACTGAGCCACGCCACGGCCCGGGCCCTACAATTACATTTGTTTAGGAAATATCCCGACGAAATCCGCTGAAGCTCAGACACTTATGATGTCTTCTTTGAAATGAGTGTCATCGCAACGTCTGCAGATCAGTTGAGGTTCACTCTGCATCTATCTTTATTTCCTCTCAGTGGTCACTCAAAAGACTGTGTCATGTAAGCACTCCTATGACTATCAATACAGAACTACTTTTAAGGCTAGCTACAAGCTTTCATTCCTTTTATTTATTACATGAGTTGCGTGAAGAACGCTCCGAATTGCGTTTGATCTTGCATAGCATGTAGTTTTTTCTTCAGTCAAAGTCGTCCTGGAAGAAGTTCTCATATCCAAAGGCATGTTATATCATTATATTGATGTGCTTTCTTTGTAAAGTGGACTATTGAATATTAACGGCATAGAGAAATACACCGCCGTTCGGCTCAATTGGCGAGCTATTGTGCTACAAATTTTCGATAGAAAGGGTAGAAGTACGAGAAGTAGCCCTGTCTTTTAAAGGACATTAAAGCTTTTACTAACAGATATCGAAGAAATACAAGGAAAACACCAACATTTCATCCCGACCGGTTGAATATCTCCAGAGACAGAAGTCCTAGGACTAGCCGATATTGAAAACGAAAAAGTGGAGTACAAGGTTTTTTTTCAGTTCGCGTGAAGGCAATGTGCCAATAGAAATATTAAAGTACGTATGTAGTTGTAATTAAACTATAGTAGATTAGCAAGTTATTGTTATGTTTATCGTTTGTTTGAGGTTAGTTATTAACTCTGAAGTAAGCTAAACATAAAAAAATGATTAATACTGTGAGGAAAGTTTTGCTGAAACCGTTCGCAAACTTCGCGACATTTTCGTTCTAAGTAATACTCTAAATGAGTCATCATGGATTATAAAATTTGATGAAACTGGTTCGTGCAAAATAAGTCACCTATGCGTGAGAGAAAGTGAGAAAAACCCCACGGATATTAATTCATCACCATTCACAAAAATTAACGCCTTACAGAGAATTCTCACGAATTATCAGTATCTACATACATACATACATGCGTACAGGACCCAACTCACACAAGAACTCAAACTGGAAACCCAGTTTAAGCAAAGAGGATTTGGTAAACTCACTTTCAGTTGCTGAAAATATACTTAGTTTTCTTGCACATCTTGTTCAACTGCAGGAAATACATCGACCGTGCGCACCCAACGAATACGTTTATAGTTTTGCCAACTAAAAGCATGTGAACTTTAAGAAATCTCTTTAAATTATGAATTCCCCTGCACCAGCCGCTGAAGAGGCTCAATACTTCCCCCTGAGTTCCAAAAACAAATGCTATTAACTTAGCTTGATCTCAGGCAAGTCCAGATATAACCCAGCTACACTGAAATGGTTGTTCACCATGATGGTCAGGCCGATTATAACGTACGGAGCGGTACGTTGTGCTGAAGAACCAAGCTGAGAACAACCAGGAAAAGCCTTGACAAAGTACAGAGGCTACCTTGCAGTTGCATAACAGGGGCTATGAGAATCTGTCCCACAGTAGCACTGGAAGAGGTATTTGAACGCACCCCCTTACACTTACTTCTAGAAATAATCACCAAAGAAACCATACTAAGAATAATCAAAGAGGGCGTCGGGAAGGAAAACGCACACAGACACCGAGAAACACATTCCAAATCAGTTGGCTTCTTGACTGGCCCAGTAACAAAAGGAAACGGAGTAGTGAACCCGGGGTGTACCAACTTGGGCAAAACGCCATAAAATGGTACACAGACGGATTGAAACATCCATAGGAACCGGAGCAGGTGTATACGGGCCCAAAATCAAAAAATCTACGCAATTGGAAGATGTGCCCAATTTAACCTCGATAGGAAGTATCGCGACCAAGAACATCGCGATACTGTGGGATAGCCAAGTCGCAATAAAGTGTTTAAGCTCCTATGAAATCATGTCTACACTGGTGTGGAAGTTCCTTGACAAAATAAACCGACTAAATGAAAACAACAGAGTCATCCTCTACTGAGTACCAGGTCACGTGGGAGTAGAGGAGAATGAAGCAGCTGACAAACTAGCTAGAGAAGGAGCAGAAACCTTATTTACTGGTCTGGAACCATTTTGTAGCCCGAGGTCGCATACGATACGGGAAAAACTAAAAAAAGGAAGAAGACTGGAAAAGAGCGGAACTTTGCGAGAAACTTCTTAGAGTAAGACAGGCTGAAGAGTTTCTCGGGAATAACAGAAAAAGAAGTAAGGTCCGTATTATCATCAGCAAGACCCCGCTGCGCATCCTTACAGGTTTCCTTACGGGCAACTGAAGATTTAATGAGCACATCAGGAAACTGGGTATTGAGCAAAGTGGAGACTTTAGATTCTGCGGAGGTTTTGAGAAATCCCATGGCACCTCTAAAAGAATGTTGAATAAACCTGGATGCCTACCAACTGCTAGAAGAAGACCTGTTATTGTTTGATTCACTCCAAATACTCCGATTTATCAAATGGAGGAGGTGCTCTAAGTAGAGTATCTCATCGACTAGACCTCCAAGCCAATCTACAATACGACTTAGTTTGTTTCGGGGCTGATAATCCAGAACTTTTTCATCCCTGTGATGTGGACAGGTCTCATCTATCATTACAAACCTAGCCAATATATACGTTGGACCGGTTTGTAAAAGTTTCATACACTCGCGAAATAACGTCAATCGATTGCGCTATTGTTCAATTGAAGCAGTTTCAGAACCCATTTGAAAAATGGTTGCAAAGCCGAAGTTTATTTTAAATTTCTATTTTGGGTCCATTCTTAGGAGATCCTGATGATTTCAGCTATGTATCCCCCCTATCTTCAATCTGCAGTGTCGCATGTTTAGATCGCAATTTTTTTTTCAATGTTTTCCTCTGTCATTTAAGTTATAGTCTTCCACAGTGTTCAACACTATCTCGTCCACGTTTAAATTCGTCTACCCACCTTTCAACTACTGGATTTGATGGGCTAGATTCCCTTAAACTTTCCACTATATCTTCATGGATCAGAAAAGGGACGGTGTATATATGCAACAACACACTGCCCGACTTTTCTATTTGTTTAACATTAAACACCACAGATATGAAGCTGCATGGAGAATGTTGAGAAATAAATGGAGCGAAGTACCAGTTTAAGATTTAAGCTCTGTTCGGACTTTTTAATCCACATCATAGTACAAGTAGTTCTTGGGGATATTTGTTACTGTTATTGTTTCTTAATTATTTTTTTTGCATACTTAAGACCAAAGGCTTTAAACAAACATTGAAATCCACTATTGCGTCTCTCAACCTCAATTGCTTGTGTCAACCTTTTGAAGCATTTTGATTGATTCTTGGTTAGCTCCGTCACTATTGTACAATGTCACAAGGTTTTTTCCATTTGTCTAAAAGGAATTACAGTTCACAATGTCTCTTATCTATAATGATTCATCTACACTTGGTAAATGGGTGGAACTTCATCAATACCTATAAAGTCTCCTATGGATATGTATATATGTAGATAGGATACAAATAAAGTATACCAATTCGATTTCAATCTTTCACAAGCTACTATACTTAAGACACATTGTACATGGTTGCTTACATCCAATTACAGGACCCATTAAGGCAACTCTCCGCAACTTATCGTTATCGCCGCCCTAATTCCGAAAAGTTCCCATTCGAAACCCAACCACAGTTAAACTAAGTACTCACATAAAGGACAGAACAAAACACACATGGTACCGCCCGAAGATACAAAGTCCCCTTTGATGCGTTTCCAATTGCCCGGTAGTTTCTGGTTGTGCCCTAAAGAATTGCCAGCCACTTATTTCAATTCAAAGAGGATTTTTCATTTCACTTTGTCCACGATCCTTACATCCACCATGTTGCACGTACGAGACAGATGTCCCCTTCTCCCCGCTGCTCTGGTCAGCAACATTTTGTATACAGGGTGTGTACATAAAAGTGGGTGTCACGGGTCCTACCCCTTTCACTAGCCAGCCTTTTTGTTGTCCGCTACTGGCAATTGCAACTACGGTAGACTCGTTTTTTTCTCTTTCTTACAAATAAATAATAATGATGTCCTATCAATGTTTATCGATAGATTTATGGTCTATGGGTGGATGTACAATTGACTTTCGATGTGAATGCGAAAATTTTTATGAGAAATTTATTTCCAGAAACCGGAGAAAGAAACCAAGCCCAATGAAAGTACGAACACGAGTGGAGAACCAGGAATTGCAAGTTCTGTGCTAATTTAGAGAGCTGGTGCTGGTCGTTGGTTTTTATGTTGTCCCGGCCCATTGTTCGATGGACTATCTACGCTTTGATGTGTTGAGCCGGGCAATAAAAGTTAAGTGCGAGTGAGTGAGGTCATATATATGTGTGTACATACATATGTGTTGTGCGCCGTTTGTTGTAACTTTGTTATCCTTTGTGATGTAACGTTTAATTTTTTTTCCTTCTCAGTGGTCAGGTTTTTGATGCAAAATCAAATCAAATTTTTATATAATAAAAAAGTATATGATTTTGGAGAGTAAAATTTGAACTAATAATGAACAAAAAATATATGTAGGTACGTCACGACACACGCAAATCTTTTATTTAATGTTTTGTATCTAGACTTGAAGCTTTTGATACAAATTATCCAGAACACTTGTTCTTTTTAAGGCAGCTATTAAGAAAGTTTGCAGCGTTTTTGTGAAATTAACGGACACTTTCCAGATTCTGCAGCCATATACATATGTATGTAACAGCAGCGATTCACGTTAGAGTGGAACAGTTGTAGATAGCTGATTGAACAGCTACTAATATTTAATTCGGTACCACCAACAATCGAGACAATAGTTCCAAAGAAGCGGTTGCTGTCGACCTACCTTGCTGGAATGCTTGTATGAGTTGTTGATGAGTTCAAGGGAAGGATAATCCCCATTCTTACCACGTTTACCTCTGAAACCAAACCAGTGGGCATTAGATGCAGGTCAGTGAATCAGATGCTAAGATTCATAACCGGCGTGTGAACTATATGTATCTTCCGAAGACGGGTATTCAAGAGGACGATACGTGTACGCTATGCCTTAAACCGGTGGAGGTAGTGCGATATGCAAGGTGGCGCAAAATTAATCATTACATTTTGTTTTTGAATTACTTTTTTACTAAATAAAAAAAATGATTTTGAGTGATGGAAATCTTTACTTGGACCTTTAAATTTTTTTTCTGTTAAGTGAAAAACATGATATCCGCCAAGTGGCTGCCGCCAGTGTTGATACACATTTCTGCCCGTTTGATCGCACTTTCCATGACTTTCCGCAAGATTTTAAATAATGCAAATTATGTTCGCATTCCTGTCGAATATTCTCCTTAAGGGCTGCGATTGTCTGAGGCTTGTTGGCATAAACCCGCGACTTCAAGTAGCGCCAAAGAAAGAAGTCTAGGATGGTTAAATCGGGCCATCTTGCTGACCATGCCAAATCGCCAAAAGGGGAGATTACGCGACCAGGAAACGCTTCCTTTACAATATCCATTGTGACTCGTGCAGTGTGTGCGGTTGCACCGTCTTGTTGAAACCACATGTTCACCAAGCCCCGCTCATCCAATTCCGGCAGTAAGAAGTCATTTATCACGGCCCTGTAGCGTTCGCCAGTAACAGTGACCGTATTGCCGATGGCGTCCTCAAAAAAATACGGCCCAATCACTCCTCCCGCGTGAAGGTCGCACCACACAGTGGCTTTGAATGGATGTAATGGCTCTTCGTGCATCACACGCGGATTTTCAGTGCCCCAGAAACAAAGATTTTGCTTATCGACGTAACCGCTTATGATGATTTTCGACACAAAATCGTCCTCTTCGTTGTTGAGATTGAGGATGGCTTGACAGTAATTCACACGCGACTGACGGTCAGGAGGCATTAACTGATACACTGTTTGCACTTTGTACGGGAACATGTGTAAGTTTTTCACTAAAATTCGCTGTAGGGTGCGTCTGGTGATGGCCAATTGCGTGGCCCGTCGTCTGGTTGATGTTTCTTCGTTCTCCGCGACATCGGCAGCCTGCGATATTCTCGGCCGAACGACCAGTCCGATAGCGGCCACGCCCTGCATGGTCTCCTGTGGTTCTAGTCTGTTCTTGTCAAGTGGCTAAGCGCCGGAATGTTTGCCCAGTGGACGCGACACGATTAGGAAATCGACGTTTAAATTCACGCTTCGCTAACACCACCGACCGATTATCGGTCAAAAAAATTGACACAATTATTACACACTCCTGCGTAGAATAGCGCTCCATTACTTGTCTGTTTGTATACTGCAGCTGTCTAGTTTACAAATGTCAAATATGATTGACGTACGACGCCATTTGCAAAAATTATAACACCTTCCGATAGGATGATTAATTTTGCGCCACCTTGTACATATGTTATGTCAATGTCCCGCATTAGATAACATATTACTTTTAGGTTGTCGCTGGGTAAAAAATCAGGCGATAAACGAGTTTACTTTTAAACAGATTCTAGCGTTAACACGGCGAATTGAGATTGGGAAGGAACCTTTGAGCAATCCAAACCGCATCCCCAGTTTAATTGACCCACGGAAGAGGGATGGACAACGCTATGTTAGGTTAGGTTATAGTGTAGGTTATAATAGGCTGTACTGGATAGTGGATACAACCTCACTTAGACCAGTAAGGTCCATTGTATTACCACAGAATCAACATTTCCACTGAATCGGATTGAGCTAGTAACAAATCGCTGGGGGCAACTTATGCTAACATCAGCCAGTTCGTCAAAGTTGTTGAAAAAGTAAGCTCCTAAATGCTGTTTCCTACGAGCGGATAAAGCTTCTAATGTGCAAGGAAGCTATAGTATGGTTTCTTCCTCTTCTTCATCCATGCAGCTTTTATCGACGAGGCAGCGAGGCGCTCCAGCCTTGCGGCGATAATGCAGAGCCAGGTAACGACACATTGCTCCTTTTCGGAGCAATGAATGTTTTACGGTGGGGGCTCGCTATGCCGCAGACCAACCAATACATGTCCTGTTTATAATGGCACAGGAGACTCGCCATTCGCCGTCTTCAAGCTTCGCAATTTCCGGTGATATTGCTAGGAGGCGCCGCGGGGAGGCGTTACAGTAGAAGTGCTGCAGGTATTTTTCTGCAGAGGCATCATCCCGTTTTTTAGTGAACCAGCATTCATTGACCAATGCTGCTTCTACGAGGCCCATTACTAGTCGATTGCCATGTATGCTACATAAAAATTTTGTCGATGAAATGAAATTTTTCATATTGAGAATATTTTTCATGACGGTTTTTACTCTCGGACGTTTGTCAGACTTTTTGGTCTTTTCAGACCCGTTTAGTGTCAAGTTGCACAATGCACCTATTTTTAGTTCAATGATACCTTATCGACGGCCAGTCCAAACTAACCAACCCAACTAATCCAAAAACGAAAACAAAGACGGCTGGTAAATTTAGCCCCAGCCTAAGGCTTCAATATATACAAAGAGCGCCATTAAAGTGCCGTGCAATAGAGTCAGCTCTTGAATCCAATTGGTAAAAAATACGTTTAACAAATTCACTTTATTACCTCTTTTTTATTAAAACTGGAAGTCATTCAACTTTAGCGCAAGCATTCACGCAGTAAACACATCTCGGATGTGTATTTGTTTTTGAATTATATTTGCGTGAAAAATCCGATTGAGTGAACACATTTGCAATTAATTGCTTGGAAAATTTAAGTGCTTCGCATTCAATAAATAGCCACCTGCGTTCCAATGGAAAACTTTGTACCTATTCACGCTGTCGAAACTTTGCCGTATGTGCGGTAAATACGCATACAAAGATTTCAATTGTGAATATCAATAGGTAAGGTACCCATGCAAGACATGAGAAAGCGCCAAAGGAAATTTCGCAGTTGTTGCTCCAATTTGATAACTCAACGTTCACAACTTTTCAAATTAGTCCATTCCCCATCCATAGCATTAATTAGCACTAACTTTGCGACCTCTTAGGAAGCCGCCACCATTCGACATCACACCATACATATAGGTATGTATCATGGGGCAAAAATTAAGGACACTTTCGCGTCAGTGGATCTGTCAAGCACACCTACGCTGTACACCCTTTGGGCTGATTTCCTTATGCAAATTATGCGGAACTCTTTAGGTGTCGACACACGCTTTGTTGACACAGTTAAATCAAAACCATACGTGTGACTGATTGAGTGATACAAAGTGTCAGTTTTGAATATCAATACAGTTCTGATTTTGATCATTACGAATGCAGGGAGTATCTGAAGGGTTGCGCGTCCCACTCCTGCCCCATTTGCATAATGCGATAAATTCTTGGGATTTTATTACATTTACCGCCTACAGGGCTATATGGAATTTGATTCAATTTACTTTAAATATGTTGATAGAGGTTGATTGGTATTTCAAAGGTAAACACTTCATCAAAACTGAAAAAGCTGTTCAGAAAATTTGAATGAAAATTAAAACAGGCTGAGGTGATTAGAATTCATTGCTGGAGACTGGGCTAGTTGGCAGGCAGCCTAAAAATTATAAGGAGGTAGACTGCATTGGCCATTTTAAGGCAATGTCAGTAGTGCGAATACTATATCCAAAGGTTAGGTTGACGCAAATCCAGTTGATTTTTCTTACAGCAATTGTTTTCTCCAAATCTTCTCGAAATACCTAGCACTCTGATTCCAGTAAATCCTAGGGATCCAACTCACCCTACATATGTATATTTCTAAGGAAAATACTAATGTTTCTGTCTGTCTTCCTTGATTCGAATTCATCGTGTAAATGGCAGCATAACATTTACGAACAACATTCTATACAAGTGGGTGGTATCGAAAGGTAAATGTGACACGGCCCACCTAAAGCCATTTCTGAGGCCTACAGGCTCTTTAACGAAAAAAAAAACTTAATCTCCATAAAATCAAAGAAATGATACGAAAGGAATCCTTTAGCCATCGGCAGAAAATATGTTTGCTTTATGGTTTTGGAAATTTTAAATCCACATTGTGTGCTTCGGCTGTTTGGAAGAGATTCAAGGACTTAAATTTGCTTCTCATGTTTTTGTGAATAATTTTAACATGAATCGTGCTTTCGCAAGTCTTACCTTTGAAGAGAATAGTAACGGAGGTATGCGAATGACGAATGTCAAAATATTAAGGAATATGTTCGAGATACATATGTAGGTGTTATAGAGCTCTGAAAAGTCCCCCTAAACTTGCACATTCTCAGTCCCAAATTGAAAATAAGGCGTACCAAGAAAAGGTTATCGAAGCTATAGCTATAAGCGTTAATTTCCCCACCTCGATATTGATAAAGATACATACATGGATATCCTATATCGACAGGGGCACGCAGCAAAACAAAGGATCATATAAAGCGGAGTTGCAGAAAAAGACGAGGGCTACACTACGAGTAAAAGACATGACTTGAAAATTATCTTCTCCGAAAGAAAGAGCATAAGTATGAAGAGCGTGTGATCGAGAACTTTTTTTAAAAGGTAGAAAATGTCGGGCTAAGAAGGCAATTGAGTAGTAAGTCGCTATCCAGAACATCCAAGGAATCCCTATAAAAGACATTTAACAGCCAAGTTATACTTCCATGTTCGGACTTTATCGAAGGCGGATGAAAATATCCTTTGTCGTTTCTAACGAAAAGTTATTCATAAGTCAATAACCCCAGATTGCATTGACGGGTTTCGAAGGAGAAGATTCAACGATGAGTTATATGAGCTGTACAGCAACATCGGTAGTCAAAAAAAGGACTGGATATTGGAGATGACTAGGACATGGACAGCAACGCAACGCCCCACAGAATACTTCGACTTAACCCGGAGGACAACGGGGAGAGAAAGGGATATTAACCATCTGCAATTAGATGCAGTTAGCTAAAGAACCAGCTAATTAGACAAACTTGCTAGTTGAGGTTCAGCCACAACTGTAGAGCTACCTACATAAGCCAGATTCTGGCATATGCTGACAACTGTGACTTAATTGCAAGAATAAAGGGCCACTAAAAGAGTACTATCTAGCAATTGAAGTGCTGACGAGACACATGGGATTCTCTCTCTCTCTCAGAAGCCTGACAGCTTTGATGAACCTTCAGTCATAGGTCCAATCGAACCATCCCAATCTATGGAACAGATTAATAGTTTTGTGTATTTCGGAGCATATATACGTAAATGAGACGAATGACATCCCTCTCTACAGAACCTTCTTTAGCCTCAGTAAATTAATAAGATCTAAACCCATCAACAGATCTCTCAGACATGTGGTCAGTTCCGGAACCTGATGCATGACAAAGAACATGAACGAAAACTATCAGCCTTCGAGCGAAATGTAATTCATCATTTGTTATGCTACATATGTACTTTATCAGAAGTTAAACGAGTTTTTGCTTTAAAAAACCACCCACTTCTGATTGCAATTCACAGCAATTCCCAGTATGTAGCCAATTAACTGATTATTAAATGTCCTTCAATTGCATCGATTTAAAATTATTAAACTGCAAGGACTACAACACATTTCTTACTTTACCCGGTTCTACGTTTTTTTCCTTTCAATAAAACACTTCCTTTCAAATTCCAGTTCAGATAAAATATCTAACGGAAAAAAATATATCGATATAAGATGTCTGCTAACAATTCCAAGACGTTGCTCTTTCCTTCGTTTCGGTAACACGAATACGCTCTTCATCAAGGAAGAAGTTTTGAGGGAGAAAATCATACGAGCAACACACATCTTTAGCTTCCTACATAGATAATCGTGTCTTTTCAATTCGGTTTGATTCTTTTCTTGGAAGTTACTTGTAAAACTTGTACCTTAACATTCTCTTGGTGGTAACTACATACACTGAACGGAGGCGGACGATCCTTTACTACGGTTAACGAGTACTAGATGTACTCCAGAATGTAACCCCAATGCAGTAGCGTATTCCCAATTTGAACTCGTTGATTTGCTCTTGTTGACTTTTGAACTTTTTTTTTTATTGATGATTTTCATCATGTTGCTATATACAAGCGTTTCTATAGTGAAGTTTTTTAAACTTCCGAATGATATTCGTTTTACAGGATTTCGATGGATTCGAAGGAAATAAGTTTTAAAAACTTCGATTGGAAAGTTATTTCATTTTGACAAGAAAATTGTTCAATCTTTCAATTTGACTCTTGGCAAATTGACAAAAATGGTTCTTAATTAGGCCTTAAATATATATATCGTTTTACGTTTAAGAAAGGACATTCAGCATCGATGAGTTATAGAGAGCACAACGATTGTTGTTAATTCCTTTTACCCACATGGTGCATACGATATCCACAATGATTGCGCACCGGAAGAAATCCGTGGGTATCGACGGAGTGTCTAACATTGTCCTTAGACACCTGCCTCCAGAAGCGGTAAACATTTACACCATCCTGTTTAACAATGCGTTGAATAATGGACATGGAAAACAGCGGTGGTTCATCCTATTCCCAAAAGGGGTAAAGATACGTCCAATCCGGCGAATCTCCGGTCGATAAGTCCCTTTCCGAACATCAGCAAGATATTTGAGAAGGTTGTCAATAGAGCCAATTCAGTTTTAAGGCTACTGTACATACCGCGTCTAGACTGGTGTCCAATGGAACAAAAGCAAAAAACAATGCACGAGTTCCTGCCTGGTTGAATTGGAGAAGGCCTTCGATACCGTATGGCTAGAAGGACTCTTCTACAAGTTGAGTTGGCTGGTCATAAGTGAACCACTGCTATACATGCTTTTTACTTTGCTCACCAGTAGACGGTTTATTGTGAAAAATGGCAATGTGACTTCTGCTGGTACGTTTGATATTATTTGGTCTGCAACAGGGTGCGGTTAATTCGCCGATCCTTTTTAACATTTACACCAGCGATCTTATAGGATCTCTTCACCATGCTATAGCGTACGCAGACGACTTAATAGCGTACAGATCAGGACCAAAGATCAAGATCATTGCAATATTCTCGCAGCGTGACTTCGATAAGATCAAGTGATATTGCGACGAGAAGTCAGAAACCATCCTGTTGGACGTCGTTATCTGGGGCCTCTGCGGATACCAGAAAGAATTGGCGAAAGTTCGCAATCGTAGGACAGCACGGACAACCATTAGTGTCTCGAAATGTAGTCAGATATGGGTTCTGGCTAGACCAGTATCTACAAACATCTACATAGATGCTGCTCTGGCCAGAGCCAAAGCGGCTTTCGCCCTCACAAAGAGACTGTTTTATAGCAGCCAACTCCGTGCGAGGGTGAAGGTAATCTGCTACATGCCTCTCATTCGGCCCATGCTCGTATATGGTTGCCCCGTGTGGTTAAACGTGAGAGCAAGCTCGATGGAAAGGATTCGGGTGTTTGAGAGAGCTTGCCTTAGGGCCTGCCTTCCTACATAAGCAGGGTGGATAATTTCCTTAGTTATCCTAATTGTTAAGTCACTTAAATAAATAATTAATTTGTTTTAAGTTAGATTTCGTCGAAAGATATAGTTTTAAGCATTAAGTATAGCTTAGAACACCCGCATAGGGTCAGTAAGTAAGAAGTAGATTTAGTTAAGTTAGTTAAGCTAGTTTTAAGCGTTTTTGTCCGGCTTGTAAGTAATAATGAATTCCTAAAATAAAATGCATTAAAAATAAAAAAAAAATTAAACGATTGTGCGCCATTTTGTTCGGAGGTCTGCAAAGCATTTAAGCACTCTCCAACGCATTCCAAGTGACTTCGATTCATCCTATACTGTCTCGCTCTACGTTTGCTTAGGACTGCCAATTTTTTGCCATAGTAGGTTAGTAGATTCCATTGCATGGCATACTTCGCAGTTGACCTATCCTGACCTATCCATTTCCACTTCCTTCACCATATTGAGATCTGTATATTGCCTCCTGATAGGTTCTTATATGGATCTGTTCATTTGAGATACTATTTGGCCAGAAAACACTCAAAATGGTGTGAAAATATCTATTCACGAAGGTCTGCAAATTTTGAGTAACTATTGTGGTCGGGCACATTGAATTCATCTTTAGTCTAAGTGAGCCGTTGACAGTTTCAGGTCAACTAGGGCACCCATCTATGTACCTAACCTAACTATGGTGGTCTCTATCCAAATACTACACCCATACAGAAGTACTAATTCAATGCAAGCGCAAAACAGTTTCAACACGATCTTATATCACTCGTCACATGCATTACTCTTCCAGACATTGGATAGCAGTCTTTGTTTTTCCGATTCTGCGGTCAATATCAACTTCTGAGCCACGTATCAACATTCTCGACATCCTATCAAGCAGTTTTACGTTGAGCGAAAGATTTTGAAAGACTGTGCAGTTTTGTTTTGTTTTTATTTATTTTCAGTCCTATTCTGTTCTTTGCCTAGAACATGAAGGACAACAGTGATGAAAAAGAAACTGCATCACTAATCGACTGGGACGTAGAATGTACATATACACTTAAGTATATCAAAAATTACCGCGAATGTTGCCAATCCTTTCCGAATAAACCATGGCAGTATGTGGCCGTAGATTTACTAGGACCTCTACCGAATCACACCTTTTTTTTTTTTTGGGCGGAGGGAAAACGCTAATGCGCACGAGAAACAGGCCCGTTCTGTTTCAAGTAGTGTGGGACTCACACGGCACAAAAAACCCACTTTTGACCCCTTTTTCTTCTCCGGCACCGCTTTCGCATTACTTCAGAGAGGTGTCGTTTTCATTCCCCTATGGGGACCGGCTTTTTCATTTTGTCTTCTGTTACGGGTTCATTTGTCTTCTTGCCGGTAAGGCTTCTAACTTCTTATAGAGGGCATGTTTGCTGGTGAAGGCCTCAACTACAACAAGAAGCTTCAACGATTTATTTTGACGTATAACATTGCACCTCATTGCAGCGCAGGAAATTCCCTATCGGAACTTCTGCTTAACAGAAGATTACGAGAGACGATTTATTCTGTGGGTATATGAAATTGATGATAGTATTTGCGACTCAGAAGCAAGAGATTTGGATAAAAAAGCTTAGCAAAAAGAAAAGAGAAGGAAGGAGCGGACAAGGGGCGAAAGGTGAGAGAATGTGACCACAAGTTGGTGATAGGGTTTTGCACCGCAACACGGTGCCTCAAGACATGTTGTCGCCGACTTTCAACTCTGCCGAATTCGAATTAATAGAACGGAAGCAGAACGAAATGACTGTCGGATCGGGTGGTAAGGCTTTCAGATGGCATGGTTCTCCAGAAACAGGTTTAGTATTTTAATCATTTAATTGTTTCACGTATTTAATTCCTTTAGTCTAAAACACATGACAACACAAAGTTCAGTTTCCAAAACAGAGGCGTCATTAACATCGACCACCAAAAGGGATACACATAATAATAGGGAATCATCGGATCTAAGATTGAAGCTGAAGCTCGCACATCGAAAGGGTGTGACGAACTGCAACAGACTCCTCAGAGAGTGCGGAGAGCGCACCATAAGCAGAATATGGACCTTTCTCGGATCTTTCGTTTTCATGACCAAGCTTAGTGTGGAACTGGAACCAATTTACACAGGACCAAGAAGTATAAAAAGTTGCTGCGTCTTAGGTGGAACCTCTACCCCCGTTGGGAGGAATTTCACTGCCATTTAACGATAACAGCACCATTTCCTACTAGAATCAAGATTCATCGTTTTTTTGATGGAATGCAATGGTACCTATAGTTAAACATATTCAGCTTGTTCACAAAAATATAAAGCACTACTAGCAATAACTATCCCTGAATCAAGGAACCTAGGTATGTACATACCTCGACTTTTACCTTGCCAGCAAATTAATAATGCTGTCAAAACAAGTTCTCATATCTCAAACAGTTGACTTCTACCTCAAATGTTAAGTCTCCCATCGCTCTTGAAACTATAATAACATCTTCATAAGCTCATTTATATACTACATAACTATGATTTGATAAATATGGCCTCGAACGCAAACTTCTTAATTAACTTCAAACTGCAGTCCAAGAAGGACATTGCCACCACAGCTACGAAAGTAGCTTTGACAACCGTACATGTGGGCACAAAAAGAATCATTCTCCCTCCGGTAACAATGTCTGTCAAAACTTGCACATAACAACAAGACACCACTGTCGTAGTGGAGTACGATTCCGGCAACTTTTCGCATAAATCCCGCAAAACTTCACTTAAACTTTCCTTTTTAAGTTAATTTCATTAGTTTATGTCAAACTTTGTTCCACTCAATTCATCAATTGCGTGGCTGCTAGAGTCGTTTGACCATCATCAAAACGAAGTGCTTCTTCCTAGAATACTACGTTGACTGCGCGTACCACCCCGCTTCCGACTATAAGAGACATTTGTAAGTACATAGTTTCATCTGGAACGCAAAAGGTGAGAAGGCAATTGTCGGTCCATGGTGTCCCAACAAGGTACTTGACAATGAAAACAAAGTTCCTGTTTTAGTGGGTGATCATACCAAATGTGCTGGGGGGCTAATTTGATAGCAGATGGCGAAAGTTAGCAGATACTTTAAAGTTTACTTTCGCTCTTGAAATTGTTTTTGTTTTAATGATCTATCTTTTAATGATGGCGTTTTCGGTATTTTCATTTCTTGTTATGTTGGAAAAATTTTATTTCGAATTTTTATTTTCGATAGATCCAATTAAAATTTAAGGGCAGGATCAATCAGTTAGTGTAGCAACACGAAACTTATATAAACGATTTTATTAGAATCGCCTGTCCTTCTGGCTGCCGACGCTACCCTACTTTGTTATAGCCCGACCACCTTGTTGTGGAAAGTAAGTATGTAAGTGTCAACAACAAAACGTCATGTAGAAAGAGACTGTGGGCAGGAAGACTGAGGATTCGCTGAGAACAGTTAATCGGGGATATTGTTTTCTTCTTGAAAACCGGAGTAAAGAGATCATTGCTAGAACTTCTGCAATATTGACATTTCTAGATGGAGGGTCAGCAATGGGGAGAGATTTGAAAAGTGGCAAACAACGACATCAAATTAACCATCAAGGGCCCGATGGGAGGCGCGGATAGAATCCGGTGGGCAGGAAGAATTCTCAACTACGGACTCGACCTTACTTACTTCCCTTCTTAGGTGGAGCAACAGTTCAGGGTGAATCTGTCCCCCAAATAAAAAGCTCCAGTTAACCCGGTCCTTAGTTAACTATCTCCACTGGCGCACTCCAAGTTGGTTGAGGTCCCCTTCTACTAGTGCGCGCCACCTTAGGAGAAGTCGTCCTCTACTGCGTTATCCCGAATTAGTTTCGAAAACTCTTCATACAGGAGTTATAGTGTGCACTCATTCCACGTGTCCTAGCCATTTTAGACGACATCTCGTAAACTTTGTGGCTTACAAAGCTCGTCAAAGCAAACAGGACTGAGCATTATATGAAGACATTTTTTCTTGAAAAGATTCGAGAATATCTTCACCGGCTTTTGACAAAGTCCATGCTTCAGCGCTCCTTAGTTGTTCGGGTTAAACACTTACTACTTAATTCACTTCTCAGCCCAGAGAAACAGAAATTTGCAGGAGTTATTTATTATTCTTTTGATTTTCGCTGAGGCGTTGTTGGCAAAATTTATAGCAGAGCCAAGGTAGAAAAATTCCCTTATACAGGTATAACTACCTCAAAGTAATAGATATCGGCTGTGATGTTCTGTGCAATTGGTCGATGTCGTGTGTCCTTGTTGTTATTTACCACTTAACCCATTTTGGCGAACGCTGGGCCTTGCCTTCATCGAATTCCAGAACATATCACTGAAAATTCAGCTTAGTGAGGTAAACGATAGAGCGGTGAAATGACGGACAACATACACACATATGTTAGGACAAATGGAGGTAACACAAGTTGAGCGGAAGGTATACTCTCAAAGTTTAGTGTATTTTGTGTTAGCCTAGTCATACCCTTCTTATGACTTAGTGGAACTTCTTCGCACTAAATAGGGGTCCTGGTGAATACATATCATGCATGGGTGGAGTAGAAGTCCATATTGGTACCATACCATGTGGAGTTGGACACAGTATGACTACAGGAAAAAATTTAAACTGAGAAGGAATCCAGGTATTATCAATAGAGGAGTGTTAATCTAGGTATGTGCAATAGAAGAATTCTTAAGAGAGTGTCAAATTGAAAGATAATGGATTGGCAAAAATGTCAGATCTCTTTTGACATTCGTTATTAATACTAAATTAGGAAAAAGCGGGAATTTATCAGGACAGGAAAGAGTTAAGGCATCACAAAGTCATCTATTCCTATATGAACGTGAAAAGAAGGGTACTCAGAATCTCGAGAACCACTTACAATTTGGAAAAGAGCAGCACGTATTCTAGGTACGTCTTCAATATTGGTGAAATAAGGAAGCCATAAGAATGAAAAATCGAGTCGTGGAGGGATTTCTGCTTAAATATTAGAAGTATCTGTGAGGCCTGTAGACTTCAGGAGATTGTCTCGAGAGATCTAGGTACATAATTTTCAAAATTTGACTTATATGTCACACGCTAGGAGAGAATACAAATACAAAAACTTGGCGCAACAGACGTACATATGTGGTTCAGGGCCTAGCTTCTCGCGACCATTCGTGTTGTGCGCGTTATATTTTTCACACAAATGAAAGCGACCTACAGTTTAGAGCCAAATCCAAAAGGCAAAATCAGAAGCTTTCTCTTGACGTTTATTACTTTCAGACGTTTGTCAGACATTCGCGAAAGGTGGGACCGTAAAAAACTTTTTGGTGTTTCTGGGATTCGAACGCCGAACCTCCTGCTCAGCGATCCAACGCACTCATTTTTTTCATTTTTTATGCAATTTTTATTTGGAATTCAGTATTACTTACATGCTAGACAAAAACGCTTAAAACTAGCTTAACTAACTTACAATGTAATGTATTTCTAACTTACTGACCTTATGCGGGTGCTCTAAGCTAAACCTAACGCTTAAAACTATGTCTTTCGACGTTTACGAACTAAACTTATTTATTAACTTAACTTACTATTTGAAACTAAGAAAATTTATTTTAAAAAACTTAGTAAATGAACATTTTTTTGAGTTTGCTTAAAATTAATTTAAAATAGTCTTAAATCTAACTTACAAGCTACCTTAAATAAACCTTAAAAACTATCTTAATCTAAGATACGTACTTTATACGTAAATTTTTTTTTTTTTTTTTTGCAAAGTGCTGTGAAAAAGTTTTTTTTTTTTTTTTTTATAAAATGAAACTTAACCTACCCTAAACTATGTAAGTCGGCCATAGTGAAAGGCCAACTTTGCCCCTTAAGAAAGGCTACCCCGGATCAAATGGAACCGACGAAGGAGTTCTCTCTCCGTCCCCTAACCACCAGAATTTCTGGCGCTGCCGTTCAATATCGCGCAAATCGCGACCTGATACCGATCTACTGTACCGGAGACGCTCCGGAATGCTGTGTGTGACGTGTCGGTTGTAGGTTAGTTGCCTATCCGCAGCTGTCCGGGCAACATGGAAGATTAGCGGCACCGCTAATCTGTCCTGGATCAGACCTAATCTATCTAGATAGAGGAACGCCTCTGGCGGAACGAAGCCGTTAAGGCACACTCTCTCGTGGTACATGTCATTGGGGTAGAAGGCCCCAAAGATCAGGTTATTCATCGAGTTCATCGCTCTTGCAATGTGCCCCCGAATCATCTTGATCACGAAATTATCCACTCTGTTTATGTTCGCCCTGTTATACAGGACCTCATTGGAATAGAATTTTTTGTACTCAGACTCTGGTGTTCTGTATAAGCGAAGGCAAGCCCTGAGGCAAGCCCTCTCAAACACCCGAATCCTTTCCATCGAGCTTGCTCCCACGTTGAACCACACGGGACAACCATATGCGAGCATGGGCCGGATAAGGGCCATGTAGCAGATTACCTTCACCCTCGCATCGAGTTGGCTGCTATAAAACAGTCTCTTTGTGAGAGCGAAAGCCGCTTTGGCTCTGGCCAGAGCAGCATCTATATGTTTGTTAAAATATAGATACTGGTCTAGCCAGAGCCCAAGGTATCTGACTACACTTCGACACGCTAATGGTTGTCCGTGCTGTCCCACGATTGAAAACTTTCGCCAATTCTTTCTGGTATCCGCAGAGGCCCCAGATAACGACGTCCTAAACAGGATGGTTTCCGAGTTGATTTTCAACTTCCAGTCGTCGCAATATCGCTTGATCTTATCGAAGTCACGCTGCAAGAGTATTGCAATGACCTCGATTTTTGGTCCTGGTCTGTACGCTATCAAGTCGTCTGCGTACGCTATAGCTTGGTGAAGAGATCCTACAAGATCGCTGGTGTAAATGTTAAAGAGGATCGGCGAATTTACCGCACCCTGTTGCAGACCATTTTTAATATCAAAAGTACCAGCAGAAGTCACATTGCCATTTTTCACAATGAACTGTCTACCGGTGAGCATATTACAAAACATGTATAGCAGTGGTTTACTTATGCCCAGCCTACTCAACTTGTAGAAGAGTCCTTCTAGCCATACGGTATCGAAGGCCTTCTCCAAGTCAACCAGGCAGGCACCCGTGCATTGTTTCTTGCTTTTGTTCCATTGGATATCCGACACCAGTTTAGACGCGGCATGTATTGTATCATGCCCCGCCTTAAAACTGAATTGGTTATCCGGAACAATATGCATGTTCTCAACCCACTTAGACAGCGCTCTATTGATCACTTTTTCGAATACCTTGCTGATATTCGGAAGGAGACTTATCGACCGGAGATTCGCCGGATTGGAAATATCCTTACCCCTTTTGGGAATAGGATGTACCACCGCTGTCTTCCAATGCGCCGGATAATTTGCATTATTCAGCGCATTGTTAAACAGGATGGTGTAAATGTTTATCGCTTCTAGAGGGAGGTGTCGAAGCACAATGTTAGACACTTCGTCGATACCCACGGATTTCTTCCTTCTCAATGATTCGAAGATTGCTCGGAGTTCTACCTTCGATATGAACGGGGGATGTACCACCTCATCGGCGATGACATTATTTGCCATATTTTCGTCATTGAACTCGGTGAAGCCGATGTTCTCAGATCGCCAGTGTTCTATATCATTTCGAAGATAGAAGTTGTGCACAACGACTCGGTTCTCCAGGTCGTGGTTCGGGCAAATGCTATCATTCACCTTATACACTTCCTGGAAAGTCGCTCCTATAGCCTCTACCTTCTCCTGCGGATCCTCGATCACAAAGAAGTTGTCATCACAGACTGCGTTCCCTGGATCTATGCCTGCTGTTATAAGTATTTGTTCGTTGTTCGTCGTTCGGGGGATCTTGAGACACGGCAGGTCGTTTTGATTATTCCTCCGAAATATTTTATTTATTTGCGGGAACATACTCGGGTTGTTGGATTTTACAGCCAGAATTTTGTTGTTCCAATGCAAGTTTACAGAAAGTCTGTAATTTTCTTTAATCAACATTTGGAGATTTTTAATCAACGACTTGAGTGTCCTGACCTCCGAGTTTTGTCTGTCAGTAAACCGTCTGTACAAGGTTTTTAATCTTGACAGAAGTCTACTTTTTTTGATCCAACGCACTAACCACTTGAGCCACGGCGCCCACATTTACTGTATGTATTTACTCTAAGGAATAAGTCCTGCCTTGAGACAAATGGATGCAGTTCGAGCTGACTGAAGAGATTTGTTGATTGAGACACAGTTTCATCCTCCAGCGTATCTCTATGGTGTGTATGTAAATAAGTAATATATTAATCTCCGCACCTCCATTTCATGATTTCAATATACCTACATATGTATGTACAAGTATGATATCCTTTATCAATTTCTTCATTTACCCGCACGAGTCTACCTTATTTTCTTTCAACCATTACTAAGAATCTTTTTCAAATGCATAGGATGCTATTTATTCTTATTCTACAGCAACTTTACTATTTCTTGTTCAGATTTATTTCTTTAATCAAATAAAAACGTTCTCGATCGAATAAATTTAACCAAAAGTCCATCATATTATGTACTCTGATGCCACTTTCGGTTGCACACTCTCTTTGAACCGCAATCCTTGAAGGGTGGGAGAAAAAAGTTAAAAGTTCCCTTCATTCCCTCTGTCATGGAAAAGTAATGAAAAACTGCTTATCTAACCTCAATACCCGGTGGAGACTTTTGATGGCGTCATACCAGAAAACTCATAATCTGAAAACACCCTTTATGTCTGTACCCACCCAATGCCAGTTGGTCGAATCTCAATCGAAAATAAAATTCCCAGTTCATTTCGATTTACTTGCTCTTTCCATAGCATCCTTCCAAAAGCCAATTGCCTCGAATTGATTCGAATAAGAATTGGCCACCCTCCAATTTGTGCCACAGTTTAAAAATCCGCATCTTCAATGATTTTCTCGTTCTTAACCCCTTTACGACGTTGCACCTTAAGGAATACATACATATGTATGTACATATACCCGTACATGTATTTTCTGCTTTTTTTTTAGCAAATAATTGCGTCTGTTAAGCTATCACCCCTGCTTTGAAAGTGGGATTGCATTGTTATGTCTGCAAAAGCTCTATTTATTTCACTTTTTGTTCTTCCTTTGGTCCCCAGGTTAGATACCTTATCGATTCGTGAAAAAGGATGAGCAGCACTTGAATTTTCTTTTCACCTTGCGACGTTGTTCTTTAATCTTTGAATGTTGCATTCTGCATCCTTTTTTCGTCTTATCGCATTGGGGCCGGGATGTTGAAAGATTCTCCAGCAGTGTCAGGATTTGAATATGTGATTTATCTTTTTGTATATTTGGACGTTTAAGGTGAATTTTTAGACGGGATGATGAATGAACATACAAAATAACTGAAGATAGAGGGAATTGTACGGCTTACACCTTGATGTGAGCAGGGTATTATAGAGCATGCATTTGATTATGTTATTTCAAGCGGAATAACGCATACGAGTTTGGGGTAGAATTGAAAGGATCCTGGGAATTGCAACTGCATGAGATCAAAAAAAACTTTTATATTAATCTTCAATCCAGTTCAGTGAAAAATGTTAATACAATTCAGTAAGGATGGTCTGTTACCGTAATGGTCAATCGAGTCGGTGAACTTATTGTATCTGAGTCAACATGTTGCAACGAATTTTAACAAAGTTACACTGCTGGGTTTACTATTTTCTCAGTTCAGCTGATAATAGATTTGTATTAGTGAATGCGCGGGTCTCAACTAGCAAACCTCACCATCAACCCTGATTCATAGCTACCTATCCTGTTTTGCACACAATATTGCTTGCAATTTATTTCGCTAATTTACTGTGATGTTCCTTCGGATATTTCGAGGCATACAGATATGCAGACATGATGAGAGCACGCTTTAAGTCCAAACTGAGAATTTTAATTATAATAAGTTATGTAGGTTAGTTTAGATTCCAGCGACAGCGCTAGTGCACTTAGTCTAGAGAGAAAGGTATATTGTGGTCCGACTAGGGTCTTGGAGAAGTTTATCTAACTGACCTTAAAAACCAATTGTAGTTCCCAATTCCAATTCCAATTAATCATTTTCGTCGGAACTTTATAAACAAAACAATAATGCCGTATCCGGTATCCATGATTTTTGTGTCAAACAAATTAATCGTAGTCTTCTATCTACCAAATGACATCTGTTTGAAGTTTTAATGACATTTCGTATAAGATTATCAGGACTAAATCTATTACAATTTCGTTCCGAATGTTTCAAATTCTGTTCCGTGAGTATGCAAATTTTCTTATTCGAATGACGTATAACGTAATTTATTTTCGTACGAATGATCATCCGTTCACGGATGAGACGAATTGGCCCCTTCTTGTCTTTAGGGATTTTCTATAAGTCAGTCCATTATTACCTATCGCTGTGATTATGTACATACATATGTATGCTAAATTGTATAAGCGAGAGTAAATTTCTAGAGCACATCAAATTTAACTTAGGCCAAATCTTCTTTGTAGCTTGACAAGTAATGCCGCAAAGGAGATTACCTTACAATCATCAAACTTGTCACTCTCAGCTCTCTGTCTCACATCAGTGAATATGTCTTTAGTTACTCAAGCTTGCCTTTCACTTTTTTGTATCTAACTTTCTCCTTATTATTATTTTTATAGACCGTGCCGTTATTCTCCTTTCTTAGCAAATTAGCTAAGGACGAAGATGGCTCTCTTGCCTGCCTTTAATGATGGAGGACTGCCCTGGCCAATGCCATCGACCGCTGATTGGATGCGTGTCGATGTTGATCGACGATAAGCAGATGGTACTATGGCTGGGACCGCTGATTTATCGGTTGCCTTCTGACTAAAGGTCACTAGCTCTTCCTCTGATGAGGTGCCAGAATCGCATCCCCAAATTTTTTTCCTAACGATCTCACAAGTTCCTAGCACGTCCACATAAGAATATAAGTCCACCAAACAACATATCAGTTCTATTTTTCCACTAACTGGTCGTGCAGTTACTACCTAAACCCATTGGATTTAAAAGTGGGATCTGTAAGAGTTTGCTTCTTGCCCACCCATGCGGATAGAAGAGTGCGAGGAGTTGGTAAATCGCAATTTTATTTCACGAGTTAGTCGACCATGTAACAAGAAACACTCTCCCCGTGTTTCGTTTATTAAATTTCATCATCTGGTTGAGTCCAATTTACGATCTAGTTACCTGGCACCTAGACTTCACCTCCAATGTCACTTTAAATACTTCCTAAATACTTAAAGCCTTAGTGGCTTTAACAGAAAGAAAAATGTAATTAACAGAAATTTATTTTAAATATAGACAGGCATAAAACAACAACGAATCACTTGCTCAAGCACTCATCAAGATGCTCATTGATCTGATCGACTTCCACTTCTTGGCAGCACGCAGGACAGGGCCGCGTCGGCGTATACAAGCCCATCGTACGTCTCTGCCTGTCACTAAGATTCAAATCTTCATCACTTGGGCTGGTAGTCACGTCGCTAACTGGTGGAATAGCATCTATATCTTCTTCTGTATAACCAGCACTGAGAAGAATCTGTCTGGTACGTGCCGATGGGTCTACACGTTTCTTAGGTGAGGTATTCTTTGGTTTCGCTATTTTCGGCTTCGACTTCCCACGCCGTGGTAGGTGAATTTTTTGAGATATTCCAACACATCCATCCAGATGTTCCGAAAAGTTGTCACGCTTCATTTTCTCTTGGCAAATAGGACATGTAATAATATCGTTGCGTGGATCATCGGAATAGCGCGAACAAGATGGCGCAACAGCATTTTCCCTCTTGAACTCCTTTAGAAGAGTATCTTCACCGAAGAGATCATCTACCAGTGACGTGTCAGCTAGTTCAATTGACGTGCTAAGAACGTCATCATTATACTCATCATCGATGAGATCGATATCATCCTCCACGCCGTTCGACAGATCGTTGGATTCATCAAGAATTTCCTTTTTAATTTGTTTATGACGTGCGTCAGAGTCAGCAAATACCATGGCTTTGCGAGGAGTATTCTCATATTGAGTAGCCTCCCCTGAATCACTTTCGTTTTCGGACGAAGATATGTCTATGATATTGTTCTTAACCTCTTGGACCATAACATCTTCATCAATAACGACCCAATCGGGTTTTTTAATAACTTCATCGGCAACAAAGGTGACATCGTCGTCAACCTGTGCCGACAATCTGCGACGCTTCGCATTGCCAGCAGTGCTATCTTCGTTTCCATCTTCTTTGGCTTGTTCTTGAGTGTCAGCGGCAGTGTTTCCAAATCTCTTTAGCCATACGTCGCGCAAATGATTTCGATCGACTTCCTTCTCCGTAGCACTAATAGTGCTGTTCGATAGTGAGTAACCCTTTCCAGTCATCGAAAAGTCACGGGTTGGCTTCGGATTTTTAGGGGATTCACCTTCTCCTATAAATAGAATTAGTGTTCAACTCATACAGATATCGAACTTACTGTACCTAAGTCCTTAAAACTAACAACGTTTGCTAAGTTTCCTCCGCTTCGCTTCGACTCTGGCACTTTGGGATGAGGCGTCTTCGGAGGAATGGCTGTGGTAGTTCTGGGATTTAAAAGCAATGTGCCACCACCATTAGTTTTTACAGGACCTAGAGAAGCAGAAAGATGGTCAAGAATAGTACAGATTAGAAAAGTATTTCAAAACATACCACCAGGGCGACCACCAGCACTCATTGTAGGGAAGAACTTCCTTAAATCCGTACCATTTGGTTTCGCAGGAGCTTTCGCGTTGTTTGCCTCTATTGCTTTCGAACTTGCCTTGCTCTTTTTTGCAGGTTTCTCGGGTTCCTTAATCTTCATGAACGTGCCACCACACGTATTATGATGTTGACTCCACCAAATATCATTAGGACCAGGAGCACGGTTGGATGTGCGCTTCACGTATCCATAAAACGGTGAACGATGCTGACAAATGCCATTGCATCGCCACCAATGTGTCTTGTAAACATTCACCTCATCATGGAATGTGTGGTAAACCTTAAAAAGACTCTTGTATTAATAATGTAAATTGAGACATCAGCAAACTCACCGTAATATTAGTCCCAGCGACTTTATTTATTCCCTGCATAATTTTCTTAAAATTAGGACCATGTCCACCGTTTCCTTCGCGAATACCCAGTACAAAGCAATATGCGTGAATCATTTCATGCTAATAATACACTTTCTCTCAGAGGGACGCATACGATTAGTATTTTACATCACCACTTACCAACATGGTTTCAACGAGGTCCTTTCTCGATCGCAGTTTCAAAAGCGGTTCACTGAGTCGAATTGTTATAGCCATGCCCAAGCCATTCCTACGTGAGTAACAAATTCCAGCACAGCTGTACATACGTTTACTCCACTCCAAGGTAACACACCTCAGCCTCTTATGAAAGAATTTATCATCGAATGCTTGAAACAGTGCCTGTGAATCTGGAGTCGGATCCAATATTTCCCATTGCGGGTGAACCAGATTATTTGTACGATTCAAGTAGTCCTCATCAAGATTAGAGCGGTATTTCCCTTCATGCTTTCGCTTTTTTGGCGGCAATGAATCGGGGATTTCTTCGATATCCTGCAGAGATTGTAAAGGAAGCACAAGTAAGCAAATGAAACTGTAAGGATTTTGTTTACGTTATCGGAAAGTCCTTCGTTCCATTTTTTTTGCATCTCTAGTGCCAACTGATAGTCACGGTCGTGAGACATTTCTTATTTTCTTTATTTCTCATTTAAGATTTATAACACAAGAAATTTTGAGGCGACTTGCCTGTTCCAAACAAAAGTTGTTTTAACTAGTAGAAGGTTTGTTCGCTTTGCGCAAGTTATTTTTGACAGCTGTCAGTTCAATGACAACTTAAGCGGTTAACACAATGAGTATTGCAGCAAATATGTTTCTTCGAGAAAGCGTTAAAAGAATGCAGTCGGGAAAACTTATTTTTTTCTTGTAATCAATTCATTCATTCATTCTTATTAAAATAAAAATTATGATGATGGAGCATTTCGAAAAATATAATTAGGACATTTTGCAAATTGCAGAGCGTCTTCTTGGGATTTTTGTAAGTTCCAGACTGGAAAGTAAACAGGAGTGATTTTTTATTCTAATATTTTGTTCCCACCATGCCGAAATCGCGAGTTTTCGATGAATTATCATCGAAACATCAGTAAGCCGTTCCCACCGATTTGAAATGTCATTAGCTGGCAATTTTGAAGTGGCTGGCACAACAATTGTTTGTTGATGTCAAAAAATTAGGGAAAATGAGTTCTGTAGACATTAAAAAGAAGGTTATTACACCGAATATGGATGATTTCGCAGTACCAAAAAAGAAATTTATGAAAACGCAAAATGTACAAAACTATTGTCTTGGCGTATAATATTTTGACGTCTATGAATGAACACCCAAATAAACCGAAGTCCACGCTGTAGGCTTGTTCGGTTTAACAACCTCTCATGGACGGAAGTACATAAGGGGATTTCAACTAGAGTTCGCTGAAATTACGACATTTCGAGGCCTCGGAGGTTTGGAGACACCTCGCGATTTCCTTCGGTGGAGCATGGTATTAGGCTGTTGTTTGTTTTAAGCGTAATATCTAGAACATCTTCCAACTACCGGTAATTTTCCGAACTGACAAAAACAAAGGTCGTAGGCCGTAGTACAGATTGATAGACATGTTCTTTGCATTTGCGCAACAGGATGTCCCATCCGGATTTCAGCATGTTGTCGTGAACTAAATACTAAATATGTACAGAAGTGGTCTTCCACGGTGTTCTTCTAATTTCATTACTGTTAAATCAATTGTGCTACGATTGGAACACAGAAATGTGTTAGTGAAATCTGTGGGTAAAATGCATATTTTAGGTTTATTAATTACCTTTTGGTTATTGGAATGAGTTGTTATTCTTGTCACGGAGCGCCATTATGCTTGAGTTTTTGATGATTCATGGTTCGTGGATAATGCATTTGAGAAGCTTTCTCATGACAGGTTTTACTCTCAGACGTTCGCGAGAGATGGGACCGTTAAAAACTTTTTGGTGTTTTCTGGAAATTTATAGATAAAATTCAACGAAACTTCTTAAGACTAGTCTTTGGTGGAATACTAGCTACGCATCTGTATGCATTAAAATTACAATGGAGTACATACATACATATGTACACTGTAGACCAACAGTTTGAGGCCGAACTTAGTGCTGCAATACTTTTGACGGAAGACGTGCAGGTTTTATAAGTCATGATTAATCAACGGCAGAACTTGGAACTTCAATATCAATTAAGCTAAGTAAGAGAATAATATTAAGAAAAGACGGCAGCCCGCTAGATGAGGAAAATTCATACACAGATATCATGAACTTTTTCGGGACGCGCTGTACGCGGCTAATTTAATAGACTACACTTTCCGAAAGGGGTTTAGCCGCTTACGCAACTTCGTCGGTCCCCTAAGGGTATGTCAACAACTATCAGGCAGGCGCCTGGAGCTTTTCTATTTAGTCATGTTCATCCTCCATCTAAGCGTAAGATTTTAATAAATAATTACCAATTGAAATTGAGATCGGTCTTCTGAAAACTGTGGTTTAAAAATGTCCATTCAATAATTCCTAATAGTAATACTGTCATAGAATCGAATCTGTTCGTAAGCCTAAAGCTTTTTTATCTTTAGGCTAAAATCGGAGACATATTCTTTTGATGTGCTGCGGTCTATATGTCTAGGACGCATTTGTCTTTGCCTTTCCATCTCCAGGTCTAAAGTTGTGCAGTATCGCAGATTTCCTCCGCAGTTTTATGTGGACGTCGAAGAGCAATTGTCAACATTATGGTTGATCCATAGTGGTGCGGTTTTAGACCACTTACGTCCACCATGGAAAAAAATGTTAACACTCCAGTGGATCCTTTGAAACACCCAATATTATGAATTCCACGCAAACCATTTATTTATCCATTCATGCCCAGTTTTGGTATCTTGAGGTGAAAAGACAGTTAAGAAATGAAGTCTCTAACGAATGACTAAGACAGCTAAGGACATAGACTTAATCAAAGGCGGACGCGGAAATTCTTCGAGGTAAAAATTATCCAAGCGTTGTTTTTTTTACCCAGAACCTACTCAGATTGTAGTGCCATTGAAAGTATATATGTATGTAAAGTAAGTGCCATAATCTATTGTCGTTTGATAAGCAGCTCAATGGGTGCCAATATTCAGTGACATGTTAGTCTGCGACACTTCTGTTCATTAACTCTGCGATTTTCTTGTCTTCACTCGTATCCTGTGCAGATCTTTGATACTGATACCGTTAGCTCTTCATCACTGACGTGCTAGATTTTATTCCCTGCAGATAATTTTTTTAAAGCTTAATGTCTCAGTCTGCCTTCTCTAACATGGCTGAGCAATTTTTTAATAATCTGTTATGGAGGCGTATTCCATTCCCATTGCTTCTGCATCTCAGTAGCCTCACTCAGGAAGCTAGGGAAAATTGCACTTAGACGATTGAAATCAACAACCCGTATCATAAGTCCCAATTCCACAATCCGCTTTGAAGTTTTTAGTGAGTCCAAAGAGTATCATTGCGGGAGGTACGCGGCTAAAAGATGGAAATAATTTCCACAGAAACTATGCGGAATATTAAAATATCCGTGTGGTGTGTGTGATGAGTTCAGAATTCATCCACAACTTCATCCTACCAAACACCAAACATCTACCTATGCAAAAGCAACATACACCGTCTTCAAAGGCAGTGCAAAGCAGCAACGCCAACAACAGCAGCAGCAACGACAACAATTTCCAAATTGGAAACAGTGAATTGAAAAGTTTCTTCTTCCGGTGCATCCCCAGTGCCTGTAGCAGAGTATTTGAATGTGGTATCTACATCCTGGCACACTCTCACCTGGGTGCGGGATGATCGTTAGAGTTAATCAAGGAAACCATTTTCCAAATCAAAACTTTCTTCCACTTTGTTTTTGTTCACTCTCATGCTCTCCTTCATGATTTTATGGAATCAGTAAGCTGCTCCTTGGTACTAGCTCTACTAGTTCACCTGCTGCTGCTGATGATTGTTTATTCTAGCGAAAAAGGAAAGAAACGAGAAAAACAGCAAAAAAACAAAAAAAAAAAGAGCTAAACCGATCTAAGGAAATTGATACTTTATCAATATTCATCCGTTATATTTGCTGGGTGGATGGAGGCAATGGCGGTAGGGGTTGGTTTTCCTTCCGTTTGGAGAATGCCATAAATCTAATGCCTCTGGGGGTATTTTGTTCTCCAAATAAAAATTGGTTTCCTTGCATCTGCTGCTTTTGAATTAAAAAGCTTGGGAAGGTGCGATGGCTACCTATTAAACAGAATCTCTATCTATGGAGGTTGTGTGACTTCCTTTGGCCCGCGGCCCATATCCATTGCGATATCTTTGCATACTGAATAATCAAAATTTGCCACAATCCGGATTTAGCTCTCCTTTTTTTCTCTGCTGCTTCTTCATCGGGGGATTAGCTTTTTTGCTTTTTTGCGGTGTTGGGAATCAATAATTTCTAGAATTCGAAGCGAAGTATAAATGGAAACTCTGGAAACGCTGCAGAGGTTCATTTTTTTTTTACTTTAGATAATTTTTTTTGTAAGAGTCCGTAGATATAGCTGGAGGGGTGAGAATGAATTAATTGCTAGGAGAGGTGAATGTAAATTTATATGCATGGAAGGATTTGTTTTTTTTACTTCCGAATGTGACATATCTTCAGGGCGATTTGTGGGGCTCAGAGATTTGTGACGCATGAATGAGATTGCAGAACAAACATTTGAAGCATAAATTGTATTTACTCATCTTCATTTATAGTATGTATGTGCACCACATGTCTCACAACAAGGTTACAAATCGCTGGCAATGGATGATATGATACGTCTCATCATCTAATAGATCATTCAAATATGTACATAGGCAGGTACTATGAAATTTTTGATTTTGCTCGTTGCATAGACGATATTTCTGGATTTCTTCTACTTTTTAAGAACAAACTTAACCTAACGCAGACAAAATCCTACATGTACTTGTTAATGACTTCATGCCCGTCGTTTAGCCTGAGTTTTTATATTTAAAACACTCGGAATAATAATGGATTTCTATAATAGGGACTCGAATAAAAAAAGTGTAGGTACCATCGTCGTTACCTACTTGGATACTTCCTGGCTTTCTAAATCACAATGCGCCTAACAGAAGGATACATCCAAATTAAAATTCGCTTATCAGAAAGACATGTTAAAAGGTCTATCATGGAATTTACTCTGCTAGCTTGCTTTGACATAGGAGTGCCTTTCAATATTCTTGAAATCAAATCGGCAACGCTTTACGTAAACTAGACCTTTATGAAGCCATCTGCTGCATTATAAAGCACATTCTAATAAGTTGAGTGACTTATGTTTCCATTGGAGACAGGTCTGCAAAGAGACTAACACATCAAGGAACCCTCCAAGGAGACGTGCTTTCATCCATACTCTAGAATATATGCAGATATGTATGTATGTATGTAGTTAACGAACTTTTTCCTGAAATAGAGAACATTGGATGAAGGGATATGGCCTACGTAGATGATGTCGCTACCCAGTATCGATCAAGAACCCTCAGATGCTTGCCCTAAATTCGCTCTCATCAGATGTAGATCAATAGTTGTGGTGTCAACTTCAACCCAATTAAGACTGAGTTGGTCCTTTTGCCAGTAAGCAAGTAACGGGAATTGTAAAGAAGACTTAAGCTTGATACGGAGCCCAACTGGAGGGAAAATATCACTGAGAGCTCAAAAAATCCCTGTTTGCACTTTACTCATTCAAAAGAGCGACAGGTTCCATATTGGTTCTATGTATACTCAAGAGTTATGTACTTGTAGAACGCCCTTAAGCTGAATTCTAACCTTTTAATCAACATCATCGACAAGTCAATGGCAGCCAGCTCCACACTAGATATTTCAGTATTGTCTCAACGCGAAGTTCTTTCAAGCAGTTGGTGACAATATGCCATTAAAAAAAGTCCTTATTTTAGGCCATAAGCAGTCATAAGACGGAGTTGATGCCGGTATCTTCTTGAAAGGTCTAGACATTCATCCCTTCTTTAACGTCTCGACCTATTGTCCCGTTTTTTAAGCTGGAGCATGGTTGGCATGGTTAATACTGTATCATACAAAATTTATACTGAAAAGCAAGTACTGCAGAAGAAAGAGGGTTCTAATACTCTTCGGGTGCAGCACCAATCCTCTGAATACAGTGTGGCTCAGCACGAATACAGCAGCGCGGATACCAACCAAAGGCGTGATAGACTGCAGCAACTTGTGTCAAAATTTAGTCTACTTTGAAACCAGGGTATGAGAGGAAGTTTTAAATATTCTCTATTTATTTTTTATTCTATGACATGGGTGGCAGAAAGTCGGTTAAACTTGTGCAGTTCGTACCAAAAAAGAAAAAAAAACTGCCGCTCTTTTGAAAGAGTAACACGCAACGAGTGATTTCCCTCTACAGTCAGTGATATTTTTCCTATCAAGCCTTAGTGTCAAATAGTAAACACCATCTTAAAGTTTTAAAATCGTTCAAAAATTAACTCGGTCTTGGTTGGGTTTGACGCTGAGACTTCTACTATTACTCTGCGTAACAAATTTGTTGAAACCGAATTGAAGGCCATGAGCAGTGTCTGCTGTGACAACCTTGCATCCGATGTTCTCCATTTCTAGCAGAAGGTCGTAGGGAACTGAGTTCCATAGAGAAAGCCTACCCTCTTGAGGGGTCCTTCCATATGCTATTCTCTTTAATCACTCCACTTTAAAGAATGTTCTTTGCAGGTGGTTTGCAAATATTTAACTGAAGTAAGGAAGTAAGGGGTTGGTATTCGACGTTTTTTCTTCGTTATTGAAAGTTTCCTTTATGTCAGGAAAAGCCACCAGTGTGATATTCTTGATTAAGAGTGATTTATTTATGAGGTTTACAAATTCGCCTTGCTGATAGGCTTCTTATGACTTTCTTATGATTTATTGACCAATTAGTCCTTAATTTAGACATTTGTAATTTTCTCCGGCGGTTCAAATTCAAAAGACTTCACACTGATCGGATTGAGAATTTTCGAAAGTGGGTGTGAAATTTTGCCTGACTTTGGTATGGAACCTTCCTTCTTCACAGACTGGGAACTACATAGAGAGAGCTGCAAGTGGCAGGAATATATGTATGCACAGTACATTTATAGATGCCGCCTCATGACTTTAAGGGTCATCTGTAGCTGTGTTGGAAATATGGGTTTGGGGATTTGAAAGATTCGTAGCAGATTCGTTGTTCTCTTCTCTGATTAAATCAAGAGTGATTCTTTGGCGTATTGCGTACCCTTTTGCAAGACTTACATGAGGAATCAGCTAATAGCCGGAAAGGAGGCTATTTATCAGCAGATTCAATGATTTATTTTCGAATTCTGCCCAAGACCTATTGGAATACAATAAAAACTTGTGTATGGTTGGTACTTTGAGATGATTGTTCGCCGTTTAGAAGATTGGGATGTGTTATCGATAATTTGAGTCCTATTACAGGAAACTATTTACCCTTCTTTTCACGATACCGATACGATATACCTACCGTTGCATACTTACATCAAAGTGAGAACAAACAAGCTCGTGGCCTTAAAACCGCGTATTTGGCGCCCGTTCTAAGTAATATATCGGTTCAAAGGTTTATCGAAGTATTGTTGGTACATCAATAGGTCTACCTACTTGCTTCTTGTCATAAGGTACGGTGCCCATATACCCCAATTATGTACATATATACATATGTATATACCAAGGCCTGCTGGTGGAAATAAAGGATTAAAATCGAAAAATTCATTATAGCCTTGACTAAGTTGGTATTTGGCAATGGAGACAGCTGACTGTGATGGCTGCTGGTTGGCTGAGGACCAGTTCCTTTCCAAACTGTAGCGACATCCATAGTAGAATAATAAAGTCAATATTATTCTCATCTACATACAGGGACTCTTACTTACTTCAATAACGATTAGCTGTATAGCAACATTCATTCAATTATAGCAACAATTTTATTGCGGAAGTAGGTACAGTCACCCAGCAACCTTACTCTCATGACAAATACCAATTGTTTCTATAATTCGCTCATTTTAACCCTTCAAAAGAAAGTTTCACTGCCGCATTGTAATGTGGATTAAAATAAAATTATAATTACAGCTTTTCACTTCCAACACCCCTGACCAGAGTTCCATGAAAATTATCAAGCCACCCTCTAGCACTTTGGGGAGAAAAAAAAAATCGTAAAGTGTTCAAAAAACAACATCGAAAAACATTCCCAGGCAACTAAATTGACCTTTTTATGATGGCGTTTCGCTGCCAAATTTAAATGAGCACACTTTGGCCCCCAAGGACCAAGCGCAATGAACACTCTCCATCGCACACGATGAGAGATGGCTTAGCCCACCTGCCTTTGGGGATATTTATCTCCAAAAATATTATATCCCACCCTTACCGCTTACATCGAAAGCATGCTAAGAATAAAACACGAAGAAGCACACAAGAAAAAAAAAAAAAAAACACGGAAAAAAATGTAATCCATAGCGCCTTGGAGAAAATTCAAAATGTAATATTTTATTATGGAAATCGCAGGGGTTAAAGTGTTACACACAGCGGAAAGCCTCGAAGGTTATGCCTCCTGCAGTTGTATCTATGCCCATAGCTCTTGAATGCCATCGTCTCCTTACACCTCATGTACATAACATTAAATTGCCGCCACCAAGAATCATTGCAAAGATGATCGTGAAAATGTTTTCTGCTTCCGTAATTTACCAAAGGACGAGGAGTAGAAAGAGACGGAATCCTGGGCGCCGATTCCCTCATATTTTCACGCAAAATTTATTCACGTTAAAAGGATTTTTATTGGCAATCGTTGGAAATCTTCTACCAAGCCGTGCCCTTGGATCTAGGTGAACTTTGCACAATTGCAGATAGCTGAATTTATATGTACATAGATACATGTACAGGCACAGATAGATGTATGTACATAGATACTTCATTGCTATGCACACGCTTGGAGTTTTCGTTCTGAATTTCTTTTATTTTCAAGAGGTGCTCAGAATACCGATGTTATCCTGCAAATGGCGTTATGAGTTACATACATAGGTTTATGGCTATACTCATGTAGCATAGCAGTGTACTTGGCAACGGGATCATTATTAAATGGTAGAAAATATTAAAAATGTTTTCCATCTGGATATTATACAGTAAATTCGGTGAGAAATCTCTGTGAATTCCGGAAGATTTAGATTTTAAATTGTTACTGAGTTAGAGAATCCAAATGGACACCTAAAAGTGTGAATTTATGCAATGTAGCTTAGAAGACTTGAGTTTTGAGCAAAGGTAAGCCGTTCGATGGGGCTGGTAACCAAAAACGTAATTTCAAAATTATGCACAAGATGTCCTTTCGAACATTTGAACGTACATATCTCTAAATCCCAAGTATGAGCCAATAAATCATTTCGTTAATATGCGAACTGTATTCATACAGCGATCCATGAGGAGTTCGGGTCCATAAACATGGCGTGTTGATCGCATTTGAGTCAACATTTTAAATATTAACTCATCTGTGTCAACAAAGAAAAGCGGCACAAGCCGTTTTTACAATTTTTTAGAAGAGTCCTTTAAAAGTTTGTCATGAGTTTGCAAAAAAAACTATTCATAGTAAATATAAAAAAGTTTTTGACACAAAAATGAAGATGAGAAAAATCAATTCCAGAATCGATTATAGAATCGAGTATATCGCCTCCGATTGTATGATAACTCAATTTTGACATATGTAAGTAGACTTGTGTTGTTTTTCTTTGTTGCCACAGATATACTCGTATGTAATATAGACTATAACTCGTACATAGTGGAAGGGCTTTGGCTTATACAAATGGTAAATAGGCGCATTGACAAAGACACAGATTACTATAGGTTTCTGAAAACTCTCGTCTATGAACCCTAGGTGCCTTTGGAAAGTTGCTGGTGGCAGCTACTGAGAGATTAGGTGTCTGCACTAAAGCACTCTTCGGAAATATTAAGTGTCCTACGTCTTATATGGGCTACTTTGGAGATTTTCTAGACTGGAACAGTGTTTTAAAATAAAAATGGTGGTGGATGCTCAAAGTAGGTTTCTTGTACCGGTTTCTTCTTACCCTTTATCCTGAGGGTTTTAGTGAATACACTGGTTCCCAAGTGGGGTTGTGCTTTCTACGTCAACAAAGTTTACTTACGAAAGATACATAATCAGATACAAGTGGATTCCCTAATATAACAGCAGCACTCGGGAAGACCACGGGCAATGATCTAGAGGTATGAATTTAGAATGCACGCGGTGCAGAGCTTCAGTACGAGTAGGAAGCTTTTTTCAGGAGTCCTCGTTCTCAGAGCGACGGTTGGTGTTCTTGGCAATAGTGTTCCCACATGATTTATACTACAGCTTTACATAAAGCTTCCCATGTTAGCATGAGCTTTATCTTAGCCTCGGAAGTCGGAGCTTGGCTAAGACTTCCTCGGAGTTCCTTGCTGATGATACGACATCTCCACCTTTAAAATGATGCAGGTATTACCGAAAGTATCCATTCCTAGTTAAAAATTGGTTTGGATAAAAATGTAACTAATGTTTACGGCTTATCCAAACCTCAAATAAGGGTATAAGCGGTAAGCAGTAAGTCCCTAACTTTAATTGCTTCTTGCTATCGTAGCAAAAATCAATTTGCAGCTATGCATACATATATACTTAAGTATACTTCGCCTAAGTATGTGCGACATTATTCGCTACAGAGGGGCTTTTTCGTTTGAAACGACTATCTAACATCTGTTGTTGCACCCGATGTATTTGATAAAAGGTTGTAAAAGAATGTCGCTATTTTCCGATTTTATGTTCGGCCAGACTTAGTTCGTCCGAGGAAAGCCATTGCCTTATAGTTATTGTTGTCACTTGGCAGAAAAGTTAGAATACGCCGCGATTTTTTGCGACTACATACTATTGCTGCAGAGTCGTCGGAATACTCAAAGATCTTGGCTTCTTTTGATCATTGTATTTCGCTGATGTTACTTAAATCAGGAATAGCTTCAATCCAGGTCCGCCTAACGATAAAATATGATGAATTGGTGGCAAACCATCTGTAATTAGAGCAAACTATCTCTCCATCTTTATATCTGCCACTCTTGCCACTCTCCTTGTGCCATCTCTTGGGCTCCACTACGTCAATGCACCTCACCTCGAATTACGTGCCCTGTCACTTCAGTGTATTTGCTTTTTTCAATATATCGATAACGTTGGTGCTTTGTCTTACGTTTTCGTTTCGTATCCTTTGACTTCTGTTGATTTTTAGTAGGAATCTCTCCATAGCTCTTTGGCTTACTTGTAGTTTTCTGTTTCAATTTCGATGTTGAGGACCAAGTTTGAGCACCATACGTCATCATCCGCGACATTGCCATGTCAAATAGGTGTTTTCTTGTCTGTGAACTTACATATATTTGCGCTCAAGACCTTTTTAAGATTCCAGAACTGCTTCCAATTGCTTGTTACCCTTCCGTCGAATTCTTTTTTATGTCTTTGTTTGAATGAAAGCATTTGGCCGAGATACACATAATCTTCGCAATATTGGAGAGTATTACCATCTACTAATTCAACATCTTGCTCTTGTCCGTTGGTCATCAATATTTCCAGTCTAACTTCTTTGGAACCTTGGAAGCATTATTTCGTCCGCAAACCTCAAGTTGGTAAGATTTTCCCCGGTATCTAGTGCTTATTCCAAATTTTTCAGAGTCGACTTTTCTAAAAATACATATGTATGTCCTAACACTACTTAAGCTGTGCAGTTTTCCTAAACTGGTATCAAAATCCAAATGTATTTTTGTGGTATGCCTTGGTTACTGAGCGCTTCCCAAATCCGCATGAGTCCAAAGCTTTATAGAAATCGATGTATGCCACATACAGTGATGGAAAAAAAAATAAATACACCTGAAGCCCTTGAATATATGTACATATGGCTCTATTTTAGGACGGTAGCACATCCTTGTTTGCTTGGCCTTTATTTTTTATGATTTGGGCGATTCTTCTAGGCATTGAACCAACAAGTTGCTGGCATGTCTCCAAGCAGATTGATTCCCAAGCCGTTCGCACTGACTGCCACAATTCATTTTTGTCTTTAGCATTTGTAGTCCCAACTAGGTATGTCTTTAACCTGCTTCCATAGATATTTATTGGATTTGGGTCCGACGATTGAGCAGGCAACTCCAGAAAGGCAACTCCATTAGCGGCAAACATTTCCTTTGTCATTTTGGCGGTGTGCTTCGGATCGTTGTCTTGTTGTGAAGTCCACACCATCCTCGGCATGTGGTAATATTATGGTCTCGAGTATGTTTCTATGTGTTTCTTTCGTCGTAATTCCATCTATAATGCGCATGGGACCAACTCCATAGCAAGAGAAACATGCGCATACCATAATGCTTCCATCATTGTGGCTGCTATGCGATCCAAACAAGTTAACTCATCGCTCCAAAGTATTCTTCGCCCTCCGGATTGCCGGACCAGGTTTTGTGCTCAGAAGCGAAATTTTTGTCTAATATTTTTTTTTGCGAGTAGTGGCGCCTTTCTGGGCGAGCTAGATGTAAGATTGGATTCAAATAGTCGTCCGCTTGCACCATTCCCAAAGAACAACCAATACTTCGTGCTATATCCCAGTACGAATTGCCCTCACTTTTAAATTTTCTAATTAGCAACCTCTTCTCATCCGAACAATGCATAAAGGTATAGATAATCTGTACAACTTCAATTGAAATATTTTATAATTATAATATGTATACACCTTCATGCTTTCTGACTGATTTAAAATACCCCTTTTACGATATTTTTACCAAAAACACTTCACTTTAAGGATGCATTTTTTTTTTGTCCAGACAACAAATGGCACAAAATGACATTCAACGAATTTTTGTTAATAACAGTAAATGATCCTGCTTGTTTTCTGCATAATACGTTGTCCACTCACTCCCTAAGTCCCTACCTTCTTTCTACACGATGGCGTTATACATACATATATGTATGTACAATAAAGGGAAAATAAAAAAAAAAAATACAAAATTGTGTTGAGGACTGCACTGTATTTATTTTTTTGTCCATCACTGTATAATGCTTTCTGGTTCTTTCCCGACTGTACTTTGGGTTGATTCTGATTAAGGGTTCCATTAATGTAAATCTTTAGGAACTTCTTAAGTCACGGGTTTTCATAGTCAAGTTTTGGTGATTCGTGAAAGCCGCTTGTAGGAAAACATTCCGCCCTTATAATGTTTAAAAAAAAATGCCTCAAGCTAAACTAAAAAGGTACAAAACTAATTTACATTACCTGTCCATTCTTCTGAACCTAATAAGCCTCTCATGGGTCATAAGTAAATAACTCTGCCTTGTTTCAGAGTCAAAATAATGTGGAAATAGGCATACTAAATGAATGACACCTATTCTTGTTATTTTTATAAAAAAGCTTCATTTAATTCTCAAAACTAATGACCGTCTAAATGCCCCCTCACTCGTGTAGTCACGAAGGAACCTTAAATCAAAAACCTTTGGTTATCACGATAACCAAAAAAAAGCGATATAACATAGATACCATACGACTCCCACGTCTAACATGCTACACAAATGCACACCAACTATAATACTAACAAGACAAACAGCAACAACAAAAGTCATTAAATAAGCAGCAATTTAGTGGAAAATAATGTCCTGAAAAGGCAAGCCAACCAGCCCCTAACGGCAAGATCTCACTTCGTTCATTGCCACCATACTAAAACGTGTCGTTAGGACACTTCACTTCATTGCATCTATAATACTATCACCTCTTCAGTTATCCTCCCATCACGAATTTCCCCTAAAAAGCATTCACACCCTCCACACAACGTATCCCTGAATGGGTTTTGCGTGAATTTTCGATTGAAATTCATAGTTAAACCCTTCGGTCGGAGTGCCTGTGTGCCTGTGCGTTTGTATCACTTGCTAAACATTCATAAATACAGCATACAAGCCGGATACGATGTTCCTTCCAAACGTTATGAAGCAGACCACTCACATTATTTATCCTCCCTCTCCTTCATCAACTATGATACTTTCACCCAACCGACCTCTCTTATAGTCAGAACTCTACGAGCCTGTTGTACATCTCTCTTTCTGTCTTTCCCTTGGCGAAGGTACTTTAAGGAGCATAATTATTGCAATAATCGTAAATAATAGTCTGGTGAAATATCACTAGCATTACCAAGAGGAAAGTCAGTGCAGAGGGAGTAGAAGGGGCAAGTGCTTACCTAACCCTAAGTGTCTGTCTCAATGTGCCCACCATACATGCATGCATATGGGGGTTTGAGTTATGCCAAGCGTGGAGTACATAATACTTTTAAGGCAATATTCTGCCACCACGTATACTGCTCCTCCATAGTTCGGGCGCTTTCCAGCCAACCGACTCAAACAACCAGGCAAGTATGGTCTCGAAGTCAACCTTCTACTCCGATGTACTTGTACACACTTCCATTATTTAAGATAGAGTGAAAATGAAAAACGATTCGGAATACTTTAGTGAAATGAAAATCCCGTTGGCGATTGCACAGGACTACACATACAGATATACTTATGTACATAACTCTCTGACAGGAAGGGTGGAGAGATTGAATAAATAAGGACATCGTGGCAGAGCGCACAAGATGAGAGTAAGTTGACTCCCAGGTGTTATGTTCAGTGAGTGTCCAATGTGAATGGACAAACAAAGATATGGTCTTAAAGTAAGCATCTTTCATTTAGTATTTGCTTAACCAAGTTAGGCTGTCTAAAGGTACATACATATGTATGCCTGGTCTGCCTTAACTATGCAGAAGATAGCTTAGTTCAGTGGTTAGCCAATGTAGTTACCAAAATTTAAGCTCTGTGTTACAGATGGTTCAAGGAGCGTATTGTATCACATACGCCTGCTCCTATGTTGGCATACATCGATATACAATAAACATTAAGCGGAGAAGTTGCATGAGTGCATCTAGAGTGGAGCCTGACGTATTAGGAAAGGCTACAATTCAGCTGAGGCATGTCATATTCTGAAGCTTAATGAGGATATTGATGACGGACATATTTACGCGTAAGTCTTTGTCACTAACCAACTATCTTATAACCTAGGTTCATGTGGAACCACAGATTTTTTTAAGTCTCAAACCACACTTGCGCTGCTGGTAATCTGACAGCTTGATGGCAGCCTTTAACTCGACATGTAAACAATCAAAGATGTTTACCACCGAGGATATTTCCAGAGCAATCAGCTTCATTGCAAAGTCGGGTTGTAAAGTTTTTGAACGCTTCAGATAGAGAAAATTCCTCCTACTCTTAAAAAGGACAACCCTAGTCAATTTCCAGTTTTTATTTCACCATTTCTAAGGTCGTATACAACTTATAACAGGAAGTTGGAAGGCTTTATTTAACTCAATATATTATAAAGCCCCCCGCTCATTTTGAAATCGTCTACAAGTGCGCCCCAAAGCAATGGTGACAGGAAGTAACCTTGCGGACAGCACCTATGTAATATCCCCTGCAGTTACTAAGGCACTACAATCTGCGATTATAGTTAAAGTTCTGTGTGTTACTTTAGCACTAGCGATCATCCAGCGGTCTTAGGTAGAAAAGTCTACAACCGAGCAAAATTTTACACTCCGGTTAGTCCTGGAAAGAATCCAAGATGCCAAGCGATGAGCTTTACAGAACCATGTCTAGTTTTGGCGTCCCTACCAAACTAGTCCGTCTGTGCGGGATGACGATGGGTAATGTTCGCTGCTCCACCAATACCGGAAATAATCTTACCAAGGCCTTTGATGAAAAAAATAAGAATTTAGACATGATCTAAGTTAAGACAACGTCTTCAACGTCATCCTTAAAAATATTGTCCGAAACTCTTAAGTAATACCGGAGACACAATCCTTCCAGAGTCCGCCCCATACGATATTGCATACGTCGACGATATTGTCATTATTTTCAGAACTCAGCGGGTTGCTACCGACGCGTTTGCAAGTTAAGGACAGAAATAGCTTAAATGGGTCTAGCGAGAACAAAACAAAGTACATATGTACATATATGCTGTCAACAAGAAGATTCATATATTCAACATCGACGTATTAGACAGAACGTCACATCGGAGTAAGAGCCTTTGTCTACTTTGTGTCTGCTGTTCCATCTGACAATTACAACAGCGTAGAGATAGAGAATTAGTCAAATGGAGAAATACTTTGTCTTGCTAACAGCTGATTCTTCTAAGAAGGCAAACTCTACAAAAGTCTCTTATCATATATAGCCATACTTTCCGGAGTAGAAACAAAGACTTTATCGAGGGAGGAATAAGACATCCTTTATCGTCTTAAGCGAAATATTCTTCGTAAGATTTTCGGTCCTATTTGCGTTGACGGGCTTCGGAGGAAAAGAATCAACGCCATATTGAGATGGCAAGGACATGTAGAATGAATGTCTTTAAATCGAAGCCCGAAGGATAACGCAGTAGAGCAGGGCCTCGTCTTAGGTGGCCCACAAGTAGAACTGTATGGCAACATGAACCGTACGTACGTTCAAAGAATGCGGCTACCACTTTCTGGCAAATGATCCATGCATCCTTCGCTTATTGTCCTGTGGAAAAATCAATGCCGCGATAGTCTCTTGCTTCCTTCCTCCCGCGTCATCTCACGGCCTTGTTTGGGACTTGCTCAGATTGTGCGGTACACACGAATCTTATTGTAGGGCAGACGATCGTGGATAAATCTTTTAACGCGAGTCACAGGTATGCCCAAGGTAGGTGCAGCGTTGAAGGTGTCTGGGAAAGTGGCCCGCTCACGGCTTTTCCTTAAGCGAAGTACGTCCACGTTGAACCTCCTTCAAGCATCTTTCTAAAGTGGCCAATGAGGATGCTTCGTAACCAAACATTCTTTTCCATATTTACGAACAATAATTTTTTTGATCTTTAAAACCTGCTACAACATAAAATAAATTTAACAAAACATTTTTTTTAATTTCAAACAGTCTAGCGGAAGTCAGATTTCTATCTTTCAGTATCATACTATAATAACTCGTGCATTGATTATTGCTTCCGTTTCATTGAACATATTATACCAGTTATGCCGAGAGGTACAACCTTAAGCGATGCTGAGAAGGCGCAATTTAAGGCCTACAAAGATTGTGATCTATTAAATCGCGAAATTGGGAACAAAAATTAAAAGATCGCACGGTGTTGTTGGGAGTTTATTGAATTTGGGTGAAAGATACGTCTCTAAGAAGCAGATAAGCCCTATTCCAAAAATTTCCTACCGGGACAAAAGGAATATTATTAGGAGTGCTTCGCAAAAAAAAAACTACCAATAACCTTTCGACGAGTCCGAAAAAAAATTAACAGCAGCGAAACGCTTAAGTGGTCCAAAAGAACGCTGAAGCCTGCTCTTAAAGGACATCACAAGACAAGATTAGAATTCGCAAAAAAAAATATATATACGTCTTGGTCTGTAGAATGGGAAAGAGTCATCTTCACCGATAAAATAAAATGTAACCCAGATGATCCCGACGGAAATCAGTTTTTGCACGACCTACGTAAAGAATCGGAAACATGTTAGAGTCCTAATTTCCAAGGAGGATCGGTAAAGATTTGGGCAGCAATTTGCTTTGCGGAAAAGTCACCCATTTGCTGGATTTCAACGTATATGAATTCTTCTAATTACGTTGAACTGCTGGAATAAGTGTTACTGGAATTTGGAGACAACACCTTAGGCGAAGAGTGTGTTTCCAGCATGGGATCCAAAAATGCCCAGATTTTAGACTGGCTCGCCTGTAGTCCAGACCTAAACCCTATAGAAAATGTATGGGGATTCCTGTCTCGCCTTGTTTACGAAAAAGGTAAGCAATACAACACCATTAGCGAACTGAAAGACCGCATTCGCCATGTGTGAAGAAAAATTAAGGTAGAATACTTATAAAATCTAATCCGATCGATGAATAAATAACAGGGTCTACTTTCCATCATGGAAGGAACATCCATTACTAAAATCATTTCTTTTTTGCATACCAATTAATACAAATACCAGTTTATTAAGTGGATTTATAACCATTTCCATGACTTTTTTTTGATTATTCATATAGATGAAATAAATTTTCTTATTTTTACTTTTCCAATTAATTATGTTTTTTCTAGCTCCACCCAGGGGGCGGAGGGAAAACGCTAATGCGCACGAGAAGCAGGCCCGTTCTGTTTCAAGTAGTGTGGGACTCACGCGGCACAAAAAACCCACCTTTGACCCCTTTTTTCTTCTTGACACCTTCCACTCCGGCACCGCTTTCGCATTACTTCAGAGAGGTGTCGTTTTCATTCCCCTATGGGGACCGGCTTTTTCATTTTGTCTCCTGTTACGAGTTCATTTGTCTTCTTGCCGGTAAGGCTTTTAACTTCTTATAGAGGGCATGTTTGCTTTTTCCTCGCTCTTCTTCTTTCTTAACACCGTTTCGATGAAGACGCAGATCCTGGTGGTACTCGAGATCACCTTGTGGACTACGTTGTCTGGGGAGAGGCTGCCTATCTCCGACTCAAGCCTGGTCCTCTGCATTGCCCACCTACTGCAGACGAAGAAGGTATGGTAGACATCGTCTTCCTCGGAGTCTCCGTACTGGCAGGCTGCGCTGTTTTTCTTCCCCATTCTGCAGAGGTACCGGTTGGAGTATCCATGTCCGGTTAGGAATTGGGTGATGTAGTAGTCCACTTCACCGTATTTCCGCTCCGTCCATGCAGCAATGTCTCTTATCAGCCTCGCGGACCATCTTCCCCTGGTTTCACCGTTCCACCTGCTTTACCACATCTCTCTGGTCTGCTCTTTTGCTTCTGCTACTGCCGCTTCAATCCCCATTTCCGTCTTATTGTCATGAACGTTTTGTCGTGCTAGCATGTCTATAGGGGTCACTCCCGCTGCCACGAGGACAGCTGGAGACTGTGCGGTAGGAGCTAGTAACACGAAGGGCGCCTTGTCTCTGCACTGCGGCCATTTGCTTCCTGTATTTTTCCACGATGAGTGCCTCAGCCCATATCTCACATCCATACAAGAGAATGGAGTGAGTGATGGACATAAGCAGTCTCCGTTTACTCACTACTGGGCCTCCGATGTTTGCCATGATCCTGCTGAGTGACGTCGTGACTTTTGCAACTCGCTCTGATCCCGATCTCATTTGGTCCCAGTAGGTAAGTTTGCAGTCCACGGTCATACCCATGTACCTTACTGCGCTCTTGCTGGTAATTGTCTCTGTACCGACTTGGAAATTTACGTAAATCGGGATCTGTCTCCTGGTTAGTATCTCGGTCTTCTCGGCTGCTAGACTTAGGCCATGGTTTGCCATCCACCCTTGCACTCGTCTCATGATCTGGTTGAGTTTTCGCTGCGCTTCGGCTACATCTCTTGCGGTGATCACTGCCAGACAATACAGGAGTCTCAGTAGGTTAGGTTAGGTTGAAGTGGCTGCCAGCCAGGATTCGCCAACACACTTAGACCAATGAAAGGTCCATTGTGATACCACGTGGATCATGGGAGAAAGTTTCTCTCTACCAACTCGTTAAAAGCAATGTGAGCTGCTTATGAAGCGTAAGAGGGTCTTAATGTCAATATTCATCAGGTCGCCTATATCGTTGTAATAGGGAGCTCCCAAGTGAAGCTTCCTTCTGCGGAAGAGAGCTGGGCAGAAGCAAAGAAGTTGAAGAATAGTTTCCTCCTCTTCTTCATCCCTGCAGCATCTACAGAAGTCGTTCGCAAGGAGGCCTAGCCTTGTAGCATGCTTGCCTATTAGGCAGAGTCCAGTGATGACACCTATTGTGGTGCCGATATACAATCTATTGAGAGAAATCAAATTTTTAGAGCTTTTTAGATCCAGCTTTGGCCAAATCTGTCTCAGGGAGTCTCAGTAACAAAGAAACGAACAAAACAGTTTACCTGTACACGAAGAAAGAGCTAAAATTCAGGAAAATGAGAAAATAAAGAACGTCCCTTAATAAATCTTCTCATTTTGATTTATAAAGTCCTTGTCATCCTGTATCACATCCGATTACTACTAACAGGAACATTGGTACATACAATATGCACAGTAGAATAATTTGGAGTTCTCTAAAAGTCATAAGCTCTTCTTCTTTTAGTCTTGTTCCACTAACCAACTTATTCAACCCAGGACAGCATACTGGACCATTACGGTAGGTGGTGGAGAATGTTTTGTGGCTTGCGGTTCAGAATTTTGTTTGATATTTATATCCTGCACTCTTCCACTAGAGTCCATTCAATTTTAATGGGGTCTTTGCGGGATACGTACTCCTGAAATATGAAATATCTGAAAGGTCAGCACTACACTGCAATATGCGAAAGAGGTTAACACGGTTTTTAAGAAAAGTCTACAAAGCTCCCTCTGAGTCAGTTCCAGGAAGGTGGACAAAACTTTCTAACAAAGTTTTCGGTTTCATTAGAGTCAAATGTAATGGGCTCACATGCGTAAGATTTACGACATTTAATTATGCTCGGCATTTGGGGGTGGGTGGGTGTGTGAGGACGGTCCAATTATGTTGTATTTATGTGCGAATCGCAAAAAGGGTTTTATGTTCTGTCCATTTGTTGGTCACTCCTGTTTGGTGAGGTCATTCAAAACTCTAAATGGTATTCTCCTGGAAAGGGATTTTATAGTGTGGCATACAGCATCGAGGGGGTGATTATGTGAATGGATTATTTCGGGCCTAATGTCTAATTTGAAATTAACAGTGCCGCATTTAATTATGGTCAGTTATGTATTGTAATTTGTTTATTTGACATCTTGTGCCTTGAGGTCGACTGCTAGCATTTGATGGTTCTTGATTGCTGTGGAATGTTACAAACGACGGCAATGTTTGTAAATATTTCTATAAATACTTTGAATCGTTTTAGTAATGGCAAGAGTGTTCATTACATCACATTTCTGAGGTCGAATTCTAGCTATATTTTTAGGCTTCAGCTGTAGATAATAAAAGAGCTGAGAACGATTAAAATCGATGATAAAAGAAACTAGTTTTGGAACGAGTTGTAGCAAATGTAACCTACATATCTACGTATTTCGCTCTGATATGAGGCTGGTGGTTTCTGCCATTACAAAAGCATTTAAGGAGGTCCTTTAGGCGAATTATTCTGTATGCTTACATTATAGTATATCAAAAAGTATATCAATGGCGCTCATAAAATCCAATGGATGTAACTATGTACACATATTTATCGCGGGTAAAAACAAATCTTTTGTAAAATGCGGCTATCAATGTACTTAAAACGAGGAGATTTGACGATTTATTAGTCATTTTGCGAATTTTGAAGCCGAATGTCGGTTTTGTACAGATTGGTGGATTGGTTTTGAGTGGCTTCGGTGAAGAATACTTGGACCAAAATTAGATCCATAGTGTTGCCATTAAGGTAAAAATAGATGGGTCAAACCGTCTTCTCCTGGAACCATTTGTTTTTCATTAAATTTTATATTAGTGGGGTGTGGTAACCTTCCCTTCCGTGTCTATTCAGTTTCTGCAGAAGTCGTTTTGTAGAACGTCTATATATTAAGCATGTTTAGCTATACGTTTTACAGTGGTTTAACTTTGAAGTCCGTTCGATCATTTCATACTCGTACAAACCTGGCGGTATTACATTGACCGAGGTGTATCTATTTAAAGTTGCTTTTCTTTACCTCTTCTGCGTAAATAAGTTACACTCTTGTACCAAAAGAGCCTTGTCGTGCCAGTTGACAGAAATAGTACAGTGACCTGGTTTCCAGCAAAGGGTGGTGAAGTAAGGTTCACCTAATTCGTTAAGAAATATGCAGTAGGCGCTGAATGTGATAGATTTGTTGGCTGCCTAATTGTTTGTAAGGTGACGTTGCAATGATAAGATTCTGGCATGTGCCAGCCTTTTTGCTCAACTGGTATCCTTTGGTTACCAATAGTGTCGATTAAAAGCAGGTACAGCTTATGTAGTTCAAGATCCGCTTTTGCAGAGCTTTTACTGCGCCTGTATTGCTGAGACATACCACTCGTTGAGTCTCGCTAGCAATCTTAAATTTAAATTCACTTCCATATGTACATACGTATGTATATACAATATATGTGGGTCGCTGATATCTATTGATATGTACAACTAGTGTTTAATGTTGGCTGCATACTACTTGTGGAACCTATCGCTTGAGTAAAGTGTAACCATAGAATTTCTATCGCACTCCAATCCAATATAGTGAGCCCTTTTTAGGAAGATAGAGTGGATCCTCTTAGTTTCTCTAAGCAAGATAAACTTAGATGATAAACTTAGTTTTTTCTGGTTGACACTGAGCCAACAGCTATTATTGACGTGTCTGCAGGTATTTGCCCGACTTTGGTATAGGGACGTCATCTGCTTATGCTACAACCCTTCATCTGATGTTTCACATTTTTGTAGGGAGTTCGCTGAGATCTAGACTTCATAGCAAAAGATATTGTCAACTGGCGTTCGCTCGCGAGTCGAAAGCTTTAAACTTTTTAGCCACTTCTGCCGCCTAAGAAATCCTAAGAAATCCACAGTTAACTAAGCGCGGATTGCTCTATATAGCTATCCTATATAACTCTTTGATGTTATATCAGATACAAGTAATGCACTGCAATAAATTTATGTAAAAAAAAAAATATTTCAATACACTCAAAGGAAATAGCTAGTTGCAAATTCCCATTTAATTCACTTAGACGCAATTACGTTTCCTTTCCAAAATGTTTATTTGGAAAGCCCTTTATTAAATTTCTCTCTGAAAACTAGGACACTTGTTTAAGTACCATACAATAGAAGAAAATAGAAAAATCAAAACTCATCCATCATCATGTCCTTGACAATAGAATCAGAGAAAACCCCCAGAAAATACCCAAGAGATGAAAAATAAATAGAGCATAGAATGGAAATGGAAAATACAAAGAGTCCTGTGAGTGGTACAAGCACAGGCACATATGTACATACTCATAGAACCACAGATTGCCCAGTACGCCACAGACAAAGTATGATGGCCAGCAAAGGGTTTGTCCCTACAACTTGTCCTTAAGGATAAATAAATAACCACCATATGACTGTTATCCCAGTTTGTATGTAAAATTGTGGTTGTCTCTGCGATTTTTTCAAAAAAAAAAAAAACAAACATGGAGGGTGTATTACTGTGTGCTTCCTTCTCATCGTACAGCAACATAGGGACAAAGAGGTTTCCTGTGTGTTGCTAGACAAGGGATAAGATTCGGTTATTCACAAAAGTTCGTGAGACGTCGTCACTTTGTGTTTTCATTTAATATTACTCTGCCAGCGTTCCTTAGATATACATACATATGTACATATGTATATGTACATATGTATGTATCCGTATTTTTTTATTTTTCTTATTTTTTCGATGCTTAATGCTCGTATAAATCCATGTCGTGCTTTCGTTTTGGTTATTTTCATTAACAATGAGAAATATGTGGGTGTTACTGTAATACATAAAAAAAGAGTCCTTTATTGTTGAATGGGACGGTATTCGCATTGGCTTTAAGTGGTGGTAATAAATCAGAGTTGAGTAAATTTTGATGGATTCATGGTGTGAGATGCTTACAGCTAAGCGGGGGTGAGAGTAAATTGAAAAATTGTCTTGAAGCATTTTTTTTTTCGTTTGTTTGTATAGGTTTTCACAGACTTTCTGGGAAGAAGAAATGGTCTCCCATCCCTAGCACGTACTGAACTTTAAGCACACGTACTCTACTTCTGTACAAACACACATATCAAATCCACCACGCCACAACTGATTGAGCAGGCAGTTTTACATTTTTTTTCAGGTTTAAATAAACCGATAAACGAAAAGAAGAACAATGACCTCAGGAATTCTATAAGGGTCTACAAAGGGCCTATAATGCACTAAAACAAAATCACTGTCATCCGTGATGCTCCGTAGGATGAACGAGACATCTACAGGTTGGCCCAAAAAGGTAAGTGGATTCTAAAAAATCATAATTTTGGAACGAAACGAAGTATGTTTTTGTTTTAGGAAGAAGATTTTGAATCATGGTACACTGGACGAAACCACAAAGGGTTTTCTATTTCGAATCTTACATTCGCCACAAGTCTTTAATTGTAAGGGCACAATAAAAATCTCCAGTCATTTTAATGTAAGAATTGCCCGTTGAACTGATTTCAATCATGGACAAGCTGGGAGACCTGCGCCCGGATGTTCCGAGACAATTTAAGCCGCCTACAGCCATCTGATGACGAAACCGTTTGGCCCTCTCCTCACCTAAACAGCTCAGGGACGACGTTGCAGGAAATTTTAAAAGGGGATTTGCATTATTTCCCTTTTGCCGTTTTAAGGATTTAGACTCTTGAAAGGATTGTGCGAAACTCACATTGGAGACACAATCTGTAAAAAGTCGGTGCAAGTACATTATTGGCAGAAGACAGAGGGCTGACACTGGTGCAATTGCTGGAATCGAAACAGAAGCCGCCAAAATGGGTTTAGCTGTCAATGAGGGCAAAACCAAATATATGCTGTCAACAGGGACACACAGGGACACACAACACTGGCGAATTGGACAGAACGTCACAATCGACAGCTATAACTTCGAGGTAGTAAGAGACTTTGTCTACCTTGGCTCTGCTATTAATTCTGACAACAACATGTCGGCGGAAATTAATCGAATAATTCTAACTCTTGCCAATCGTTGTTTCTTTTGGACTGAGAAGGCAATTGAGTAGTAAGGCCCTATCTCGAAAGACTAAGGAGGCTCTTTATAAGACCTTAATCATCCCAGTTCTGCTTTATGGAGCCGAAGTATGGACTTTGTCAAAACCGAATTAAGATATTCTCTGTTGTATCGAGAGAAAAATTCTTCGTAAAAAATGTTTGCTTCCGTTTGAGTTTACTTATCATTAGCAGCTCTATACTTCTGTCTATGTGGTTATCTATAAGGAAGGAAAGACTTGCGAGAATAATTTCCAGCGTTTAGCAAATCTAAATCCCATTGAAACCGCAGATGACATTTACATCAAATGATTTCATTAAAATTTACCTTATATGAGTTTTTAGGCCACCATGTATTATATTGACTATTAGAATGAACAGCTGACTCAAACGAGAAATCGGGAACTTCAGGCATGTAAGTGAACGCATCAAGGCAAAATTAACACACGTTATTTTAATTTGGCGGGATAAAAACAATATGTACATACATACATATGACTAAAGACGATTCTCACAAGGTCTTGGGCTTACTTACGAACATTGTGCATGACAAAACTTTTAAGTCGTGCTTGGCGATTTTAAGGAAAATATAAGAAAGCATCATCTTTGACAACACTGTCGGATTTATCAACACTAAAACTACTATGGTAAAGGACTTAGGCTAATTGACTTCTCGACGGAACTGAACATCACCATTGACGCTCACGGATTAAACATCCGTTAACCAGGGTGGTTCATGCAAGGTTGTCAGCAAGCTATGAATAACGCATCCTCTAATGCACTGGGTTTCTTCGCTTTTTACAAAGAAATTCCAGAACTAATGACTACGATCAATGGGTTCGTAAAGCTGCGCTTCAAAGACGGACGAGAAAGAAAAGGAAAAACAACAAATTTTCCTGTATCAAAAAAAAAACATAAGAAACACTTATTCGCGGAAATTGCAAAGAAATTGCCAAGTTCAGATAAAAGTTCAAAAGTTCAGCAAGCTATAAAAAGAGCGCTGTGCCCAACTACAGAGCAAGAAGTTCAAGAAACAGCAACAAGTTTGCGAAATCAGCATATGGTATATTCACAGCCTTATTTCTATTTGAATCAGAGTAAGGTTTGGATCTTTTCTGATTGCAGTCCCATTACTCCTGTCATACAACTAAAGGCTATCCTTCGCCTTTTTTGAAGCCTTTTTGTTGTGATCAGCTTAGTTCTTTTGGACCAAGCTAGCGTGCCGTAGGTGATTATTGGTCTTACCAACCAGGTGCACATTGTGAGGGAGGTGAAAAATCCTTAATAAGTGAGCTCAGTGGTTGGTGCATTGGATTACGGGAGGTTTGAAGCTCGAATCGAAGAGAACACAACACAACACATCTGACAAATGTTCGAGAGTAATAACTGTCAAGAGAAAGCTTCTCAATAAAAAAAAACCAAAGCGCGAAGCCAGGCCCTGGACCAAATACGGTCTGTTGCGCCAAGTATTTTGAATAATCTTAAAAAGACGAAACTGTAACAGCTGACGAAACAGCACCAAGTCCTACGATCGCAGATTCGTCTGCTTTAGGCAGATTGAGTATCCCGTCATACATATCATTCCACAGAAGTTGAACCAACACCGAACTCTGTGGCACCCCTCCCATACCGGTTTATGTACGTACTTCTTTGGGCTATCGTCTCGGTCATATACCGCCATATTTCGAAGGGATTCTAAGATATGCTTCCAATTCGCATAGCTGAATTTGTTTCTAACGTCTGACTTGATTGTAGAACAATATCGCTTAGCACCACCCCTCCTTCTTCTGCGTTCTGTGGCTTGGATTTGTATTTGACCTTTTGAAGTCATACCATCTTTTCAAACCGAGTTTTCGACTTTCATATCCAAAATGCATTCCGCACGAGAATATATTCTTTCAAGCCTTGCCTAATGTGGATATCTTAGGTTAATATGCTAACTTAAGGTGCATTATTTTTAAATGCATTCTACTAGTTTGTGCCGCCTAAAAGTTTCCCCGTAATGTCCTTTTCTCTTAAAAGTTTCCTTCACTTAAATTTAACACTACCACTTAATAATGCTTGTAAGAACTTGATGCCATTTCTAGACCGACAAACTGTGAAGTGAGCACAACGTGTTTTGCTTAATAAGCCCACCTCATCCGTTTGACTTCCAAGCAATCTTTGTAATCATCACTAGCAACTGCAACACCATTAAAAAAAATTGCGGAAAGGAGCTACATACTCAGTTTTAAAACGCAGCGTCACCTTGTAGCGCAGTACGGAGGCACATTAATTGCAATAAGTGAACATTCTAATTATGTACTTCGTTTGTGTAAGCATTAACTAACATGATTATTGTTGGAAACAACCTTCTTCCTTACGCTTTACTTTGTAATCTCGAAGAAACTACATCTTGTCGAACAGGCAAGCACTGCCACAAAGAAGGGCTCAACTGTAGCGCGACTAATTAAAATCACAATTATTATGCTTTTTTTGTACAAAATTTGCAACTAAGGCATAGTTGCAACTACATACATACATACTTACATATGAAAACTATGAATTTTGAAAGCACGGGGTTAGAAAAATGTGAAACCTAGATGCTGGCAAAAACAATAAGTCGAAGTGAAGTTGCAGTGTTACTAAGCCAACGTCTGGCAATTAAGTCTTGAAAATGTTCAAAGGATTCAAATATAAGGAGTCAGTTAATAAGAATGTCATTAACACATTTTTGCCACTTTACTGGGTGGGTGTTCTCTTCTGCATGATGCTATGAGTGAACAGTTCCAATTAAATGAAATACACACGGACAAAAGAACTTTGTATGGCAAATTATTACCAGCTACAGTGGTGGAGATTTCATCAAAACAACTACTTACATACATTTTTCCTATTTTCTTTTGAATAAAAAAATTATTTTATTTAAAATTTTTTTTGTATTTAAATATAGACATATGTATGTGCAAAAAAATAGCAGCGCCCATAACCGATTCAATAATCTTTGAATATCTTTCCTTGCGTTTTGTATAAAAATATTTCAGTTATTATACTAAATAAGGAAAATCCATTTTTAATAGATTACACAATTTGTTCTTTGTTTTTCAAGAAAGCAAAGAAAATATTATTGAAAAACTAAATTGTTAGCTGTGCAAAAAAATAGCAGCGGTTGGCATTTTTACACGAAAAGTTATAAAAACGTGTGAAAAAAAGCCAATATGTGTTTTTTTTGGGTAAAATCTTTTTTATTTATTAATATTTTGTAGAAAATCCTTTATTGGCTACAACTGCTCTGCATCGGCGTGGCATAGAGTCAACTAAAGTTTGACACCTTTCAATAGGTATTGAATCCCATGCATTTTTCACCACACGCCAAAGTTCGTCTTCATTTTTGGGCTTTTGATTGAACACCGCCTCCTTCACATCTCCCCATAAGTTTTCGATTGGGTTGAGGTCCGGACTTTGAGCTGGCCAGTGCATTACATCGACGTTGTTCAAACCAAACCAGTTTTTTGCGCACCTGCTGGTGTGTTTGGGATCATTATCTTGCATGAATACCCATTTCAGTGGCATGTCTTCATCAGCATAAGGCAACATAACCGTGTCTAAGATTTGAACATAGGCATTTGCATCCATTTTTCCGTTTATGCGATATATTGGGCCGGGACCATAAAAAGAAAAGCAGCCCCAAATCATAATTTTGCCTCCTCCATGCTTAACTGTTTTAAGTGTGAACTTTGGGTCATAAGCTGTATTTGGGGGCCTTCTTACATATTGTCGGCGACCACTACATCCGAATAGCACTATCTTTGACTCATCTGACCATAAAATATTATGCCACTTACTGGTTGGCCAATCCAAGTGATCCATTGCAAATTTAAGTCGGCTTTCAATATGTCTTGGTTGCAATAGTGGCTTTCTTCTTGGGCTTTTTCCTGTCAAACCAACATCCTTAAGACATCTTCTAATGGTGGAGGTGTTAACATCAAGTTGAAGATCTTGTTTGATTTTAGTTGATGTTATAAAAGGATTTTGGTCAGTGATCCGTCTAATCTTTCGCACAGTTCTGGTGTCCAACTTACGCTTTCGGCCTCTTGATTCCGGTTTATTTTGCCACTTCTTTGCATTAGCGATCATTTTGCTTGAACAATCAAGCAGTTGTTGTATCTGTCTATAAGATTTGCCTTCTGACAAAAGTTTTAAAATGAGAGCTCGTTGCTCCGGGCCACAATGTTTTCCTCTGCCCATTTTAGCTGTATTTGAAATAAAACTAATGTTTAATGACGATTTGGGAAATTTAACTTTCCTATTTTACCTCAATTATGCAAAAAAAAATCTTTCAAAATTAGAACTCAGTACAAAATAGCGAAATTTCCGAAGCGCTGCTATTATTTTGCACACTTTAAAAGTGACTTTTTAGAATACCGTTACCATTATTTTCTGTTCACTGCACACATGAAGGTTATAAATGAGTGGATTCAGTGCCTAAAATAGCTGTGCATGTTGACATATAGATGGCGGTTTCGTACTATATTAAAAACTAAATATATTTAAGAATTTCGATTATTGATAGATGTGCTGCTATTATTTTGCACACTGTACATACAAATTTTAAGCTAAGGTGTGGTGAAAACAAAAATTTGCTTGTTTTTGATTTCTTTTTCGTGGAAAGTTGGAAATCTTTAAAAAAAAAAAATGCTGTAGAACGCGTTCCCGACAACATGCTATATGTTTAGCGACTAAAATAACTAGCCTACCCGGCTTGTGGAGGGAATGCAGATCAGAATCAGAATCTGCAAACATACGCGAGACGCTAAAAAAAACTCAACTCTGCGAACTGGAAGGCTATCTTGGAATCCCTTCAAAATATAATGGAGTATCCTAAAAAAGGATCGTGGTATATGACAGAGACGATATCCCCAAAATGTATGTATATCGTCACGGGAGGAGTGCCACAGGGTTGGGTAATATGTCAACTTCTGTGAAATATTATGTCTTAATCTGCTTACTCGTATAGCTACGGTGACCATTCGACCTCTTTTAGAGAGGACAGACCTCTTTTTTTTCTATTATGTCCTCTCAGATTTTTTCCTAAAAGAAAACAGTAGATTGTCCTCTTTTTCCTCAACTGTCCTCGGAACGTTCTTTTTTTCTCAAGGCCATTGTTTTTACTTATTTACGATTAAAATTATTTTCATGTACTTCATTAATTTTAAACATCTAAGAATACAAAAGTAGGCAGCTTTCGTAACGGATATTGTGATTATTTCATCAGCTGTCATTAAAAACACATTCGGTTTCTATCAGTCAGTGTTGCAAACAATATAGTAACAAATTGGAAACAGGAAGAGATATTTGCTCTGTAAATATTATATTGTTGCATATTGGGGTCAGTATTTAATCAAAGTTATGTTCTTACTCGAAGATTAAAGTATTGTTTATATACTTATTTTAGATGCCACCAAAAAGAAAATGCGTTTTTAATAACGATTTGGAAAAAGAGTTTTCATTTCTAAGGTGCTCAAAATGCTTTGCAAATTTTTCGATAGCAAATAGTGGCAGGACGAATATAAAATACCACCTCGACAGTTTTTTTTTTTTTTTTTCTGCCATGGGGATGGTGGAAAACGCTAATGCTCACGAGAAACAGTCCCGCTCTGTTCCAAGTAGTGTGGGGCTTATTCTTACTCTTACGCCACTAAAAAACCACATTTAACCCATTTTTCAACTTGACACCATCCACTCCGGGACCGCTTTCGCATTGCTTCAGAGTGGTGTCGTGTTCTTCCCCTCCGGGGACCGGCTTTTTCATTTATCTCCTGTTGCGGGTTTATTCATTCTTACACGGGCTTTCATCATTCTTACATAAATGTTATGAGGGTGCATTTTCGTCTTTCTCTCTCTTCTTTGTTTTGAGTACCTTTTCTATGAATGAGTGCACTCGATTCCAGTTTTGGTCACTGGTTAACATTTTTGCCGCTATGTTGTCCGGGCTGGTAACTCCGATTTGCGATTCCAACGCACTCCTTTCGGCTTCCCATCTGCTGCATTCAAAGAACGTATGGTTTGCGTCGTCTACCTGTGAGTCGTCGTAGTGGCAAGCTGAGCTCCTTTTTTTTCCTATCTTGTGGAGGTAGGCGTTGAAATACCCATTTCCGGTAAGAAACTAGGTGACGTAGTAGTTTACTTCGCCGTGTTTCCGTAAGTTCCGTTCGGCAACGTTCTTGATGATCCTCGCGGTCCATCTTCCTCTGCTTTCTATGCGCCATCTCTCCTGCCACGAAGGAAGCTCCTTCGCTTCCTCGGTTGCCGCCTCCACCCCAATTTCCGCCTTTTTGTCGTAGACGTACTTCCTCTCTGCCGCCAGAAGATCAATTGGGGTCACTCCCGCGGCTACGAGGGCGGCTGGTTCCGACACCGTTCGATACGAACTTACAATACGTAGTGCTGCGCGCCTCTGTATTCTGTATTTCTCCTGTTTGAGTGCATCGGCCCAGGTCTCACATCCATAATAGTGCTGTTGTCTTTGCAGCTCTATCGGCCGCCGACTTGATATGCTGCCAAAACGTCAGTTTTGTGACGAGTGTTATTCCGAGGTACTTCAATGCTTTCCTTGTTGTTTCCATCTGCGACCCCATTTGAAAATCAATTATCGTGGGGATCTGTCTTCTGGTTAGCAGAACTATTTCCATTTTTCCGTCGCTAGGCTAAGTCCATGGTCTTCCATCCAGGAGTACACGCGTCTCATAATTTGATTCAGTCGTCTCTGGGCGTCCTCGGTATCTCGTGCGGTAATAACTGCTGCAATGTCGTCTGCATAGCCGACCAGGAAAGAATTTTCAGGCATCTCCATGCGGAGGCAGAGTTGAAAGCATTCCTTAGGTCCAAAGTCGCCAGCGTGATTATCCTTTTCTTGGACAGTTTTGGCTACGTCTTGCACTGCGTCCATTGCGGCCTCTTCTAAAGCCACATTGTCGTTCTGATAGGTCGCCTCTCCTCTGGTTAGCTGCTGAAAGTCGTGGCTTCAACATCTTTTCGAAAAGTTTGCCTGTTGTGTCGAGCATACATAAAGCTCTGTACGCTGATGCATCGTCTGGGTTTCCCTTTCCCTTGCTAATCGGTACGAGGTGTTGTGTTTTCCATTTTTTGGGGAAAATCCCGTTCCTTAAACAGCTATTATACATGTCGAGTAATAGACGGGGCAAGTTCGGGAAATAGCTTTCAGTGCTTCGGCTGGTATACCATCACACCAGAACACGTTGGTTGACACTGTTTCCAGCTTTGGAGCGAATATTACAATTATTTAAACCATTAAAAGAGTACTTCCTTATGCAGAAAAAGTGTCCAGCGGTACTGCTAAATTTTTCCAATGATCCGTACGGCGAATTGTGGTTTCTTTTTGTACAAAGTCAAGCTTCCATATTTCAGAAACATATTCTCCGTTTGGAATAAAATTAAAATAAAATGGAACAAAACGCAGAAGTTTTTTTTACCACTCACGGTTAAAAATATTCTCTTTAAGCTGGAGTTAGATGACGGTATTGATCTATTTTAAAAGACAAAGTCACATCCTTTTACCAAACCTGCATTGACTACTTAAATCAATGGGATACAGCATTGGACTTCCAAATATGGTCACCGTACTTTTAGCAGAAGGGGGCTGCTATGTTAGGCTTTACGGACGATATTGCGACAGTCGTGATCGCCAGGCTACGGGAAGAAAAGGTACCGTCGGAAAAAAGAACAATGGACGGGAGGTGTTTTTTTTTTTTTCATTGGGTAGAAATACCACACTGTTACAGTTTCGCCTTTTAAATATGTATATTTGTCCTCCCTCTTTTTTCTTTTTCTTTGTATTGAACACTTGTTCATGTGGCTGACACCGGACTACCTCCCTTATGATTGTTAATAAGTTAGTAGTAGTAGAGTTTTTCGACTTCACTGACCAAAGCTTTTTTTTGTCGTTGATACGTCTTCTAAACCAATGTACTTACATAGTGACGGGCATTCACAGAGAATGTGTTCAGATGATTCATCGCCTTTCAAACAGATATCCCCTTCTCTGAGCATAGTGGCCTATAAGAAAGCTCATTGACTTTTTAATGCTTACCTTATATTAGTTAAGGTTGATCAAATGTTTGGATTGCCTAAGCCTGTGGCTAAAGCAGGAATGGAACAGCATAGATTCTACTGTTACCGTCAACTTGGTAAATGCGATGCAGCGGCGCATGTTATCCTTCGCAATATTAACCTAAGAATTTGAAATTCATTTTTTAAAGTTTGGATGGAGGTTAAATTGAATTACGAAAACAGCTCATATGACATGAAAAGTAAATTACTAGTTTCTCTTAAAGAACGTGGCGGTTTGCTTCTGGAAAACGTAGCAATGTTGAGTGTTATCATTTTGGATCCTCGGTTAAACTTGGTTTTGACCAATAGTCAAAAATCTTTGCCAAAATCAAATATAAACATAAAATTAAATAATAAAAAGTTAAAATTAAAAGTAAATTATGTAAGCATACCTAGGGTTTCCTTTTTGGGTATTACACATCCGTTATTCAAGTAGCACGTAAGACGTGCGTTCTCTTCCTTCGGTATCTTAAACCAATCTCGATGGGTTGTGTCCCAAAACTCGTTCACATTTCTCGATTTTAAGGCCATGACACGTCTCTTAATAATTCCCCATAAATTTTCGATTCGGCTTAGATCTGGGCTCTGAGGGGGCGAATCCGTTACCGACATTTGGTGTTCTTCATACCTTCTTCTTTTTTACACACCTTGCGTTAGGTCAAGGCACGTTGTCCTGCTAGAAAACAGCTTGCTGTACAATGATAGCACTAAATCCCTCACATATGGTATGAGGTGATTCGACAACATATTATAAGGAAGGACTAGAGGTTAAACGCCATACCATTATGCTGCCTCCACCAAACTTCACCGTCTTTTTGGTGTACTTGGGGTCCAGTTGCTTGTTTGGAGGTCGTCTTCCATCAGAACCACAGAGATTGAACTTTGATGGGATTCATCGCTCTATATCACTGAACTCCAAAATGATGGAGGAGAATCCAAATGGCCTCTTGCGAATTCAATTCGCTTCTTCCAATTACCGTCTATTACCTTCGGTTTCTTAAGGCTCTGGCATCCTCGAAGGTTGTTTTCTAAGAGCCGTTGCCGCACTGTCTGAGTCGCGATATTTACACAATAGTCTTCCTCCAAGCGTGTGCTAATTTCGGAAGAAGTGATAAAGGGATCTTTAAGAGCATTTTGGAGTAGGTATAATCCTCTCTTTTCGTTGTTCTTCTGGATCTGTATCGTCTTTTATCCGCAAATGTTCCATGGGTTTCACAATGCTTTGAAGCGTTTTACACTTTTTTTCGCGAATAATTTATGTTGTTCCGTGGAATTTTGCTTATGTTTTGTTCCTTCTGGAACATTAGCCATATTAACTTCCTCTCCCTCGCCGTAGAATTCTTGTTACGTCCCTTAACTACTTAGTTTTAAATGCACTTAATCACTTCCATATAATACTTTATATATGTATGCGAAAGGAACGTTGTTTTAAAAATATTTCTTACAAAGCAAAGCGTATTGTAATTCCAAAATTAAATGTTTTCAAAATGTGATTACAGATTATTAAGAACTAGCGTAAACCCCGCCCGCTTCGCCAGGCATAATTATAATCACCCCTATCATGGAATCCTTCGGGGGGAATTGTTCACCGAAAAACATATTTCGGCGTCGTCAAATCCGCAAAGTGAACAGTTCCCCGTGTCGGTAAAGTGATTGGGTTTCACTGTTTCGTAGAAAACGTTCGAATCGGATTTTTCCCGAAGAAAATGACATTTCTCATCTGCATCAAAATCATTGCGGATTTCATATAATGCCTGTCGATAAGGAGACGTTCCCGGCGGATTTCACGATAGCAGTAGAAAGTAAAAGAGAATCAAATTGAAACTCAATTCCGACGGGCTTCACGATAGGGGTGAATAATTCGATTTTTATTGTATACACATATGATTGATATCTATTTACCGTTTTGTTACCGTTAATAAACAATTACAAATGTAGCCAAACGATTTGTTCGAATGTGTTGCCTTTTCGATGTTGACTAAAAAATTATTAATAAAAAATCAAAATGACAAAAAATTCACGCACGTGCGACGATGAACAAATTCTAAAAAACTCAGTTCGATGAAACACACAATATCAATGGACTTTGTCAAAATCACAAATGATCCTCTTATCACTTTTGTACCGTAATTTCCACATTTAAAAAAAACAACTATTTTGACATTTAGTTTGTAGTATATATGTAGATATAGATATTTCTATTTCAATGATTGATTGAATGAAACACTTTTCGAATTCGATCGAATTCAATATCTTTTATTTATACGAAATGAAAGAGGTTCAGGGAATCATATGCCAGGTCAATTCAATGCTTTGGAATCAACGTAGTCTTGTTTGTTTTGTTGTCCGGCGCGTAAATAAACAAAGATGAAGACTTTCCAACACGCGAACATGACATGCGAGAAGCATGGGAATTCGAGATTAATCCCACACACTTCCAAAGGTTGGCCTTGTGATTTATTGATTGTCATGGCGAATGCAAGGATTAAGTTCACGATCTTCAACAATATTCGCAAAGAATGGCGTCATTGGAATGGAACTGTTGTATTTGTGGGCATTCGTCAAGCAATGTCTTGATTCTGGTAAGTCGCCGTAAAGCAAAGAGCGCAATAGTTCTGGTGGTTGCGTCAACGTCAATTGACTTTACCATCCGCACAACACAATCCTGGTGTCTCCGAATGAAACCTTAGCGATTGGCAAATCATATTTATGGGCCCAATCATAGCACATGGCAGTTCGCTGTAGTGAATCGTGCAGTCATATTGGAAATAGGCGCGATGTAACTGGACATTCCCGGCACCTTTTCTCACTCGACGATTGGCGTTTGCTTCAACTTGACGAAGCAGATCGCGATTGCGCTGCTGTCTCAAGGCTCAACTATAATAGTCGAAAGCAATCGGAAGCTAATGTCAAAATTCTACGTTAAGTTTCCTTCAGTACTCTCAATTGCTTTAGTTGCCCATAATAGGCGTATGTGAACGGAAGCGACTGTCAGAGTCAAATCGTTTTGCCTGTCATTTGTGTTTGATGTGTTATTTTTCAGCAGTGAAATAAATATTAATAAAAAATGAATAATACGAATTTAGTACTAGTAGAGGACCTAAAATTGCTGCATCTTGCGTTCCTGACAAAAACATCAATCAGAGAATACATTAGTCCAGAATGTCGATTGGCTGTAATTTTACTGTGAGTATGTTTATTTAGCTTCTTGAATAAACATAAGTAATTTCGTTTTCTTTCACCAGTTATTTATCTCAAGGTACCTCGATACAGTCGCTGGATTGGTCCTTTAAGCTGGGGAAAGTAACTGTCCGGTGTATCATACTGGAGACAGCAGAAATTTTATGGAAAACTCTCTTCCCCATTTAGGTGTCTGAGCCAAACACTGACGGTTACAGGCATGTTTGCTCCGACTATTGGAATATGTGGGGGATGCCCAACTGTATCGGCGCAATTGATGGCAAGCACATTGCGATTAGGTGTCCTCCAAAAAGTGGAAGTCAATTCTTTTGCTATAAAAAGCACTTCAGTGTTGTCCTAATGGCCGTTTGTGACGCAAAATACCGGTTCACGTACGTATGTATGTAGATGTTGGGGCATAAGTCAAAGTGACGGACGTAAGAAATATAAAATTGTTTATTTCATAAATTTCATAACAATAAGATAAAACTGTTTGTTTATTTCATACATTTCCTAAAATGAATTAAAATTTAGAATGTAACGGTAATATCTTATACTCAGTAATAAAGAACTATAATTATAACTAAAATTAATATTATTCATAATTCATATTTGATTAAATTGTATTGTATTAAATGTAGGTATTATAAAGATAATAAAAGAAAAAAACCAAAAAAGGGGACTTTCCTATTTCTGGTTTTCCCTCCGCGCTTCAAGGACTCTGGAAAAGATGTGTTCCTTCAAGTTGTCCTTAGCAGCAGACACAATAACTCTCATGAACAATTCGTCACTGTCTTCACTTGCAACTGGAATGGTGGTTGCTAAGCGTTCTTGCATTTTTCCAATTGCAGATCCGAATTGTTCACAGAGATCACTTATGCCCACTTTCTTTCGTTTTGCGGGAGTGGACGTTGTAAAGGACTGGTTGGATTCTTCGGTGAAGGGCTGGTCCAGAGCACTATTTTCCCCACTGAATTCACCAGGTGATGGAGAATTGGAATCCGTCACGTACTCCACTATCTCGTTACATCGCGTTCTGTGAAAAAAAAAACCAATCAATATCAATTTACAAGGCCAATAGTTACACGAACTTACCGTCTGGGTTTCATAGACTCTTTTAGCAACTCGGAAAAGAGTGCCCATTCAGTCTCCTCGCAGCCTCCACTTCCAGACGGCCTGTCCTTTTTGCGTATTTCCCGACCAAATTTCTCCCTGAGGCGTGTCCACTTTGTTTTGCATTCCGAAGCTGAAAAAACAATCCAATTGGACAAGCATTTACAGTTGAAATAAAGTACATACATATTTAGCAGCATTACGTTACCTGTTTTGTTCGTCTGTCTGGCTATATCTTCCCAAACCTTTTCCGTCTTTACGCGATTGAAATAAAAAGAATCCTTTTTCTCGTACAGCAATTTATTTTGGCGCACAAGAGTAATCCATTGTGAAAGGAAATCGTAATACTCTGCGCAAGCCATTTTGATTTTTCCAAGTATGAATGTGAAATCTATCTAATTAAAGTATGTAAATGAAATCTAAAAATAATAATTGTAATTTCAACTGATAATTTCAAATGTACGTTCCTTACAAATAAATAAAGCCAAATTTTTTGGCAACTTTCAATTTTTAATTAAACACAGATGTTTAAATGTCACATTTTCGTACGAAAGAGCGAATGGGTTCGCTCTTTTCGTAAGTGAGCAAAAGTGAACGAAACTTGACGAATCGAAGCAAAAAGCTATTATGGTCGTAGAATACAGATTCCTTGTATTCGCACAGTTACGTATGTACGTCGACGTACGCACCCATTCTACTAGTATTATAGTTCGGCCTTCAGTCGTTCAGCAGCTGCGTGTGCTTCTCGTTCCTTTTAAGTTCGCCCTGCACGACTTCGATCTTCGTGCATTGCGACTGCGTGAGCCAATGTTTGATCTTCTGATCGGCGGCACATGTAATGTCTCCCGAACACTGAAAGTACAATATCGAAAAATTCGAGTTATCATCTTTGAAGCAATATTATCTGATTCGCAAATACACTGAAAACATTAAAAACATTGAATCTTTTCGATAAATTCACCGGAATTACTGAAATTTCCACTTTAAAACATAAGCTGACAACTGAATCATCAAAATCAGACTGAACTTCACTATTGAGATGAAGTAGTAGTTCACGAATGACTTTGGCACAATTTGAGCATTGAAAATCTGATAATTAATGCTCAAAAAGTAATTTTAGTGCAGCATCAACTGTAGCAACAACAGATCAATTGCATTTCCGCTGCCCGGGCACTGTCAAAAATTGGCGGAGCCTAAATTTTCCTGCCTTCGAATGTGTGAGAATGAGCACGTGGCCATCAACTGTCTAAAAGTGTAGTGTGTTGTTTCTTTCATTGCTTTTGAACAACACATTTTGGGCAGCCTGTCATCCCTTTAACAACAACAAAATGTACAATAATGATCTAAAGAAAATGGCTGCATCAATCTTCCACCTACTTGTAAGAGTTTGTGATTGACGCTCCCATTTGACTTTGTTGGAACGTCAGAATAATTCAAGCTTATAGGTGGAAATGGACCAATTTTAGCTTGGTGGAGCGAATCTGTCAAATGCATCGAAAGTTTTTCGACTAATATACCTAGTCAGACTATGGTGAAATGAGGAAGCAAAAAGGACACCTGTCAAATTGCATACGAAAAGGGTTTTTTCGACTAAAAATTTTCCAAATTTGGAACTCTGGCAATTAATTTCACTGTATTATTCCTTCAAAATGAAAAAAAAAAAAAGATTTTCTGGGAAACTTTTCCCAATTTTAAACTTTTGCAACCATTTGAATTGTAATATTAAGATCAAAATGAAAAAAAAGAAAATTCTCCATACAAAATGTATGGAAAATCGATTTTTCCGAATTTTCCAATTTTTCTTCAAAATTTTCCAGTAAAAAGTTTCCTTGGGTGGAGACGAACTCAACAAAAAAAGACAGCTCAAATCGGACTATTCTAGTTCTAGTTATGCGCCATATTACGTATGCCACTCTGTTTTATATACCTATGTACATATGTATATATGTAGATTCTGAAATAGGGCATATGGGTTTATTCTTCCATGGGGGTGTGCTTATTAGAGTACCGGCACTGTAATTTAATAGAATAGAAATTGTGAGAATTTATCAAAAATAAACGTTTATATTAAAAATTTTGAATTTTGAAGCGTACCCTCGTTTACCGTTAGATACTAATATCTTTTCATTTCTTGATAAATTAAAAGTCAAATCTCCCGACATTTTTGAACACGCGATATTTTTGGCATCCCGGCGACCCAAGTAACTGTCAAAAGAGCTGGAGTTCCTTGAAGATGTTTTTCTTATTCAGAGAATAACAATGTTCTTTCGACAAGATGGAGCAACTTGTCACAGTAGCAGCAGGGTTACTTCGCTACTTAACCAAAAATTTAATGAAGGATAGATTGGTCGATTTGACCCCAACCCTTGGCCGTTCAGATCTCCTGACCCATGGATATTTTCTTAATTTTTTTTTACCATTTTTGTCTGAAAAAAAAATGGCTTTTACTACAACTTTTGTTAATCATACGTGAAAAGTTGTTTAACATAGTTTTTAGAAAATTACACGCGAACGTGTTAAAAAGATAAAAGTTTAATAAAAAAAAGTTGCTAGGTAGGTACCTAAAAGTTTTGACATTTTATATTTCCTTGAAAAGAGTACTAGTTCAGTTTTGTGGGGATTTACACCCAGACCACACCGAACTGCCCATCTAGTGAGCTTATTTAGAGCGTTTTGTAAGAGTTCCTTCAGAGTATTTAGGTGCTTTCCCGAGACGGCCAAAGCAACATCATCTGCATAAGCGATCGCCGTGCATCCCTCGCCTTCCATGATTATCAATAGTTTATTGGCCACCAAATTCCACAGAAGCGGGGATAGAACACCTCCTTGCGGAGTGCCTCTACTAACAGATCTTCTGATAGACGTCCCACCCAGCGTGGAGTTGATAATCCGACCATTGAGCAGTAGATTAATCAATTCGCAAAGTGAGCTGTCAACTTTCAGGTCTGATAGTACATCTGCCAGCGCTGAGGTATTGTCATTGTTGAAAGCGCCTTCTATTTCCAGGAAGGCAACCATTGTATACTCCTTGTGGAACAAGGAATATTCAATTTTGCGTACCAGTTAGTGTAATGCTGTCTCTACTGATTTGCCTTTGCAATACGCATGTTAGGCCGCTGACAGTAGCTTCTTATCAATACTGTTGCGTAAATGGATATCAATCAATCGTTCCAATGTTTTTAAGAGCAATGATGATAGACTGATAGGTCTGAAATCTTTTGGATTTGAATGAGAGCATTTACCCGCTTTGGGTATGAATACAACTTTAACTTCTCTCCATATCTTTGGAATATAAACCAGGTTTAGACAACTTTGCAGAATTATCTTCAGCACCGGCATAATTATGTCCGATGACTTCTGCAACTCGGCAGGTATTATGCCGTCTGGGCCCGCGGATTTGTATGGTTTGAAGCTGTGCAGTGCCCAGTGGAGTTTGCTCAGTGTGATCAAGTTTGAGGAGTTGATAATTTGTGGAAATGGTCTGCTGAAAACCGTATTGTTAACAACTTGGTAACTGCCTGGGAAATGGGTGTCAAGCAGTAATTTTACCGAATCTTCGCTGGAAGTAGTCCAAGCTCCATCCGTTTTTTGAGGTAACTGGGTGTAATTGGATTTGAACAGAGAATTTTCCTTAGCCTAGATGCCTCAGAAACTTCTTCTATTTTACCACAGAAGAGCCTCCAAGAAGTTCGTTTGGCTTTTCTTAATTCTTTTTTGTATATGTTTAGGGATGCCTTGTACAAGTCCCAGTCTAGCGTGGCTCGGTGGTTAGTTTCTTTTATTTTTTTTAAGTTCAGGAATCTCCACTAAAAAATTTGATCATTTTCATTTAATTTAAAAAAATATGTAGCTCTCAAGCAAAGCGCGATGAACTGAGATACATATATAAAAATATATGTAGCTCGGAGTAAGGCCTAAATTTCAATGCTAGATCCAAAAACAAACAGATACATTAGGTAAAAGTAATCATTCGAAAAGAAATGAAATGAAATCTCTGTGATAGAGACCGTGAACGAAAAGAGCCAAAACCTTTGTAGAACATTCTACCCATACCAACGTTGTTGCAAACACCTGTCGGATAAATTGACAGCAAGATATGGTTATAAAGTGAAAAGATGCATATTCGTATTGGTAATTGACGGACCTTTTCATCTGAAAGTAATGTGTACGATTCTGTAGACATTTCTGGTTTTGAGGGAGCCTTCTCCAATCACTGGAGAAGTGCACACAACTCATAGCGGGTGGAAATCGATAGCTTTGAGGAGTATTACTGGTACATACGAATATATGTTGATTTTTAGAATTTACAGTTGGAAAGCAGGACATTAATAGCACATTAGGACATTAGCATGAACAATTTTGGGTCTAAGGTCAACATCAAATCACCTGTGGCTAGAGTGGTTAGCGCGTTGGATCCCAGAAACGCCAACAAGTTTTTTCACGGCCCCACCTCTCGCGAATGTCTGACAAACGTCAGAGAGTAATAACTGTCAAGAGAAAACTTCTTAATTTGCCTTTCGGATATGGCTCTAAACTGTAGGTAGGTTCCTTCCATTTGTGTGAAATAATATAACACACACAACACGAATGGACGAGTGAAGCTATGCCATGGACCACATACGGTCTGTTGCGCCAAGTCTTTGGATTTATTTCTTTCTTTCTGCAATCGAAGAAATATTTCCACATGATTTGCATTACATCTCAACAGGTAAATTTCCACTCATAATGATTCCTAAGCACCCTGAAAAACTGAGCAAAATGATTCAGATTTAGTATTAGAGCACAAAAAAAGCCTCGTTTGATGATATTTCAGCATCCAATCAGCTGATCCATTTAAGATCAGCAGGCTTTAGTATTTGTCTAAGGTGAAGCTTATTGAGATGAAGATGCAAAATCCAAGCACAAAATACGGCAAACGAAGCTGTACGAACCGCCCAATTGCCGAGCGCGATGTGGAAATACATTACCATGATGCACAGGCCTTACGACATCACAAGCACTACCGGTAAATTCTTAAATCGTGACACACAGCAGGTATTACAGAACTGTAGTAAGATTCAATAATTGCGCAATGGTCAAACGATCCATTTTGTAAAATGGCAGAGCTGGCAAGTATGAATCCTATATGGCAGGAATGTGAAATCCCTACCTAGAAATGAATAAAGTAATATAAACTCGCACGTTAGATTTTACTGCAACGAATCTAGGACTTATTCATACGGATCTTTTCATGTACACCTGTGTACAAGCATAACTAGCAAAAATTATTAATTTGCTCCTGAAAAACTCACAGATTGTTCGTCTAAGTAGGCAGTACTCGTAGTCTATGATTCTATTTCAGAATGCTTCCAGTTCACAGTATTTTTGGAATTTTACGCCAATCTTATTTTTATTCCATTATGGGTCATTTGGGTCACAAACTGATAGCGCACGCTTTACGAAAAAGTATTCTGTAAGACTTCCTGGTTTATCTGTGCTTGCTTCTAGTCTTTTTCACCGAATTAGCTTCACTATTATGCTCATTGTACAGACTGACAGCTTTTTCTAGCATACTCGTGTATACATACATTTCCTACACTTCAACATTTTTATTGGACGTTTCCAACAAACTGGGCGCCTTGGCTCAAGTGGTTAGTGCGTTGGATCGCTGAGCGGGAGGTTCGACGTTCGAATCCCGGAAAATGCCGAACAAGTTTTTTCATGGCCCCACCTCTTGCGAATGTCTGACAAACGTCCGAGAGTAATAACTGTCATGAGAAAGCTTCTCAATTTGCCTTTCGGATATGGCTTTAAGGTGCGTGTCCATTTGAGAGTACTTTCGCTAGTAAACTCTCGAGAGTTACTCTCGGTTGGCTGTCCATTTGAGAGTAATATTTTCGACATTTTAATATCGCGAGCTCTCTGGAAAAATTTTGAGAGTTTATTTCTTTATTTCCTGAGAGTACTCTCATAAACCGTGTCCACTTGATATATTTCTTCTGCTAGGTATCCGTTGGAAGTAGTGAAAGAAACATGTATTATTACAAGCGGAAAGTTGCAGCGGCTTTAATTATTGGTACTGTTCTTAAAAAAGAAAATGAAAGAAATAAAAAGTGGTTCAACCATGGATAGATCGTCGTCACCAATTCGGTGCGGGGTCTACTCTTACAAGAGAGCTTCAAATTGAACATGCTCAGCAATTTATGGATTTCTGCCGTTTAACAAGTAGTGAAGTAGAAAATATAATGGACCCACTATTTTTTAAAAGGATACTGAATTAAGAGAAGCCATACGAAATGATTTATCCGTTGTTTTCCATAAGGTTTCAAGCGACTCATATTTTTCTGTTAGCTGATTTGTTTCCTCCAATGTCTACTGCTTTGCCATGTTAACTCTCGACAGCTACTCGCAAAATACGAACCCTGTTGGAATTGTGCGAGCTAATCTCCGATAATGAACAAAACGTGTGTCCGTGACTCTAAAAAAAATCGAATGTCGAGAGTAAAAAGTCAACTCTCCGCAAGCTACTCTCAAGACTCTGTCCACTTACGAGTTTGCTCTTGAGAGTCGCTTGAGAGCTGCTCGCAGCTTTTTTTACTCTCAAATGGACACGCACCTTTAAACTGTAGGTCCCTTCCATTTGTGTGAAAAAATATAACACGCACAACATGAATGGTCGCGAGATGCTGGACCCTGAACCACATACGGTCTGTTGCGCGAAGTATTTGTATTTTGTATGAAATGATTACCGCAAGATTGACACATGCAATCCTCTAGTTTGCTTGCACCGAATTAGCTGCCAGCACTGACTCAAGTCACTTCATAGCGTCTCGTAAGGTATATATTTGAATGTTCTGAACATCACAGTAGTGAGAAAGTTAACTTGCAAAGGCTGTAATCACATATTAGAGCCTTTGCCGTATTTCTATAGCAACAACAATGCCGCGAAATCACTTGCAAACTTGTCTGTCAAAATGACGTTGGAGTTTCAGAATGTCCATCAGTCTCGCATTATATGACACTGTTTGGAAGGTGCTGCACACTATAAATGGTCCATAGACGGAGATCGTCAAAATCACAGTGGATGCCACAACGTAACTATGCTTCGTGGCAGAAATCTAAGGGTAGCAACCTGTTTAGTGATGGACAAACGGTATTACGGGAAAAAGAAGACGGGACCTACAACTAAGATGTAAGACTACCAGAACACATAAAAGCTGTGATAGACGTATATAGAGAGGCAAAGAGAGAGCTCGAAAGAGCAATTAATATGAAAAGAAGGCAAAGGTAAGAGGATCTCCACCACGAAATCAATAGCGACCCTGGGGGCATTGGTGGGAGCACATGTGGCAGGTTTAGTTCTGAATGCGAAAAAAACTAAGAATTTCCTCAATACGCTCATGGACCAAAGTACATGACTTCTCCCCAAGTAGTAAGAGGAAATTCCACTGTTCAACGAAGGAGTGCTGACATTTGCTACAAAACCTACAATTAACAAGAAGGCCCCTGAACCAGATTGTATACCAGCAGAAGTCTTGAAAGTAATTGCCAAGACCTCCTCTTGGCTCATACTCAACATGTACAACCGCTATATACAAGAAGGTGTCTTTCACAAGTATTTAAAAAAGCAAGGTCTGGTGTTAAAAGCAAAGCCAATGGGATCCAGATATATCATCGGCGAGGTGATCCAGATCTAGAGAGGATGTTAAGGCCACGAATTTTGTTAGCAGTTCGGTAAGCGATCAGGGTCATGGAATCAGCCACAAATCAAACCACTTTTAGCTCTGCCAACTGGAACAAAATGCTGCAGGCCACAGAAACTCTTTCCGCGTACCACAATAATGGTGGAGAGCTACCTCAGAGATAGAAACCTAATACATGAAACCAAAGAAGGACCACATAGGAAGGAAACTACTGCTAGCGCTGCGGAGAGCTCAATCATAGAACCCAGTTGTAGAATATTTCCCACAATAGAATCCTTCAAATGTAAGGATTGATACGTTGTATTCCTAGATGCAAGGCCATGCACTAAGAACAATTTTCCTGACTTTAAGCCACATTCCCTTCATCTTTAAGATGCAGATGGGCTCGGCGACAATAACCACCAAAGACGTAGTAAAAACTTAGGAGCAGGGCTGGATGCCTTCGAAGGATGCAATGACAATGCCAAACGTTTTGTGCAATTTTAGAATGTTAATCGTCTTATCTTTGGTAGCACCTTAATGAGTGCTGGGCTCGCCAAAAGCTCAGCTGAGTCTTAAGAGGTAGGATCTAATCGTATTGACCAACTTGTGATCCGTTGATGCTTTAGAAGTTGTCTCTGATATCTGGTCTGATATTGGAATGCTACGTGGCATCGTCTATGTTAGGTTACATTCGCCTTCATACGAACGGCTTTCGTATAGCTAGGTACAATACCAATAATTAAGCGATTAGCGGAAACAATCAGGAGGATTAGCTCAGCCGAGGATAGAGAGCTTGGAGAGCTGTTGACAGCAGGAAAACTATTTACAGATTACAGCAGGGACGAAATGATAAAACTAGACTGTAGAACTATAGTTGAAACATGAGATTCATCACGAACTCTATGTTTGAGTCATGTCTTAAAAGCAAGCGCAAGACAGAACACTTTCTATGTTGATGGTACATGTTTTGCAAATTCTATCCAATCTCTTTGTCTGGTCGAAAAATCTGCTCTTCACGGAGAGTATTTTCCAGTGCTATATGTACAAGTATAGTTGCAGCTTGGTCTTAGTGACCAATGCATTACAAATACTTGACCCAACAGACCGTATGAGTCCAGGGCCTAGTTTTAAGTGATCATTCGTGTCGTGCGTTTAATATTATTCCAAACAAATGGGACCTACAGTTTAGAGCCATATCAGAGAGTCGTTTTTTTTAGAAGCTTCCTCATATCAGTTACTACTCTCGGACGTTTGTGAGGCATTCGCGAGAGGTGGGACCGTGAAAAAACTTTTTTTGCGTTTTCTGGGATTCGAACCTCGAACCTCCCGCTCAGTATTTCAACGCACTAACCACTTAGCCACGTAACCACACTATACATTGCTTTTTCATAGTATCGAGCGCAGCCTTTGCTTTTCCGAATCTGCTGCAAACATCAAGTTCCGTGCTACCGTTGGCCAAGATGATGCTAAGATGATGCTTCCAAGATGCTTCTCGACATCCTGTCCAACAATATTAATTTGAGTTCACGAGTTTAAAACTCTAAGTGCTAGCCTTTGAAATTGTTAACATTTTCATATAGGTCCATAACTCTATGTGAAATCAGGCAGATATCGTCCGGCTAACCCAGGTGTTGAGGGCACGATGTCATTGTACATTGACATCCCCTTCTTACCGATAATGCTATGCGGATAACATTCAATAATCAACACCAGAAATAGCAGCGGTGACAAAATGCAGCCCTGCCGTATTGTGCAGCGTTTAATAACTTACCGTTGTGAAAGTCGCTACTTTTTTTTTTGGAATGCATTTCTTATGCAAAGCTTACCATATTAGTTGTCAATCCAAGCTGTTAAAAGCCTTCTTAAAGTCCTTAAGAAGCAGGTAAAGCGAAAACCTATACTCGACGCATTGCTCTACTAAGATCCGCAAGGTGTTAAAACGGTCTATGCAAGCGAATGGTAGCCATCTCGTTTGGTCCTTTTAGATATATCTGTGCTAATGTTTTGGCCACAGCTAGATGAACACATATATGAACCCGCTAGTTTCCATAGCCCATCATATAGCCCTTCATCTAGCTTGACGATCATCACTTCATTCAAATTTTCTTAAAAATGCTCCTTTTCCCATGCCAAGAACCGCTTTGTTCTTCTTGAAGGTTTTAATCGCGGCTGCAATCTCTGTATTTGTTTCTCCGGAAGGCTCATTCCAAAATAATGGAACCATCTAAACTTGTGTCGCTGTGCTGAGTCCAACTATGGTATTTTTGGTAACACCACAAACGGTCCTTCTGCAGCACGGATGCAGTGCATTTTCGGCCTGAGAAGCTTAAGTGTTCATGTGGTTTCGCTTGTCACATCTTACACTGTGTTGCACATATATGTATGTATGTACCTCCTTTCTTTTCATATGGCACTGGGTTTGAAGGTCACAGCTTTCTACTGCTGAGGTTACTTTAATCTGAGCTTTTATTCAAATATGCTTTCCGATCCGTTTTCGAACAAAGTGTTGCATCTTACCTCGGTGCTTCGATAGCAAAAACATTTCTGATAGATGTCGAACTACATGCCTACATGTTAAGAACTGCTGACTGTTTTTCGTCCCACGTTGAAATAAGTAGTCCCTGGCTCACTTTAGGATCCCAAAGTCTGTCAGTATTATACGTGGATATAGTAAGCATAATGGTACGGGTGCTACTAACGGATCAAATACAGAGGCCTATTTAAGCTACCATAAGATGGTGGACACCTGTCCTGCGCCACAATTTGTTACGGCTGACGAGGACACATACTGACCGGCAGTTATCATGTTTTGTGGGGGAGGATTATCGTCATTTGTCCTGTTCGATTCGCAATATGCTCCCAGGTGGCACCGCTATAATATGTTTTCGTGGCTCTTTCTTGAACTAACGAGAGTCGGCAGATGCTACTTCTACCAGGCCCAAAGAATTCGAGGTTATTGAATTTTATTTCAGCCGTAGGCCCTGGTAGCTAGTGCTGTTTTGTCAATATTATCATTGTAATTTATTACATGTTAATAAAGTTATAATAATAATAATGAATTTTATTTCATGTTACACGGGTATTATTGCGGTGAATCGAAAATTAAACACTTTTACTATACAAAAAATAAAATAAAACTAAAATAAAATTTTCAACCGAGCAGTATTCGTCGAAATTGAAATCAAAATTTTTCATTCGGGCTTAATACCTCCAAACGAATAGTTTAAAAACTTTTGAATCCTTTTCACTAAATTTTTAAGTAAAAAAAAAAAGTAAACTAGAAAATCCGCAATGAACTGTTTGGCCAAGAACTTTAAACGTTTTGTTAATATACATCGCTCAATAAATCCAATGCAGCAACGTATTACTACTCGCTTTGGCAGCTGTCAATCAGATAGTTCTAGATGTCCCAAAGGGAAAATTCGCACAACTCCTTGCAAGGATAACAAACAAAAATTTCCACCACGCCCCAAACCTGCAAAAGAGGAATTTAAATCAATGTGGGAAAATCCTCCATGTGACATCGCGAGGTGTAAATGCCCAATGCCTTCATTTGATCAATTATACTACAGGCGCTCTGATAAAGCCAAACGCAAATATCAGCAAACTTGGGTCTCTTGTCCCAAGCGGGTACTCAAGCCAAAACTTCTGTGTGATTTTCCTAAAGAGTCATATCCCCCTCTAGAGAGGAGATCAAGGAAAGATAGACCAGATACTGCAAAATGCAAACAAAGCAGCCTAATGTCGTGCCAAGCAGGAAAGGACCTAAAACAGAATGTGAAATGCCTTAAGATAACCCTACCCGGGTGCCGAGGTGTTAGATCTAGTGTCAAATGTAGGGTGATTCGAAAACCAGAGGATTGCGTGCGACCTGCTAACCCCTATCCGAGCTTTTCAGAATGTGTTAAGCCGAAAATTAAGCCAAAACGTCCCAATGAATGTGAATGCTTAAAGATACGTTCTATGTGTGAAGTCTGGACTATTCTGAGGAAAAAGAGTGTTCTGTGAAGAACATACTCTTAAATTCTTACGTTTTTGACTGTTTTTTCTAAGTATATTTTTTACTAAATTCAACGCTGACAAGTTGCACATAAAAACAATAATTACCCAGCCCGATTTTTTGATCAAACAAAATTTATAAATTCAACTTAAATAAATTCCGCAATTTTATTAATGGCAGCCTTCTTGTTCGATTGTTACATTGTGAAAAATAAAAAATATTAAACTATGTACGTATGTATTTCGTGTTTCTTTGAATTTCAGTCTTCTACAGGGTGGCGTTGCTTTACAGGTTGAACTCTAGAAAATACAAAACAAAATGGAAGCCAAGCTTTTTACGGTCCGTCTTAAGAATGTCGGACAAACGTGAGAGAGCTTCTCTTTATTCTTTTTTATGTCAAGTGTGACTACGTTCATGTTTCCGTTAGAAAGGAGATGATTGCAGTTTTTAATTATTTTCTGATACGATACGAAAAGTTGGCTGCTCGTTGTATCGGAAGGACAAAAGATTTTTGTAAAACGTCGTGAGTGGAATAGACTCTACTCAAACAGGTACTCTGATTAACCTGTATTATCATCGACACAGTTGTCCCTGTGGCAATCATAACTTCGTGTTTGTCATCAAGTTGGGTTGTATAATGTGTGCAATTCCTTCAGGACTATAATATTGCTCACTAACACAACACAACAATACCAACACACTCCTCAAAGGACAGACATCATTTTATCCCTCGAAGATACAAATTGCGACGTTTCAAAGGAGCAATTACCAGCAAGGGTGTTGAATCCGGCCAAATGCTCAGATAATGGAAAATTCTAATTGCCACTGACATCGAATCACAGTTGACAGATGATGATGATGGCGATGAGGTTGCTCTGATGGTTACTTAGTTACGTACGAAGATGACGATGATGATGCCTTGTGGCTGTTTAAACAACAAATGTTCCTGGCCCTTGTGTAGTTTCCCACTTCTTTTTTGAAATCCTATTACATCCTCGTTTGATGGGATGTACGCCTTCAGATACCAAATACCAAATAAACTATGCATTGGAATTGAATTCAAATTTGTGCCAGTTTAAAATTTAAATTGCTTGAGAGCACACAGAATGACAAATTGCAACCCACTCAGGGGTGAGAATTATGATTGCAGCCACGCCTCCAGCTGTAATCGTGTTCTAAAGATATCCATTAGGCTAAGGATATAAATTTTCTTTTCTATTTGCAATTCACTTAGAACTGTGTTCATAGAAATCAAATGTCGTTCCCCAAAAATAGAAGCGTCGCGACGACGACAACGACGGCAACAATGCCGTCAAATCCCTGCACAAGGGTGGGATATTATTATTTGCGTACGTGTGTATGAGAGTGCTCTATCGCCATCGCAGATTGAAAATTTAATTGTTTGTTTGTTATTTGCATATAAATTTGGCATATGGCCGGATATTTGAAGGGGGATTGGTACAAGCGGCCGATTCAAAAAACCTACCCCCAGTCGAATTCGAGTTTGTATTCTGCTTAGCTCCTTAGCCGTTAAAGTGGTGGAAATTTTGAAAATTTTTGGGGTCGGTCCATTGTGCGGCCGGAATATTTTTGCGTAATCTTTGGCCGAGTGGAAAACGTGGCATCATGAAATATGCTAACGAATTATTTATCAACAGTAAACAGATCATCCGTTTCGTGTCCTTTTTACATATGCCTGCGGACTAAGCACAGGCCAACGATATGATGATTATGATGATGTCGACGGGCGGCATTGGTCGCACAACAGACAACGACGACGTTTTAATTTGTGCTTGGAAAAATATTTGCACACGAATAATGACGGGAGGGATGATAATTCAATTATCCTTGTGATTTTCAAAAAAAAAAAAAAATGATTCCCTCCCAGTTTTGGCTAAATGGGCGATGGGGTGAGTGCACATTGGCCAGATTAATGCCATCACCCCATTGAGGTAGAACTTTAGAATAGAAATCAGTGTTTCTGAAGGGTCTTACAAATTTTGGTGTGGATGCCTGTCTGCGATAGCGAAACTTTAAGGATATATGGGAGGATTTACTTTTAATTCGAATATCGAATGATTTCAGTACGACGACGATGGCTTTCAAAGGTATTTTTCGATTTTCAAATGGAAAAGTATGCAAACAGAGGCAGACACACATGTCCTCTCTTGAGAATGGAAGACGGAGCTCTTCAAGTAGAAAGTATGTATGTACATATGAATATGGTGAGGAAGTTCGTCCTACTGTAAGTGCTTTGCTCGTGAGTGTGTGGTCCTTTTGTGCAAAGGGATTAATTTGAATTGACCCGAATGCGAATTTTTGCGGTACGTCTGAGCTAGAAAGAGATGTGTTTTTTCGGGTTAATGCTTCTCAATTGAGTAAGTGGATGACAAGTTGATTTATTTGTCGTTTCAGTGGAAAGAGGATGAAATTTTGTTGAATTTAATAAGTTGACATGTAACTGGAGTAGGTGAAGTGCGAATTGATGAATATTTGTATTTTGCGTACGGAAGAATTAATGGGTTGGTTTTCTGCGAGTTGAGAAATTGTAGTATAATTTAAATTCTTAATGTCAATTGCAGCTTTAGGGCTAAAGGAAATGAATGATTAAGCGTTTAAGCGTAAGCGTTTGCAAGACGACAGAGTAGAATGTATGCCGTATGCTTATGTATGAAGTGAAAGGTCGTTATTATGAGTGACGAAACAATCAAATACTGGTAGAGTACCTACGTTAGAAGTAATGCTCTCTGTTAGACAGAAAGCCATCCGCCCTTCGCCTTGTGAGATACTAGATACCATCTTGTCATGGGCTCCGTAAAGTTCTCCTGATAATATTTCGGAGCCGGTGATGTTACCCTCTGGAGTACCTAAAATATTTCGAAAGCAAATTCATCTCCCACTCTGACCACCATCGGGTGAAGTATCTAATGGGATACAAGGTAAAGTGCATCCGTCTGTCACAGCTCTATTTATCAAGAGGAGAAGAAGTCAGCAGTTCATCTGCTACGCAGCTGCCCTACATTATTTTTAGCAAGAACGCAGGTTTTAGGTGAATTGATCTATGAAGTACATGCGACGCTGGAAACACTAACGCACTTGAAGTATTGACAGATAAGTATACAGTGTAAAGCCTTCGCCACTTATGTACGTCTGGGAACTGTAACAAATTTGAAAATTATTTTGTGGTCGAAGCAAAATCACTTCACAGATTATCTTGTCAAAATAAAAAAAAAAAATAGAAACCTAAGATTTGTACTCTCGACAGTATCCAGGTTAAGTTTAAGTTTGCCATTGGTATACCTAAGGTGCCATTGTCCGGCAAGATGGGTACAGTTGTTCTTATAGGGCTTACAATTCTCTGGAATGTCTCTGTGTCCCAGCACCCAACACCGGTGAATATTGGACTGGTCAGCCATTTACACAAGAGACGAACGGCAATCTAGAGCTACTAAAGAATTTATGGAGGTCGATTCCAGGGATTTTATTGCTCCTTGACTGTCTGAAAGATGCAAATATCTCTAAAAGATATCACGTTTTTCTTAAGCCGAGATAGGGCTTCTTTGATCGCCATTATTTCCGCCTGGAACACGCTCCAATAATTTGGAAGACGGAACGAGAGCTTAAGATTAAGCCTATCAGAGAAAACACCTGCACCAACTCCGTCTTTGGTTTTTGACCCGTCAGTGTAGAAGTGAATTGACTCATCTTCTAAAAGAGCATCGTCCTCCCAGAGTGATCTGGAAGGGATGGTGACCAGGAAGTTCTTCTCAAAATTTAGACGTGGGATGGTGCAGTCCGTGTTTTCGGGAGTGATTTTGAATTTATTCAGAATAGAGGCGTGGCCGAATTCTTTTCTTCACCACTGTTCAAGGCGAACGGCTGCGTTGCTGCCATTTGTTTGCTAAATATATCGGCGGGTATCAGATGGAACAGCATGTCCAGTGCCGCAGGGAGAGTTGTTTGAATCGGGATGCTACAGGGCAAGCGGTATAACATATATACGGTCTTGCACGATAGTAAAGTGTCAGAGGAATTTGAAGTCCGCAGCATCGTGGTAATTAGTGACGTAATCCGGGTAACTCTGTCTGGAGGAAACATGGGACTGAGAAGGATTATGACATTATATCTTAAGCATCTTGACTACCCCGTTGACGTTTGCCTGGTCTCACTCAGGGTAATGGACCTGCATCAGATGGCCCATAATCTGGAGTCAGAGGCAAACAAGGTAGGGCTTAAAATAAATACTCAAAAACAAAGGTCCTAAGCACTTAAACACTTCTCAAGGAAACACCAGCGCCGCTCAGCTTAACATTGGCAGACAGCAAGTTTCAGCCGCTTTCTATGTTTAGGAAGTATGGTGTTAGAAGATGCTGGTTCGATATGCACTCTAAAAGTTGGAAAAGCAATGTTTTCAGCACAAAAATCAAGCTGAGACTGTTCCGATCAAACGTGAAAACAGTGCTACTTTTTGGGTGTAGTGCCTGTGAAATGACCAACAGCGTCAGAAGAAAGTTTCTTTCCTTCATAAATAGATGTCTTCGCAGCATCCTATGAGTCTTCTGGCCGTATATAGAACGACCAACTACACGCGATAACGGGCCAGGAGCCAATGGACATCAAAATACGGAGGAGAAAGTGGCAGTGAATTGGTCACACCGAATAGGATGGTGCGCAGGAGTTATTGACGCCCTGTGCCCCACGAAGGGTCAAAGGACCTAAGTAAATAAATATAAGTGTAATGGCAGCAAAGTTCTTCTCGACTGCGCCGGAAAATACCCTAAAGCTTCATCTCCTATACAACAACAAAACCACCAACATATGAAGATTCTTGGAAGATTTTCACTGCTATACACCTTGGACTTCATGCCGAAAAGAATCAATCTTTATTGCCCCTTCAAAGTTGTCATTCCAGACCGCAGTTATTGAAATAATCCATTAATCCCTCATTCGATACCATTGGGACGTTCTATTTCTATTTTTGAAGCATAGTTTTCTGGAGAGTGCATCAGAAAAAAACTCCAAAGATCATACTTACACATCCTACCATCCTACCAAGTAGCCCTAAAAGCTATCATGTTCTAACCAGACGGCTCCAAGACCGAAAGCGGGGTGGGTTATGGGGTCTTCTCTAAAAAGTTCAATCTGAGCATCTCTTTCCGTCTTTCAGTATTTTTCAGGCGAATATCATGGCGATCCAGCAAACCTTGTCTTGGCTGAAATGTATAGTAGTATCTGTCAAGGACATTAGCTTCTTGACTGACAGTCAAGCGGCAGTTAAGTCGATGGAATGGTGCTATTGCACTTCAAAGGCCGATTTAAGATGCTGTTTTTCTCCCGTGGAGATGACGGAGCAGTGTGTATGTACCCTAATACAAACACCCACCCTAACCTAAACCTGAGCCGCTCCGTACTACGGCGCATTTACTACACAAGTTAGGGCTTTACTTTGGAATCTTTATACGGGAGCAGTAAAACTTTTCTTTGTACAGCTCCATAGCTGAATGAATTATGTCCAGATTGCCTTGAGAACTTCTCTTTTCCTTATAGGCTCCTTCTATTTTAGATAGATATTTTGCATTATTGGTGTGCAAAATCTTATGGGAGTTGATGAAGATTGGTGGACCGTTTATTTTTAACTTAGTAAAGTGTGTGTGAGTCAAGTTAGCTTCGTCGAGTTTGATTTGGTAGGAATCTTTGTGATTTACTCAGGACTCGCTGGTGCGACACATTGTCGAAGGCTTTGTAAGCAAATTTTCTGAAACAAACTGTCGTGAAGGAAATATTATTTCTGGTAGCATCCTTAAGTGGGCGCCGCGCCATGGCTCAGTGGTTAGTGCGTTGGATTACTGAGCGGCAGGTTCGAGGTTCGAATCCCAGAAAACACCAAAAAGTTCTTTTACGGCTCCACCTCTCGCGAATGTCTGACAAACGTAATAACTGTCATGAGAAAGCTTCATGAATATAACACGCACAACACGAATGGTCGCGAGAAGTTAGGCCCTGGTCCACATACGTCTGTTGCGTCAAGTATTTGTATTTTTTTTTTTTAGCATCCTTAAGTTCTTTTTGGGGTTACGGGCTGAATGTCAGCTTTTTAATGTGCTTCGAAAATTTTTCAGCATTTCCAGCTGACCTCTTGCTATATGAGAGCACTTAGAGTTAAATCCCGACCTTGTAAGTAGAATGCGGAGATCGGAACCCTTCGGAAGGGCGAAACAGCCTGGAAGTCATTCAATCCATATTACATATACCTCCATTCCTAGATATTATATTCGGATGATGTGTAGACCTATCTTGTGTTCCATCGTTTCTTCTGAAAACTTTGGAGATACTATAAGATACCCACGTTAGCACATGCACATTTGTTATTGGTGTCGCAACATGCGTTCTCCAAGGAAAAGTTTATAGACACTTTGGACAGCAAACTTAGCTGGATGGCTAATATCCTAGAAAGCTGTACGAATTTGCGATATCTCTCTATTCTTCTAATAACAGCTGCATGGGCTGCAACAAAACTCTTATCCTCGCGAAATATGTGAAATCATTACAGAAAAGAGGAAAACTTGAAAACGTTGGCAACAGACAGGGGCGCCAAGCTACAAAACCACACTGAACAGATTAAATAATAAGCTCAGAAAATCTATAAAAGAGTTTAATAATGAGACTTCAAAAACTTACCTTACAAGTCTTACAAATGATGCTAGTACCGACTACTCGCTCTGAAAGGCAACACAGAAAATGAACAGGCCGATAGCTCACTTTCCACCAGTAAAAACCAGAGAAGGTACTGGGCCAAGAGAAAGCAAACCCTTTTGCAGAGTATCTTGAAGACGTCTCCAAACCTTATGAAGATAATGATTGTCAAGGAATCGAAGTAAGGTGCGAAGAAGATAGACCTATTCGGCCGGTAACAGCTAAAGAACTTGCCAAAGAAATTAAAGATGGCATAAATAAAAAAAGGCTCCAGGGATTGACTTAATTACAGGGAAATTTTAAAACAATTTGCACGAAAAGGTTTAAAAAAAACTAGAGCAGATTATAAATGCTGCATTCAAGTTAAGATATGTGCCAAGCATTTGGAAGGTCGCAGAGGTAATAATGATACTAAAACCAGGCAAACCACCTAGCGATGTAACCTCATATCGCCCAATATCGATACTACTAATTTTGTCCAAGTTATTCGAAAAAAATACTGGTAAAACGTCTGCAAAAAATAATTGATGAGAAATCGCTAGTCCCAATTCACCGATTCGGATTTAGAAATAAGCACTCTACAATTGATCAAGTGCATAGAATCACAGATAAAATCGAAAAAGCATTTGCATAGAAAAATGTGTGCTACAAGCCTTCGATAAAGTCTGACACAAAGCATTGGTCTACAAATTACAAAAGCAACCGCCGAAGCAGTATTCAGAAATTCTGGAGTCATATACATATATCAGACCGATTCTTCAAAATTAAACAAGAGACAGAGTACCCAACATTGAGAGAAATTAAAGCTGGCGTACCACAAGGCAGTGTATTGGGTCCTGTGCTATACCTTTATTGTAAGTGGAGAAACCACTATAGCAACTCTTGCATATGACACGGCTGTACTTGCTGTGGGAGAATCTGTCGAAATAGCAGCAAGAAAGCTTCAATCGGCAATAAACAGTATCTCAGAAGGGACTAAAAAATGGCGGATTAGATTAAATGACCTAAAGTCAGTTCAAGTAACGTGTCGCATATTCCAGTATACATAAACAATAATGTAGTGGAGTACTCAAATACACCCAAGTCTCTAGGCATGACTCTAGGCGCTAAACTGCGCTGGAAAGAAAAAGAGAGATGAGTTGAACATGCGGTACAGTAAAACGGATTGATTTATTGGGATATACTCAACTTTGCCCAACTACAATAAGATATTGCTATACAATCAAGTTCTGAAACCTGTATGGACCTATGCCAAACAAATATACAAAAAATCCAAGTCTTTCAAAATAAAGTACTATGGAACATAGTTAATGCACCTTGGTACATACGCAACGCTGATCTACATAGAGATCTAAATATTGAAATGGTTGAAGATGTAGTTAAAAATGTTGCTCAAAGGCACAGGTGTAGGCTTCTCAACCACTTTAACATAGAAACAATTGAACTCTTGAATACTGACGATGTAATAAGAGTTGGCTAAGCCCACTCAAAGTGAAAACAAAAAAGTCTTGAAATCCGACAAACGGCGGATTTTTTCTTTTCTATTTTCAAATGTTTCCAAAAAGAATTGTCTAACGACTAGGTGCAATCCTATCCGGTATGAGGAAAGTCAGTCCCCAGAGGGAGGTTTTTAGATCGGGTTAAAGTCCGTCACTATTGCAGAAGCATACCTCGCCTACTAGCTCTGCACTGTCTTTTGATGATTTTTCCTTCCAACGAAACCCCCTACAAAAGAAAAATCCTTTGCTCGGCATTCTCTTGAATTGGTTACCCCTAAAAATGTTTGGCAAAAAAATGTAAATAGTAGCGACTACACCTTGTCATGAAACATACTTATTAGGAAGTTCAATGTTAACGTGTCTTTTAAATAGGAATGATAAAGAATATTATGATCACTTCCGCCTTCCAGAGTTGTCCAGGTGTAGATCATGTCTATTCAGAGGAACGCACCGTAGCTAAAGTGGAATTTAATATATGCATGAGGTAATAGGTTGCCCTTAACTCTCCGACCGCCGGTTTTAACAGAGAAAGGGAAAGTTCTTCGATGGGAGCTGTAGGAGGGAAGAGCCGACTTTTCGTCAAAATCCACAGAGGCACATGGCTCATTTTTGATCAAGACACTGCTAACCAAATCGACCGAATGTATTCCGTTCACCAGAAAGTATGTTTAAAATCGGTTTTTAGGCAGCATACTAATCGCTTACTGGCAGTGTCGGACCGGATGTAGCACCTTATCACTGTTGATTCCCCCCGTATATATGTATGTACTACAACATCGATTTAGCCAGAAAAGTGAAGGTTGAATTACTCAGATGGCTGGCTAGAGCGTATGAACACCAATGCTCCGGGCCAGAAAATTTTTTAATCCACCCCCAAGGGACAAGCCCGCGACTCATGTGGCGCAAGTGGCAGTGGATCTCAACCGCCACATAAATAAACTTTCAATTCGGAACTTTTCTGCGTTGTGCCTCTGGTTACTGCGTCGGAGAATTTTCGAACCTTTCTTGTATAACTAAGCAATTGCCCGAGCTGATGGTGGTTCCTGGGAGAGTTTGAAAATCTAACATATGATCAATTTGGTTTGTGGTCCCTAAATATGTCGATTTTGCAATGAAGATAAAGAGACTTCGGACAGTAACCTGCCTGGTAGTCTGCCGTTTCTAGACCCAAACCAAACTCAAAGAAACCAAACTCGACGGGGTGTTCTAGTCTTATAAAAAGCTTTAACTAGAACCACGAGGGATGCAATCGGTTACATTGCAAAGCAACTATATACTCCTCCAAGCAATTCATTCATTTGTCCCGCTGCAATGACAATTTCGTTGCTGACTGAGTAGTCCAAATAGCTGTTGGTTTTTGTCATGCTCACAACTTGCAAAGGAAATATCGCAGGTCGCACGCAGTTTTATGGATCCCCTTTTCATGCCACCGCAGTTTTATATATTTTTTCGATTATATCCCTGTTTTGGAACTTACATAAGTAAGTGTTTTCATCAGTTTATCGGCTCAGTTGTTCGATAGTTTTTCTTTCACAGACGGGTGGTACAACGTGCATTAATGCGTAACTGTTGTGAGTACTATGATGCAACTAATCAAGTTTATAAAGCCTTTTTGTTAACTAGTCCAAGCTTCATTACGCTTATAATTCCAAATTTTTGTCGATTTCCTTGCATACTTCGTAATCAAATGTTACATCGCTCCCAGAGCAGACACAACATCAATTATGTGTTTCGTAATTGAGATATTTCTCTACACGATTCGGTTACGTCCAGGTGCGCCCACGTAAGGATGTTCACCGAGTCACGTGGAACATCCGAAGACTAATAAAACACATAAGCGAAACTGCTATATTCCTTCCAGTTGTAATATCTATCCCCCACCATCAACTTAGCCATATATGTACATGTGTATATATGTTCGTAGTAAAACCTAAGGATACTGCTCTCGAAAGGAAAATATTCCCCAAAACTACTGCTACACTGATGGAAAACTCTTCTGCTGTTAATTGCGTTTCCATGTATATATACTCTTCGGGTGGAAGAAACCCCAACCGACAAAACTGCCCGACGATATTCATACAGAAAGTGTAATTACAATTACACCAACTAATGTATCCCTCCGGGCCGAATACGTAATGGTGTAATAATACCTTAGGGCGGCGCGCAAGGCCAGCGTTCTCCTTCTATGAAGTAATTTATCCTCAGCTACCTGTGCTTTTTACAAATCACACTCGTGATGAATGAAAGAAAATAGGGACGTAATATAACAATTATCAGGTTGACAGAGTCCTTATCGCATGAGCGGTTCTCGCATTTGGTGTATCCTTTTTCATATGCGTACGATTCGTTTAGTTGTCCTCGTCGACTAGTGCTGATTTTGCGACCATCAATGATGTTGAGGCAAAAGATGAATCTGCAACTGCTGTCCTTTAACAAAAAAAAAACACCAACCGCTTAGGACTCTCATAAATTATTTATCAAAGTCAAATCCCTGGTTGGCTTCTGTGTATATTGTGGTTGGTTGGCTTGGCTGCGTGTCAGAATCCTATTTCGGGATATTTATCACTCCATGCGGTGTAGTGATGTGTGCACATGTCGCAAAGCATTTGGTTTGGTAGAACCTGACAGATTCATATCACTGCCCACTTTGTCCAGAGAAAACTTAGACGACTCATGCTGCTTCAACCAGGAACGGAGAACATGGGCTATAAACGCTTACGATACCACCAACTATGTACCAACAACAACGCCGACGACAATGACGTCCTGCTGTTAAAATAATTTCAGGACTTTTCGAGAAGGCATGACAACGGAATTCTGTTCGAATTGAGTGGAAATGTGAGCGTTAACTGGTGTGTACCATGCAGAAGGGGGGCGATAGTACGTCAGCATTTGAGACGACATGTTCTCCGTTTGTTGGCGTGGGTAACACCAAGTATGTTCTGTCAATCTCGTAAAACTTTATTCATCATATAATCTTTGGCAAGACTGTGCCTTCTTTGGAATGTTTTAGTGTAACTGTTGCCGTAATGGGGTGGTGAACATTGACATTCATGCGCGAAATTAATTTTCAGTTAGCTGCATATGTACGAGTATGTACTATGTGGGTATGTTTTCCGGGATACAAACCCGATTCATATCGAGGGCCCACAGATAAATGTTGATTTAATATTTAATATTCAAATGTCGAGGGAATAGAGAGTTTGTTATTCATAATTGAAAGAGGATGTTATGACATTTTAAACGTCATGAATAATAATTCGGACATTTGGGTGCGTGATTCATAATTGAACACCTCCACGAATTTGCTATTCATAGCTGATTTTGTTCGTGGAAATATGAAGACGATTTATATTTATTTTGGGAATTGTTTGCAACAAACAGGCTGTTCCGTACTGACACCGACGCGACGACTATATCAGGAGAGAAAAACATTATTCGTCTCAATTTAAATTGATAACTTTCCATATGTTAGACTAGCAATTGAATCCATGGATATACTCCAACTTTCTGTGGACCACTTCGATTCGATTCAATTACTAGATATATGACACCGTTAGCTTGATCTAATTAAACATTGGGTGGTGTGAATAAAACTAAGGGAACACCCATGAGTGAAGTGTTTTCGTTGAAGGGAACACTCAATTTGGTGTGAATAAGAATTTTCCTCTAAGTAGGTTCTTTCCCTCAAGTTGAAGTTTGAAAGCTATAGTGGAGAGCTGTCAAATTCATTTGTCAACATTCTTATAATTTAATCAACAAGAGTTAGTGCATAAGGAAATATAAATTTGCAGCAATGTTTTTAAACATACAAACGCGAAAACAAAGATTTATAATTGTTGGAAATAATGAACTCTGTTTGAAAAATTAGAATTGGCAATGCTCTCATTGGAAATATTGGGTATATAAATGGTCAAACTCCGACTCCGGTCAAGGGTGAAAATGAGACTCAAAGCGTCCCTGATAATCGGTTGATTACTTGGAAGAGACTTGATAGCAAAGCTCAGCAGATAATTGCAACAAGCATTGGGTGTATTCCACTTCGACACATTGTTAATTGCAAGACTTCGATGGAAATGTGGGTAAAACTGAGGTCGGTGTACGAGCAGACTTCAAAGGCAAATGTCCACAAGTTGATGCAGAAATTTTACGGTTTCGAAAGGAATCCAGATGACGATGTCTCAACTCACATATCTAGGCTAGAAAATATCGTCAGGCAGTTGAGAGTTGTTGGAGAGGCAATTTCTGAAAGCATGATCATTACGAAAGTTTTGATGACACTTCCAGATGGAGTCGACAGCTAAAGAACAGCAAACTCTGGAAAATCTTACGTCACGGCTGGTCATGGAGGAGACACGCATGTCATCGCATGCGACAAGTGCATCCGTTGCTTTAATAACAAAGCAAAAGAGAAAGAAGAGAATTCAAAAGTCTTCTAAACCTGGAAAGTGTTTCACTTGTAATGAACTTGGCCACCGGAAAAGAGAGTGCCCTAAGAAAAATACGGTAGCTGATAGAAAAATTTGGACTGGGTGAGGTACGAAGGGGCAATGCACTTATATGTAACGTTGACAAAAAAGGGATGACTGGAAGTTCAAACGAGGCGAAAAGAGGAAACAATGCACTCATAGCTGATGTAGATCGGTGGACTGGAACTGCAAGCGAAGAACAAAGAGATTTTTCAGCGGACAATGGTGATCGACGATGGACTGGAAGTGCAGGTGAGGTGCAAGGACGAGTCAACACAATGGTGGAACGAGATCATGATCGATGGATTGGAACCAGAAGTGAGGTTCAAGGGGAAGCTCAATTCGGCCGCAATGCATTAATGGCTAGTGATGAAATAGTGAGTGAAAACTGGTACTTGGATTCTGGGGCCAGTGACCATTTCTATGAATCTATTCTCACAGACTCGCGCTTTAGATAAGGGTCTGAGTATTATCTCTGATAGTTTTCAGTGTAAGTTTGTGAAGAAGGATGTTTCAATCATGGCAGTGGGAGATCGGCAAGAGCAGCTCTTCAAAATGAGATTCAAGTTGCAAAAACCAACTTTGAGAGAAGCGAATGTTGCTGGTCAGGTATTGCTCACCAGAACATCTTACAGTCTCGCAATCAGCTGAGAAAAGAAGGGATCGACTTCAAAGACATGGAGAGTTTTTCTTGTGACAATTGCGTCTATGGTTAGCAGCATCGATTACTTTTCCTCGTAGTAGTTTTCAGGCATCTCAACCTGGTGAGCTTATACATGCTGACGTATGTGGACCAATGGAGGTAAGCTCAATCGGTGGTTCCAGGTACTTCCTGTTGTTCAAGGATCATTTTTCGCGGTACAAAGTGGTTTATTTTTTGAAACATAAGTCCGAAGTTTGTTCATTCATTGAACAGTTCTTAAGCAGAGCGAAGAGCGAATGTAGGAATGTAGTAAGAACACTTCGTACAGATAATGGAACGGAATTTGTGAACGAAGGTGTTAAATCGCTCATCGACAAACACTATGTTCGCCATCAAACTACAGTGTCCTACACCCCGGAGCAGAATGGCAGTGTTGAACGCGAGAATCGCACTATTGTTGAGGCTGCCAGGGCGATGCTTTGTGGAAGTGGCTTACCCAAGAAATTCTGGGCAGAGGCAGTAAACCCTGCAGTTTTTGTACTAAACCGGACTGGTGTTAGCCCAGTAAAAGACAAAAACCCGTACGAACTTTGGTGGGGTAGTGAGTGTAAGGCTGCAGGTTTTAAAATATTTGGAACTGAGGCATTCATACATGTACCGAAACAGAAACGAAAGAAATTTGATAGAAAGGCAAAAAAGGGTTTATTTATGGGATATGCGGAGAATTTGGACTCCAGCATCGAGAGAAATTCAAATTATTAGAGACGTCACATTTAAGGAGCGTGGACTTCAAAACCAGCATGATGAGGTTGAAGACAAATTACAACCGGCTGCAATTTTCAATAACCAAAGATCGGATGAGGATTCGGATGATGTTTTGCACGATGATATACATGATTCGCATGATCGAAACCTCCCTGATGTTCAGAAGGATTTCAGAGATACACCTGAGGCGGATTGTACTGAAAACAACGTAGTAGGTGATGTTTTCGAATTGGCAGATCAGGATGGTGATGATGCAAAAGGCGACAGAAATAAAGTTCTATGGAGGGATCGCTTGCGTAGCGGAAGCAAATGTATTGGTTCAACAGGTACATTAAACTTTGCAGAAAAACATGCGTTCCTTGTTCTGGGCGAACCAATTAGCTATAGGGAAGCAGTGACTTGCGATGATGCCCATCACTGGGAAGCAGCTATGATAGACGAGGTGAACAGTCTTCTTAAATATTGCACTTGGGACTTGATTGAACGGCCAACGAACAGGAAGGTCATTGACAACAAATGGGTATTCAAGATAAAAAATTTGGATGCCCATGGGCGAAGAAAATATAAAGCAAGATTGATGATTCGCGGGTTTACACAGGAGTATGGAGTGGATTACGTGGAGACGTTCAGTCCTGTGGCAAAATTTATTTCAATCCGCACAGTACTTGCTATTGCCGCTTATGAAGGTTTGTCACTTGTTCAATTCGACGTCAAAACGGCCTTTTTAAATGGCGATTTGAACGAGGTCATTTATATGCGTCAACCTCTTGGATTTAATGGTGGCACTGGAAAAGTGTGCAAGCGTCTCGTTGCTGGAACGAAAAGTTTACGAAAGTGCTGAAGGAGTTCAACCTAAGGGTTTCCGCTGCGGATCCCTGCGTCTTCGTTGGAAACAATGCTGATAGCCGCCTCATACTCATAATCTACATCGACGATGGGCTGATTGCGGCAAAGAAGAAAGAGGATGGTATGGGGCTAGTGAAGTATCTACAGACACAATTTGAAATTACTGTTTTGGATGCTGAATGGTTCTTGGGCATGCAGTTGTTACGGATGTCAAATGGTGAGACACTTGTTAGTCAAACAAGTTATGCGGAACGTGTGCTAAAAAGATTCAACATGAATGAGTGTAAGGCAGTTTCAACTCCAGCTGAAGCTTCTTCAAGTGCAGATGACTCATCTCGGAAGGACATAACGTTTCCGTATAGGGAGGCAGTAGGATGCCTTATGTATGCCAGACATCGCAATTGCAGTGGGAGTAGTATCTTGCTATTTGGATGCACCCACTCAAATGCACGTGAATGCAGTCAAGAGGATACTAAAGTACATCAGTGGCACCAAGCAAATGGGTATACTCTTCAAAAAAGGTAACAATTTATCTTTGATATGTTTCAGCGATGCCGATTACGTTGGTGACATTGACACAAGAAGATCTACCTCTGGTATAATTTTTAAATTTGGGGGGCGGACCTGTTTCCTGGGCATCGCAGAGGCAAAAATGTGTTGCCTTGTCAACCACCGAGTCTGAGAACGTAGCGGCATCTCAAGCTGTGAAGGATATGGTGTGGCTACAGCGTCTTTTGGCAGAACTGGTGCCAAATAAGAGGTCTTGTGCGGCTGAGCTGAATATGGATAACCAAGAAACCATCCGGCTAGTTAAAAATCCGGAATTCCATAAACGCACAAAACACATGCGCTATCACTTCATTCGTGAAAGGTATGAGAGAGGAGACTTTTCCATAAATTACGTCAGAACATCAAATTGCAGACATATTCACTAAAGCCTTAAGCAAAGATAAATTTGATAGATTTAGAAATTTAATTCGAGTTGTAAACAATTCATTTTAAAATTATTATTTTGTTCCAATTAATTTATTCAAAAGTGGGAGTGTTGGAAATAATGAACTCTGTTTGAAAAAAATCTACTTACGACGCGATCCAAAGTTTAAGAATAATAATGGAAAAACATCGCGACGCCTCGAAAGGTCTGCACATCATCTTCATCGATCTGGAGAAAGCTTTCGATAGAGTTCCGAGAGACGGCGCTGAGATCTCAAAAAATAACAGAGACGTACATCAAAATGATACGAGATATGTACGATAACGTAAAAACAAAAGTGAAGTGCACAGCGGAAATAACTGCTGAGGGCACCAAGGCAGTTGCCAAAGTCCGTTGCTTTTCAATGTCGTGAAAGATTTTCTGTTGAAGGGGTGTGTTGTAATTCTATGGTCTTGTGCGGGTGTCGCCCGTAGGGACAGACCCCGTTTCGCCACTCATTGCTGCTCGAGGTCGAATCTGGTTTTGATGACGCCGCCAGGTATCGTTACTTGCTTTAACCAGGTACATATGTACGTCTCCAAGAGTCTTCATGATAACTCCAGAAACCCACTCCTTGCCACGTAGGTATTGACGCACAAACACAGGTTGGCCAATGGAAAACCACAAGTTATCGATTTTTATTATTTGCGTTCGACGTCGAGATTCCGGAAAAATCGGGGAGAGCAAAGTTCGGTGCTGCCTACCATGTAATCTCTCGGCTGTAGAGATGCCACTATCATCTGGTGCTGAACGATAAGTCGACAAGAAAGTTGCCAATGCCTCATCTCCTTGCTTGCTGTCCATCATCATTTTGAGAAAGGCCGTCTTGAAAGTGCGAACCATCCTCTCTGCTACGCCGTTCGATTCAGGGTTGAAAGGCGCTGAAGTCATATGCCGAATTGAGTGATTTCGGCAAAACTGCTGAAACTCTCCTGACGTGAATTGAGGGCCCTTATCAGACACTATAGTTTTAGAAGTCCCTCTAGTGCGAATATTGAGCGCAACGCCTGGATCGTAGCTTAAGATGTAGTAGAGGCCATTCGAATCATGAACGGAAGCTTCGATCTCGAGTCTACTACAATTAACCACATGGATTTTTGAAAAGGTCCTGCGAAATCGATGTGAATGCGCTCCCAAACTCCTTCTGATGACGGCCAACTAGTGTACTCTCTTGGCGGGCTATTAGCGTTTAGTTGGCATGCGGTGCACTGGGTTACCGTTTGCGCGATAACATCATCGCTGTTGGGCCACCAACAATATTTTCGGGCCACTTGCTTCATCCGGGTTATTCCCCAATGGCCTTGATGTAGAAGCGATAGTACCTTCTGCTGCAGCTGGACTGGTATGACTACTCTCAAACTTTCGCTGTGGAAGAGAAGAATGTTAGTACACACACTTAGACAAAGCCTTCTGCGAAAATACGGCAACAATAGGTTTTCAGTAGGTGGTAATCGATTGGGCCAACCTTTCTGCACGTACTCAAAAACCATTTTTATCGTGGGATCCTGCTGAGAGAATTTAGCAATGATTCCGGCATTATTGGGCAAATCCTCCACGATCGGAGGTGCCCAGTGTACCCAGTGTCCAATCCTCAAACCGTGAACTTGGATTCAACTCTAGAGCCTCGTTTTTCAACCCCGGATGCTGAAATATCCGGCGAAGTTTTAGCACCAATGAACCAGCCGAGCCAGAATTAACTGTACAGACACCTAGAAGATCCGAGCGTCTGCGTAGGAAGAAGGTCAGATTCGTTCCTAATTAAACGCAGGGGTAATATTGCATAAAGTACAATCGCATCCTTGGGTGCACTTGTCAAATAACTGAGGATGTCAATTGTCTAATGACGTTAGAAAAAGGCGCGAATATCATGTGCTTTCCCGCGTTAATTTTTTGCATATATAAATATGTATGTATTAGGTTAAGTTAATATGCATCACTTGTGAATAAAGCGTTGTACAGTGAACGTCAAGAGTTATATCAGGGTGCATAGAGGAAACGGGAACGACTTCTCTTCTTTTTGCCAACGATAGCGCTATCATAAGTAGCGACGTGACAGTTCTTCAGAACACATTTAATAATTGGGTTAAGGCTTCATAACACAATTGTTTAAGAATCATTCGAACGAAAACAGAACATTTGCATTGCCGTTTTTCCGAACCCGCAAACCCGACTCCGGATATTCTGTCGTCCCGAAATGCAACAAATGTACATGCTCGGTCGTAAATTATCAGGGAAATTGTGATGACGATGTTGCACACCGAATGAGCGTGGGGTGGTTAAAATGGCGTGAAAATTCCCCAGTCTTTTGAGACCGTAAAATGCCACTTAAACTTAAAGGCTTGCTTTATACGATAGTCGTGCGTCCGGCTTTAACATACGCATCGCAGTGTTGGACGAACATTATAAAGGAAAAATGATGGAGATGAAAATGTTACGGATGTCAGCGGGAGTATCAAAACGCGACCTAATTAGAAGTACGCACGTCCGCGGAAGTCTTCATGTAAAGAGACCTATTGTTGAAAAACTCCCCCAGCCATTATCAGTGAATTGCACTTGCATCAGCGAAACCGAAAGACTTTTGGAATGTGTGTTAATGACAACTTACGTTCGAATAACCACATATTTGACGTCACCAAGAACGCTGCAAAATGTCTAGGATTCCTTAAACGGTGCAAGAAATATTTTACCTCCTCTGATTTGGCTTCCATACATAAGACGTACATCCACACCAAGTTCGAGTACAACGCCCCTGTCTGGTCCGGTGCACATACAACCACATTGCACCTGCTAGATAGGATTCAAAACTGTGCGTTAAAACTGATGGAGGACAGTTGCACTCCGCGCTTCCAACAGTCCTCTCGCAATACTCGTCACGCCGTGAATACTCATCAGTTAAGCCTATTTTCCGACGTACTGTGAAATATTGAGATTCTTTCCTGAGCCGTACAACATGCATATGGAATGCCTTGCCAAGCTCTATTTTTGCCTCGCATTACAACCCGCAAACATTTAAAACCAATGTCCATTGGTATCTCCTTCCTTCTCTTCCTAATTTCCCCACCGCCCGCGATGTGTTTTAACATTATAAGGGTACTAACAACCCCTTAAAGCAACGTGATAGATTTTAACCGTTTTCCTCATTTAAAAGGCTCGTGAAAATCATATCTTGGGTACTGCGATACTTCAATTTCTGTCGCAGAGATTTAAGTAGCAACGAAGACGACGGGCTTAGTGCAGCCCATAAGGATGCTGCTTTGAACTTGGTATTCCATCACGATCAACGAGAGGCTTTCGTCGCTGATACCGCCCAAATTGAGCATGACTTGCCCTGCGACAGAGGGAAGCGAGTTGTCCCCAAACCATATCTTTATAGCGACGACATTGTTCAGGTATCTGGTCGAATTGATACCGCCAGTTGGCTCTCGTACGCTGCCGAACGAGCTTATCCTCACCAAGAGATGAAGCATCAGAACACCGAAGCTGCGAACTGCGAAGTTCGTCGCATATGTTGGATTCCCCTCCTAAGTCAAGTAAGCCGTAGTGTCATCGCCAACTGCCAAATTTGCAGGATAGCCAAAGGTACGCCAATCACGCCAGAGAATCGCCCGACGCCATACATGAGACCATTCACATGCATATACTGGTCTCGACTATTTCAGTTCACTGTCACGATTAGCCGCCGAATAGAAAAATGGTTTAGTGCTCATCTGCGATGCTAGTGTTCCCAGACGACCATGACGGAGAGGAAGGATCGTGCAAGTTTACCAAGGTGCAGATAGAGGGATAAGAAAAGCTAACGTATTGACAAATGCAGGAGTACTAACCCGACCAGTGTCAAAGTTCGTGGAGCTGGATCCTGAAAATAGTGAATCGGACTGATTCACGGGGCCCGGGATGTGAAAGAGTGCGTCCTTAAACTCCTACTATGCCATACGCGGTCTAATAATTTACTTTATTCGCTCTTTGTCGCTGTGGAAACTTCCTTTTAGCTGTCAAAATTCTCCTTTCTTTCAGAAATAAATTTCATTTCAATTGTTGCGCTATTCATTTCCAAATTCCTTCAAAATATTTCACATATCAAGCCATTTTCTCATCTGTGGATAGTTCTGCTAAAAGGGTCCAGCTTAAGTAGACGATTACATGCAGCGACGGGTATACCAAGGTTGTGCCATTTAGGCATAATCCTAAGAGTTGTACCTTTCCCGTAATGTCCCTATGACCAGGTGCTGTGAATGTTGAACTACTCCGTCGTCTCAGAGTGAAAGAGCACTATTTGATTACCGATTACCGTTTGATTACCGTTTGGCTGTCAGTGAAAATGCTAGCATCTTTGACAGATATTGCATTACATTTCAACCAGGGCAAGGCTTCCTTGATCGCCATGATTTCCGTCTAAAAATGCTGCAGTAATTGGGGAGGCTGAGTGCGTAACTACCACATTGTACTACAAAAATCAATTTCTATTGCAGATACTCTCTAAAGTTGTTTTGATATATTGAAGTCTCAAATATGCGCGTTTATCGCCAACCTCTTCTCTAGACCAATGTATACTTTCACAACTGCAAGACTACGTGGGCGCTAAAAATATAACATTATCAAGTTTACTTTAATGGCATCAATGCATTCCTGTCATGACCTACTTCAAACCACAAATGAGGCGTTACACCCGTACAGACTGTGCAAGAATCAGCCGAAGACAAAGAATCAACAATTTATAAATTGCTAAACAATGGCCGGAGTGTGCCTCGTCAAGACTGACAACAGTCTGTAAATTATTTTACTGCACACTTCACGTAGCTCCTTGCACCTTTTACGGATGAGATAGAAAACTTTTGCCATCCTGTCTCCCTTGTGCGATCATATCGTTCCACTTCACGGTTTACATTATGAAATCTCATTCCCTGCCTGGCCCTGGTTGAATAGGTAAGATTCGCCCTTGCAACTGCATTTACGCTGCTGAATTTTACCTGCAACTCGAGGAAAGGTGGGAAAAATTGCTTTGTATCTAAACTCCGAATCTGATAGTAGAGGCAAAGTCGAGGGTTCTCCCGGTGCACACTCATATCTGAGGGCGCATCATCGTCGTCGTTCTTCGGAGGGTTGGTCTACGGATCCAGTGGGTGGGTGCGGTGTGGCTGGTGCGGGTTCACTCTAAGCTGCCAAGTGCCACATCCGCTGTACATTATCGGCTATTGCGGTACCTTGTGCAGAATTGTAAAAGAGAGCGATGGCGCTGGCAAGGGGAACACACTGTGGCTATATTGGAAGTGAGAAGTTTTGCATTTTTTTTTCATTTTTGTTTTTGTTTATGGGTTTCATGGTTTCTTACCACTCCAAGCTGCACTCCCAAACGGCAGTAGCAATAGTTTTGTAGCACTCGTTGTTTATGCTTGAAACTTGAAAAGAGAGTTTTTGAATTTAAGTTTCATTTCTGTCCATCTGGGTATGTTCGCGGTTACCTTGCAAATATTGAAAAGCAAATTCATAGCTACGGTGGTCAGTAGTTTTTATGGAAATATTTTTCATGGAGTTTTTTTTTCCTCCAATTCGTGTACAAGATGGTATAGAGAATCTTAGTTTATGGACAGGCACGTAGGTAAAATCGCACGAAGTGTCTTTCAGTAAGGACGATCAGTCTTTAAAATTAAATCGCGTGAGATTTACCCCCAGGCCGGGAATTTCTGCTGGTTTATTGGCTAGACCAGAGGCTTAATTTACCCAGAAAACTGGCAAATGTTGCTAAATTGCAAGATTGTGTTCTCGTCTTCCACCGATAGTCAGGAAAACAATTTTAGAGTGAGGTGTTTGCATGGAAAGAACAATGTACCAGTCAGTGAGACTGAGTGCACCAACAGATAGCAGCAACCTAAGAGTGTGGGTCTACCATTCGCCAACGACCTTTTCTCTTTTAAAGAGCTCATTTCTTTGAATAGGATATATATATTCTGTTTCTTAAATTTATTCAACTGAAGCCCTCTTCAAATCAATAGTCCTCAAGTGCAGTTGTAACAGATTGCCGAACGTGTTAAACGAACTTGCACGATCTTGTGCAATTTCTTACTTACTTACTTAACGGGCTCCCAACCCGTGGAGGGTCCCTGCCTGAGACAGCAGCCTTCCACGTGCAATTTCTAGTGAAGGGTAACGTGATTTGAGCTGGTTCCGTGCACTTTTCCAGATGTCATTATAGATTAGGAGACTCTGCTTCGATCATGTGTCTATGGATTGAAAAGCATCGGTGCTAGGACTTAACCTTGCGGTAGCTCACTGTTCGTCTTTCCAGGTCTACTATGCGTATTTTTAAGAAGAAAACTTGAAATGTCCTGTTTCTGAGCATATTGAATACTTTGGGATTATTTCGATGCACGGTATTTTTTGGAGAAACATCGGTATCAATCCATCTTTGGCATGGAAGCCTACCTCGTCGTTAGCGCTAGTACTTGGTCTGTGCAGCTTCGACCACGTCTGAAGCTGAGCGTCGATAGTCGCTTCAAATCTATCGTGCATATATTATTCCCTTAGTAGTAGTAGGTAAATTAAAAAGCAGCCTTCACCACAAGGAATATGCACTAGCTGCCTTTTTATATATTGACGGGGCTTTTAATAACGTAAAAGGGTAAGCAATTAAAACTGCCCTCGTAGGGATAAATGTCGAGCAAAACATTATCCATGGGCTGTGCAAGATGCTCGTCAAGAGAAATATCAATTCTACTCTCGGACATAGTTAAATAAGGAAATCTGTGACCAGAGGCACCACCCAAGGAGGGGCTATTTGGGTTCTTGTCATAGACTGTATACTTAAAGATCTATGTAGCGCAAGACTCAGCGTGACTGCCGATGCGGATGACGTGGTGATTGTAGTTCAGGGAAAGGTCCTAGATACACTGAACGAAATTATGGAATCAGCCCTTAATAGGGTCGGAAAATGGGCTGAAGAGTGTGGACCTCAAGTCAACCCTGAAAAAAAACAGGACTAGTACTTTTGAATAAAAGTACAAGATACCACCCTTCAAATTGCCTAAGTTTGCTGGAGTGGAGCTTTCCCTCTCAGATCAGTCAAGACATTTTGGTACGAGCTAAACTGGAAATTAAATGTTCAGGAAATAATCCATAAGGCTCACAATGCTATCTTAGTAAGGGTACGGGGTCTGGTATATATTCAAGAGATATGGACGTCCACGTTGCTCTAAGACTTTCGAACACATGCAGTGTGTTCCAGGCAGAGGTTCTGGTCGTGCTCAAAACCGCGGAGCTGCTTGAGATGGGATCAGTATCCAGCAAAAATATTCACATGTACATTGATAGTCAATCCGCGCTAAAGGCGCTAGAGTCCTATATCACCAAATCTGAACTGGTCAGTAGATGCCGTACAATGCTTAGGTCATTATATTCGCAGAACCGAGTCAGATTATGTTGGGTACCTGGGCACTGTGTTGTAGAAGGTGACGAAAGTGCCGACGTACTGGCCAAAAAAGGAGCAGAACCGATAAATTACGTAATTGATGGTATAAGACTACCAATGGCCGGGGCTAAGAACAAATGTTAAATATGGCCCATCTAAGATGCTCAAACTAGAAGGGCACAGGGTTTCTAAGGCCCTGTGGCCTGCGTTAGATCGGAAAAAATCTGGAGAATTAATAGAGAAATGCGATAGGGATGCTCTCTGGCCATTGCCTCCTGAGGAAGCACGCTATGAGATTATGTTTAATGAACATGGACACATGCAGGTATTGCAATGACCTATTTTTCGCAGAGAACATTAGTCATCTACTCTGTGAATGTCAAGCCATTGCTCGGAGTAGAATAAAGTACCTTTCTCAGGGATCTGGAGGAGGTTGGCTTCTTCAACAAAAATGAGGCCATATTTAGGTTCTGTAGGGAAATTAAGTGGTTGGGCGAATTGGATTAGGTTTCTGACCGTGAACCAAGTTCTGTAAGGAAAATGACAACAAGAGGTACCCCGCAAGGATGAGTTCTGTCTCCACTGCTTTGGCTTCTTACCGCCAATAAAATCCTAAAAATCCTCGGGAAAAGAAAAAAAAGTTGTAGCTTACGCAGATGATTTGGTAATAATGATTAAACGCAAATTCTTGCAAACTATCAGTGAACTAATGGAATCTGCTCTTAAAGAACCCTCTAAATGGTCAAAGCAGAGCGGTCTAGAAGTTAACCCGCTGAAGACCGAGCTTGTTTTGTTCACTAGAAAAAGAAAGATACCTGACTACACATTACCGAAACTAGACGGCACCACAATAAATCAACTGAGGCGAAATATCTCGGTGTCATTCTAGACCAAAAGTTATCTTGGAAGAAAGAACAAAGTAAGGATGTAACGCTCTTTATGCCTGTAAGAGAAACTTTGGAAGAAGATGGGGATTGCAACCGCGCATCATCCATTGGATGTACAAAGCAATCATTAGACCTATCATCTCCTACGGGTCCCTAGTCTGGTGGTCAGCAACAGGAACGAAGAGCTACATGAAGGAACTCAACAAAGTACAAAGGCTTGCATCACTTTGTACCACGGGAGTTGTGAGAAGCGCACCGCAAGCAGCACTGGATATGATTTTACATCTCCTGCCCCTGGACCTGTTCATCAAAGGTGCTCTTAGACTAAGAGAATCCAACTTGTGGAATCAGGACACCCATGGATGTGCGTCTAGCAGAAGCATGCAGCGTTTTCCAAGCTGAAATCCTGGCAATAGAAAAGGCTGCTTTATGTATAGAAAATAGTCACCTCCCTCCGTCGGATATAACTATTTTTGTTGACAGTCAAGCAGCCCTTAAATCGATTAAATTGAATACAATCAAATCAAATCGGTTAAGAAATGTCGCGATCAACATAAGATACCATTCGGTCAAGCTCTGCTGGGTTCCTGCACATAGCATATTGAAGGGAACGAAAAAGCCGATGCCTTGGTAAAAAGGGGGTCAGATATGAACATCAGTGTAGCTGACATATCCATACTGCCACCGATTGGTAGATTGTATAATATCATTGACGACATAATAGAAAAAGAAACTTACTCCTCGTGGTTATCCAGAGAGGACTGTGCCACCTCCCGTACATTATAGCCGAAATTCAATAAAACAAAAACAAAAAGCCTTTTGGCACTAGACCGATCCTTCATCCGCATGTTAACGGGAGTAATCACAGGTCAATGCGCCATCGGAGCTATGCTCAGCAAATGGAACGCAGAGTCCAACGTTTTATGCAGAAGCTGCTAGAATCGATCCAACATCTGCTATGCTACTGCCCCGCCCTGCAATAACGACGCCTACGCACTCTATGATCCATGTTCTTCGCAAGCATTGCAGAGGTAGCAGTAGTTAGTTTAAAAAGCAGGAACTGACTCCAAACGCCACAATCTAGATAGGTTTTTCCCCGGGCTACCTCCCACCAACATTCAAAAAGGGTATTCACAATGGACCTTTAGGTGTCCGAGTGGACGTGAGGAGTTATATCCATCACACAGCCCATTAACCTAACCTAACCTTCCCTAGGGATCGCGATGGGCCCACTATGGTGCCTAGTACCTTATGATGCCCTCATAACCCTATGTAACCTAACCTAACCTGAGGGCATTGGTTTAAATTTCATAAGATCAGTTGGAAGCAGTAAAACCTATTCTCCTTATTAATTGGGCGCAATGTCTAGTTATCTAATCTGCTGCTAAATTCAATCAGATTAATATTCAGTTATAATAGAATCTGTTCTGTCAGGGCCAAGGATTATCATCGCATTCAAGCAAAATGATAAACTTCCTTAGGTGTGTATCATTTCACTTCATTCTTCGTCCGTTACATTAATTTCTTCTTTTTTTTTAGAGCAGTTGCCCTTCTTGATTTTTTTATCCTTTAGAATAAAATAAAGCACATCGTACTGCTCCTGGGAAAATGAACTAGTCCCAGCTCCAATAGGTACATTATCCGCCATTATTCAGTAGCATCCATCCTGTACCTCGAAAGATATGGTTTGAAGGTATTTTTTTTTCATTTTTATGCTAAACGTTGAAAACAAAATCCCACTGGATCACTCAGCACGTAATCAATTATGCTGGCATAGTTGGAGAATTGAATTTGTGAAAGATTGATTTTCAAATCGAACGAATTCTGGCTAAAGATACATACAGCAAGGTTAGAAGCGTGAGAGAGATCGAAGAATTGTCTCACTACCCTTGCACCAGGCAATTTTTTATGTAAATGTCTTCAACTCCCAAGCGGCATCCTAATTGAAATGGTGTTGGCGTACAGCACTCCATTTTCCAAACTTCAATTTACGTTTTGAATGCGAAACTCAATTGCATCAATTAAGAATATTCTTTTAGAAACCCCGCAAGGAGCAGCTGAAGTAAATTTCACGGTCACGATGCTTATCCCCCTCCAATGCACTAGTCCCATCTATAGCTATGCCCTCTTCTTTACTAATGAAAATTCAATAAAAAATGGAGATAGAGAGAGAGAGAGAGAGGGACCTCTAGCAAAATGGAGGACGAGGACGATTTGCATTTTTCTGCGTACTGACTATAAGTTCTGCAGCATTGGGCTGAAGAAGCTTCCTGCCATTTGATGGACTCGAAATTTGCTGGCAGTTTGATTGAATGGACTCGGAGCCACTTTATCCTGCAGCAGTGCTTTACTGGGACTTTTTTTTTTGTGAAGCAGGATATGTATCTATGTTTTATGAGTTTTTTTTTTTTGTTCCTTCATAGGCAGCGGATGAAGACACGGTAAGAGGAACATTAAGTTCTTTGATGGGATTTTCGTGACTAAAATCGTAAAAGATCTATACGACTGGTAGATAGCATCTGGCATTCTAAAGGCGGTTGGGAGGATGGTGTGTGTGTGTGTGTGTATGCGGGACAAGATACATATTTTTTTTTTTTTATATTGCAAGATGAAAATATATGACAAAATCAACGGGACACGTACGACTGTGAAATGGAGGAAAGCTCACAATTTGCTGAGGCAAATGTTTGATATTTTTGGTGGAACACAAAATCGTTTTTTTATAGACCATAGGCAGTGATTGGATTTAAAGAGTAGTTTTGTATTTAAGAATGGATGCTTGGGAGGGTTGATTAGGTACTATAAGGGTTTTATTGCTTCGTGATAAGGAAAGTGTGTCAGTTACAAGAAAACCGGGACATTTCATGAAAATATACATCAGAAACCTTGAACTCTTTATTTTGTACTACGTTAACCTTTTGGTGTAGGACCAAGCGTTTCAAAACTAGCAGCGCCTGTCTGGTATAGCAGGGTGCAAAGCACGTGCAGAGTAAAGCTAAGTTAGCATAGGTGTATACATAGTATGTATGGGTCCAGGCGAAACTAATCAATGCGCCACATTCAGGTGCATTTCGACATTTTGGAAGACCCTGGGTACCATAAAAAGATTACTCTGAGTTAGAATCGAGAAGATACGTAAGATACTTTATTTATTTTAATTATTATACAGTACAGTGCAATACAAGGCGGAAGACAGGCTGATTTGTCGAGCCAATCCTTTTTTGGCGTCCACAAAAATTAGGGAGATTGCTGCACCTCAAATCAGCCAAGAACTCTCGGCCAGGACTTTTAGGCGTCGTCTCTTGGAACAAAATCTTCGTGGATGCATAGCCCGCAAAAAACCGCATGTGTGCACAAAGAGCCTAAAGAAGAGACTGGACTCCGCAAAAATGCATTAAAAAAAACTTAGAAAAAAAGTTCTTTGGAGTGACAAATCCAAGTTTATTTTGTTTGGATGGAAAAGTTTATGTAAGGTGTCTTTCAAACAAAGAATTAGATCCAAAGTACACGAGTAAGTCCATAAAGCATGGAGGAGGAAACGTAATGGTCTGGGGTGCATTTACTTGGTTCGGTGTTGGTCTATTAGTGCGTATAAGGGGTCGAATGGATTAACACATGTATGAGAGCATATTGGGGGATACAATGGAACCCTATTGCTTCGAATGCATGCCAGTAACGTACGTCTTCCAACACGACAACGATCTTAAGCATACTTCACGGACTGTGAAGCAATGGATTATGGACAGTTTTGGATTGGCCCGCGCAAAGTCCAATTGGAAACTTGTGGGCCGACGTCGAAAGGGGATTAAAGGTCAAAATATCTAAAAATGCAGATGAGCTTTTCCAAAACATTGAGGAGGTCTGGAAGAGTATACCACCATCAAGATGCCGAACCTTAGTGGAAAGTCTTCGCTTCTAATTCTGTGGCCACCACAGTACGTAGCCAATTAATATTACCAACGGTTTTAAAAACCATGCTATGTTTCCATACTTAGTTACTCTTACTTAAGTGGAGCGACAGTTCGTGGTGAACCCGGACCTCAACCAACAAGCCCTTCCAGGTAGCCAGGTCCTTAGCTAACTGCCTACAGTTGCGCACTCCACATTCGTTGAAGTCCATTTGCGCGCGCCACCTGAGGCCTTGTCGTCCTCTACTGCGTTGTCCCTCCGGGTTAAATTCGAAGACTCTACTGGCCTAAACATTGATGTCCATTCGCTCTACATGTCCTAACCATTTCAAGCGACTGATGCGCAGTTTTTGACTAGGTCAATTTCGCTGTACAGCTCGTAAATTTCGTCGTTGACAGAGTCCATGCTTCAGCGCCATGAAGCAGGACTGGAATGATTAAGGCCTTGTATAAAATCTTCTAAGTTGTTCGGGATAGGGCCTTGATACTAAATTGCCTTCTCAGGCCAAAGAAACAGTGATTGGCAAGCGTTATTCTTCATTTGATTTCTCCTGAGGTGTTATTGTCAGAATTAATTATTTTTGTCTGTGGGTCAGTACATGGGCCTTCCTGTCGAAGCATAAAATTCTCTTTCTCTCGTGGTTCTCAATCTACATGAATACATGAAAACATGTATTTCTGTAGGCGCCGTGGCTCAGTAGTTAGTGCGTTGGATTACTGAGTGGGAGGTTCGAATCCCAGAAAGACACGAGACATTTCTGTGGTGCTCAAGTGAAACTATGGAGCTTACAATGTCTTTATCACCTGTAAATTCTAACGCGTGGTTCTGGATTCTATCTGGAATAAGCAAAACGGCCTTAGATGCATCAGACTAGATGTGGGCGTTGTATTCAAACTTTGGGCTGATGAATGCCTTATAAATTGAGGCCATATCTTGGGCAAGTATTTCTTACACCGTTTAAGGAATCCTAGACATTTTGTGGCATTTTTGGCGACTTCGAATATGATCGTTCCGACGAAGATGGTTGTTAATAGAGATACCGGCTTTCTGCGATGCAAGTACCATTCATCGATAATGGTTGAGAGTCTTGGATTCACTTGAGAGACAGAAGACAGCACTGCGTTTTGGATGCATTAAATCCCGCTCTGTTGGTTGAACCCCATTTGATTATGCTGTCAAGGTCGATATATAATGAGTTTAATATACGTTGCCATTCCTCTTCCACAGACGAAGTGAGGGACGTGAGTTAGGGAACGAATATGAAAAACTGAGGGTACTTTCGTCAGCGAAGGAATGGATTGGATTAGACGTTGCAGACAAGAGATCATTTATAAAAATGAGAAAGAGAGTCGGAGACAGAACTGAGCCTGTGGGACACCAGCATTTATGTGGCGAATATCAGACTTGAAGCCGTCAAAGTCAACTTGTATTGAACGCCCCGAAAGGCGAAAGAAGAGACTCATCGATGCCATATGTACGCATTTTCGACAGAAGAGCCTGATGCCAAACTCTGTCAAATGCCTTTGAAATATCAAGCGCAACTATCTTTGATTCACCGAAGTGATGGAGAGATTGATTCCACTTCTCGGTGAGATATGCCATCAAATCACCAGTGGACCTGTTGCTCCGAAAACCGTACTGCCGGTTATTGAGAAGTTTTCGTGAGTCAAGATATTTCATAAGCTGACGATTTAACAGCGTTTCCATGACCTTGGAAAGAAGGGACGTAAGTGCAAAGGGTCGGTAATTGGTCGGAGAGGAAGATTCGCCTTTTTAAGGGACAGACTGGACAAATGTTGTTTTCATCTTCTCGGAAAGAATCCAGAAGAGTAGGACAGACAGAAAAGCTTACGCAAAGGTTTTGCCAGCGAAGAAGATCACCTCTTCAGAACTATTGGGGGGATACCATCTGGACCAGCGGATTTGTGTATGTTGAGACTTTTGAGAACTCCTGCAACTGTGCGAGTGCGAAAATGGAATTGTCCCATAGAAAAATCGACGCTCTCAAGCACAGGGACAGACAAAGCACTATCTTGCAGTGTGGAGTTGGCTGCAAATTGTGCAGTAAGCGGATTGGCCTTGTCTAAATTAGCGTTGGGATGATATTCAGTAGCTCCATGGTAACAGTGTGCCCGCTTTAGCTTGAGGGTGGGGTTCCTTGCAATGCAGGCACTTAGGCTGCACATTTTGGGGCATTGTACATTGTGTTGTGTTTTTCAGCGCATTTTACGCATCTTGATTGTCTATTGCAATATTGCATTGCTTACTTTGGCGTACGAGTTTAAAATTGTGAAAAAAGGTTCTATTTCAACTCTGCATCGCAGGATGTTTTTGATTCGATATGCTTTTCATATTTCTTTTCCTGCATTTAATGTTAACATAAACATGTTTAAAGGTTTCCATTTTCTACTATTTTTGCTGATGTTACTGCTGAGACTCGGGGTTCAGAAGTTGAAGGGGTGCACAACTCTGGCGGGGAGCGAAAAATGTTTGGCATATTGTTCTATAGGGAGAAAAACACTGTTATTAAAATATTTCTTTAAGGTCTGGTGAAGTCTCTTTTTCGAATGATAGTACTCGTACGAATTGAATAAATTCACTTTGAATTTGTATCTAATGCAACAACTTCACCATGAATGCAGCTTAAATGGAAACATCTTCGACATTTCACCACGTATTTTATTTATGTACGTGTATGTATTACTACTGAATTCAATCAGAAAACATGGAATGGTCTGCATTCCCTTGTTTATCTAGGTCAATATAAACTCTGACAATGTCTCCCTTGTACTGTATGTACACATTTTATTCACTCAATAAATTAAAATTTATTTCCTCTCTGAATGCCTCCTTGTACCACCTCATTCCACCCTCTTCTGAAAATGCTATTGGAGCACATTTATTTCTTAATCTGCTTCGTATAAATTAACATTACGTGTTCATCTGCCATCCTGCCGCGATACCACCAACCCCTACGCGATGGAGGTGATAATATATTTCCCATCTGTTCAGTAAATACACATTATAAATCCTTCTCAGATGCGAAGGAGTCCTAGAACTGTCATTCTAATCTATGGAAAGTACTGCACGGTAGATATAGAATCGCTTACACTGCTAACTGCTTGCTATCTATGAGTTAAAGCTTTTTGCATAATGAAAGGCATTCATCCGTGGTGTGGAGTTAGAGGTAAAGAGACGGTTTTCAAGTACACCGCCAAGTCCTTCAACCTACATACATATATGTATCAACAAACAGGAGGATGAGTTCATTTTTAAATAAATTTATTTACCATGGTAACGTTGCAATGCAGGCAGAAGTACAGGAAGCACTGGAGCTGGCACAACCGGATGTAAGGATGTACGTGATTGTACGAGTATGTTATGTTTTTGTTTACGCTTCGAGTACTTTCTTTTAGACAGTCTCTCACACATTTACGTAGCGAAAGGCCGTGAAAAAATAAAAAAAATTACACCAGCTCTAGAGGAATACAAGGGGCACCAAGAAGGACTTTTGATCTGGAAAGAATTTCTACTTGTTTTGAGATTTCTCGTTTCACCTTGGAAAAAAAGAAGAAAAGTTTAGAGATCAAAAAGCAAAAACATCGTAAATTTATTATACGCAGCCTGATAGAGTGCATTGATTTAAACGCATAGCTTGTAACACATAGAAGATATAGGAGTCTATCGTAGACAAATGTGTTATACTGGTCGGCACTTCCTTTCGGATAATACAGTTTGGTCTTACAAAAAGGAAACGATTTACAGCCACGCAAAAACTTATTAACTGACTTAAGTGGCGCTACAGTTCAGTGTGGATAAGGTCCTCATTCTAAGCATTCGGTCCCAGAACGTCTTTTCCTAGAAATGATCAAAGATACATACCTTCATCCACCTTCGATAGAGTCCATGCATCGGCCTCTGTGGGACGGCCATTAGGTTTTACTTCTCGGGGTTGGTTAGCAAATTGCTAACCTGCTTCAGAGGTTTCTGCGGTTTCTGAGGCTTCTGTTGTTCCTTTTCTTAGCCGTTCTATCCTCCGTAGCTCATTTTGTACAGTTGTTATTTTCGTCCAATTCGCCTCCGACTCCAACCTGGAGTAACGATGTACTGGGCAGAGTAGTTCTCCATACCTTGAAGCGTGGGCAATAAAATACTACGTACTCCATATCCTCATCTTTATTTAGGCATTCGGGGCAAGATGGTGAGCTGTCGTGTCCAAATGGGTTGAGATACTTTCGGTACCCGCCGTGACCAGACAGGAACTGCGTAAGGTTGTAGTTGCAGTCTTCGTGCTTACGACTTATCCAGTCTTGGATTGTCGGTATAAGTTTGTGTGTCCATCTGCCTTTCGTTGTATTATCCCAACGAGCTTGCCACATAACTGTCTTACCCTCTTGATTCCATTGGCGTCGTGTTGGCTCAAGGTTCTTCTGTTATAAGTATATCCTCAACATTTCATCTGCTAGAATGTCGATGGGGACCATTACGGCTATAACAAAGACGGCCTCTTCTGATATGTTTCCAAAGCCGCTTGTTCGTAGCGCGCAAAGTCTGTATGTTTCGATAGTTTCCATTTGGTCTCCTTAGTCCTTAATGCATGCGCCCCGACTAGGGTGGCATATAACAAAACTGATGTGACAACTCTGAAGAGCAGGACTCTTTTATCGTATCCAGGTCCACGAATGTTAAGACCGATCACTGTGCAACTCCCGCAGTGACATTTTGGTATCTTACCCATTCATCTGTAAAGAATCTCAACTTCCTGTTGATAAAGTAATTCGTCACGGCAGCAAGTAATATGGTGTATCCATTCCGGCGAGTGATGTTCTGATGAACGACAAGTTCGCCGTGTTAAACGCGTTCTTAACGTTACTACTATTGCACAGTACTCCTTTGTGCCGAAGAGCCATCTTTCCCCTTCGATGGCACCTTCTGCGATATCAACTACTGCCCTTATGGCATCAACAGTAGATCGCATTTTTCTGGAGCCAAATTGGTGATCTACGAGTTCCTTCCTCCTCTGCCACTGCGAGTAATCTTTTGTAGTTTATATCCTCGAGAACCTTCTCCATTGTGCCAGTAGGCATATTGGGTGATAGGACGATGGAGGATTTCTTTTGGTAGCAACACCAAATGCTGCGTTTTCCACTTTTCGGGAAACGTTCCTTCTGCGAGGCACTTCTGCATCGGCATTATAGCCTCCTTTACTACCTTATTCGGGATACCGTCGGGTCCAGGCGCCTTGGTGTCGTCTATTTTGCTGCATGCCTTAGGCAGCAAGATATAGTAGGATGCAAAGGTCTGAGTGTATTGGCCCGTTTTCTAGTATCCGTAATATAAAATGACGAGCCAGAAGTTAAAGATCTGCTGCTATAGACAACAGCTGAATTTGACAGATGCCATATGGCAGGGATACGACACTACAACCCCAAAATTAATAACTTTCTATGTTTCGAATATCTTTCCAAGTGTCAAACGGATCACTGAGAAGAGAAATCATGTGACTCAACAAATGGGTCGCATGGACTCAACGCTCGTAGGTTGATTCTCTTTCGTCTCATACGGAACCAGAGGTCAGTGGTCCTTTTTTGCCCTTACTTTTTAACTTATGTCCTGTTTTCGTCTGTGGATCCTAGGAACTCTACTACGCCTTCGCGCCATCGTATATACGGTTGCTGGTAATGAGCTTCAGCTCTCTCTAACTTTTCCTCAATTGTCGTGCGTCCTCCTTAACTGTTCTGCGACATGTATTTCTCGGCTGACCCGTTCTTCTACCATCTTGTGTTAATGGATTCCCTTGCATTGCGTATGTAGTAAGCTATGGAACTGTCACCTTTTCGAAATGTATGATCAATCCACTGCCACTTCCGTCGTTGGACGGTTGTGCCTATTGGTTTCCGGTTCGTTTTCTGGTAAAGATGTTCGATACGGTTAGGCCAGAAAACCCTTACGATGTTCCGTAGCAATCCATTAACGAACGTTTGTAGTTTTCTTGTGATAGTTGCGGTCACCTTCCAAGTGCTGCTCCTATACAATAGCACGGATTCAACATTTGAACGGAAAAGTAGTAACTTGGTGTCTAAGCTGATTGCATTGCTTCGGCATATCATGGACATCATTCCAAACGCAGACTTTGGTTTGCCGGTTCGGTTGACAATATCCTGTTCGGTTCCACCGTCGGTCGAGACAATACTCCCAAGATATTGGAAACTCTCTACTCTCTCTACCGGTTGTCCAGCAATGCTAACTTGAGTTAAGGAGTTAATCCAAGGTCTTCAACCCCACGACATTTGCCTCCCTCTCCATACTTGCTATCATTTGGTGCATATCCATAATCTTGTGTGAGAGTAAACAAAGGTCCTCTGCGTAGTCCAGATGTTGGAGTTGAGATGTGAGAGTCTAACGAATTCCTCCGTTTCCAGTAGACAATAGAAAAAGTTTCGGCGATAGAACGCAACCTTGTCGGACCCTACTTTGAATATCGCATTTCTCTGACAGCTTTCCTCTATGTAGAACATGACAATTAGGTTCTCCATAGGTTGCCTTGATAATAGCTATTACTTTATCGGGTATACCTCTACTGCGTAAGGCAAGCTAGATAAACTGTTTGTGGATACTATCGAACGCCTTCTTTTTCGCCCGCCAGTCTGGAAAGAGGTAAGTGTTTTAAAATTTATGGGAATGAATGGACTCCAGTCCATGATTATTAAATGAGCAACTTGGCATCCTATTGGGCACCATGGTTCAGTGGTTGGTGCGTTGCACTACGGACCGGGAGGTGTTTTCGCATCATGTAAAACACACGGTCCCACATATCGCGAATGTCTGACGTGAAAAACTTCTCTATTCAAGTATTGAAGTTGAAGAGAAGCTAGACGCATACAGTCTGTTGGACCAAATATTTGTTTTTATTATTTGCAGGCATCATTCACGCTAGTGGCATAATCAGGCACTTAGATCAATGCATATCTGTCCACAGTTCCTTTTGTATTCAATGTTTTTCCAGGATGTTGAATAAGCTAACATTGGCACAGAGGACTTGTGGGTGGTTTATTGCACTGTGACAACAAAGTCATTGTACTTCTGGACAGCAACTTGTTGCTGCCATTTGTGTCAATGTGAAAGGCCCGCATTAGCTGTTCACCTTCGATTACCATGTGATGGTAATGGTGTTGTTGGTTCTATTGCAGCAATTGCTACCGATTGAGCATCATGGCGATGGCCCCATTAACATAATTCCTGCTTATACCGAAGGATTGCGTTAATGACAACATTAAATCATGGTGCGCTGCACCCATTGTCTTGCTTTCACTAATTATTTAAAGTTAATTAATTTATATTGGACGTCGATGGCAGTCTATAGCCGGCTATTGTTTGTTGGAGGCTAGTTAATTGAATTTCTGCATGGAGAACGGACAAGTTGATTGTGCGTTGTATAGGTTTAGGGAAACTCATTAATTCTAAACTCCATTAAGGACTTTTATGGCACTAACAATTTAGAATTTTACGGATTTTTTTTTTTAAGTACAAAGATTATAAAAATGTGGTTCATGAAAGCGGAGCTAAATATTGGCCGAAATGAACAGCACACAAGGCCGGCGCCATCTTGCCGGGAGTTCTAAAACACGTTTCAGATTTATCCAACTCAACCAAAGTGACCTCTATTCCTCCTCAAATGTCATGTGCCACGTATACTTGAAGCGGAACGCTCTGCTTCCAGACTGGGTAAGCGAATTCTAATCCATTCTTCCCTATACGGTGAAGTCCGTTGTTCGGTAGAGATGCGATTTGCCCAGAAAACCCTTAGCACGATGCGAAAATATACATATATTCACGACGGTCTGCACACTATGAGTGATTATACGCGTACAAAACCAATGTAGAATGAATGACTCAACTATGGAGCCTTAGTGCCTTAGTGCTGCATGCTTATCCATCCAGATTTTAGATAGCATACCAAAAGCAAAATTTGCTTCTCCGATTCTGCTCCCAATATTAGAGTTCATTGTTACTGTCAGCGGAGCCCGAAAAGTGAAAGCATACGACATGTACTATGAGGAGTGCTGCTGTGAACAGAGACAGTGACTGTTTGGTTGCTATTTTGCTGTTATGTACAGAGTTAGGCAAAAAGTATCCGCCACTGTAGTTAGCGAGTGATTACGATCCGCGTCAAAGCTCAATTATAACATCAGCCTCTTTATATTCATGCCACCATGGAGGAGTGTGACGATGCAACCAATGACTGTTTCGACCCACTCCCCGCGAAATCATACGAGCAATACGCGACATCATATGTTAAGACCGTTCTTGTAGATTTCAATGCCAAGATAGGAAGAGAATATACATAGCTTTTTGGGTCCATCAGAAGGCATCGGAAACGGAGTCAGGCTTATTGACTTTGCGACGGAACAATGCAACTTGAACTTTCCTGGCCAAAGTAATAACATTTAATCGACGGCAGATATTGGATTTTCGAACGCTCCGAGGTGCAAACATTCGCTACGACCGTTACCTAATCTAAGCGATGGTACGGATGCGAATATTCAAGTACGCCATGATAAGAACCAACACTTTGAGGACGTTCAACATTCGGAAGTAAAACCCTTTGCGGGTCTGGTGCCTCTAGAGCTCAATCTACCAACTGGTAAAACCCATGGTTCGATGCTAAATACCGACAGGGAAAGGCAAACAAACAACTCTAAAGTGGGGCCGCAAAAAAGAGGGGACCCGCTCATCCTCCGTATAAAAAGACGATACATAAAAAGCACGAAAGAAATGAAAAAAGGAGAGCTCGGTTCTAAAAGAAATGGAAGACTTCTGCAGACTGTTAAACGGCGATAAAAGCCAAAAATTCGCTGTCAAACAGTCAGAGAGTTAGACAGTCTCAATTTGGAGGGCAACCAATTAGTATAACTCCCGTACTGTAAGGAAGTTCCAGGTCCAGATGCAGGTTTGGATGTCATAGGAGCCGAGTTGTTTAAGGCTGCAGGAGATGACCTCGTACGATGCATGCACCAGCTAATATGGTCCAACGAAAACATGCGCAATAATTGCAATCCTAGCACCACCTGCTCAATTTATGAAATAAGAAGCCACCTCACTTACACCACTTACAGAGTCATAAGGCTACTCAACGTCGTATATATTATAAAGTCCTGGTGTAATGCAGGAACGCCTGAAGCTATATGTCAACGATTAGTACGGTACGGTTTTAGGCCTGAAAAAATTGTCTATCGATGAGATTTTTACTTTACGCCATTGGAGAATACCCACCAAGGATACAAATTCAATATCCAGTATTTATCCATTTCAAGGCCACGTATAATAGTTTGAGTAGGGATGAGCTTTTAAGCCCCATATCTAGCTTTGACGATGACTTTGGAGAGCCGATAAATCTCTTCAACTTATAAATAAAAGTAGAGCTTATCTTCTAAATTCTACTCACGAATATGTAGAGAAGAAGAGGAGGGGCGAAAAACTCGTAAGCTTGGTTTTGTGCTAGACACGGTACTCTTCTAGACTTTAGACAACATACTGAATGCACCATCGACTTCCGTATTCCGCTGCCACATGGAATTCGATGATACCTTTGGCCGGCACAAAACTTCACAAGTAAAGAAAGTTGCAGTCTTGTCGATTCACGGTCCAAAAATGCTCATTTCAGGGGCCGAAGGCTGATTACTTTCGCTGACTTGAATTTATCAGAGTAGCTCATGCGATCGCAGATATATTTGCTGTCTATTCGAATGATCTTTCTAAAAGTAGATTGGCTGAGCAGATTTGACTTTGTATCGAAACGCAAGCAAACTTACACCAGAAGAGGTCTATTGCAATACCACTTGATCAAGCACAAAATCAGCCACACAAGGACTAATTAAGAGAACCAACCGGAGCTTCTGACATCTGTATTCGCCAGGTGGCCAAAGCAATTGAGGAGAAGGGCTCCAAGATGAAGTAGTCTTCTTTTGTGTAAGGCTGAATAGGTGCAGAGCAAATGGAGATTATTTTCTTCCTCCTCTTCATCTCCGCAGCTCCTGTAGAAATCGTATGACAGTATATTTTGGCACATAATCCAAGCCTGTAGTGCCAAGTCTGACGAGCTCACAGTCCTTGCAGTCACCTGGAATGGAAAAGGCCTACATCATAATATTTTCATTGACATTTTGCTTGCAGTATACATAAAAGAGTTTTCTCTAAAAATCAAAAGGAATATTAACACAAGGCTTGTCGTTCTGAGGATGACTAGTCTCCGCTCTATCTCACCGTTCAAAGTAAATTGCATAACAAATCATCGCATCACTTAAATGCCTCCATCACCTCTCGAGTTTAATCTTCCGATGTGAAACACTGCGACATTGAATCTAATGAAAACGTTAGCAAACGATAACGAAAATAATACTCTCATCTCAGAAGGAAACATCACATCCAACGACATAGGCGATAATCCAGCCAGCATCACCTAGTTAAAAATCAACCTTCCCCAGAGAAACGGCATGAGAATCCAAAAGATGACGAATAAAATATAAAATGAATTTCCAACATCGGAAAACCCGACGTTTATGTTGCCAAAAGATTAACTCGATTGAGACAATGATACGCAGCGACAGGATATAAATTATGAGGCTCGTAAAGGCAATCGCTTCATATTCTCTCGTATGAGAAAGATACATACTCGTAGATACAAAAGCAAACAGACATCACACCGAATCATCCAGGTGCGATTTGATAAATGTCGAGCCTTACACTCAGATTTGATTGAAGGGATGTATCACTGGATTATTCAACACTGTTTGGAACTTGGAAGATAGATGCCAGCGATTATGAGAGATGGAATTCAGAATGCGTGCGGTAGCGCACGGTCCTGATAGGGATTTTATAAATGGATGGGCTTTTCTTCTCCATAAAACTTTTGGCAGAAATCATTGCGAGAAGTATAAATAGATTGACAGAAATATAAATAATTTACGTTGGAAAAATATTAAATGGGGGGTTTACCGACGTTAAGAAAGTGATTTTTCAAAATGAACACGTAGATACACACATCTTTTCAGAGGGTTGTGAGATTAGGTTATGCAATTATGTGATCTCTGTTTAAGTGTTCTGAATGGATAGGGAAACCAAGCTTTGTCTGCATACATAAGCATTGAGAGCAGTTAGCAGAGAGTTCACTACCATACATCATAACGAAGGAGATAACATGCCATCCTGAGGGCAGCCCTGTTCACTCATTTGCATTAATTCGTTGCAGTAATCAATGTTCTGTTCATTAGCTTTGCTTTAATCCACAATCCTAATGCTTCATCTACGCTATGTTGCCTTGCGGAATGGCACATGCTATCAAATTTTGCGTTATGAAAGCATCCATAATTTCGACGGAAATGCCTATCGCGTACTCCTCATAAAGCGCGCCTCCAATCCTTTCAACAAGGTTTTGGAGAGTGATTAGCATGTTGCATCTCAAAAAGAGAATGGCTTCGTAAAGCAATTTTGCGTGCGTGTAGCTCAGGCAGTCTAATGGGTTTGTAACTCTTGGCGGGTAAATAGTCGTCCTTTCGAATGTCTGGTATGAAAACAATTTGAGCATACATATGTACATAGTATGTACATCAGGGAATAGGTATATAGGCGAGTCCTACACTGGCAGGGAAAACATTGACGTTGGAGGCAACACGTGTAGTCCATCGGTACCAGGCGACTTGGATCGAACGGTGCGACAGTATACTCGACTCCCTGATTTGTAACGATGCGAGATGCAGCGTACAAGTTGTGCGGGAATTTTTATGTCGGTTCATTGTAAATTCCCAGAGCCTAAATTGTGACGATTTGATTTCCTTGGAAGTGAGTCTTCAGCAAGAGACTGAGAGCATCCACTTTCATAGGAGGGTATGTATCATCCATTTTACTGAGTACATCCAGTTTGGCCGGTTCAATTGCGAGCCTGTCAAAAGAGATTTCCGATAAGCTTCTTATTCCTTTTTCCTGCGATCGGTGGGATTTTAGTCTAGGTTCAGATTGGCCCTGAGGAGTATGAAATTCAAAAGTTTTCTAGTTTATTTAAGAGTATGCTGCAGATAGGAGCTCCACCACAGAACCAGTTCTCAACAGAGATTTTTTTGTAATTGCACATAACAGTTCAAAACGAGCAGTAATTGCACGGTTTTAGAATTTTAGCTCCCGCCTCTACCTATTGTATGATTCTTAGCTTGACTAGGGCTGTGACTGATTGGCTAGGCTTCTCCTTAAACCGAATCCGGTTTGTTTTTCTCTGATACTTTCTCTACTGCAGATGTGTGATTTCGCATTCGATTTGGAAGTCGATGTACATATGTATCTATGGTCTCATAGGGCAGGTTCAGAAGTAGAAAACTCTCCAGTTAATGGTGGGCGTAAAAATCTATTAGACAGGATTAAGCCTCTCTTGCCTTCTGGCAGTAACAAACTTTAGTTTGCGACAGTGATATGTGTGAGGTCACTCAAGTGTATGAAATTTTACTACTGTTGAGCATTAGCATCGCAACATGCCGACTCACATAGGAAGCAGGCATACCACTGACCACTTATCATTTTGAAACTTACGGTCCACCAAGTCTTGGTCATTAAACTGCCCAAACAAGGTTGCTGAAAGCCTTAACTCATGTGGATGTACATAAACTAGGTCTAGGTCTTGTTACCGAAACCACAAGCTTCCGAAATGAATGACCCTGCTGTTGACGACCCCATCAAACAAAATAAGGACATTTATTTTTTTTACATTTATTTTTATTGAGACGTTCAAAGTAAACCTTCTTATTTTTTTAATACATACAATTTTTTTTACAATTGGCCGACTTAAAATAAAATCTGGCTACTGTTTTTAATTTAATTAATTAGGTATTTTTACCTATAGCTATAGTAGAATCAATACATAAACTTTTATATAAAATTAACTTCTGTTTGTGTATGCTTGCTCCCGGCATACATTCGGAACGTGGCTCATATAGGCCAACTTAAGACTAATGACTAGGGTTAAAGGAAAGAGTAATTCATTATACTCATTGTAGGACCATTACTATCAATAATTTATCACACTACTTATTTTATTATATAATAATAAATATATAATAGTAAGTTAAGTGAGAAAATTATATGCTATCATTGCTAAAGACAATTTTTTTTTTTTTTTTTTTTTTTATTTTAAAGAAGAACCATGGGGAGAAAACCAAGGTCTATCTGGCATTGCTTATCCTCGTAAATTTGTGGAAGAAGCTTTTTCATAAAAAGGGATCGTTAAGTTTCTACTTAGGTCCACTTCTAGCACAGGGCGCGATCTGTTGTTAACTAAGTTAAAGGGTGAAAGATAGTAATTATCGAAAGCACTCTCTGTCACATTTGCATCCCACAACATCCTAATTAGCTGATTTTTGTGAGATGCAATGTCTTGTAATCTCTTTTGTAAGATATCGGTCATATAAACCATAATAGGTGTCATTTTAGATATATTATAAAGGGTTCGATTAGAAAACCATTTTTTATTTGGTCTGCGATATTTTTTGAAGCAGAACCTTAAGATCTGTCTTTCAAAGATTTCTAGCTCTTTTGCGACCGTGGGCGATATGGTAAACCAACAACTAAAGCCGTATGTCAATATTGGTCTTATAAGTGTTTTATACATTAAAAGCTTAGTTTTATGTGACATATAATTTGAGGAAAAAAGTTTCTTCAAAATACCAGTGGCAATTTTTGCCTTGCGTAATACTATCCTTGCATGTTTATTAAACAAAAATCTTTCATGGAAATTTATGCCTAGAAATTTAGTTTCGATTTTAAGAGGTATTGGTGTATCCTGAATGTGCAATGAGAGAGTTTTACTTTCTTTCACAGATAATCGATGTCCTTTACCATACGCGTTCCTAAAACATATAAAACTACATTTCTCTGTGTTTATTTTAAGAGCCCAGGACTCAAGATAAGAAACCAAAGTTGGTATAGAGTTTCTTATCTTATTAAGTGCGATGTGAGGTCTTCTATCGCTTGCTAATAATGTGGTGTCGTCAGCATACAGAATTACCTTTGGCTCAGTAGAAAAGGAGTGGTCAAAGGGAAAATCTTGAAGATAAATGTTGAAAAGTTTTGGACCAAGGATTGATCCTTGAGGGACGCCTGAGGACATAGGGAACTCATTTGAAAGTTCTGACCCAATACTTATAAAGGCTGATCTAGAGCTCAAAAAGCTATTCATCATGCGTATAAAGGCCGTTGAAAAATTAAGTCTAATTAGTTTGAAAATTAGTCCTTTATGCCAGATAGAATCAAAGGCTGATTTCAAATCTATATCTAAGGCTATAGTACATTGTTTTTGCCTTAAATTATGTGTTACTGTATTCCTTAAAAGTAATAAGGCATTTTCCGTTGAATGTCCTTTTTTGAATCCGAACTGATTATTAGGAATTAATCCCGCTTCTTCACAGAAGTTATCCATGATTTCGGATAGTACACGTTCGAATAATTTACCTACATTAGATAAAAGCGAAATAGGACGGAATTCTTTAATGTCTCTTGCGTTCTTTTTCTTCGCAATTGGTAAAAGTTTTGACTTTTTCCAGTTAATAGGAAAATAACCATTATTGATGCAATGGTTAAATATGCATGCTAGAGCAGTATCTAGCGAAAATGGACACTTTCGCAAAACGAAGTTTGAGATTTCATCAAGACCTTTCGACTTTTTGTTGTTGAGATTCATTCTGAAAAGGTTCACTTTTTGTGGAGTAGTGAACGGTTCAGATTGACTGAAAATGTCATTTGATGATGAAAAAGTCGTCAATGTTGTATTAAAATGGGTATTATTAAAGTCATGAACAGTTGAGACAACTTGACAGGTCAAGTTTTGATCGAAATCCGGAGTTCTTTCTTCATAAGTATTTTTAAAAAGTATTTCGAATGCGTTAAGCTTATTTTCTACATCAACTAGCTCTTGGCCATTTGAAATCAACACATCTTTTACCACATCGGTTCCAAAATATTTCCTGCCAGTTATTCTATCGATTTCTTTGAAAGCTTGAGGAGATGGTCTTATTTTATTCAGGCGAGATCGGAAGGAGCTATCCATATCCATTTTTACTCGCTCTCTTATTATTTTATTGAGACATTTTATCCGAGAGTGCAGTTCTCGATACTCATTATTTGTACGATTGAGGTCTCTATTAAAAATTCTTTTTAATTTTTTGTACCATAACGATTGAATTTTCAATAAATTTTGAGTAAACTCTGAGATGTTACTATATTTTTGGTTTTTATTTCTTCGGATTACTGAGTTGTTTTCAATACAGGATATAATTTTTTCATTAATCTTTTCTAAAAAATGATCTATTTCTTGATTGGAAATATTTCTATCTATAGGAGTGTTTTGCCTAGAAAGGCTTGTACTGAGTTCAATTCTAAAAGCATCCCAATTTGTGTTTTTAAAGCATCTAAAGCATTCAGGTTGTATCAACAATGGTTCTATATTAAAGATATTTAGCTTCACCTCTATTCCAAAATGGTCCGAAGGGGAAGAAAATGTTTTGCAAATACTGCCATGAGAAGCCCTTAACTGGCAGGATATTAGAAAGAAATCCAAGATGGAGGACGATCTAGGGAATGTTGGACTACAAGGTGATACTACATCTAGTTGGAGAAATGGCCCATTGTAGAACCAGGTGTTTACTATTGTACCATTTGCGTTAGTCGTAGTGTCGCCCCAATTAGGGTGGCGGGCGTTAAAATCGCCACCAAGTATAACCTCATCAAAAGAATTTAGCGTTGAAAATAATCTATTGAGTTCTCTCGGCAGATTTTGACCTGCGTTGCAAGGTATATAAATACTACCGATAAGTATTCGCTTACTTAAACCTGTTTGATTTCGGCAAAACAGGGTAGCAAGACAAGCTGACAGTACATCACTCTGGAAAGATACTTTGGTGACTCGAAACTTTTGTGCAACGACTATAGCTGTACCTCTGCCATCATCGTTTCTCATAATGTTATAACCTTCAAATGAAGGCTTGTGTCTTTCGTTTAATCTCGTCTCTGAAAGAAAACATATATCAGGTTTGAGTCTTTTGAAAACAGTCATTAGTGAAAGTCTTTTTTCATGTGAAATTATCGAATTTATATTCATTGAAATTATATTTAAGGTTGTGTGTTGCATTATATTGATATAGAGGCAACGAAGTCAAGATATGCAAACATCTTTTCTTCTTTGGTCTGCAGATTTTTATAAATAGGCCAGAATTGTCTAATTTTAAATAAGAGATCCGTTAAGGAAATGTTGAACAAGCTCTTTGCTTCGTTTAGAAACTCTTGAATGTTGTTAGATTGATTAGGCGTTTCGGTTATATGATCCTTTGCCTTTGCAGCAGTTTGAGGTTGCTGAACTGAATGCATTTTTGCAATTTCAGCGAAAGATACTTTGCTATTAAATGCATTTAGAGAACCATGCACTTGAGTTCGGGATATGCTAGCCGTTTTTTTAGCTTTTTGAGATAATATCAAGCGCTTTTCTTTATAGTTTTTGTAAGCAGGACAACCCTGATAACTGGCAGTATGACCTTCTGTATTGCAGTTGGCACATTTAGGTGTTGGGATTGGTTGATTCTTTTCCCTTAGTTCTTTATGAGAATTAATGCAGACCTCAGATTCATGAAACTCACTACATAACACACATCGACTATTATATGCGCAGCATTCCCCAGTATGTCCAAACCTTTGACACCGAAAACAGCGCACTACGGCTTTAGTATGTTTTCGTTCCCAAAAAATACGCTGACGGAGCAGATACCTAATATGCAACAGACCTTTCGGTGATTCTCCTACATCTAGCTGAACAGTAAAAATATTAAGTTTCAGTCCTAACTCTTTAGTTTTAGGAGTTATGAAAGGAGATATCTTACTGATTTTAACATTAGGAGCGGCTTCACTCAATGCTTTTTTAATCACATCTACATGTGTATCACCATCAATACCCTTTAACAAAATTGACATTCGTTTGCTTTCGTTTGGAGTGAAAGAAAAAGCTCCGATACCAGTTCCGCGAATTTTTTCAATTACTAATTTATGTACATTAGCATTATCAACATAAACCTTGGTTTTACGATACCCCAAGTTGACAAATTTGTGGTTTAGGTTATCTACTTTACACTCGGAAGCTGCTAAGCACAATACATCATTAATTAAACTGCAATTAGCACCAAATATAAATATTGGAGGACAAAAGGATTTATTGCTGATAGTACGGTTTGAGTTACCCTGTGGCATTTGTTTATCTGCATTTGACATGTTATTGTTTTGCATCGTGTTGGGACTGATTTTCGCGCCTTTTTTTTGCTTCTTGCTATCCTGAGGAAATGCGGTTGGTGATTCCATGTCCGATAAAATTGCGAATGGGTTATTCGCTAAGTTGTATTCAGGTGATATTTCGACTTCGTCCATATCATCCCGTCTTCTTTTATTCGTTCCATAATTGCCGGCCGCATGCTTCAGATTTGTGAGGACTGTAGTCCAGTCACTACTATTGACAGCTGGGTTGGAATTCAGCATTTGGGAATTAGGATTTTTTTCATGTGTTGAAGTAAAGTTTTCACAATTATAGTTTTTTAATGATGAATTAATGAAACTATTCATCTCATCGCTTGACATACACTGAGTTTGTCTTTCAAATTCAAATGATGAACGTGGTTTAGACAAAAGTATGGCACTTCTTACTTGTGCAGTATTCTCCAGATTGCATACTGGAGCGCAATTATTTTTAACTTCACTTTTATCCACTTTTTATTTAGGTAAGAGTCACTATCTCAACAAAACTTAGTTTATTTAGGCAGAAAATCTGCCCGAATTTTAGGTAATAAACTATTAATTTGTGTGGTTGCACTGCGTTGACGGGAAAATGCGTGTGTACACCGCGACGGCTAAACTCGTACCCTTTATTCACAAAATAAGGACAACAACCCTCGGATATGCACGTTCAATGTTTGGACTCCTAACAGACCGCGTGCAGCGATCAATTAGCAGAGGCCGTTGACTGCTCTAAAGCAGATCAACAAGCCATCAAGGAAGTGCTATGGGATGGACCCGGCAAAAAGGGAAAAACTGTAACATCTACTACAGTGATTGCTACAGAGAGCAGAAGCAGCGCTTCAATGGAATTTCAGCATCATTTGGCCGATCCACAAGAAAGGAGACCCTCTCAACTGCGCCAATTACAGAGGCATCAGTCTCCTCAACATCGCGTACGAGATCTTATCTGCCATATTGTGTGAACGCCTGAAACCCTTCGTCGGATTGCCCTCCATCAGTGTGGTTTCTGGCCAGAAAAGATCACAGTCGATCAAATTTTTACTTCGGTAGGTACTGGAAGAAACCCAAGAAGTCCAAATCAATATTCACCATCTTTTTATCGATTTTAATGACAGCATTTATAGAGACGAGCTATACAGAGCCATGTCTAGTTTTGGCATCCCTGCCAAACTCGTTCGTCTGAGCAGGATGACGATGGAGAACGCTCGCTGCTCCATCAAGGTCGGTAGTGACCTCACTAAGACCTTCGACGTCAAAAAAGGATTTAGACAAGGTGATGCGCTGTCATGTGACTTCTTCAGTATCATTCTTGAAAGAATTGTGCGAAACTCACAAGCCAACACCGGAGGCACAATCTTTACAAAGTCTGTGCAACTACTAGCATACGCTGACGACATTGACATAATTGGCAGAACACAGCGGGCTGTCACTGGTGCGTTCGCTGGTATCGAAACAGAAGCTTCCAAAATGGGTTGAGCTGTAAATGAGGGCGAAACCAAGTATATGCTGTCGACAAGAAGGGACACACAACATCGACGAATTGGACAGAACGTCACAGTCGACAGCTATAGCTTCGAGGTAGTAAGGGACTTTGTCTACCTTGGCTCTGCTATTAATTCTGACAACAATATCTCGGCGGAAATTAATCGAAGAATAACTCTTGCCAATCGCTGTTTCTTTGGGCTGAGAAGGCAATTGAGTAGTAAGGCCCTATCTCGAACAACTAAGGAGATTTTATACAAGGCCTTAATCATCCGAGCCCTGCTTTATGGTGCTGAAGCGGATAATTTGCCTACGGACGTTGAATTTCAACTACATGAAGTTACATTTTTCTTAAGTTAAATCCCCGATTGGAACAAGGGCCATATCGTGGTAGCAGTTGGTAGGCTACATCAATACCTACATATGTACATACATAAACGGTGAGACCACGATGAGAAAAGAATAATATCACCAAGCTACATATATTCCAAGATCTCAGAACTCCATTACATATATAATTTCGAGAGATACCAAATCAGACCACAGTTATGGGTCCCTTTTCGTCTCTCTACCACGATCCATCTTAGCCTGAGAGACTCTCCGGATTTCTCCACAGTTCTTCTCTGGCTTTGATTCCTCGTGTCAACGCTAGCATCTGTTCAACAGAAATCTGGTTCATCTTCTGGGTTTCTACCCAGTGTCGTCCCAAGACCTCTCTTCTTCTGCAAGCTAATGCGGGACAATGACACAGTACATGTGCCGCCGTCTCGATTTCCTCCAGGCATGGTTCACGGGTATCCTCCTCCAGAAAATCCACCTTCTTTAGGTGATTCCCGAAATTTCCATGACCTGTAGACGCTACCATCCATTTCAGTGCCCTCCACTCCAAGTTTAGAACTTCTCTATGAGTGTAGCCAGTCGGCCCTTTAATAACCATTTTAGCCTGCCTACAACCTTCTACGGTTAACACCACCTTCTCTGGTGTTCCGCCGCGATACAGTTGTTAATCAGGTGATCCACCATTCCTCTGCCACTTGCAGCAAATGGTTCCGGACCAGAGAACTCCGAGATTGACCCTTGCTTTGCTAGAGAGTTCGCCTTTTCATTGCCCTCAGTCCTACGTGCCCTCCCACCCAGAGCAGCGTCACCTCATTTCGAGATGAGCACTCATTTCATTGAGTTTATGAACACATTCCATCGCCAGGGATGTATTTATATCTGTTTGCTCCATGCGTCTCATCACTGATTGATTGTCCAGTGCTACAGAAATACTTTTACCAACATCTTGACCTTCTATCAGGTGATCCAACGCATGTAACAGAGCAATCATTCCCCAGACTAACATGACAGGCAAGTTCTAAAAAGATACCGGCCCCCGCTCTGCCATCCATCATGGACCCATCCGTAAATATGGTTATATCACCAATTTCCATTAGTGGATGGTGAAATTAAACATTTTTCGAGAAAGCATAAAAATAGATTACAAGGACACTTCCACCTTGAAGTCCTCAGATTCTATAGGGTGACCAGATAAGAACGACAACAACAGTGTGAGATATTAAATTAATTCTGGCTTTATTTTCAAGCTATATTCATGCCATTAGGTGTGGAATAGTACATCATTTAAATGGCCGCCTCCACTTCGCTGGCAGTGCTTCAAGCGGTCGGGTCGGTCCAATTTTTGATGACTCGGTCCAAGATGTACGGCGTTATTCCGTAAATAACGTCTCGAATGATGGCCGCCAGCTTGTCCAAAGTGGTTGTATTGTTAGCGTAGACTAAGGACTTGACGTAGCCCTAAAGAAAATAATCGAGTGGTGTCAAGTCGCATGATCGCGGCGGCCAATTGATGAACGCTCGCCGTGAGATGACCCAGTCGCCAAATTTCTCCTTCACAATTTCGAGCGTTGCGTCGCTTGTATGGCATGTAGCGCCATCTTGTTGGAACTACAGCTCGGATATATCGATGTTGTCGAGCTCTGGCCCAAATCCAACCGCAAAATAAGCCGGGTTTACTCTCTGGCGATGCCCAATTCAGCTGACCGGCGCCGAATCGACATTTCTGGGTCTTTTTCGATACTGGCCGCTACGGTGGCTATGTTTTCTTCATTTCGCACCAATCTCTGCCTTGTTGGTGCCTTAAGGTCCAAAACAGTGTACTCACGCTCAAACTTTTCCACGGTGCGACGAATTGTCTGCACACTGAAGCCATGATGGCGACCGACCTCACGACGAAATTCACGTTGCGTATTTACAACTGAGCCGGAGTTTCGATACTATTTTTTTAATAACTTCCGCATGTTCGGCAAGCGTGAAACGATGCATGATGAAATGGCAAACCTTACTGAATATTTTGACAGCTAGATGTCATTGGTAGCTTTGACAGCTGCTGAAATATAACAAATGGAAAAGTATCATTGCTATCTGGTCACCCTATACATGAGAGAAATTAAGTGCGCCGTCTACAAAGGTATAAGCCTTTCGACTAAGCAAAATATAAAGTAACCGCGCAGCATTTGCGAAATAAGTTGGGACTTCGATGGTAATCTACCTGCCAATTTTTTTTAATTTGCAAGAACAAACCAAACCACAAATAAAATGCGGGGTGTTTTCAGTGAGTGAAAATCTCACATTACAATGAGCACGCGTTAAAGATTTTCACCTGCCTTTAGAGAAAAAAAAAATTGTTATCAACGGATATTCCCATCCTATCCCTTAAAGTACAGCAAAATAGTGGTACATACTTGTATAAGCTAAACAAAAAACAATCATCATTCAATATCCTGTTTCGGAAACCGTTTATAAATCCCAACTCATCAGTTGATATCAATTTGTAAATTGAATCAATGAATCGTCAGATAAACCTGCAAGCAATTAGCAAACAAATTCTTAATCCCATCTCCGACAAAAGAACAAAAACTATCTGAAACGGAATAATACAATCAACTCAGATAAATTGATTTCAAATCGACATAAAACGAGATATAAACGCAGCACAGTAAGATTAATTACGAGTGTCGCCCCCGTTGTCATGAGCATTAATAAATAAGGAAATAATTCTACTTCATCCGCCTCCTGATTCGATTGTCATGTCCACATCCCCCGACTCCCCCAAGTGTAGTGTGTGGAACAAAAAAAAAAGAAAAACGAGCGATAATCGCCAGTCGAGTAATTTGTCTTACTTTCCCGTCACATATCCCTTCCAAGGATACTATTAGGTATTCGAGTGACTGTGTTTATAGAGCTATTGTTGGAGAACAAGATGCTGAATGTCCTCCAGCAGCAACCTATCTGACTACACAACTTGATGAGTGAATTTCTGATCCAATTAATTTCCCCTACACCCAAGAACAACAGTAGAGCAGTACATGACCGAGAACAACGGTGTACCAGAAATATGCAAACAACAAGTCCAGACAACGACGAGTAGAAGCAATTGAACTACAACAACAAAAACAATTCAGGAAATCTACGTAATTTCATTACATGAACGCTTGAATCGGGATCCTTTTTGGGATTACCGACGGACAGAGGGTCAGACATGGGATATTTCAGAATCGGGACACATCATTCAGAATCTCATCGTCTGACGTAGACAGAGGTGTAGACGATGACGACGGGTGTTCGGGTGTTCGGGTGTTTTGGGTCGGTGAGACAATGGGTCGTTGGTCAGTTTGGGTCAGGTTGAGGAGTTTTAGCTTTGACGTTGAAGTTTCATTTCCTAGGGATGTTCTTTTCCTGCCTGCAATCGCATTTTAAGTGTCAGTGTGTGTCCTGTAAAGGAGCAAAGCCAAGTAAATGCTTAAATCGATCGACATTTTATGTGTGCCACACCAACATAACTAATTAATTACTTACGGCAAGGATTAGGCCGAAGAGAATCCTCAGCACGTGGAATGTGTGTTTTCGGTGAGTAAGTTTGTCTAAGCAGAACAATAGAGTAGCATTGAACCTAGGGGTGTTCCATTGCTCGTAAATAATGATGGCGAACGCAGGACTTAGGCTTTTCCTTAGATCTTTGAGGGTAAATTTTCGGTTAAGTGTTGTGGGGAAATCACCTTTAATGGGATTTTAAGAAGTGTCGTTAGCCGATGTGGAAGTAATCTTATTTGCTTAACATTCTCAAGCTTTGTGGTCGAGCTGTGAATATCCAATTTGTGTGTCGAAAATGTGGAAGGGGTTGGTGTCCATCTTATTGTAGGATGATAAGTGTTTAGTACGTATTTCATTATCCTTGTTTATAGCAATAAGTTACTCAGTATAGAATCAGACATTATCTATGTATTTACCTTCAATGATGGGCGAATAGGGAATTGAATTAGTTAGATATGAAAGGATTTTCTACTTACATTGTACTCTTGCAGTCAAAAATAATTCCAAGCTACCGTCATTTATCCCTCCCTATGGGTCATATGACATTCACTGCAGGGCTTGTGGCATTATACAGCATTTGTCCGTATAGGGTCCTTTCGAGTAAGAGCAATATTCGATTGGTATGTCACTATTGCATTTGTTACGAATTCAATCGTTGATGGAAGCCCTAACTGCGGACGTAAGTTCATGACTTGTGAAATTTTCTCGGAGTCTTGCCCAGCAATCTCATCGGAGATCTAATCGCCCATGATCCTAGTATATATTTGGACCCAGATAAGAAATAAGGGGTTTATGTTTGTGTCCAATTACAGCAAGTTCTTGCATCCTTAAACAGTTTTGAAACTCATAGAGATGATAAGGAAGCAACCGCAGGTGCAGATACTCGACGCTTCCATATATTCCTTACGATACTGGTCATTATTTTCTTTTTCAAAGAAGACGACGGCAGCAGGCCCTGAAGAGGCTCAGCAGCAATTTGTGAAAATTCGACCACAATCTATTTAAAGCTTAGCTTCTGGCTGAACCTAATCCTCAAGACGGCAGTAAATTCTGCAACAAACCCCATGAGACCGTACTCGTAGGATAAGTATTCCACAAGATCGTCGAAAATGCAATAGTTTTACCAAAAGCTAGTTTTCGATGGATTGCATGTCAAACGGAAAATCTCTGAGACCACGGTTGTAGGATAAGTTTCGTCCAAGATCATCCATACACCAAAAATACAAATACAAATACTTGGCACCACAGACCGTTTGTGGTATAGGGCCTATCTTCCCGCGACCATTCGTAAAATGCGTGCTATATTTTCTTACACAAATGGAAGGGACTTACAGTTTAGAGCTGTATCCGAAAGTCATTTTTTGTTGAGAAGCTTTGTCGTGACAATTATTACCCTCGGACGTTTTTCAGACATTCGCGACAGTTGGGACCGTGAAAAAAACTGTTTTGTGTTTTCTGGGACATACCGCTCAATAATCATACGCACTTACGACTGAGCCACGGCGCCCACTCATCTATACACCAGTGTACGTTGAACCCTTTAACCTACGATGATAGATTGCCTTGAAAATGCTGCCTTGATATACGTGCATACATATGTAAGTACAAGAAGAGCTATGATTAGCAGTGTTTCGAGAGCAGGGCCAGTCGTATTCGACAAAGCTCACTTATAGCTGAGACATGCCTTTTTTTAAATTAAAATTTTCAAATTATTCGAAGTCCCCTTCCACAAAGAAGACGACCTTATAATAGGACCGTTTTCAATGATAAGTCCCATATTTTGCCGAAAGCATACTGAAACGGCTTAAAAACCGAATATTTTTGACTCGAAATGTTTTGATCAAAGAAGTTTCTTATCAAGAATCACTGCTAAATATTTTACTCATTTGAGATATAAATAGTGACATCATTTAGTACGGACTGAGTCAAACCTGTTTGGGTCCTCCAACTACAGTTTCAAGTAAATTGACCGCAAGCCTATTTCTAGTGATCATTTCTAGGGCTTACGGATCATAATAGAGCAATGCGTTGAGTACATGTCTCCGTTACATCTACTGTCTATCGACTTTGAGAAGGCTTTCGACAGCTTGAGTCAAGATGCTATATGGTTGGCTTTGCGCAGGAGAGGCATTCCAGAAAAACTCATAGCTATTATCAAGGCTACATACGAGGGTGGTAAGTGTCACGTTTACACAATTGTAAGGTGTCGGAGGATTTTGAAGTCCCAAGTGGAGTACGTCAGGGGTACATACTGTCACCACTATTGTTCTTGGTGATTATCAGCGATGTACTTCATGCAGCATTGACGGAAGGTAACTATGGAATTCGTTGGACAATGACATCTTACCTTAAACACCTAGACTACGCTGACGATGTTTGCCTATTTTCACATCGGATAATGGACCTTCGTATGATGGCCCACAATCTAGAAGGTGAGGCAAACAAAGTGGGGCTCAAAATAAACACAGCCAAAACAAAAGCCCTAAGTACTTCTGTCACCCGCGCTCAACTCAACATTGCCGGACAGGAAGTCGAGAAAGTTGACAACTTTCTTTATCTAGGAAGTGTGGTCTCGGCTAACCGCGTAGGCACCGAACTGGGTGTGTGCAACAGAATCGGGAAAGCTAAAGCTGCGTTCGGAATGCTATCAAAAATCTGGAGAAGCAATGTTATCAGCTTAAGAACCAAGCTGCGACTGCGCTCCAACGTAGAATCGGTGCTGCTTTATGGGTGCAGTACCTGGAAGGTGGACAACACTAACACCCGCAAGCTGCAAGTCTTCATAAATAAATGTTTAAGAATCATTCTGAGGAGACAATCTCTCGGCATGATCCAACGGAAGGTACAGGAGCATCACTCACATATGGCTGAGCGTAGACATAAGAAGTTATAAAAGTGTTCATCGTAGAATCGACCATGCATCATAGTAGTGAGAACAGAACCGTTAGGGGTTAGCTGTATTGTGTTGGCTCAAATATCGAGCACAATCCGTAACCACAACCAAAGTCTTATTGATTGATATTGCTTTAATTTACAGCACCGATGCATCGCGACTACCGGTTGTTGCCTGGCTGAATTACATATTCAGCCAAAGGTCCAATTTTTGAAAGCACCGGCTATGTAAATAAAGATGCCGACCACGTAGTCTTCTTCCCCGAGCACGTATAGGCTTCTGACAACTAGATGTTGACGCTCAGTTTTGCAGGATTTTCAATGCTGATGTCATACAACTATTATGACTGGGTTAGCAGGTGAGTGAAGAGTTCCAGTTTCATTTCAGTGAATGTTGCACTAAATTTTCTGAGTGACTCTCTTTTAGTTGATTTGTGCTTTTGAGAGCTTTAACCAAACCTATCCGCGAAAAAAACGAATCATCACGTCCACATGGTGCCTGTTGGATAGCTATCTTATAGTGAACATCGAGTCTAACTGTATGTATAAAGCTGGAAACCCGCGCCAGTGCAAGGTTAGCCCTGTTGACTTCAGTACGCACGTGTTAGCGGAGGCATGTCTTGCAATCGGTTTTGCAATCCTATATCTCAAATGTCTAATAAGACATCTTCAGAAAGTAGGATTTAAGTCGGTTTCTAGCATCGACTCATCTGGCTCCTTATTCTAGGGACTGAAACTAGGAAACTGGCTTTCTATGTTGAGGGTTGTGCGTCGGGGTAACTTGCGTACAACGTATAAAAACAACCCTGCTGCTGGAGACCTTAGCAAACAAAATCAGGACAACAGCCGTCGGATCTGCATGTCGAATGTTTGCACCCTTAATAGGCCGCGTGCAGTCGAACAATTAATGTACTAGACAAATCAGCCATGAAAGCTATCTAGGAAGTGTGATGGGATGGGCCGGGAAAAAGGAAAACGAAAAGTTGTGCATGGTGTAGAGAGTAGAGGCAGGGCTTATTCGGATACGGATGTATTCTTCGCGGCAGACTTAGGCAAGAAGCCTTGAGCTTCTGACACGTGAGCACGCGTTTTATGACAAACCACATCAAAGCTAAATTCGCCACAGTGTGTCTACCAGCTCATCGACAAGAGCGATGAGCAATCTCCTAATTATAGCGGTAAAATCATGTTACGAGATATAAAATCATGTTACGAGGTTTTAACGTTATAATTAGGACATTGCTCATAAGTCTTGTCGATGAGCTGGTAGAAACACTCTTTGGTTGCGTCGTCGTTGTCCTCTGTGGCGAATTTAGCTTCAAGGTCTTAAAATCATGTTACGAGATTTTAGCGCCAAGATGGGAAAGGAGTACATCACTGGTAGGGCAGTTTGTATGCATACCCTACACGACACCACGTCTGGCAACGGTGAGGCTTATTGATTTTGCTGCGGGGCGAAACGTCACTATAGCACGGTTTCCTCATCTCAATATTCACAAAGCGAAAAAGTCTTCTCCTCCTGTATAACGCGATTCATTTCATTTTTGCGTTTATGGTTGCGAATTGTTTTCGAACGATTGTCACCAAAGCGCTTCAAGGGAATGACAGATGCGAAGTGCATATGAATTCATTTCGCGAAATCTCAAAACGGAAAAATATCAAGTTCGCAACCCTTGACATCACAATTTGCAATGTTGTCAATTCTGTTATCAGAAATGATTATCTCACTTTTGACACGTCCTGTTCCTGCTTCATCCGTTCTTTCACGTTACCCACTCACTATAAGCCCAACCATTATTCAATCACCGCCAGATGGTTATCTATCCTGTAAAATCTATTCACAGTCTATCGAAAAGTATCATCACTCATGCACACCATCATTTTGCCTTTTGCTTTAATAGGATTCTATCCAAACTTATCTGCTTCCACAAAATTGAAAAGTCCTTGAAGACCGTGTATCCAATTACGTACTACATGCTGTCAACTGTTATCGCATAAATCTCTTCGGCTTAAATGTTCCCATAAAAATAAGATACTTTTCTCTTCATGCACCGACAAAGCGCTGCTGGCTTTACATTGGCATTGCCACCCCGCCGCGCCGTGTCAGGAAAATTCATAAAATTCCAAGTGCAGTCAGATTATCCATGCTTCCTTGAGTTTTCAATAAAACAATTTTCGATTCGTATCTCTGCTTGTACGCATTCAGTACGGTAAGTGTTCCTTGTTTATTGCCACTGTATGACATGACATTAGCTAATTGCATACGCACGCAGGCTAAGTTATGTTATGTGTGTGCGGTCCATGCACTTTTCCAACACATAAAGCAAATAACTGTCCCATTCGGTGGATGGAGAATGCAATAAATTCAATTTGTCCGGATGTGTTGTATGCATTATCGAAAGAAAAACTCCTTCAGGGTCCTTGTGAGGGAAAATTACATTTTTCTCCCAAAACTTTTAGAAAGACCAGCAAGAGACGAAATTCAGTCGGTCAAGCGAAACCGCTTGCATATGGTCTTGGGTCCTTTGAGTGAATTCTCTTGACCATTCGATTCTAATGAATTTCCTGTGTGAATGACATTATCGTCCTTTACGATTTTTGGGGGTGTAGGTCATTAATCTTTACGCGAGTTAAACTTCAGGTCCGGGGTGTGTGTGCCGCACAGCAGGCAATTTCAGAAATAACCCTTAAGGACTAGATAGCAGAGTGAGGACGTCGTCGATGACGCGTCGATAAGGAGTCGTGTCAGTCTATGGTACTTAGCCAGCATTGTTCGCTGAACAACCAAATGTTGTTTTAGCAATGGGGTTGTTTCAGATACAAGACCTCTCCACAGAAACATTGTTTAAGTCTTTTGTTTTCACGGTTATAGTCTGCTAAGTCCCATAGATACAAACCATTCACAGAGGGATGATGACATACAGAACGAGTATCTAAACGACCCTCGGAGTATATCTTTCATGGTGCATCAGTACGAGTATTTCAACCCTCTTCCAATTCTCCTTCTTGTTTCGGTCAAAACAAATTTTAATAAAAAGAATTCACAAGCAACCAAATTCTTTCGCCGGAGGGGTTGAGGAGATTTATTTGGATCGCTTGCAAATATGTTTCTATCTGCTAATGGTGGACTGATAGGGTTCGTATCAAAACAGAAGGGGTCGGCTTTGTGCCGAAATAAAATATGAAATAATAATTTTACGCATGCAATAAGGTCCGCTCCGCGATGGGGTGATTTTGCAGTGTATACCGGATTTGGTGAGTGTTGTGCTGTTGTGTTGCGCTCGACGTTCCGTCGTCGTCGTTATTTAAAGTTTATTGAAATTTCGTTCGTTTTTGCATTCGCAATTTCTTGTGATTTATAATGTGGCGCAGGCACATCGCATGTATGGAATTCAATTACTATGATGGAACAACATTTGCGGAACTCATGTGGAATGTGGCAGAAAATTTTACCGTCTGCGAAATATTATTTTATGTATTTTTGTGTGTTTTTTTTTCCGGCGATGCAATTGAATGTATTCTTGCGCGATAGGGGAGAGATTTACTAAAACTTTGTTGAAAATTTGTTTTGTGCGGGTTTGTAATAATTGGGGTGGAGATGGTGAGCTGTATTTATGAGCAAGCAGTAGCGGTGTTTTTTCATACATTAATACATACATACATACATCGCAATTTATCGAGTGGACAAGCAAATATATTCTGAATGGATACTTCCTGTTTATTTGGTTATGGGGTGATTGGTAATTGGAGTGGGAAGTCTATGAATCAGTGGTTTTTGAAAACCACTGTGCTGTCCATACGAACGTATACGTTTTTAGTTTTATGTGTATGGTGTCCGGATCCGGAAACCATAAATTACCACCAACAGTAGTTCTTCGGACTTTATTTTTACGCCGGGAGGTGCTAATCTTCAAAAGACGAAACTGAGTCTGTACCCAGTAACAGTGTGGGATTTTTACCCGCTAACCCCTTTTCCCTTTCTTCCGTTTTCCTGCAGTACCGCCGTCTTGGAATTTCATCGCAGGGCGGTGGAGCCAGCATTTCAATTATTGCACCTACTTATCAGCATTTCAGTGTTATCAGGTGGAGCTACAGTCCGGGGTGGACTTGCGCCTCAACCAATAAGCGCCTCCAGCCAGCTCGATCCATAGTCAGCTGCCTCCAGTTTCGCACGCTAAGTTGGTCCCCTTCCACTTGCGTGCGCCACCTGAGTCGCGGTCTTCCTTTACTGCGTCGTCCCTCGGGAATGGATTCGAAGATTTTCCGGGCGGGAGCATTTGTGTCCATGCGCTCCACATGACCCAGCCACCTCAGTCTTTGGACCTTCATCCTTCTGGCCAAGTCGACGTCGCTGAACAGCCCGTACAGTTCGCTCTTGTTTCTCCTCCTCCACTCACCGTTTATGCAGACGGGACCAAAAATCACCCGAACAATTTTCCTCTCGAAACAGCCAAGAGCGACCTCATCCGCTTTTGACAGAGTCCATGCCTCTGCGCGATAAAGCAGGACTGGGATGATTAAAGTCTTGTAAAGGGTCACTTCAGTTGCTCGAGAGAAGGCTTTGCTGTTCAATTGCCTTCTTAGCCCGAAGAAGCAGCGATTGGCAAGAGTTATTCTTCGTTTGATCTCAGCGCCGATGTCGTTCTCTGAGTTCATAGCGGAGCCCAGGTAGATAAAGTCCCTAACTACCTCAAAGTTATATCTGTCTATGGTGACGTTCGGTCTGAGACGTCGATGTTGGTTGTTCTTCCTTGTTGACAGCATATACTTAGTATTGCCCTCATTGACCGCTAAACCCATCTTCGCCGCTTCCATCTCAATACTCACGAATGCACCACTGACATCACGCTGCGTTCTTCCGAACTTTTGAAAGATTGTGCCTCTGGTGTTGGCGCGTGAGTTTTGCACTCTTCTTTCAAGAACGATGTTAAAGAAGTCGTATGACAGCGCGTCGCCTTGTCTAAAACCTTCTTTACATCAAAGGTATCGGTAAAGTCTTTACCGACCTTGATGGAGCAGCGTGCATTCTCCATCGTCATCCTGCACAAACGGACAAGTTTGGCAGCGATGCCAAAACTAGACATTGCTCTATAAAGCTTGTCTATAAATGCTGTCATACGCGGCCATAAAATCCATGAAAAGCTAGTGTGTATCGGTTTGAAGTTTCTGGGTTTTTTCCAAGATCTGCTGCAATGTGAATATTTGGTCAATGGTGGACTTTCCTGGCCTAAAACCACACTGATATGGACCGATCAGGTTGTTGACGAACGTTTTCAGGCGTTCACATAGTACGACAGATAAGATCTTATATGCAATGCTAAGAAGACTGATGCCTCTGTAGTTGGCGCAGTTCAGAGGGCATCCTTTTTGGAGGATCGAGCAAACAATGCTGAGGTTCCATTAATCGGGCACACTTTCATCCGACTTAAGATGTGTATAGTAGATAAATATTTTTCTTTTTCTTTTTCTACCTAACTCCAGAGAACCTGGCTTTTTCAAAAGGTTTTACTCTTCTTAATCTCTTAGTCAGATTGTCAGTATTAAGTAGTTCCCTCTTTTCCGAGTTTATGTCTATTAGCTACTTTTTCGACTTCGTCTTCAATCAATACAATTTCTAGATCTCTATGCAGATCAGTGTTTCTTATGTAACATGATGCGTTTAGTATATTCCGTAGCACTTTGTTTCTAAATTTTGGTATTTTCTGTATATTTGTTTTCCATGTACATACCTACCCATATCTGCAGTCCATAGGTCCATACTGGTTAACTCTTTTCCTTTACTTGCGCTTTCCAGCACAGTCTTGCATCTAGTGTCATGCCTAGATACTTGGCTGTGTTTCCATTTCATTATCAATATTTAATACTGGGATATGCTGAATACTTTTATTCGTAAAGTGAATATGGACCGACTTTAGGTCCTTTAATTTAATTTGCAATTTTTGGGTCCATTTTGATATTTTATTAACTGCCTTCTGTAGCTTTTTCGTTGCTATTTCGACAGTTTCTCCCACAGTAAGGACAACAGTACATATCATCTGCAAATGTTGACACAGTTGTTTCATCACTACTTGGCTAGTCGCTGGTAAATAAAAGATATAATACAGAGCCTAGCACACTAAAAAATCGCTGCAATATATAAGATTCTAGAATTTCTGAATATTACTTTGGCGGATGGTTTTGCAGTTTATGGATTAGTCCTTTGTGCCATACTTTATCGAAAGCTTGCTATGTTGAGAAATATAGAATAGCATATCTGTTTATCTTTAAAACCTTTTTCGATGTCATCTGTTATTCTGTGCACCTGATCAATCGCGGAGTTTTTATTTCTAAGACTAAATTGATGGTTTGGAATCAATGATTTTTCTTCGATTATTTTTGTAGGCGTTTAGGTTAGGTTAGGTTAGTGGGTTGACGGGCGCAAAAGAATTCTGCATCCGTCACACTTAGATCAATGTAGATCCATTGTGATGCCCTAGGGGTTTAAAAACCACCCATACTCTAGAACCTATAAGCAAACTATGGATATTGAAGCCATCCCGAGGCGTTTATAAATTTGTGCAAGTCGTTTATAGACTTGCCAGAAAGTTCCTCAAGGTCACAGAAGAAGTGTCTTCCAAGTGTTTTAGATCTAATATGACAGAGTGATGGGCAGTGACATAGAAAGTGTGTGGAATCTTCATGTACATCTTCGTCACCACATCCTCTGCACAGGTCATTTGTACTAAGTTTCATTTTCGTTGTATGATATCTCAGCATATTGTGTCCAGTGATAATACCTACAAGAGATGACAAAGATTTCTTGTTCATTTGTAAAATTCTCTCGGTTTTTTGCTTGTCGTAGAGTGGCCACATTTTCTTGGTTATAGCACAAGAATCAAGCACTCTCCATCTTTCATTTGCAGCTACTAATGTTTTGTCCCCTATCATCTGTTTAATGTGACAAGGCGGGATTTTTACAGTAGTGTCTGCCTGATTTAGTCCAAGCGATGCTCCTTTTCTTGCCAGCTCATCAGCTTTCTCGTTACCCGGTACCCCCTTGTGTCCGGGAACCCAGCAGAGTCTTACGTTGTGCTGTGCACCAAGAACCCGTAGCTCTTCGCGACAACGACTTACAAGCTTCGATTTAATTTCAATGGCAGAAATCGCTTTTATTGCCGCTTGGCTGTCAATGAAAAAGGTAATATCAGTGTGTGATAGTGCCTTCATTGCGACCTGATTAGCAGCTGTTGTCACTGCCAGGACCTCAGCTTGGAAAACGCTACTGTGGTCAGGAAGTCTGATAGAACTGGATAGGTCCAAAACTTCGGAGTAGAATCCCGCGCCAACTCCAATGTCCATCTTGGAGCCATCTGTGAAGATGGGTATCGATGATTCGTAACCCGATAGTTGATTTTCGTGCCATTCTTCTCTACTGGGAAAGGAAGTAACGAATGGTCTTACAAAGTCAAGGTAGGGTGTTGTGTAGTCTGTACATACAGAATTTTCCGTAAATTTACGTAGGATCTGCGCATGCCCCGTTATACTGGATTTCCAGCATCCAGTTTGGCTAAGTCGCAGGGCACTGTTTGCGGCAGACTCCTGTACGAAGATATCAAGGGGTTTAAGGTTGAGTATAGCTTCCAACCCCGCTGTGGGGGTGGTTCTCATTGCCCCGGTGGTGCCGATGCAGGCCATTCTTTGAATCTTTGTCATGGTTTTGAGGTTGGTAGCTTTACATAGCGCTTGCCACCAGACTAAATTACCATATGTCAGTATCGGTCTAATTACCGCGGTGTATAGCCACATGATGATCTTAGGACTAGGACCCCAGGTTTTACCGAATATCCTATTACAGGCATAAAAAGCTACCATTGCTTTCTTTGCTCTTTCTTTTATATTGAGATTCCAGTTCAGTTTCCTGTCTAGGATAACTCCTAGGTACTTGGCGAAGTTTGTAGGCGTTTAACTAACATCTTTTCAAATAGCTGTGGACTATTGAAGAAGGATTATTACTTACTTGAATGTCGCTAAGTTCGATAGAGGCCTCAACAAGCAAGCTTCGGTAGTTATCCTGGTTCTCAGTGACTTTCAGTTGCGGATTTCCAGTTGACTGAGGGCTCCTTCAACGTGTGCGTGTCACTTACGTTGTCCTCTACGTTGTTATTTATCCGAGGTGGGATTTGAAGTTGTCTATTCGCCCTAACATTTCTTAGCATTCTTAAACGTCAAATACCCTGTTTTCTGACTAGACCAATTTCGTTGTACAGCTCGTACAATTCGTTATTGGATCTCCTCCTCCAATTTGCGTCAACGCAAATAAAACCAAATATCTTGTGAAGACTCTGAAAAAAGGGATCTTCAGAGTCCTTGCAAAATGAGTATATCTTAATCATATGTCATCAGAGATGCCGCCTTTGGTGCTCTGGGTTTCTGTCGACTACCAAAACTAAACCATAGGTCTGTCGAAAGGTTCAGGCTGCAAAGCAAGAAGTATACAGAATAATTCTGCAAAAAAGGAGATTCTGGTGAGCAGAGGTATAGAAAGGAACTGAGAAGAAGAAACAGGACCATGAAGAGCGATCGTCCGATGAAATAGAGGGATACTGTTGGAGGAATGATATTCGAAAATTGCATCAAACATGCCAAAGCATTACACCAAGAATAGGCATGATGATTTTAGTAATCGAGTAGTAAAATCGTTGTTTGTGTGGAAGATATGAAGGGAACATGTTTGACTGCTCAGGATGACGAAGGAGAACTCCTGCTGCTCGATTAAAGTCGTTCTTCCAATTATGTTAGTGTCATCAGGTTAGTTCCACCGCCATGAAAAAGATTTTACCACTTGGCTTCAGAATTTCGTACAATCGTTTCAAGCGTTTCAAGGTTGCATGAGTCGAACGTCACTCTATTTGTGAAAGCATAATTGTCCTGCTGTATGGTGCAGAGGTATGGACATTTCCAAGTGCAGATGCAGTGATTTCGAAGGTCTGCATAAATGGTAATTGGTATTTTGACAAGATCTACATAATGTATTGCGACATCGACATACTCCGCGTAGTAGCGTAAAGCTCCGTCTTAGTAGCTGAGTCATCAAAGCTCCAGACTGGACATTTTTCGAATACCCCCCGCAAAAACTGCGTAGAAGAGGAAAGTCTCCGAGCAGATTGCGCATACATGTGAAAAGTGGCCTCAACCAACTTGGTGTGCGCAATTGGAGGCGGCTGATAAACAAACGAGTTCTCTGGAGAGGTTTGATGGTTGAAGACAGTGTAACATAAGTAAAGGTGAGTAAAAATGACATGCGTGTCTATTGACAGGCTAAGATGCTGATGTGCTAGGACTCTTGAGCGGTGTGTCATTGAAATACATTAGCGACGGTGCACAAGCTATGTACATACATACATATATATGTATATGAATGTTAGTAATTTGTGGTTGCGTTTATGTTCTTTTTAAGTAACTCGCTTAAACAATATTTGGCGTTCTATGCTAGCAGTTGTGGATTTTAAGTTGGTGGAAAGGTGGTGGATGGGTTTCGACTTGAAATGTGATCTAAAATTGATTAATGCTGAGCTGGAAGCGGTACCGATATGATCTAATTAATGTTGCATAGAAAGCTGTAGACGTTAAGATTTTGTACGCACTATGTTACAAGGATGTGCCTCTGAAGTTATTGTAAGACTTGAGATAATTTTGTTTTAAATAGTTGCGCCGACCACTCCTAAATAGGCTGGACTAATTGTTTCATTACTGACTATAAATGGGTTCTCTTCTTGCTCTCCCACTCTCTTCGGCGGCATTCCCACCCGTCGCTTTTCAATTCTTCATAATATGTAATACCTACTTCCTGTAAGACACCGATGACATCCTACCACAACTCTTATTCTACAAAAAGCTTGTAACCACCGACTAGGCTTATCCGTTGATCTCGGTCTACAAAAGGTGCGTCTGGAGACGTCTCTAAGGACTTAAATATAAATGTCTCCATTCGCCCTTCCAACCACTGTAGCGTTTTTAAAGTGGAAATAATGACGATTAAGGAGTTCTTGTCGTAGTTAAAGTACGGCATTAGACCATGTCTTCTTTCAAATGACTTTTGCAGAAGCTGCATGTGCGAAAAAGAGGAGGAAACGGTACTTCACCTTCTATGTATGTACGTGCTAAGTTCTCTTTTTACGAAAAGGAATACTTTTTTAGAAGCTTCGATAATCTTGGCGAACTAGCAAACATAAACATCAGTTGCCTTCAGTGCTTTATAACAAGCTTCAGATGTTTGGACAGCTCTTTGGGAATACTCAGGTTCTTGTGGTATCACAAAGGACCTAGATATACTGCTCTTAGTGTAGATATATCTAATGTAGCCTTTCACTAGAACCTAACTTAATGGCGCGTGAAGTGAAACAAAGACATTCCACCTTTAGGTTGTTAACCTATCTTAGGCCTCCCTCTCTCTCTCTGTTGACATAGACATCAGAGAATTTCAAGTAGGCTATGGGAATGTTATATGAAACACCTTTTCCTTCGTTCCAAAATAAATATGATCCGTAGCGGATTTTCCTTAAATCTGTGCGTTTGTTCATGTCACTTCAAGCCATCAATGATTTCAAGGAATAACATTTAAGATAACTGTAAGAAAAACACTTTCACCTACCAGGCAAACTGAAATCCCTTCTTTTTTTTTTTCTTTTTTAAATAAAATTTCTATTACGGGAAACTTTTTACGAAACTTTCACGTACAAAATTTCAACTTCATGTTCAAGCATGCATGAATATTACAGGATAACATTTCGTAACAGTTGTAAGGACAAAATTTAAATAAAACTCCCCTCTAAAGGTATATTATAACCTAGGCATTTAATTTAAGCCCATTTACCAAGTGCTACCTTTGAAACTTAAATTCCCCTTGTATTAGACTCTAATGCTACACTCCATACTTTCCTTAGCAGTGTCATCGCTACATGGTACAGGACTTTTATATAATATCCCTTTTCTCTGAATTCCACTGCATAGTCATAAGGCAAAAGGAAAAAAAAAAAAAATACAAAGGAAGAAGTAGAAAGGAACTTTCCGTGAAGCACTCGAGTGGTGATAAATTTCAATGTCACTTCATGCTCTCACTGACATTGATTTTCCTCAAGACTTACTCCTTCGCAACGACGCGGCTGTAGCACTCTTTTCGAGTTGTGTGTTGAAGGTGATATTAAGTTTTAATGCTAATGAAAGTGTGTGCGAAGAAAAATTACATATAGACGCAGAGTAGTCGTTCGTCAAAGGACGATGGAGAACCGAGAAGAGAGACGAACTCAACCAACTGAAAAGTAGACATTTTTATCATTTTATTACACCGAAAATGGCATGTCCTCGTAGTCGTCCTCGCCTCCTTCTTGGCAAAATGTAATCGAATAAATTAGAGGTGATGTTGGCACTCATATCACTGGCGTATTCTGTATCTGGTATGAAATTCCTTGACTTTTGTCCCACTTCGAATGAGATATATCCTCGATGCGGCAGATGGTGGTGTAATGTGTAGCCCTACATTCAGTGGACCTTATGACAGCAGGTACTCATACATGTTCCTATGTACCTACCTCTGTGAGTTGCCATATTGAACAGTTTGTCAAATACTTTCAGAGTGACTGCTGTGGTATGGCATGTCGGGTACATGACTTCGAAACACGAAAATTGTAAAAAATGAATATTGCTTCCATTTGACATCATTATGCAGATTGCGGGAGCATTTTATAAATTTTACTGTTCACCGAGTATATGTGTGTAGTGTGTCCTTTAGCTGAAGCTGGAGGTGTGAATATATGACTGTCATCTGATGTCATTTTTGCTACGTTATGGGCATGTTAGGTAAGCTGTTAAAAGAATTTAGTACCAGCAAAGAAGTAAAGTACGCGACTGGGTCGCACGACCTTGCACCTACATACCTACGTACATACATACATATATGGTTATCGCAAGTATAATTGTGGATTGAATCATAAAAAATTCAGACTTTTCGTTAAAAACCGGAAATGTCATCTGAAAGGATATGTGTACAGTGTACTCCCTTATAAGCGGACACCGACGGTTACGAAGAATTTGTCCGGTTTTAGGCGTTCATAGCACCGACTGTGTCTCTACTAAAAGGTTTCCTTCCTTCCGTACATTATTCCTGGAGTATTATCATTCAATATCTTCGATCGCGTGCTTCTCGTGTTCGTTTTTCTTCTTCTGGGGAAGCCGATATTCTCCCCGTCTGTTATGCTCGTAGAGCTCACGAGCAGCCCTCATCCTTGGTCGATGGTGGTGGTGGTGGTGAAACCCAGAACATCAGTTGCGGCTTCTCTGATGGCATATTGGCCATCCACGACATGAGAGTCGTGAAGAGATTTCAGGATACTTGTTCGGCGAAGATTCTGGCGGTCTCATGCGATTGCAGCTTTTCAAAATTAAATCTTCCCAGAGTAGTTTTATTTTTTGATGCGCTTGGGATATCCGCATTCATACCTTGGCTGCAGCAAGGTAGTGGTCCGAGTCGATGTTGGTCCTACCTCCTCCTTTCCTATCTTGGTGTTAAAATCGCTTAGCATTGCTCATATGGGCTCGTAGAAACATTCTTTGGTAGCGTCGTCTTTGTCTTCAGTAGGGGCATGAGCGCATATTAGGCTAATGTTGGCGAATTTAACTTTGATGCGGATTGTCATAAGACGCTTGCTCACGTGTTTAAAGCTAAACCAATGCCAGTAACCCATTTCGGGGATGTGACCTCTGCCATTGGCCAATTAGGAGCTCCTTCGCCACCATCTCTTTTTAAGACTCTGCCCCAGTCTTAAAAGTTCCTTACTGAGCTGAGCTTCACACATGTCGGATTAGTTCAAGTAAACCTTCTGCTAGTCCAGCTGTGGACGTCACCATTGATTCCATCTATGGAATTCCTCCGCTGCACGTCCTCCTTCTGACGACCTCATGTTAGATGTCTGATCCATAAGATTGTAGGTCAGGTCAGCAAGTCATGCCTCGGCTGGCACAAGCGTGCTGAAGTTAACCCGGCTAAGCTTGCGCTGGTGACTCTGGATAGAAGCCTTATCATCTCAATTCTACTGCATAGGGCAAATAAATGGGCAATTTTAAGTATGCATGGGGCTCCTCGTTGCTATTTTTTTTTTTTTTTTTTTTTTTTATAATTGGCGCGCACCAAAGGGGGTATGAATACCCTTATTCTGAATATTCAGGGCACGGGCGTTTGGAAAGAGGGGAAAGAGGAACAGAGGAGATACCGGTGCACGTTGGCTTTAAATGTTTGGATGTTGTACCGATGAGGAAATACAGCTCCTGGAAGATCGTTCCACATACGTGTCGTTCGGCTTATAAACGAATCCCTATATTTGACAGTACGTCCGAAATTGGGCTTGAGGGTGAACTGATGTGCATTCGAAGCGTGACGCGTATTGCGGGTGAAATTTTGAAGGGGAGGAATGCAAGTGGCTATTTTTAGAGACCTTCCGGTAAGTGGAGATGGAGATAAAATTCCCAGTACAGTCCGCATACTGTGAATGTACAGTCCGCATATAGCGAATGGACGGACAACAATTGCTCCAGCCCAGTGTTTGAATTTACCCTGAAGAGACTGTGCAGTAGTACCATTCAAGAGGTAATTCTTCTTCGAATTTTCGAAGTGAAGTGCATGCGAGGTGGTCAAATGGAAGATAAGATACAAGCGCGAACTCTGCGAGTTATACTAAAATGTAGATAAGACTAATATAAGTCGGCTACGTTGGCTATGCCTCATCGCGCGATTGGAAAACAACGCTTCCACCAAGATGATCATTGAATCTCAGCTCCAAGTTTAGGGACGATCGGAAAGACCAGATCTCCGATGAAAAGACCATGCGTCCGCGGATGCCATAACGCTTGGTATTGACAACTGGTAGTAGCGTGCTTGAAGAGGATGAAAGGCTGCCCTGTCTCAGGCAGAGGCTAGTCACGGCTAGTCGGGAATTCGTCAGTAAGACGGCGCAGTAGAAAAAGACTCCCAAAAGATGGCCCATACAAATGGAAAAGGACCTTCACCTACTTAGTGTGGCAACTAGACGTTGCTGGATCGACCTCGTTGGCTGAGGCCCAGGTCTACTCTGTACCATCTCAGTAGTAAGTCCTTGTTTTCATACCACAAACTAGGATGAGCCCATAGGCCAGCATGAGCTGTTTTCTTCAAAAGTATTATTGGGCCTTCATTACCGTCCGTCCATAAAATACATTTTAATAAAGAAATCATTTCTCTTTGGAACTGTTCCCATATAAATTATCATATAATGCTTCCGTATCCGGAAGGTAAGGGTCACACAGAATAGTGTGCAGCACACTTCCTCACAGCGGTATACATCGTAAACTAATAAGAAAAGTCGACACGTTCGTCGTATATATCACCCTAATACCCCTTGGGTACAAAAAAAAAAAACAAACAGTGGGGTTTCATCACTCCTAGGAGGCATTCAAGTAAATCTTACCAAGTACACAATTCGTCAGCCAACATACATAATACATACATACTATCTGTGTACGTCTGCCGCTGTTTACACATCCTCATTAAATCCAAACAAATGCATAGGTCACCGATACGTCGATTCGGGTCGTCGCTGTTCGCATATTTTTTTAATCATAACCACTCTCTCGACGATGTAATTAAATTTCAACCTCCCCCATGCAGGGATTCCCATAAATCAAACATTATTTGTATGGCGTCCTTCGGCAAGAGCCGAAAATCCAAATCGAAATAGAAATCTCTATTCGAGATCCTTGTTCTTCGAATTAATGTTGTTTTTTCATTTCTCGGCCGCCAGTGCAACGATAAATACCGCACGTGCCAGACGTGTGCCATCGCTTCTCGATTTCAGGGTTTCAGTGTTTTTCTTCCTCTTGCCACGCCTCAAAAAAATAATATAATCAACCAAGACGCGTAGACAAAAACAAGGAAGTGCGCAAAAAAGAGGCAAACGTTATTCATGGGATTAACAAATTATTTCTCGATATGATTTATATTTGGCAGACGCCACCCCTTTTAGCCAGTCAGACTGGGTGAAATAATGGCGTGCAACCCTTTGGAACACAAACACACACGCATTCGAGCGATATTATCGAACACTGGACGGCATTTTTCGCTATACGTTATCTACTCCTTCCGCAGTGATGAGATGAAAATGATGATGCAATCGAACGGATAATAGACAAACGAATGTTCCTGGGGGGGTAAGGACAATTTGAAATTGTTTTTATGTCCGTACTCCCAGTGCGCATATAAATCAGAGATGAAATTTCAAATTCCAAATGAGATCGTACTTATCTCTTGACATTGGGCATTGTCGACGTCGTCCTTTCAAATACACACTTGAAATGGACTTCCAAGGGTTGAGTAGGTTGAACGACGACGCGATGTTGAAGAGCTCTTAAGCCACGTTCACGTCGCTCTCATTACAAAAAACACGTTTAATGTGGGGTCTACGAATGTCCTTTTCAATGTAATTGTCATTTTCGGAAAGTACGTTAGTACTGACTTCTCAGGATATAACAAGTGGGTACGCGTTTTTTTTTTTTTTTTTTTTTCTCTCTCAGTGAATATGAAATTTTAAGAGGGTAGTGTAACAATAGAGGCATGAATTAATTAGAGCAATTAAAAGTGTAATTAAGTTGTTGCGTGAGCAGGCGGCTGCTCGTGTCTAATGACCGATTAAAGGATCTTTTTGGGAGGAAAACTTTTCACGTGACATTCACTGTGTGAGTGTTTCTCTTGAAGGCCAATTATTGGCGAAAGTTTGGTTGTTTTTTCCTGAATAATTGGATTGTAATGGAGAATCGTTCATATTTAAGTAGGGAGGTTAATTAATTGCTGACGTCTGTTTGGATTGTTCTACGACTTGTATTTCAGGGTACCGTGATTAAGTGCTGGTTATTTAATAAAAAATTCATCGTACTTATGTGTACGTATGAATATAGTATGTATGGATATGGATTGAATACATACATATGTTCGTGCTGCATTATGCTGACTTCTAAAGTTTGCGTTGTAAAGGTAAGTTTACCTTATAAGTAGATAAATAGAAAAAATCATTCTATAAAAAAATTATATTTGCTTTGGTATTTCTTTGCACCTTTTTAAGTAGACATTGAAATATATAACGCACATGTAATACTTAAGGGGCTACTGACCCGTAATAGTTTGTATGAGAGGCTTCTATCCTCATCGATCCGAGCACACTGCTTCCAGGTGTCAAGACAAGCTCTCTAAGCATCAGTCTTCCTGGTCGCCGCGAACCTGGGGCTGAGATTGGATGATCATCTTGGCTGGAATATTGTTGAACATGCGCTCTATGGGTTCGAGCCAATGCGGTGGACGTAACTTGAACTTTTGGACTACATATACACGTTGTAGCCCCTCCATTCGCCCTCCTGGCACACAGACGAAAAATTCGACGAAGAATTTTTGCTCGAAATGCTCGAGATACTCGACGTGCTCTCTTCTACTTATCGTTCAGCATCTTATTTGTTTTGCCAAACAGAAGTAGCCCGATATTCAAGAGTCAGTCTTCGCCGAATCTCCACTAAAGTGTGATTTGTGGAGTTGATGTTGACTCCGAGGTGGATGCAATCTCTTACCAAGTCGAAGTTAAAGCTACTAATAGTGACGTTTTGTCCCAGGCGATCGATCGATAATGTTTTGCTTTTAAATAACGTATACAAGATTTGCCCTCGTTCACTTAAAGCAAACTCGCTTCACCTATTTATCAATTGCCATGAAAGCTTTTACTGCAGGAAAGTCCACACTCTATCAGTTTTTAACACTCCGACAGGACCCCGAGAAAATTGATCCCTATCTCCCTATTGATTTCAAAGTTGCATATGACTACACGCATAGAGACGAGCTAATCAGAGCCATGTCTAGCTCTGACATCTTTGCTAAGCTCTTACGTCCGTGGAGGATGACGACAGAGAACGCTCGTTGCTCGAACAAGGTCTGTATGACCTCTTACTTACTTACTGAAGGTGGCGCTACAGTCGGGGGTGGACCATCTAGCGTCTCCAGCCAGCTCGATCTTTAGCCAGCTGCCTCCAGTTTCGCACGCTAAGTTGGTTGAGGTCCCCTTCCACTTGCTTGCGAAACCTGCGTGCGCCACCTGAGTCGCGGTCTTCCTTTACTGCGCCGTCCCTCGGGAATGGATTCGAAGTGGATTTGTGTCGCTCCACATGACCTAGCCACCTCAGTCGTTGGACCTTCACTCTTCTGGCCAAGTCGATGTCGTTGAACAGCCCGTACAGTTTGCTTTTGTATCACATCCTCCACTCACCTTCTATGTAGACGGGACCAAAAATCACCTGAGGAATTTTCCTCTCGAAGCAGCCAAGAGTGACCTCATCCGCTTTTGACAGAGTCCATGCCTCTGTGCCTTAAAGCAGGACTGGGATGATTAAAGTCTTGTATGCGGTCACTTAAGTTGCTCGAGAGAGGGCTTTGTTGTTCAATTGCCTTCTTAGCCCAAAGAAGCAGCGATTGGCAAGAGTAATTCTTCGTTTGATCTCAGCGCTGATGCCGTTATCTGAGTTCATAGCGGAGCCTAGTTAAAGCCTAGATAAAGTCCCTAACTACTTCAAAGTTATATCTGTCTATGGTGACGTTCGGTCCGAGACGTCGATGTTGGTTGTCCTTCCTTGTTGACAGCGTATACTTAGTATTGCCCTTATTGACTGCTAAACCCATCTTCGCCGCTTCCGCCTCAATACTCACGAACGCGTGTCGTGTTGTCATGTAACTTCCTCAACATCATACTTGAAAGCATTGTTTGAACTACGCGTGTCAACAGTGAAGGCATGATATTTCAAAAGCCCTGCATACGCTCACGTTACTAAAATTATTTGCAGAGCTCAGCGGGCTGTCAACGACGGTTTTGGAGACAGATGTGGGTAAAATGGGTCTAAGAATACACGAGTTCAAAACAAAGTATACACTGTCACCAAGGACACACGACATCGACGATTCGAACATACCGTCACAGTGGGCACCTATAACTTGAAGGCAATAAGGCAACAATATGCAAACGCATAAAACTCTTGCTAATTGCTGTTTGATTGGGCAAAGAAAGCAATTGGGTAGTAGAGCCCCGTCGTAAGCAACAAAGGAGACTCTATATACGACCATTATCACCCCAATCCTAGTTTCCGGTGCGAAAGCAGGCGAGTGTTCCGAAAAAATTTTGTCTCGTAAAATATTTGGTTCCGTTTGCATTGACGGGTTGCATAAAAGCAGATTCAACGACAAGTTATACGAAGTTAACAGCGCTACCGAACCTCTACAGAGAACCGCCCTGTCCTTTGAACCGTTTCTATAAAAATGTCATCTTGGATTGTTAAGACCATAGCTTCCAAATTGAATTCTATGATAGGAACTATTGAACAACCGAATAAACCACATTCTTCCCCAATAAAGCTTGAAAAAATCTCCTTAAAAAAAAACAGAAAATGCCACTAATACGCCAAGCATCCTTCTCACAATACTCGTATAATCCTGCAATATTGCATAACCACTTTCATATGAACTTAGGGGGCAATAAATCACTTAATGAAGAAAGTAAGAAAAATACGCGCAAAGAAGACACGAAGAAAACGTGCAAAGTCATCCCCTAAATATAAATTGAAAATTAACTTTGAATGAAAATGCAAATTAGAGCGGAAAAAAACTTTTTGAAAAGTTCCAGATGAAGACGAGCACAAGTCTACATAACCTTGAATGCCATCTCCAACTCCAACATCTGATTCCAGTCCCCATAACCGCCATCGCAACCGGAGCGCCACCGCCGGAACTCAATGATTATAATTGAACAATGAGTACCATTATGAGGGTTGCAAACACCGGAAAGTGGATTTACATTGTAAACGAGCCGGCAAGGACACACTCACACAGATATCCTCTTTCGAGCGCTGAACACAGTCAAACAAATATAAAAGTACTCCAAATGAAATAAGGAAGAGCAATTAATATATCAATATCACGTCCTGCCTTCCGCCAGCAGCATCCACCACCGCTTGTCGAGTTTATCTTACGCCTGACTACCCCTTACTAAAGGCTCCGTATGATAGGGGGGAGGATGGACTGTCTTTTTTGCCACCTAAACATTTTACCGTTTTAATTAATTTTTAAATATTTTGAATTTTAAGATGACGCAGGATAATACCATTTTTTGTTTGAATTCCTGCGTCTTTTTTGCCGGTTGTGTGTGAGTGTTTGTGTTGGCGAGGAATTGCGAAAACGAAAATTGCTGTGTTGGGAATAATAAAATTAAATTTCATCCTGTGTCTCCCCGCCCCAGATCTAGCGATGAACTTTTCCCCCACGACGCGTTTTGTTTATTTCGCAAATAATCATAATAATAATTATAATTATATTTGGAGCATGCAGTGCGCAAAGAGGACTATCAAATAGCACGGTTTAGTAGCAGGGAAGTGCTCGTCCTTGCCGGGAGCAGTAGTCGCAGCATCGAAATTGTGAGTTACATTTAACAGCGCGGATGTATGCTGGCATTAATTAGACACAAAAGAGCATAAAGGTGTGGGAATATCAGTTTTTTTTTTTCTTTTATGTAAATTTTTACGAATGCAATTCACGTTTCGGTAATTTTTGAGTTATACGCTTGGGGGACCAAAATATACGAAATGAATTATTTTCCTAATGCACAATTTTGTTTTACTAACGCGTTATGGGGGTAAAGAAAGGGTTACAAGGGAGTTATTCACTTTTGACATACATAAATAGTTGCGGAAACTATAGGTGCACCTAAGTATTTAGCCCGCAACGCCCCTGACACCAAGAGACCCGAGCAGTTTATTAAAGCACAGGCATGAATAAGAGATGTGCTTACACTGGGACCAATGAGATCTATTTTGCCCCTCCTGGTTCCAGTCTGGGCTATTCTCAGAATCTACTCTGACCTCTGATTGATGAAGTGGATTGTGGCAAATATGTTATGACAGAGGTGAACAGGGGTGCCCACAAGATGGCGTTTTGACTCTCCTCTTTCATGGTGCAAGTCTCTGATAACTGCTTTCTGCCTCTACACTGAGGCTTTGCGAATGATGTCGTCTTACTCTCTGTCGGTTCATGCCTAGCGAGTGTCTGCTCCAGAATGCAGATGTCCATAGACATAATCGGTGACTGGTGCACATTGCTTTTAGTTAATCCTTTGAAAACCAAAGTTGTTTTCTTTACAAGATAGGGGAAGCTGCACGATCTAACTCCACCAGTTCCCAAAGGTGTCGCCAATGCAGATAAATATCTGGGCGTCATCTTGGATAGCAAACTTCTCTGATCAAAACCTGTTAAATCGAATACCACTAAAGCACTGTGGGCCTTCTGGCTGTGCAAAGATGCATTTTGCAATGTTTTGGGCTTATCGTCTTTTTCTTTGAATACATGTATGTATATACGGCAACGGTATCTTTTGTTAAACTCCAAATAACGATTTGTTCAGTTTGTCTCGTCCCTCCCTGCTCTAAATGCACTCTGAATGCCATCTGTTGTCTAAAGAGAGACGGTTTCTCACATCATTTGCACAGGAGCTTCTATAACCTGACCCAAGGAATGTCCTCTAAGATGTAGAGGAAGTTTTCCTAGGACCCGAACCAGGGTTGGGTTTGGCTATATATGTACATATGCTACTAGTAGTTTCATCGACGACTGAGTTTCTCGTGAATATATTATTCAGTGGCATGGCTCTGTTAGGTGCAGACGAACCAAATGTATAAGACCGTATATCTAAGGAAAAAATTCGCAGCTTCGCATCTTTGTGAAGCATTTCAAAGGGTTGAGTTCAATTAACACAATCACCTGTACACCCATGGGAGGACTACGGTGCTATAGCACGTCTGATTTTTACTCGCACCATTTGGCAGATTCTTTTGACCGACGTCATGGGTGCAAGTCACCTAAGGTCTTCGTGGCTGAATGCTCTTTGCATCCTTCTCCGAAGGTTAGAAATTGGGCCATTATGGTTAGAACAATGGGCCAGTAGTTGAGCCTGAGTACAAAAAGGAAAGAAGAACCTCCGTATAATTCGGTCAAAATTATATAAATTAAGAATCAGGATTTGGTTTAGGAATAGATAGTCTGTCTGACTCTTAGGATGGATAGGATATGATCTGTAGTCCATTCGTACTACGATGCAGAACGACATTTTCGAGACGTAGATTTCATAGTAATCTATTCCTTAAGTTTGCAGCGTACTGTGAGGCAGCCAATGTCTATTCAAAAAATTGGTCTGGGTGCGACCCGCAAGGTCCACACGACTAACTTCCCAGTGACTCAATGACTAATGCCAATAATTGCTTCCAATACAAAGTTGGAAGATAAAGATACCATCTTGACGTTTCACGATTCAATCGAGTTCTTCATTTTTCCATAGAATAAATAATGACACTAGCGATAAATAAATATGATTCCTAAACAATACGGCATTTCAAGATGATAGAAACTACCACAAAATCTTCCACTTGTTGAAACTTTCAAATTTTAACAGACCCTGACATTTCCGTTTGTACGGATATATCAAGGATATATTTTTTCTTTATTTTTATAGGTTTACTTTGTCATCGAGGAAGCACCAGCACTGCTACGAAGAAGGATAGAAAATTGGTTGTACGTAAAAGTTGAGAACAGATTTGAAATAATATTTTCATTGTCGTCGCTAAACAATTATTCATGTACCAATGTTGTTATTTGATTTTAATAAGTCTTCTGTTTATGTCAATGAACTTTGAAATATTATTTTCACATGATCAAGATCTTTGCGCATACGAAAAGGTTTAAGGAAGCTCAATCCCAAGCACTAATGGCCTACACATAAACACTTGCTTCTACAATTAATACTATGTTTGACGAACAATGAAATTTTGTTCTTCACGTTATCAAGAAACCATCAACTTGGAGATATCTCATCAATACCACACATCAACTAAGAATGCTGAATTAACATTTCTTTACTTACAAGTAACTAAACAACAATATTGATAACAGACTACGCAGCTGACAGCACAATACAATTTACTTTCTTCATGAATTGTTCAAGACTGACATCACAAAACTACTGCTTTTCACTATAAACCGTTCAAAAATCATCAGTAGGAGATTATTAACCATATCCTCAAGAATTTTATCATCTTCAACAAACATTTCCATATTGGCTTGTCACAAAAAATAATAACTAGCAGAAATTGATGAAGCTCTCATAACATCAATCAGCCCATACACCACATATGCAATTAAATCGGATTTAAAATGGAAGAAATCATAAGACTTATCAAAATATGAAATAACAATATTTTTTCATAAATACTATTTATGTGTACTTATAGAAATGAAAAAAAGCATTGTTTCATCGAAAAAAACTTTTACGGTTAATAACTTCTACCTACAACCATGTTCCACGTCATAATTTATTTTCTAAATGTTAAATGTACATCATACTATTACCTCCAAATGCTTTCTGAACATAGGGGAGAGGGGGGCACCTTTGAACACTTTTTGCTTCCAAGTCTCATAAAAACCTATGTTTTAGAATTATTGATCTATAACTTATTTTCACTTTTGGAAATTGAATTAAGCTTTAGTTTAAACGCATAATTCTATTCATATTATGAAGATTTCGTTCTATTATTATTTTTTTAATGAAGCAGGTCTTTATGTTCAAAGGTGCCCCCATGTGGGGCAGCTTTGAACTAGGCTGGGGCACCTTTGAACGAGAGTTTTTATAATAAAATTTTTACCTGAAATAACACTTTACACGCTTTGGTTTCTTTAAAAAAAAAAAACTAGTTTTATTTGTTAAATAAGAGTTAAAAAAACCTAACATAAATAAACTAGAATTCACAGATAACTTCATTTATGTACCTACATATAACGAAACAAAGAAGTTTTTACATAAACAAGGAGTAGCCTGATTAACCTAACTGAAATTTAGAGAAGTCAAAGGCAAAGGTCATCATCGCAGCTGTCCTCGATGTTCCTGGAAGATTTATTGGTGGTGGCAGCTTAGCTTTTATTTCTATGCCACTAACAGACCACTTGTCTTCTATGTCAGGATAGAAAAACCTATAGGAACCTGGTTTCTTCTTTAAAAAGCTGACGTTCTACATGTTGCGATCTTTCTCATTTATTTGGCCAACAAAACCTAATATCTTATTATTGTTTTTATTGGAACATTCCACCAATATATAATCGCCTGGATTCAAATGCTCGTAACTTAAATCAATACATGCTTCGTCTTCGTGCTCTGCATCAACTTGTTCAATGGATGAGTCATCAGCAAAGTTGAAATCTAGATCAGTGTCATCATTCACCGAATAGGAACAACTCTCATCTGAGTCCGAACTCGATTCCTTTGGCTTTTTAGATTTGATTGCCCGTTTTTAGTGCTTTGATCTAGCTTTAAACGCTTGTTAAAAGAGTGCATTGCTGATTTTTTTAAGCGCTTCTGACGTTCCTTGTAGGCAGTCTCAAGTTCATTTTTATCTGGTATTTCTGTCAAAATCCGTGATTTTACCTTCTTTCTTTCTCGATTTGTATTTTGTCTTGGACCAGCTATCGGGAAAGGCCTAGCGATTTCAGGTGAAGCAACATTTTCTTTGAAAGTATCGCGATCATCTATATTTGAATAGTGAACATCTGATTCATTATTTGCAGAACATTATAAGGGTTCAACATCTTGTGGTGCTTCACGTGCTTCGGTATTTATATTTGGCTCAACTGGAACTTCTAGATCTCTATTTGTGACCTCCGCGCACTCAAAATCTTCGTCCGTGAATGCAGTTCTTGAAAAAGGGTAAACACTACACATATTGTTTTGAAATACAAATTCAAATTCAGCTACACATGAGAAAGCAGATACAAAAAAAAAAACTGTAGGGGCACCTTTGAACATGTTCAAACCTGCCCCGACCGTTTTGTTCAAACCTGCCCCAAAGTGTCTTGTCACGAACAATTTAGCTTGAATAATTTGTTTGTACCTATATGTAAAAAAAACTTACCTTAATATGGTTCTAAATGAGTCTTCGCCTTCAAAAATTATTTTTCACAAATAAAAAAGCTCAACTAAAATTTTTTATACTCTTCCAAAGAAAAAAAAAAGAAGTTGGAAATGCAGCACAAAAACATCCACCCAGAGCTACTTTCAAACGACTAATGAAAACATGGTATTACCATGATAAAAATTTGGTTTACACTCTCAAATATGTTTTTAATAAGATTTTATTAGTGCTGTTCAAAGGTACCCCACGTTCAAAGGTGCCCCCCTCTCCCCTAACATTCTTGTATTAATTGCATATTAATAAAGCAACCTTGAATTGCAAAAAGATTGTTGATTTTTCACATCCCATTTTTTATTATCATTATTGTTATCAACGTAATTTTTTTTATTATAACTAATTGTTACGAGTTGGCTAGTTCGAAAACTTATTATTTTCCTGGCCTGATAATATAAATTTAAAATTCTACACATTCATCTAGTTTTTGTTGATAAGTATTTTTTTTTAATAATATTTTTTTTAAAATAATTGCTACGACATTCAAAAAAATTTTGCTGAAACATACAATTATAATATTAAAAAAAAATCACTACGAAGGTATTTAGAATCTGCACGAATGAATAGCACAAATCATCAATTTCAAAATTCAGGTAGTTTGCCTTTATTTTTTTAGTTATTTAATTACTAACAAAAAACTACTGGACCGATTTTTCTGGAAACTTAATCAGTTCTTAGTTACGTAATTACGCGTCAAATGAACCCGGTCCCATGTCCATATCATCTTTGGTTCTCGAGAACGCACATACGCACATACAAACATACGCACATACGAACATACGTACATACACACACACAGACATCTCTGTAAAAACGTTGGATTTGGATTCAGGTGACCTTAAAACGTGAAGATATGTCAAAATTCGCGATTCACAAAATCGGCCCCATTACAACAACTTCCCATTGGGAAGTTAATAAGTTCAAGTGATTATGCTTGCATTAGTTGTGGGAGCTCTGTCTAAAGTTTAACTCGTAAATGCCTGTTCAGACTCTACTTGTCCCCTTTTTCAATAGGTTTCCAGCTTTTGGATTCAGTAAGGTGACCTTTTATGACTGTACTGCGCTGTAATTCAAGTCGAATGTTGTCTTGTTCTTATCCTTTTACTCCTAGAATCAGTAAAATTTACATGTTGTCAATGTTACATCCCTAAAAGCATTCATTAATATTAATTTATTGATCAATTCTACGATTATTAAATATGTATGTATGTAATTTAAAAAAAAAATGATTTTGTAACATGGAAGTCATTTATTGTTTTCGTTGAATTGCACTTATCATCCAATAACCACTAACATAAGCCACAGCAAAACCACACCAACCGTTCAACTGATTTCCTGCGAATGACTGACATTTTGTTTAATAACAGCAATCAGATGCCGTAACCCTAACCACATTCTGAGCTCAAAATGCCTACGTTAGCCTACCGTCCTCCGCCTCCACAAAGTGATTTCGCCTAAAACCAACAATTAGAATATGTCCACATAAGTTCTTCGTTACCATGCCAACAAATGGACGCTCCACCACCCAACAACAGATTAATTAATTCAAACACAATGCAATTGAAATCAAGCATTCAATCAAAATTCAATAACACCGCAAAATTAGTTTATTTGAAGCAAACAATTCAACGGGATGGACTTGATTCTGGAATACATATACATACATATACCAGGGAGTGTACGAGTTATTCGTGTGTCTGACATAAGCTCTAGCAAGGGATGTAGTCTCTGGTCGAACTGAGAACGCATTCAATGGACTCCTTGATGGATTACAATAAATAACCCCTAAAATTTGGATTCATCTATCAATCACTTTGAAGGGAGTGCGCTTGGGTTCTGTGTATGCGGATGTGTTCGATACCGATGTTAACAAGCGTAATGTTGTCTTAACGGCCAAGTTTTGCAACTGGGATAATTAAATTAGGACAGATTTTGGTCCTGATTTGTTGTTACCCCTTTGTGAATTGATTAATTACGTGTTTACGCAGCAAATTAACCGCATTGGCCATGAAACCAAGGGGGAGGGCCAATTCGATTCAATGATGTCGCATTGCCTTGTGTTAGATAAATGCGTCATGTTTATCCATAATTTTTGGAAATGATTTCATTCGTATTGGTCTCTTGGATGTGGTCATTGCTATTAGTGATATTTAGGTCATCGATGATTTATTCATGTTGTTTCAATTTGCTTAACACTGTTTAATCATCATAACCGCAATCATACATATTAAAACATAAATAAATCTGTTGACTATTCCTCTGTCTCAATATTTGCTTAATCAGATTCGTAAGCGCCTTAAAATCCTTATACACGTAGGCTAAAATTTCAAGTGCGAACGGTCCAGCGTTTCTAGTCTAAGTACCCTGCGTTGCCGAAATATACCCGCTACAGAAACCGACATTACGCCTCGGATAAGGAATGATCGAATGATGACGACTTTTGGCTATTGTACCCGGACTAATATTGGTTTCTGGAATGTGAGGACTCAGGAAGCGAAGGACCTCATAATGCCAGATTCCTCCAATTGGCACGTGAGTTCCTTCGATATAATTTGGACATATTGGGAGTGAGTGAAGTAAGATGGTTCGACGAGGGAGAGTACCAATCCCCAACGTGTAACACTGTACTACTTTACTCTGGTAAGCCCTCCGGCAGTCCCCGTGAATCCGGAGTGGGTATGCTGCTAACACCAGCAGCACGCAGAGGCCTAATTTCCTGGCACCCACATGGGGGTAGGATCTTATCGACCAGATTCCGGACTAGAGTACGGTGCGTCACGATCATACAGAGGATGAAAAGGACAACTTCTACAATCAGCTAAGCGCCGTATTCAACGTAACGCCGAACGGAGATATCGTCATCGTGATGGGGGACCTGAATGCAAAGGTAGGTGATGACAATGAAGGGCTCAGACATGTGATCGGGAAGCACGGCCTCGGCGACCGTAATAACAATGGTGAAAGATTTGTTAATTTCTGCAACACCAATCGCCTAGTCATTGGAGACACCATGTTCGAGCATAAAACCTGCAACAAAGTCAGCTGGGTGTCAACTAACAGGCATTCATCGTCCAACCAAATTGACCACTTGACGATCAGTCGACGTTTTAGAAGCTGTCTTTTAGACGTGCGAAACAGACGAGGAGCCGACATGGGATTGAGCACCTTATGGTAGCTCCTGTCCAGTTACGTACTGCATCTGTTCAAAGACTCCGCAATATCACCCGAATGCCCAGGTATAACGCCGACCGGCTAAAGATCCCCTCAGTACGCATTACAATTAAGGGATCACTTTTCGCTAGGAGTGGGAGCAATCAGCAGCTCATTGCCGACAACCATCCAAGAACATTGGAACGCTGTGAAAAATGTTTTCACTTCTGGAGCGGAAAGTGTTGTTGGTAGATGGCAGGCAAGGCATAGCACGTGGCTTACCGAGGATACCTGGAGGCGGATTGAAGAACGCAAGCTACTTAAAGCTCGTATTGTAGATACCCCAGCAGTAGGGAGGAACGAGCTAGAGTCCCTGTATCGAAGGAAAATGAGAGAAGTGCAGCGCAGCGTACGACGTGACAAACGTAATTACATCAGCGCCCTGGCCACAGAAGCAGAGGAAGCAGCGAGCAGGTCCGATAACAAAACTGTTTATAGAATCACCAAAGAGCTGACAGGTGATCATCGCTCCAGCCGGTGAAAGGCTTAGATGGTTCCGTACTTGCTTCGGATGAGGATCAGCTCAAGCGATGGAAGAGCACTTTGCTGCGGTCCTGAACCGTGTAGTCGCCAATGATATGCACCCAAATCAAACTGAGCTGCCCGATGCAACAATTTCCCGAATCCGCTCCTCCACTCCCAGTAAAGATGAGATCGCCACCGCAATTAACGCGCTAAAGAACAACAAGGCGGTAGGACTTGATAGTATTCCCGCAGAGCTTCTGCGTGCTGCTTCAGCAACATCAGCTGAGCTTTTATACCCTCTTGTAGAGAGACTGGGAGGCAGAAACTTTCCCCGATGAGTGGAAGAAGGGAATGATTGTCAAGGTCCCCAAAAAAGGTAGTCTTTTGGAGTGCGAAAACTGGAGAGGAATTTGCGTTCTTCCCGCAGTTGCTAAAATAGTTCTCGAGCGAATAAAAGAACATCTGGAAGACACACTCGATGTTGGAGAGAGCTGAAGCTCATTGCCAGGAACCGTACACGATGGCGCGTAGGCGTAGTTGAGGCCCTAGGACCCACAAGGGGAAACAGGACATAAGTAAGTAAGTTAAAATGCACACAAGCATATATTTTGAAGCAGTTACATACACATAGATGAGATTGAGTATATAAGCTCTGACCACCCGCCTATAATTCTTCAAATGAGTGAACACATAATTAAAAATATAAATATAAATAGTAGACTTATTGATCCCTCTTGTAACTAAAAATGATATAGGAAAAGAAGTCCATAAAATGGTCAGCGATATTCAGCAATCGACTTGGGAAAGCACTCCTGGAGTAACTAGAAAAACATGAAAAGAAACTATCCAAGAGAAAGAAAAGATTTGTGCAAGAAGAACATGGCAGAAAACCAGAGCCCCACAACATAAAGCGAAGCTAAACAACCTTTGTCAGCAACTGAGAAGAGAAATTAAAAAATTTAAAGAAAACTCAATGAAAATGTGCCTCAGAGGATTACCAGCTGAATAGGCAACAAATTACTCTCTGTGGAAAGTGACAAAAGGATTAAAACAACCCACTGTGCAAATACCTCCAATCAAAACAGTTAATGGCAACTGGGCATGAAACGATGAGGACAATGCAAGACTATCAAGAAAACATTTTTAAACCACCAGATGAAAATCGGAAGAGGAAAGCAAAGAAATTATGTCCACAACGCCCAACGAAATATGCAACATAATTAAGAATATCTGGTGAGTTACTAAAAAACTTACAAAGGACGGCAATAATTAAAATAACAAATTCAATAAATGCCACATTTAAGCTTAAGTACTACATATCCCTAGTCTGTGGAAGGTTGCTGATGTTCCAATGATTCCCAAACCCGGTAAGCCCCCAAATGAAGCGTGATCTTACAGACCTATCTCGCTATTGCCAATAATAACAAAAATGTTTGAGAAAGTGCTGGCAAAACGTTTAAATAAAATAATTGAAAGAACCATCAATTTGGTTTTCGAAGGCAGCACTCTTCGATGCAACAGGTGCACAGAATTACGAGAAATCGAAGAAGCATTAGAAGAAAGGAAGGTCTGCTCGGCTGTATTCTTGGATGTGGCGCAAGCCTTTGCTAAAGTATGGCACGAAGGACTTATCTACATACTGAGGTGCATGCTGCCAAATCAGTATGCTTTCATCCTTAAATCTTATCAGAATAAAACAACAGAATACTTATTCAAAAATAAGAGAAATAAAGGCCAGCGTGCCACAAGGTAGCGTACTGGGCGTAATATTATACTTACAGTATACTAGTCATATTCCGGAACTAGAAAACATTTGCAGATGATACTGCAATACTAGCAGTATGAAAAACCAGTAAAGAATCCACAGAAAAACTCCAAAAAAGGCAAAAACAAAATCTGTGAATGGACTAAAAAGTGGAGAATCAAATTGAATGAGTTCAAGTCAGTTCGTGTTGACTTTAAAGTTGACAATAAAAGGATTGAACACATAGGTACCAATTAATATGAACCAAAAATAGTTCCATGCGATAATACAGCAAAATATCTAGGTATGACTCCAGGTGTTAAGCTGAGGTGGAAAGAGCACAAAAAAAAGAAAATGGAGGAGTTAGAAATCAACTATTGAAAACTGCACTGCCTCAGAGGAAGGAACTCAGCCGTAACAATTGCAAAAGTGCTTTTATATAATCAAATTCTAAAACCAAGATGAGCACATGTAATCCAACTATGGAGTTGTACCAAAAAGACAAATGTAGAAATAATAGAACGATTCCAAAATAAGGTGCTTAGAAATATGGTAAATGTACCTCGGTACATAAGAAACACTGACCTTCATCGAGACTTGGAGGTAGAAAGTATGCATTCGGAAATTTTAAAAGCACTAAGAACAGCTAGAAGAGCATATAAACTCAGCTGCAAAAAAAAACTGCTGAATAAGGCAAATCAATTACAAATCCCCTTATATGAAGGCATTCTAGGTATTAAGAAGGAGACGAGTCTGGCCCAAATCAAATAGATTCCCTGGTAAACACTAAGGCTAGACCCGCACGACTTTTAAGTTGCAAAAAGTAGAACACTTAACTTTTGATGTGAACGAGCGCTCATAACAACTAACAATCGTAACGCTTAAAAGTCTGCGATTTGTCTCATTTTTCTGGCGACGCGATTGTCGCATACACTTCATTTGCGATTTAAATCGCTACGGTTAAAAAATCGTAGTCGCAACAAGATGTGGGTATGCACACACTTGTGGCTTTCTATCGCACGATTATTTAGTCGGAAAAAATAAGACACGCAGTCTTTAATGCTAATGCACACATATGCGACTAAATAATAGCAGCGATCACATTTTGTTGCGACATCGATTTTTTAATTGCAGCGACTACTTAGTCGCCAAAAATGAAACACATCCTCATAATATGAATGCGTGCATAGAAAATCTCATGCCGGGATGTGTTCCATTTTTTGAGCGACTCGATAGTCGCCCAAATAAATGAACCATAGGAATTTGAAAAGGCAAGCACGCACTGGCGATATTAATCGCCGCGATTAAAAAATCGGGGTCGCAATAATATAAAATGGCGCATAATATCGCTATTTTCGATTTTCTATCGCGCTACTACCATCTTAAAGCATTTCCCACATTTTTTTTTTAAATTTCTCTCACTGTATTGTTTTGATTTCGCATCATAAATGCTTGGACTCTTCTCTATTTCTATTATGAGTGCCTCCTTAGCCAGTTGGCAGTTATTAGACAGATGGTCATATAACAATATTAATTCCATCCCAGACACTTCTTTTGGCCAAAATAAACACACAAATAACATTGTCAGCAATGTTACGTCCAAATATCTTGAAGAACCGCGACTGAATAATCGCAAGTATCCAAAGTTTTATGCTTCTCTCCGTGTTCAAGTTTTAAATTTAAATTTGCTACTTAAAAATCTCCTGCAAAACAGAGCTTAATTCAATCGTGGCGATTGTTTAGTTGCGTACTCATTTTACGAAAAATCGCGGCGATTATTGCCGCTTGCGCGCGTATGGCCATTTCCCACAGCGACTACAATTTTTTAATCGTCGCGACAGGAAATCGCATGTGCGCGCCTGGACTAAAGCTCGAAGTAGGGTTCAAGGTCAAACAACAGATGGTCTTCCCTAGACACTTGTGGAACCACACGAAGAAATTGGCCTTACTTTGACAAAAGACATCATCACAAGTGGGAAGTCTAAAAAAACTAGAGAACAAGGTTAACAATTGGGCAAGGGACAAATCTCATAAATAGGTACCACAATTGGGTCTGCATTGACCTACATAGGTGCCTGCCTACCCACATACATATGTACCTAACCTAACATAGATCTTATGCTGCAATGTTTTGGATTCAGCCGTAAAAATTTAAAGCACTTTGTTTGATCAGTGGATCGATGAGATGTTGGCATGTCAAGCGCGTTATTCTATCCATTGGTGAGCTCCTAGCCATTTGCTTGCCGACGATGTCGGTCAAAAATAGGTGCAGTGCGGTTTGGAGCACCGCTATGGGAGACATTTTCAGCGTACAGATGATGCTGAGACATGCCATTCGTTGAGCCTTTTCCCGCAAATTCAGTTAGCAATTTAAACCGGTGTCCCATATGGCATTCGAGCAGACTAGTGTATCATATACATATGTACATGTGAGCAGTGGTTTTTAGCGCACTCAGTGGCGTTTTTTCGCCAATAGAGCCTCCGATGAAGCGTTAGTCGGAGATAAGTAGTTATAACTGTTAGAAAGACTAAAAAATACAAATATTTGGCGTAAGAGACTGTGTAAGGTCTAGGGCTTAGCTACTCGCGAGCATTCATGTTGTGCGTTTTATATTTTCGCACAAAATCCAGCTACCTACAGTTTAAAGTCATATGAATCATATACCGCGAAAAATAGTTTTGGTGTTTTCTTTGATTGGAATTTTGGCCCACGGCTAACCACGGCTAAGACTGTATATTTGTTAATTTCTGATGACTGAAGCATCGAATTGTATGTTTCATTGTGGAAACCAAGACCACAACTATGTAGGTAGGCTTCAAATATGCATCTCTGTTTCTAGTAGAATTTCGTTAGGTACTAGATTCCACAACAAAGTTGAAAGCACACCGTTTGATGGCTCCCTCGATATACCAGTTTATTTGTAAAGTTATTCCCAAAGGAAGCATTTATCACTAATTGTCTCTACTTGAGTAAAAAAGTAATAACCATCCAACTGATACCCAGCTACAAAAAGTCACTAAGGAACGAGTATGTAAAGATTTTCCGGCACCTCCTGCAACAATCATTCCATGTGCAGCCTATATATGTATGTAAGTTACCCCATCACCTCGGATAATCCCTTATTGCTTATACCCTTGCCAAAAATCCAAGACAAGTCCTCTATTCATAACCGAACACCATCAAATCTCAGTATAACTCAGTTAAATTGTCAAATGCACATCATGATATTAAATTCATCTCAGGAGATTTATGTTGCGGAAACTGACTACTCCTGGCACCCGTAGAACGCCCGTATATCTCCACATAACTCGATTACGAGCCCCGACAAACTCAACAAGAAGAATTCTACTCCTGAAAATGTTTATGTCCTACCATATGTCACTTTAATGTCGCCTTATGCGATGTCAAGGCACAAGTTGAAAAGAAGAAAGAAAACAAAAAAAAAAAAAAACCCAAAAAAGGACGAAAGAAAAATCTTACACAACAAATATAAATAGCATTCTACAATTGCCAAAACATTATGATTACCGCCACTAAACATTCACCCGAGCAGGAAAGACCAACCGACCAAACGGTCTGTTTCCTTTCTTCATCTCTAGCAATCGGCTCCCCAGCACACCCTTTTGAAAACCACAAAAAGTTTGTCCACTCCATCCATCGACCGCAGGGTTCTCAAAGTTCTTCCGCGCTTAAACAAATCCAAAAAGGCACAGGCATACTCGTACATACATATGTACTTCATACATAGACAGCATCCAAACGCACAATCAGCCTTGTAGCTGCGGTAAGACTTTTTCTGTTTTCGTTTTCTTTTCTTTTTTTTTTTATACTATACTGCTTTGCACTCTTTTCCGTTTTTATACCACTTTTGGTCAAGGCAACTACACAGGCATAATTTGGGTAGAAGGATCTGTGTATGAGAAAGTTTTCCTTTCCACAAGCCTGCATTGGCAATGATTTCTTTTCGCTTTCTCCGTTTTTGGATTTCGGTTTCCATTCCGTTTGACTGCTGTTGTTTTATTTTCCTGGGACTTTTGGTCCTAGTGATAATCATAAAACCATAGAAAAAGGCCAGACACACACATGCGGGGAGACGTAAGAATTGTGATTCTGATAACCACCCATCGGTGCCTTTCTCCATTACATTAAGCATCCCATCTTAAAGACAACAGCAAGTGAATCCCTGAATCCTTGAATCCTCTTGTTGATGAGAATTGCCATTTTTGTGGTTTGTATTTTATCGAACAATAAAAATATCTTCAGATGAACTATTATGATAATGTATGTGTGCGCTTGGTGCAAGAGAGGGCAAATATTATGTATTAAGGACGAAATTATTGCTTCGTAATTTATGTAGAATTCCTGTTCTTTTCCTTTTTGCTTTCGTTTCTCGTTTTTATCCTTTCATTGTAGGATTTTATTTGATTCTCCCTTTTTTTTAGCATAGAAAGGACTTAGCAGTGACAGGCTCTTGAGTTAGATAGGTATAATCGGAGCAAAAAATTGTATTTCGTGTGGTCAACAAGCTTTGTTGGAATAAAAAATGCGAGAGGGTGGAAGTGACGCAGGCATTATGCTTGTGGAGAGGGGTGCAATGCATACCCTTTTTGGAGAAAACTTAATTTTCATTTTGGATTTAGAGGAGATTTCCTTTTGAAGGTACGACTCACGGAAAAAGAAAGCGTAATAAGCAGACAATGATGCTGCACAATTTTATTGCTTATGCTAAACTTGCATGACGAGGATAAATTTAATTCATATCTTTTGTATGTATGATTTGGTCTGCCTAATTTATATACATACATACATACAACAGAATTTCGTCACGCTGGGAGTATGGGAGAATGCGTACGAGTACACCGATATTGCCCAATAAATGAACACATTTAGAAAAGATTTCACTGATCAAGGATCAGTATCAAGCCTATTTCGGGAAACTGTCAACAACGAAAGTAATGAGTTGCCAGTTGCCCTACAACAATAAGTTCGGATTTTTTCTGTGAAGACGCCATCTTCGGAGGCAGTACCAGCAGCTGAAAGATAGTATTTAGGAACAGCTTGGATTTCATCACGACAGATCCAAGCAAGCGCTTTTAAAGCTCCGAGAAGATAAATAAAGATTTGCGATTCCCGTGCTGGGGCGGGCTAAGAATATCTCTGCAGCGCCCCCCGAGGACTAGCGCTTGTCGTAAAAGGCGACTAAGTGGATAAATCACTTCTAGGTAATTTAAACATCCAGGTGAGCCTAGCGACACATTTAACATCTTAAAACTGTCCTGCAAGAGTGCGTGCGAATCCGTGGGTTGACACAACTGGAGATTACCTGTAGACTGAATCAAACAAAAGCAAAGGATAGCGCGTTGGAACATTGGAAGAGTAGTCGCAGATACGAGCTGGAAGAAATGATGCGTAGAAGGGGAGTGGACATTTTGTGTGTTCAAGAAACGAAATGGCGAAACACGGGAAATCGGACATGGAACTTACTACGGAACCGAGCAGGGTAAAAGCGGAATCACTACCTATCATCCTCGCGGCAGAGCGACTTGGCAACATACATTTCGAAGTCCAGCGACCGTTTGATGTCTCTCAAACTGGTGATACAATGTGAAGTGTGAAATACTGCCAGGACGTATGCTCCCCAAGTCTGGTGCGAGCAGAGAGAAAAAGATGCATTCTGGCTTGATTTACATGGTAGTAAAACGAAGAGTATGATGACTGCCATGGAGGACTGGGATACGGCACCAGGGATCCTTCTGGTGAAGACATCCTACGCATGTGCAAGTCATACGGTCTAGTCGTGTTAAATACCACGTTCGTCAAAAAAAAAAACCGACACCTGACTACTTACAGCAGTGGCGGCAAGGAGACGCAGATTGACTACCATTTGGTGGCCAGTTTCATGAAATCTAAAGTACAAGATTGCAAAGTGTTCTTGGGAGAGGCGATCGCCTGGAAGTGGCCCCTCTAATAATAGAGATGATAAAGCTCGCCTCGTATTGGAATATAAACGTTGCAAAAGTATCGCGAAAGAGAAGTGCGCCCAAATTCAAGCAAAGAGTATGGAAGGCCTGTATCGGGAGGTGGAGGAAATATCTTCTTCGCTTGCTGATACTAACCGAATTATCCACGAGCTGCGACAAAACAACTTTAACAAGGATACAACCATCTTTAAGATAGCCGCCCAGAGAAGAGTAAATGCTTAGGAGATTCGTTCGCCAAAATTCATTAACAACTCAGGCGCAACTCCGTGTGGACGACGAAAAAATTCTACAGAGGTGGCGACAGTATTGTAAGGGAATTTTAAACGAACAGTTTTTCCGGCTACACTTTCCAAGAGCCGTTGCTACCTGTGGTGAAGTATCCGACATAAGTGTCGATGAAGTTGGGAAAGCGGTCAAAAACTCCAAAAGAGAAAATCAGTCGGGCCGGACAAGTTACTCTCTGAGTTTTGGAAAAAGATGGGAGACGTCGGGTCTAGATGGCTCATGATTCTCATCTCCAAACTCGTGAGAGGAGATCCATTGTCTAATCAGTGGAGGGAAAGTTATCTTCTTGCTTCGCACAAAGGAAGGGGTCAACGAAAAACTGTGATAATTATCATTCTATTAAGCTGATGTCAGACACCATGAAGATCGTTGAGTGGGTATTAGGTTGCCGATTGCGGCATTCGATAGACAACTAAGAGATCTGATATGGGTGGCCCTAAGACATCCAAGAGTCTCAGAAGCCTACGTACAGATGATCATGGACATGTATGACGGAGCAAAGACAAGAGTAAGATGCCGGAGTCACCGAAGAGTTCCACATTAAAGTCGGTGTGCACCAGGGAAGCGTCTTAAGACCTTTGCTATTTATTGCTGTCCTAGATTATCTGATTGAAGGAAAAGTGACGGACCCCAAAGTGCATCAGTTATTCTTTGTTGACGATGGAGCCATCATAAGTGAGGATCAAATGTCCTTGCAACGAGCGCTTGATGTATTGATGGATGTTTTGGAGGGGAATGGGTATCGAATCAGTCCAGTAAAGACAGAGTACCTGTACTGCCCATGCTCTGATCCACTGCAACATTTATTTAAATGGAAAAGTGCGAAAAGTTCAGGTATATGGGATCTATGATCAATAGCGACGATGATGAAGTCAAACATCGCATAAGCGTAGGGTAGATGAAGTAGCAGGAAAATTCTGCTAGCTTTTGTGACCGAAAAATGTCCCCTAAGCTGAAAGGACAAAAAGTAGGAAGCAAATTAACGGTAGCTGAGATGAAGATGCTTCGCATGACAGCAGAATGGCAAATCTTGATCGAATTAGAAGCTCAAAAATCCGAGGAAGTCTTCATCCATCTCGAAAAAATTGGAGCACCACCGGTTCAGTTGGTATGTCATGTACAATGGAGGGATCCTACGAAACCTGTCAAAAAGGCAATGTCAATCAACGTCCTTATACAAGCGCGGAGGGGAGGCAGGCCAAAAAACTTTTGCATAACACAAATGTAAAACAGCAGCATTTGATTGGCCTCAGTGACGAAGTGATCCGAAACCAGGAGGCCTGCAGATACCTTTTGAGGTCGAATCGGCGAACCCCATAGACGGATCCCCTATAATCCTGATCATAACCTCGCCGAACAAAAAGAAAAAAGGAAAAGAAGACGATACAATCGTCCTTAGCAATGTCAATGCAAATATAGGAACGCAAGGAATTTTTGGTACCATTATTGTAAGATACGGCCTACATGACACCAAAACGAGAACGTATTTAGACTTCTCTACATTCCGGTGGCCGAAGTATTATAATAACAAACGTTTCATGCAGCTCGAAGCAATGTACTCTTCTAGCGTTATGGGGACGTTCAGTGAAGTCAACATTTATTCAGACAATTAGCTATAAAGAGGTTCGAAATGCACATCTCTTGAGTAGCAGCAATGAAAGGAGGTTAAGCGCTACAGTAAGTCTTACACCTGCTGGATTTCCAATAGCTACAGTGAAGCAACACCTGGATTGAAACAGAGTGCTGGCAATTACATGCGGATCAGATACATAGCGGCACTGTAATTAGGAAGTGAGGCGCTTAAGAGGCCAACGAGCAGAAGAGAAAGGAAGGAGGAGATGAAAAGCGTTCATTCGAGTCGACTGAATATGCCAGGGATATAAAGAACGAAAGCCTGCAACTACAATGAAACATCATAGTAGATAAGCGGTGCTGAGTATTTGAAAGGATCACTTCTTCAGACTCTTTGGTAGAATTAGACAGCCATTCCTGAGGAATACCAACCAAATTTAATGAATTAAGGATGACAATAGGAAAACTAAGGAGCAATTAAGCCGGCCAAAGCCTTCAACAGCTGGAATTATTTTGGAGAAGTTAACACCAACTTATTTCTGAACTATGTTGCCACTAAGCTATCAATGAAATATCACCATTGGTTGCCCAATCCCTTAAAAAGCACCAACTTTAGAGGAATAAACAATTCGAAAAAGATACAATATGTGCCATGCTATTCACCCAAGCATGCAGTAGCAGTGGACTGGGTCAACTTAGGCAATTTTGGCGCAGAATAGTCGAGAAAGAAACGATTTTCTAGGGTACTTTGCAGATCTCTGAACAAAATGCCACACTGGCATTGTGGACGCCCTTTGCTTCTCTTAGAGTGGCAGGATCTTAGTGGAAAGTAGGTTCGTAGCTGGTTCACGGTAAATCGAGTGCTGTTTAATTTTGTGCCTTTGAAAATAAGAAATGTAATATAATATTCATTTTCTATATCACATCCCCGAGATTTTTTTTTTTTTACACATTCTCACCCTGACATCTAATCTAAGCCACTGTATATCACAATCAAAATGTAACGAGTACATTCTGTAAATGGAAATTAATAAGAATAAATGCCCCTCGCTCATTTCTGATGACATTAATGTTCGGCAGGATATTCGCAGTTACAGTGGCACTACATGGCGTATGCTCACACCCGCAGCATCAAATATTCATTTCATTTATCACCACCATCAACGTTGCCAGCCACGCAGGGTAGTGGCAGTCATAGTCTTAGTCGTCGTCTACTTCTTCCTGATTGTGTCCTAACACCACCATCACATACATATAACAACGTGCAAATGCAATCATTCTACGATTTAGTTTGGGCGCGCGACCTTCTTCTAATCCTAATTGAAGCCCATTAGGACAATATAGGGCGCCCATAATCATAAATAATAAAATAGCACCGAGTCGCTTTGAAGGATTTCCTCCTGCCCATGGAAGTAAGCGTGTGAGTGTACCTTTTAGAAGCGACTGCTTTTCACATGTGGGTGGACGACGTAAATTGAATGTATTCTAGTCCCGAACTCTTAGTCGGACCGCAGTATGGCATACAAAAAAAAAAATGGTTTCTTTCTACGGCATAGTGGGGAATGGTGTTGTGCTTTCTGAACTCTGTCGGATTATCCTAGTTTAAGGGAGAGAGAAACAAAATAATGCATTGTGACTGTCAGCAGCGGATATAAAAAGGATTTTCGCGGATTAAAAGGTAATAAAATGCCTCACCACAAAAATGCCTCTGCTGTGAGTTGTGCTATGTCCTTTTTTGCTTCGCCACCGTACATATATATTTATTGTGATTAATTTTAGGAATTCTTTGGTTTTTCCTGCTACGAGTATATCCATGGAGTATGATTGTCCGGTTTTCGTTTTGGTTGATCACAGGCCGGCTAGCTACAGAGGCTCACTGCCGAGTGTTAAACAACAGATGTGCGTAATTTTTGATTTATGAGGTCCGTATTTATGTGCGATTAGTATCGATATTAGTTTTATGAAGACAAATTGCAAAAGGACATGAGCAAATTTCTGAATGAGTTTTAGATAAAAATTATTACTCGAATGGATCATAATATACGGGGAATTATGGGGAAAATGATTTTTTTTGTGGTTTTCTAAAACGTGATTTTATTACCTTTCAGATACAATATGATGGCAGAACTTTTAATCGTAGACAAACTAGACTCGATTGAACATTAAAGCAGTTAAGGAACCTGGTCCTAGTGAACACTAACTCTTCTAATTAACGTAATGCAGTAGAAATTTTGTTCATACATACAACCAAACCTTGTGGGTTTTTTAAGGGAAGATTTGTGAACATAAGTGTTCTATTCCTAAGACAATGTATGAAACGACCAACGAATGATGTTGGGGATATAAAATCAATCCAGATACCTCTGGAGTGTAATGATACACTACATTACAGGAGATGTATGTAGCTGACATCAAGACTCCCGAATTCGTGGGAATATATATGGATACATTTTTAAAAAACCAAAACGGAAATACAAGAGCAAAAACTAAAAAATAAACGAGGGCAAAAACTCCCACCCATTTAAGACCGTTCCAGAAAAAGCGAATTATAACTTCGATTCCTGGTGAAAATGACAGCAGATAAACCCCACAGGATAGTGCCTCTTTCAATGCAAGTAGTCCTGCTGTTGGAGACAAAGAGGAGAATGAAGAATACCCAGCAGCTGGGTAAACATACTTACATACTATGGAGCTCGTTAAGTTTATTCATTATTTAGCCGAGAAAAATATATACAACGATATAATGCACATTCGAAGGGCCACAGAAAAGTAGTTATCTGGGTGTTACAACAAACATAGGAGCAAAGATTCCCAAGTAGTACCTATGAACTATCGAGCAGCAGCCTTCAAACAAGCTGAAGAAGAGCCGCTACAAGAAAACCAGCTGCCAACTCAAAAGCATAGGCGTGATAACAAGACGAATGGCCTTCAACTACCATCTCCAAAGCAGAAGAAGATCATTTCAAGCAAGTATGCACGTACTTGCAGAACGTAGGCCGATACGCAGAAGAAATGAAAAAAAACCGAAACACACAAAACCAATTAAAGCACGCCCCAATGCCCGGGTCATATAACTACGCAGACATGCTCCATGAAGAGAAAAGTTGCCCCAAAATAGAGGACCTGGGAAATAATGTTACCTGAACGTGGAAGACTGCTAAAGAAGATCTTCTCCTTAAGCTTAAGAACGCGCCAATTATCCAAGCAAGTACCTTCCAGATCTATGTTGCAAAAGAACTTGAAGCACAAGCTGAAGTGAGAACACTCAACTCATCAAGTACACGTAGAAACTAGAGTTATAGACGGTGACACTACTTGGAGATGAAATTCACATCCTAGGCCTTTGCTCTGTAAAATGGCTACCTTGGATCTCAAGTCAGCGGATTGGCAATAAGTCCACATGAGAAAGCTGCTGAAAAGCTTATAAAAATAAATAAAGTAAATGAGTTGTCTGCCAAATACGTGAGAAAGTGTCATGCTTCAAGTTCATGGACAATCCGTAGTCAAGATCATTCAAAAGTGAGGCTGACCTGTCCAACCGGTGCATCAAGTGTAGCGATGAAGGCAAAATCATGCAGTTAAGAGCCAAATTACTTGCTATAACGAGGAAACACATCCCAGGATGGCATTGTCCCTTCTGTCCAAAAAGCATTAGGAGGGCTAAGAAAAACAATATGAGGCTCCTCCAATTAAACCTCAACCACTGCGCTGCGACACAATACCTCCTAACACGGACAGTACGCGAGGATGAAACTGATGTTGACTTCCTTTGCGAGTCATAAAAGAGTACACCAAAGATGAATGGAGAATGGACTGAGTCCGCAGCAGAATCTCTAGAACTTCAGAAAAACACCCATTTCCCGGATGCACAAATATGTAATAGTGTAGAGCCTACAAGCTCTCGGTGAACGCAATCTAGCGCCTGGGAAACCTCATACCCATTATTACAAGGAAAAAATTTCTTGGGCTTTAAATATGTAGCTTCGCTTCTTATTAATCCCCAGGCCTGGACGGAGGTAGATCAACAGAGAAAGATCTTCACGAGGAAGTGTGAACTATAGAAAACTCCATTTATTACATAGAGTATACCCTAGCTGCCTTTCTAGACATAGAAGGAGTTTTCAATAACGTAGACACTGAAGCAATACTAGAGTCCCTTAAGGAGGTGGGGATAGAAAACTATCTCAGTCAATTGATCGTTTCTATGCTTAGCACTAGAATTATTCAGGCAACACTAGGCAGTAGCAACATAGCCAAATTTGCCAGTAAGGGTGTTATCTCACCTCTACTATGACTGATAGTCATGAATAAAATCTTTTTAACATTAGACAGAGAAAGAACCAAGGTAGTCGGGTATGCTGACGATATGGTGATTCTAGTGTCAGGTAAGTTTCCCTTCATTATAAGCGAAATCACGGGAAATGGTCTGAGAAAAGTAGGCACTTGGTGTCAACTTAAACAAAACTGAACTGATGCTCTTCACCACCAAAACCACAATACCCGACTTCGTATTTCCTCAGCTAAATAGCTCTCCTTATCGTCCAATGCTTGGTAATTAGGAGTTATCCTAAACTTAACTGGAAACTAAACATAGAACAACGGGTAAAGAAGGCATGTATTACTTTCTGTGCTTGTAGCAGAACCTTCGGAAAAAAGTGGGGACTGGAACCAAAGTTCACCTTATGGATGTACTCAGCCGTGGTACGACCAATTCTCACATACATACATAGGTCTTGGCAAAAGTAGCTCCCAAGGAATTTGTTCCTGCTGTGTTGGAGACCAGGGCAGTGGCATAGGACCTGGGTTGTGTCCTTAAGAGCTCCCTCGTCACCGCAGCCTCTGCAGAGGGTTTCTTCCGTCAGACGTACATACATACATATGTAGTTTTTTCAAATCATACCGTAGAGAGTTATGCCCCGTGATAAGCCCAACGAGGATGGGAAGGGATGGGAAGTCTCTTGGTTCTGCCTTTATCGGCCATAGTTTCCTCGTAATTACACAGGTATCATGGAGGTCCATCTGGTGTTCGCCTCTTTTATGGCTATTTTTTCTGCTTCAAGCTTGAGTGCGCAAGACGGGATGTTCACTATTAGTTTTGCTTGTCTTGAAATGGCTGTAGAACCCCCTCTTGCTAAGTCGTCAGCTTTCTCGTTACCTGGTATACCTGGTCCAGGGACTTAGCAAAGCGATACCTTATGCTATGTTCCAAGGGCTCTTCTCGACAGCACTTCACAAGTTTCGATTCAATTTCCGTAGCAGTTATTGCTTTTATAGCTGCCTGGCCTACTGGACCTCCGCTTAGAAAACACTGCTGTGTCCTGGTAGTATAATAGATCTCGATATCCCTACCGCTTCAGAGAAGATGCCGAACCCTACACCGGTGTCCATTTTCGATCCGTCAGTATATTTTGCTGTGGATCTGGTATTAAATATGTAGATATCCGCTTTTCCATTCTTCTCTGCTAGGGTAGGCTGTAAAGGCATGTTAAAATCCAAGTATGGCGTGATGTAGTTCTTTGTGGGTACATGGCCAATGAATTCTTGAAGGATGGTTAAATGTCCTGTTGCATTTGATTTCCATTTCGCTGACTGACTGATTCTCAGGGCACTAATGGCTGCTGATGTTTTCGTAAAGATGTCTAGTGGAAGCAGGTTGAGAATAGCCTCAAGTCCAGCGGTTGGAATTATTCTCAACGTACTGGTGGTCCCGCTAGTCTTTGAACTTTCGTGACGGCAATTAGGTTAGTGGCCTTAATTACTGCCGGCTACCATACAAGACTACCGTATGTCAGTGTGGGTCTTACTATAGCCTTATACATCCAGAGAATTATTTGAGGAGAGGGACCCCAGGTTTTCCCAAAGATAGAAGGCTATAGTTGCTTTTTTGATCCACATTAGTGTTCATTCTCCAGTTTAGTTTCTTGTCTAATACAAGACATATGTACTTTGCGCTGTCAGAGATTTAAAGCGGGGTACCTCCGACATAGGCGATGGTTTCCTCGCACTTTTTGCAGGGAACCGAAGAGTATGGAAGGCTCTCTCACGTGGAGACTTTAGGCGGGTCGTAGGTTCCTTGAAAAGAAAAGGTATACAAATAAGAACAACATTGATCAAAATATCAAAATCAAAAATGTTCAAAACTCAATACTGGCTTTATATTTAAAACACCTCTACACCCCTGTTTGAACTACATTTGCATTAGTCAATTTCAAAATCTCATCACAATCAGCGATGATCAAGTGTTTGGTTAAGGCCATTTGACCACATCATGCGGATTATATGCGTGCATCTATTTATGAATTAAATGTGCGGGCTACCTCCTTCTTTCAATGCTTCTGTTAATTGAGTGAAGAATCTTTAAAATACCCCCAGTGGTTAGAAATGGATGAAAATCTTTCGGATGTTAGTCGATTTGAAGTTCTACCTCCTTTGCTTTCTAGAAATTCTTCTGTTATCCTATTGCCAAAGCCCTGTTATCAATACCACATATTACTGTTTTGTTGGAAATATCTCATCCCAATGACCATAGATTATTATCGCAAATCTAAACGGATAAAGACCCACTCGCCGCCTCGCTCTTAGCTTCTTTATCTTACCACTGCAGCAGCAATATTGATATTGTGTAATATGCAAATTCCAAGACACACGTTCATGTGCTGTGTAAGTACCTAGGCAGTCGTTCGTATGTTTGCTTGAGAATTTGATCCATTAGATACATTTTGCCATGAGCAAAAACTAGAGCAAAACAGGGGATTCCTGACGATTGCATCTTCATCTTCTCACCTTGGTACATATATGAATATTAATGAGATTTCCGATGTAGATTATAAGTAAATCCTTCGTAAACAGCAACTATTACCAACTGCCAGAAACCAAGAAATAACCAACAAGCAAGCACATGTACGAGTGTAAACTCTTCAGATGGTTAGTGTGGGAAGCAAACAACTGCATCTCAATACCAACATCGACGGCAAAGTGCAACCACAACTCTTGTAAGGTTTTCATCCTGCGTTGAGTTTTACCGAAAACACTAAGTCTCTGTCTGTTTGTCGATTATGGTGATGTTCTTGTATCTTGCATGGGATTAGGGCATGCAAATGCAAATTTACGTATCGATTGCGCAGGATTTCAGTTAAATTTGTGTAAATTTATGCTGGTTAAGAAAATTAATCCAATAGCGATTTGGATTAAAGTAATACGATGGTAATCGAACTGGAATACGTCTACAGAATAATAATGCGAACTGGAATACGTCTACATCTCGCAGAAACGTAAGCTTTACAGTTTCATAGCTGAAAATTGCAAAGCCATTCAACAGTCCCTGACAGTGCTTTACAATGATTTCTAAATGCACATCATAGCTGTTTTGAAAAGTTATATTTAATTACCTAGGTGGCTCTGCCAGGCTGCCTCCAGCAACATACCTTTCCAGTTGTTAGCCGCCTCCAGTTGCCCGCGCTAAGCTGGTTGAGGTACGAGCCATTGGCTCAAGTGGTTAGTGCGTTGGATCGCCGAGCTGGAGGTTCGAGGTTCGAATCCCAGAGAAGACCAAAAAGTTTTTCACGGTCCTGTCTCGAATGTCTGACAAACGTCCGAGAGTAATAACTGTCATGAAAAAGCCTCTCAATTTGCCTTGCGGATATGGCTCTAAACTGTAGGTCCCTTCCATTTGTGTGAAAAATATAAAACGCACAACACGAATGGTCGCGAGAAGCTCGGCCCTGGACCTGGATGAAGTTTATTGAAGCACTCATTCGTCTCCATGTCCGACAATTTGTCTTCATCGACTACAGACGGATTCTGCTTAGGCAATGGCGTTAGAGAGTTGTCACGATCCAAGGAAGGGAACGTGACAGGCTTGGGAACGTCAGTAGGAGGAGTGGGATCAGAAGGATGAAGGGGCAGTACGCCTAGATCTAATTCCTCATCTTTTTTATTGACCGTGATCGTAATAGGGTCAAGGCCATAGTAGACGACACCGCCAGTCTTCGCCAAAGAAGCAAGAGATTCTTTATTTAAAACGATGATTGCGCATCTATAAAGGCCTTTTGGCTCGTCCAGCTTAGCGACTTTCCAGTTGTGCTTCGGAAGATCGGGGCTGCTCGTTCTTAGGATCCCTAAAATCGTATCCGTGTTGGAGGGTTCGGCTGGGATATCTTCTTGGCACATGACCATACCTCTCATAATTTACCTATGGCTAGCTTATAGAGGTCGTACGACCTTTGGTCAGCGCAGGCGATTAGCTTCACATTGCCCTGATGCCATCCACCATCGCTACATCTAGGAGGAGGTCCTGGAAGAGTCCTTAGAGGAATGGGGGAGGTTACTGGTACCTTTGGGCTCCATGCGGATATTGGCGGTAGTCAGACCATGTGAAGCCACAGTCTTCCTACTGACCAGCTCTTCAGGAGCTTTCCCGGTAGACAGCCTAAGCGCCGTACTACCGTCCGGTCTTAAAGGAGAACCGGTTTTAATGGATGTTTTTTGTTTTAGAATAGTCTTTTTTTTTATTTTTATTCATTTTGTGTTCCCACGAGTAGCGGAGAAAGGAATGTCGATCTGTGCAGAGATCCGCATTACACAGATAAGGCTAGCTAATCCGGAGGTCGCCAGGTATCCGAATACCCCGTTCGAGACTGAGATGGGCTCCCAGCCAGGTTGATCCTCGGCACGGTTCGTTTGACACCTTGATCCACCGGAGGGGAAAGGGGTTTCGAATCTCATCTAGGGAATAAATCCCGAGAGTCATTGACCTCTACTAGGCCTTTACACCACGACGAGGTGTGCAGTCACGCTCCCTGTTGTACCACTAAGTTCCTTTATATAAATTTTTGTTCAGTGCCCTTAAATATACCAACCAAGTTCGGTCTTCTTATTACATCACCCACATACTCCGTGTAGAAGCTCTGCATGGCAGAATTATTCGATTCCCTTTATGGGAACTTCCCTGGACTAATACCATGAACTTACCGCCGTACTTATATTGACTGAACCTTGTCAACCTGCAGTCACTCCCTGTAGGCCGTGAAGTTGCTGATATACTCGTACTCTTTGTTCTTCAACTTTTAGCTGGTTTCTCCTCTGTGCTTCAGTTTATCTCTACTATCATGAATACACGTAATATTAATTGGATCTGCGAGGTTCTTCTGAATCAATCCTCATCGAACAAATTACGGGTACGAAGAGATAATGTAACAAACCGTCCCTTAAGAATGTCCTTTACTCCGTCTATCCCTCTTATCCCTTTGCTTCCACCCTTTAGTCCATAGTTATAGTTTTAAGGTACTTTTGGGCTTCCAATAGGTCTTAATAAATGTCCGAGATTAAGCCGGGCCTCAAATTAAATAAAATTAGTTAGGCTTTCCTGCTATTTGAAGATATTTCACTGCTACTTTCAGCCAGGCTGCTATGACATGTCCAAGTGCCAGGCTGCAGCAAAAAAGTGAAACGATTTTAACGAGAAAATGGGCTCACTTTGTGGCATATTTTCCTCACAGTTCCCCAATCTCCCCTTGTTAGGATTAGACTTCGATAAGACTGATCCAGCTTAGAAGACGGCCTAGTTGTGAGAAGATCCTCGGAAATGAGCATAAGGGAGCAGTTGAAATGTGTCTTCTTTAGTCAGGCTCTGACTCCAATTTAGAGAGTGAATCTAAAGATTCTGGATTTTCATCGGAATCGATTTAGCTCAGATATGTGCTCTGTCGGTTCGATTTGGGTCAAATACCTTTTCGCGCATCATGCAGAAGCTTACCAGGAACAAATATCACCTACTTTGTAGACATGCCAAGTAGGTTCTGCCCTTTGCCCCAACAAAAGAATACAACAAAGCAGCCTTAATGAATTTTCGTACTCAAGAAAAATTCATTGAGTTTGGGGTGCCTCTCTGAATGAATTCGCTGATGAATACGCTAGCAGCAGCCTCACCTTTGAAGTTTTGTTGTTTTATAATCCCAAGCGCAATTACCTATGATTTCGTGCAAAACGAAATAGAAGGGATAATGGATAATAAATAGCCCACCCCCAAGCACGCGCAGCAACAATAAACTAAATAAATCATTCGGTCCTTTGAAAGAATAATGATTCCCGCTAACAAAACTCCAAATACCCGTATAATCAATCATCGCATGCCCATCCATTGTTACTTTAAAGCGAAAAGTGCCAATAATCTCCTACAAAAAGAAGGCACACCAGCCAAAGGATTCCTCCAAAAAGATTCAATCATTGACCTTAATTCGCATCCCGACCACGACCTCCATCAGCGACTCTATCAGAGAACACAAAAGCAAAAGAAAAAAAAACCAAAAAGGATTAAATTAAAGGGCGTTGATAGAGATAATCCAAGACCGTCCGTACGATTCTTTGTATTTCCTTCTGAATTCCTAAGGAGGAGAATATGAAAAATGATGATGTAATAATCTAACACACGCACACCAATACTCCTGGCCTCTCACACACACACACGCACACACATACACTCAAAGAAAAACACACAAACCGTGTTCATATTTCCACTTGGAGAATAGGATTTAATTTACATTTGAATTAGCAGGAAAATTGAATTTGCTATCTCGCCCAGCAGTTGTGTCCGATTCCAAAACACCCTTGAACCACGTAGCCAGCCAGCCAGCCATCTTCTCCCGTCACCATTCACATCATAGGGTCGACTATACTTCTCCTTCATCATTCGTCATAATCTTCAATAAACAGAGGGAATATTTGTGAACTTCCATGGCCACCATAGCAGTCATAATCCTCCCCGCTGTCCTTTGGATTCCTGCTTTTGGATACCAGGATGTGTACGTATATATGTAGGTATAAGTAACCGTTTCCTCCTTTTTTTTGTTACTAATTAGACACAAAACTCATCAAGATCCTGTAGAAGGTAGTAAGTAAGCGAGGAATGAAGGATGATGGAGGTACTGGACTATGCGTCCGGCTTATTGGCATGCTGGCCACCACCCTCGGAAATTCCATTTGCATTACCAAGGCAACTCTGAGCCCTATAATCAAGAAATCCAATTAATCTCCATAATTTTGAGAGGGCGAATAATAAAGAGCGTGTCCGTTTGGACATTTTTTCGTTTGGTCGTTCGCCCGTGTGTACCATCGCCGGGCGCTTGTCTGTAGACAGATACGAGTATTCTGTCTTTTTGACCATCCGACTTAATTTTTTCGTCACTTTTGGTACCGTAGTAGGCCCGATGAGTGGGTGTACAAATAAAACAACATTGTGACCCGTTTTTTTTTGTTCTTTTTTTTAATTGATTACCCTCTGTCATCATTGATTTAAGTTGCGTGTCACTAGAGCCATACGCCATAGCAAGCACCCCCTATGGTGATGTTCGAGGAGAGTGATTTGGTTCAGTCATGGCATATAGGCCTGTTCAATATTTCATCATTTAAGAGGGTTTCAGCGATTAGGAAGTTTGGTTTTGGAAAGCGATGGCGTTAATTAATTTTGTTTGCCTTTCAGTGTGTGCACGGGCAGTATGGTGTGTTTACATTTTCTAATTTACGTCGGTGAGTGGATTTGTAATCGTGCTTAATGATCTGAGGGTACAACCCCTGTCCTTTCACGTGCTTCGCTAAACACTCATTTTGTAGGTAATTAAGAGATCAGGGAACCGTGAAAATGTGTGCATTATGAAATGTCGCATGCACTGGGCGCCGTTATCAATCACACTTGCAGTGCTCGTATGTGAAATAAATTTGAAAACTACTTACTCAGTGCTGGACAATGAACAGATGTCATAATGTATGTTGTCGTAATTCAAGTGGAACACCTTTATTGCATAATATCAAGGTAAGGGAAAAAACGCCATACTTGGAGGCTAAACACGATGTTTCATTTTGCTTTTTATTAATATTAAAATTCATATCCTGCAAGGACATACTGCTAATATGCATATATTGAGGATCTACGAGTATGCAATATCATATCCAGATGCAACAATCTCCCGAGAAACAACGCCGCCACTGCATCAACTAGGTAGGACAAGGAAATGTCTCGATAAATAACTATCTTCCTATATGCTTGCTAGAGACATAACTCTGACAGGACATGCATCCAGAAAGCAGCAAAAGTCGTGCTTGCGTTGCATTAATGACCAGAAAGAGACCCACAAGGCAGCGTTCACCAGTCTGCTAGTGGAACGAAGAGATAGAAGAGCTACGCAGAAAGTACCATAAAGCGACAAGATTGTAAACACGTACTAGACCACCTGCTGAAATTGTTACAAACTAAGCTGAAAAGAGCAATTCAAAGAAGTAAAAGAAACTGTTTCCTAGAAATGTATATGTGGAACAAATTCCCATGGGTGAGCCTATCAGGTGGTTATGAAAAAGCTTAAAGATAGAAACCACCGATATCTGCCTGCATCGAGTTCCTTCAAAAAATTACCTCATAATTACTCCTCCCACTACAAATGTGAATGAGGTGGAACGGAGGAAAGGCCCGACACAAATACAAGGTGGCGCAAAATACATTTGTGCCCGTTTTATCGCATTTTCCATGACTTTCCGCAAGATTTCCGGTGATAACAATTCGCATTCCTGTCGAATATTCTCCTTAAGGGCTGCGATTGTCTGAGGCTTGTTGGCTGACTCCAGGTAGCCCCAAGAAAGAAGTCTGGGATGGTTAATTCGGGCGATCTTGCTGGCCATGCCAAATCGCCAAATCGCCAAATCGCCAAAACGGGAGATTACGCGACCAGGAAACGCTTCCTTCACAATATCCATTGTGGGCTGTGGCTCGTGCTGTAAGGCAGTAAGAAGTCGTTTATCATGGCCCTGTAGCGTTCGCCAGTAACAGTGACCGTATTTCCGATGGCGTCCTTAAAAAAATACGGCCCAATCACTCCTCCCGCGTGAACGCCGCACCACACAGTGGTTTTGAGTGGATGTAATGGCTCTTCGTGCATCACACGCGGATTTCAGTGCCCCAGAAACGAAGATTTTGCTTATTGACGTAACCGCTTAAGTGCAAATGCGCCTCGTCGCTCATGATGATTTTCGATACAAAATCGTCCTCTTCGTTGTTGAGATTGAGGATGGCTTGACAGTAATTCACACGCGACTGACGGTCAGGAGGCATTAACTGGTGTACTGTTTGCACTTTGTACGGGAACATGTGTAAGTCTTTTACTAAAATTCGCTGTAGGGTCCGTCTGGTGATGCCCAATTGCGTGGCCCGTCGTCTGGTTGATGTTTCTTCGTTCTCAGCGACATCGGCAGCCACAGCCGCGATATTCTCGGTCGAACGACCAGTCCGGTGGCGGCCACGCCCTGCATGGTCTCGTGTGGTTCCAGTCTGTTCGAGTCGAGTAGCTAAGCGCCGAAATGTTTCCCCTTTGGCACGACACGATTAGGAAATCGACGTCGAAATTCAAGCTAACACCACCGACCGATTATTGGTCAAAAAAATTGACACAATTATTCCACGCTCTTGCGGAGTATAGCGCTCCATTGCTTGTCAGTTTGTATACTGCAGCTGTCTAGTTTACAAATGTCAAATATGATTGACGTACGACGCCATTTGCAAAATTATAACATCCTCCGATAGGATGATTAATTTTGCGCCACCTTGTGTAATCACTGCAGTATAGCTTATGAATATGTGAAACAAATTGGGCAAAAAAAAGGATCTGGGCCGGACAGTATCCCCAAATAATAACCATGGTATTCTTTGGTGCCTACGCATCTCAACATTAATGGGGAGAATGGAGTGATCGCCTTCCAGAGGAATTCTAGGATGCAGAGGTCACCAATTCGACAAGCACCAACGCCCCGAAGGAGTGAGGACGAAACCGTGGCTCCCTCAAGGTGCATGGCACCTCAACGGCAATTAACTACCCAGCCGTCTGTTTTCCACAAACTGGGAGAATATATTAAAAATGTGGTGAAATGTAGGAAGATGGTAATAGGCGCTCTATCCACTATCCCATTGGAACCCATTGGAGAAAGCCCGAGTTCAAAACGACCCTAGAAAGAAATGAAAGAAAACAACGATAACAACGGTCAGAAATAAGAAGCAACCCAAGATGCAAAATGGGTTTAATAAGGAGAAAACCCGATCTGTTGCAATTGTGGTAACAGCGGAAGGTGACCTGTCTTACGCGGAAATTCTCTGCAGAATTAAAGCGAATCCCAAACTTGGCAATCTTGCTGAGTCGGTTACAAAAATCAGACGGAGTCAGAAAGGTGACCTGCTGTTCCAACTTAACGAGGCAGGTGGGAAAACTGAACATTTTAAGGACATGATCAGTGACACCATTGCCGATGGTATGCTGGTCCGATTGCTAACACACCGCAAAGTGTTTGAAATCAAGGACATCGATGAGATCACCACCATGAAGGATATTATATCTCAATAACAGTTGAAGAGAGTTTGTGAAGTAGACGTATGAATTGCTGAAGTGGACTTAAAACTGGCTGGGCAAATGGTCTTAATACTTGTAGATCCCATATCAGCGATATAATAGGTGCCATCAATGGGCGCTGTCTGTCCCAGTATGCTGAAAAGGCTATAACAACAGGGTTTTGGGACTCACAAGGAAACCTGCAAGGAGATTTCTGTGCAATAAGTTAAGGAGAATACCATCTACGTTTATAAGACGCATAAGATTTTATCAACACACAAAGGAGGAGGAAATAAACAAAAGCCGTGTTCTTACTTCACGACATCGCACCGGTTTACAATGAATTGCCATGACGGCAACGAGATCATGTGGATTTCAGAAACTCATCTGAAGCTCATCCGCTTATAGTCCTGGCCTGGCAACTAGTGACCATTACTTACTTACTTGCTTAGGTGTACCTGGGCCTCAACCAACAAGCCTCTCCAGTGAGGCCCTTAACTAACTGCCTCCAGTTGCGCACCCCAAGTTGGTTGAGGTCCCCTTCTACTTGTGCGCGACAATTTAGGCAAGGTCTTCCTTTATTGCGTTGTCCCTCGGGTTAGAGACGAAGACTTTGCGGGCGGGAGCATTGGTCTCCATTAGCTCTACATGTCCTAGCCATCTCAAGCGACTGATGCGCAGTTTTTGACTAGCTCGATGTCGCTGTACAGCTCGTTAATTTCGTCGTTAAATCTTCTCCTCCAAAGCCCGTCAACGCAAACGGGACCGAATATCTTGCGAAGAATTTTTCTCTCGAAACGACCGAGGATATCTTCATCCGCTTTCGACAGAGTCCATGCTTCAGCGCCATAAAGCAGGACTGGGATGATCAAGGTCTTGTACAAAGTCTCCCTAATTGTTCGAGATAGGGCCTTACTACTCAATCGCTTTCTCCCCCTAATAAAACGAAAGCGACTGGCTAGAGTTATACTTCGATTGGTTTCTGTTGAGATGTTGTTTTTGGAATTAATAGCAGAGCCAAGATAGATAAAGTCCCTTACTACCTTGGAGTTATGGCTGTTGACTGTGACATTCTGTCCAATTCGTCGATGTTGTGTGCCCCTTCTTGTTGGCAGCATTTACTTGGTTTTGCCTCACTTACAGCTCAAGCCATTGTGGCGGCTTCTGTTTCGATACTAGCGCCCGCTGTGTTCTGCCAATTATGTAGCTGTCATCGGCGTATGCTAATAGTTGCACAGACTTTTGGAAGATTGTGCCTCCAGTATAGGCTTGTGAGTTTCGCACAATTCTTTCAAAAATGATGTTAGTGAAGTCACATGACAGCGCATCACCTCGTCTAAATCCATTTTTGACATCGAAGGTCTCTGTGCGGTCACTACCGACCTTGATGGAGCGGTGAGCTTTCTCCATCGTCATTCTGCACAGACGGACATGGCTCTGTATAGCTCGTCTTAATAAATGCTCTCATATGCGGCCTTAAAATCGATAAAAAGATGATGAGTGTTGATTTGGCCTTCTCGAGTTTTTTCCAGGATCTGCCGAGGTGTGAATATTTGATCGACTGTGGACTTTCCTGGCCTGAAACCACGCTGATAATCTTGTATGCAATGTTGACGCCTGTAATTTTCGCAGTTGAGGGGTCTCCTTCTTGTGAATTCACTTCCTTATGAACTATTTTTTCACCTTCGAGTCGCTATACCGGAACAAGGAGTGCGGTTACGTTGTGACACCTCCCGACTGCATAGTACTTATCTGGGAAAATATTTTTTTTAAGTTTGGAGAAATGCTATCTGGTGACCTTTGCAATGCACATCTTTGGTTCATAACGAACCCATTTTATATTTTTGCATGATAAGTGTACATATGTATGTGCATACCACTTCTTGCTTATACAACCTCAACAGGTTTATATTAAAATAAAAATCGGCTGCGCAATCTGTTATATCCTTTGCTCGACGTATTAATATCCTAAAGCTGTTCCATCTTCGTAGATTACCTAACACAGACAACCGCCAAGAACCTGTTTTCTCTATAACTCCCCCTTCTACCACATTGTCACGAAACAGCATATTTAGGGTATTAAATGCCCTTGTCATTTAGTCAAACAAACCCAACCCCTCCGGGGACTAGCAACGTATTCGAATACAAATCTCAGTCAACTTTGAACCCAATCCGGTTTATTCTGTCTCTGGAAATCCCTCGGAAGCTCTTTAAATTTGTTGCTTTCCGGAGCAAATGCGAAAAAAAGAAAACAAATGAAATACACACAAAAATAAAAGCGCCACACTATCAAATCTCGAAAAAAAAGAGATTTATAGCCCTGGGAAACGCCTTCTAGCCTTTTTCTCTGCCGACACTCCCTACCCGGTCCGGCAATGATAGCCTTTCAAATATTGAATAACTAATCCCAACGTCCAAAGTAGGTATCACCGAAGGGTGGGAGATTATATTGTATAAATATTAAAAACCACCGAGTTTGTTCCATTGTTTGGTATCGCCCTTTTCCTGCATTACAGCACAATCCCCAGGATTGTCCTCGAGCTCACACACACGATAAATGCAAAATGTTCACAACCCAGGAAAACAGGTCACCGCAGGCGAGCAAATTCGAACACGTGGGTAACTGTGTCTTTCTAAGCAGCAACAGCAACAGCAACAGCAGGACCAGCACTAGTGCTGCAGTGCTGTGACAGGAGAGGACTTCTAACGCTTAACCTTTGCCATAGAAGTTTGTTTTGTTTGTATTCGTGTTTGTTGGTGGTCTGCCGACAGCGGCGATATTGTGCGTTTTTCTACCACCCGTCTATTCCACGAGAGGGTGACAGTGAATTTCGTATGCACCCTCTTGCGTTTTTTTTTTGGGGGGGTTCTTTGACATGGTCCTGCGAACTTACATTTGAATATGTGAAAGGATAATTGGAAATGCGATAAAAGGCAATATATTTGGGTTTTGTTACGATGATCCGAGGGTGGGATTATTTATTTTTTTTTTCTATATTTCATGTGTTGCCACCAGTTACGTAAGGATCCTTTTTTTCGTAAATAATTTATGATACCTCTGTACCAATCAGCGAGTATCCCTTGTAAAATGCTGTGATTTGACGCTACACACCCCAAAGTAAATCCTTTTATACGCATTACCAACCACTTTCCTTGTTCTCGGGTTCAGGTTTGTTTACTTTTTGTTCCCCACACACCGCACCGCGCCGCCTGACAATGATGCGACGGCTGATGTTTGAATGTCCTTACGTTTTACTTCGGAACTGTGTGAACGTGTCCTGGGGACGGATAAGTGTAAATCAATTAATTGTATTTACTATTGTTGCATTTATCACGCAGTGTGTGGTGTGCCCGTGGAAATTTAGGGTAAGTGCAATGGGATTTCCAGTTCATCCTGATCTGTAAAGTCAGGACATGATGTGATGCGATGGGATAAAAGCGATGGAAAGGGTGGGACAACATTTTTCAATTTGTTTTATGTTAATTTTCTGAAAAATGGCAAACATAAGAGGATTCCATTGAAGGGATAAGCGGAAAATTAATTGCTTCTCCGTTTGTTGGCATTTAAATGTACAAATGAGTTGAACGTAGCTTGTGTATCGGTGTACCTTATTGACAAAGGAGGTTTTTGAGGGATTACGTGCATGATAGATGCACATTTTTATTGTGAGCATTACGGAAAGAGTTATTGGATTTTATAATCACGGATAAATTGAAAATTATCCTGTTTAAGGCGTAGGGAGAGAAAACTAGATTCTATGCAGGGGAGGTCTTTGACCTTACTGATTAAAAATTTCCCTTTTTCTTATTATAATTTCCCTTCATTTCAACTGAACATTCTTTAAAATGTGGAACATATTCCCATTATCGCTGGATTGATCACCATGTGATCGAATCTCCAGTTTGGATGCCTAAACTTTCTGAGCAGCCAGTATAAACCAATGAAAGACTGTTAGAAACTTTGGACATTGAGTGCCCTTTAATATTTCGGTGAATTCAGAGCCGTCAGCATTAAGTACAGGGTCGGGTTCCTCTCCCGACTACCACAAAGCAAGAGGGCCAGCAAGCATATGCCTCAAAACAAAAGATCTTTGAAGCAACGCTACATGAAATGACGAGAACTACCCTCGATCTCTACGACCAGCAGATTAGCATAAAAAGAGAGTCGTTGGAGCTTTGGAGAGGTTTTACTTCTTGCCGTGACTAATCTACCTTGTAGTAGTGCCAGGGCTGAAGTGAGCTGGGAATCACATCGAACGTTAAATAGGTTCCAGTGAAAGCCAGAAAACTAAGAGACAGTCACTCCTATTTTAGTGGTGGTGTGAGCCCAAAACTTAACCAACTGCTAACGAGCTATCATAGGTGCCCTAGCGAGACCTATGTACATATATATAGCCTTGCTCCATTATCGGCGGGTCTGACTGAGAAACTATTTACTTTCGACCGTGCTCGTGGGTCCAAAAAGGAGGAGGAAAAGAAAGACAAAGGGTTCTCCAAAGCTAGAAGCGCGTGCTCGAGAAGAAAGGCATTTCCGATGTGGAGAAAAAAATTATTGTATGGGCCAATGAAGTCATTGTGAAAGACCTCTTTTTGAGACCGGAGGCGAAAAAAGATAACGGCAAGGATAAGGCAATCAATAGCAAACTTGTCATATCTAAGACGAACCAGAGCAAAAGGGCTGCAAAGTCCATTTCGCGGTGCAATAAACATCTGGCACAGGGGCCAATAAGGCGGGTCCTAGTCTTACCAAGATGGGCAGCGCAGGTGAGAGGAGCAAAGCCACACCGAAGGTGGAAACCATCAACGCAGACATAGGTAATAAACTCAATACCTCAGTCGTTAAGACAGGCAAGGGTAGAACACCAGCATCGCCAACAAATACAAAAAGGAATGAGTTTGCAGCCAAAAGGTTCCAGGCAGAGGCGAGCAATCCAGCGAAAAAGGTAAAGGCCACGGTCCCTATGGATGATTGGGAGATTGTCGCCGTGGAGGGCAACGAAGATGGCACTACAGACATAGCCTTCGTCATGGAGGATGCTCTGCTACTAGAAAACACCTTCTTCGACGATGATGTAGCCGTTCTGGTATCAGAAAAATTCCTTCCCGTGATCAGCGAAAGACTCAACTGCGCACTTCTGCTAGTGAGCGATTGATTTAAAGGTTTGGTTGGGTGGAAAAGTTCAATAACAAACTACAAATACCTACATATGAACGGAACTGATCTTATACCTCAAAAAACTGTTGGAAAGAAAACATAGACAATCGAATCAAGAAGGCTTACGTGCATGTGAGCGTTCGGGAAAACATGAGGACTTAAACTTAAGCAATGTACTAGCTATGCACTGCGGTGGTAAGGCTCATTTTGTTCGATTGTTTGTTGGAAGGCGCTGGAAAAGAAATATTTTTTTGAAAACTTGACAAAGATTCAACGGGTAGGCTCCCTGGGGGATGAACTAGCCAGTGCAGGGTCATATCTAAGCGCCTAGCAGGCTCTTCCTTACGCTACACACCGCTTAGCATTTTGAACAGGAAGAAAGACATTGAGCCCAACGAGGAAGCTAACAGATGTTGGTATCGATTAGAAGCATGCGCCATAGCCAAATCGTTATGGCCAGTTTATGAGAAAATATATCAGATCAGCAGATCTCATGAAACTCAGTCGCAAGGATAATCGGCGTTCTATAAGTATGGATGGGAAAGTTCCCATGGACTTGGAAGAGAAAAATTCCGTGGTACTACACGAAAATGAGTCGAGATTCATGTGAGCGAGGCTATAGAAGCAAAATGGCAACTCTCGTGGAATACCACAATTAAAGGAAGATGAAAACATACTCTGATTCCTGAAGATTAGCATGTGTTAGCGTAACTGGAACACAGAGATCAACGCCTCAGGCTGGGCTAGAAGTGATGCTAAATCTTCCTCCGCTGGGTGCGTTCATACGGAGTACAGCTGCCAAAAGTGCGATCCGTCTTAGACAATCAAGCACATGGAGGCATAACTCCTATGGATTCGGATCTATACTCCACAGATATAGATCAATTGATCCCGAAAGAGCAGACTTTGTAGTACCATATACAGACTTTTATAAGAAATACTCCATTCTTATTCCCGAAAGACATGAGTGGGAATCCAAAACATTAACCAGTGTACAGGATCTTCAACTCTACACTGACGGGTCTAAAATGGACATAGGAACCGGCGCTGGAGTTTTCTGTGAATCACTTAATATCAAAGACTCATACAAACTCCAGGGCGACAGCAGATTAACTTGACCTTAAAACAGGAGAAATGGTGAGCTCTTCCTAGACAACTAGAGGAGACTGCGTCACATCACGCAATTTATGGCCAATACTGAACGATAAAAAGGAAAAACGAGACACTGTCCGATAGGTGCAATGGCCATAAGACTGGGTATCAACTCACCTGACGATTGCAGAAGTTTTCATGACACAGGAGAACCAGAAACCATCAAACACCTGCTTTGTGACTGTCCCAGCCTCCAAATCCGTCCCTTCCGCTATAAGGGAAACAGACTATTTGAGGAACTAGAGGACCTGGTGGAAGTCCCACTTTGGAACATTATGAGTTTCGTCAAGAGTACAGGCTGGTTCAACCAAACGAACCGATAGAACTCAGTTATGGTACCACTATTTAACAGGGAAACACAATGGACCAACTGGCCCCCGTGAAAGCACCTCTACAGGTGCGCGTTCCTCCAACCTTAACCATAACCATATACTCTGATTCCAACATAGAGGAGTGGATAAACAAAAGACACGAAGACGTAAACTATTAACTGACCCAATTTCTCTCGGGGCGTTTCCGGGGTTATCTCTGCAAATACCAGCACATGGATGATCCACATTGTCCAGACTGTGAACGCAAAACGCAGAACTTGGAATATGTTTCGATGAAATGCCAGGAATATCCTAGAAAGGGAAATAAATGGACAAATGACACCAAAGGGATTGATAACATTCATGCTGACAACGAACGAAGACTGCAAATGAAGTCATCACAAGTATAATGCAGGATCTACACCAGGAAGAATGAAAGGATGTCAAACTGCCCCATCAAAGGAATACTTTGCATCAACTTTTGTTTACTATTTACAGTGAAATTTTGATCCATGAATATGCGTTAATACTTCCAACCCTAGGTAAAAAAAGTGTTAAAATAAATCATTCAAATGCTCCTTACGAATATCCGAACGGAAATAACTGATCCACATCCATGTGAATAGTTTTGACAGTAACTCTCTAACGAGTACATATGTCAGGATGCGCAATAGCATCAAAATCAGACAAGCCTGTAATAATTTATTACAATACGGGATGTTTCGGTACCAAAAATACCGAATTTGTATCTATGAACACTCTTATTTCGTAGATGTGGTTCTAAATTGGAACCATAGGCCCTACCTCACTTAATTATTTACACACAATAAGCGGGGTAGTTCCCTGCAATAGACTGTCTTTGAAATCGTCCTACAACTTGCGTTAGTTGACATTAAAAATTCTAAAACAAAAAGTCAAAGATTAGGATTGACGAGGCTCCAATCGATTTCTTCTCTGACATTATTTTCTCCAAATCTCAGCCATCAAAATGATTAAGTAAATCCTTGCCCATCGCATAGACTTTCAATTCGATGCCAATGCTTTCCTTTTTTTTCCTTTCTGAATTTCTAATACTCATCTTCTCACGTTTTCGATCTATTCCTGTACTGTGTTCCTTGACTCGAATTTAACGCGGATGAGGGAATGGTAGCACAATCTCTACAGACAAAGCAAACGTGTCCTTGATTTATGAGCGACAACGAAGACGACGACAAAAGTAGCATTTATGGTAGGATTAAGTATTAAAGCTAAAGGTGACACGGCCTACCGATAGACATTTACATATACAGCCTGTAAGCTCTCTTCACTAAAAAAATAAAAAAAAATCGATCGATATAAATAAAAAAAAAGGTGGACATCCTTTGACTTAAGGTGTATAGTAGCAGGTTGTTTGACTTGTGGCTGTCGAGTATCTCACATTCGCATTGTGTTCCCCACTGATGAAAATGAGAATATGAAAGGACGCCTGCCTTTGCAATTAACTGCCATCCATTGAATTAAATTTTGTAGTTATAACAAGTCGCATAATCCGTCTGCTCATCAAATCAGGGACAGTAAACGAGACTTGACGGACTGAGGTAGTCTGAAATTCCTCAACTTCTGTTCGAAAAATGTTTCGAAACGCGAATACCCACCAGAGAAGACTGGCAATGGGATCTCGGGTTGCAAAAGGAATCTATGCGATTATATACGGATGGATTAAAGACAGAATCAGGAGTAGGCGGAGGTGTATTCTACAATGATTGCAACCTGAAATCTCCTTCCGCCTCCCGAATGACTGAAGCGTATTCCAGGCGGAGATCATGGCGATAAATGAAGCCTTGTCGTGGATCAAGTACAATATTATATCAAGTCTCTGGAATCCGTCATCTTCAACTCTCGAACTACCATAAATTGTCGCCTGTCTCTTAGCGAGATGGCTGAACAATTCAATATCCACCTTAATTGGGTGCCGGGCCACATTACATTCTAGGGAATTGCTTGACTGACGAGCTCGAGCTCATCTCCAGCATAGTAGGTGTCGTTACAGGGCACTGCATTATCGGTAGGTACGCCATTAGATTGTGCCTCTTCGCAAACGACTTCTGTAGAAGCCGCATGGATGAAGAAGAGGATGAAACCATTCTATGTCTTCTTTGTACATGTGGAGCTCTCTCCGGCATTCTTCAGCAAGCTTGGCGAATTGACTAATGCTAGCATGAGCAGCCGCCAACGCTTCGTAACTAGCTCCTCCTGGTTCAAAGGGTAGCTCTCTTTGGAGATGCTGGTCCTCTGCTCTAAACTGTAGGTTCCTTCCATTTGTGTGACACGAATAGTTGCGAGAAGCTGGACCCTGGACGGTCTAATCATATTGGCAGTGTCGTAGCTGCCTAACTACTTATCGCTACTACTACTGCAGTATCTACAGTATCTGCATGTTATCTGGGATACTAAACTTGAGTTTCATTCTCATATTGGTTGCATTAAAAGTAAATTAAATCTAACTCAGCGCTTGACTGTGAAATCACCAACAGCAGCTCTGGAAACTATACTGAATCTGCTTCCACTTGACATATACTGTGCCAACTCGGCAGCTAAAACTGCACTAAGACTAAAGGAAGCCGGTCTGTGGATAGGTAAACCTTATGGTCATGCCTTAGTTCTAAGTCGATGGAATGCATCGTGAATCCGGACGAAAACGGACTACATCATCCCACTACCAAACTGCAACCGGAGATTCTCTATTACAATTCCTGGCAGAGAGGAATGCAATGAAGGCAGAGTCCCTTTCGAGCATGATTTGGCCATCTTCACTGACGGATCTAAAATGATCGCTGGTGCGGGTGTCGGTGTATACTGTGAGTCTCGAAACACATTTCGGTCGTTTAGACTTGAGGACAGGTGCAGTGTTTTCCAAGCTAAAGTTGCTGCAATAAAGCAAGCTGCGGACATGATTATTGAGGAAAATATTTCAGAAAAAATAATCAGCATCTATGTCGACAGTCAAGCTGTCATTAAGGCTTTGCAGTCCATATCGATAAGATCCAAGCTCGTAAAAATCTGTAAACAGCGACTGGATGACATCTCAGCGGTCAATACGGTGACCCTGTGTTGGGTACCTGGCCACACGGCCGAACTAGCCAGAGAAGTGTCTCTACTACTAAAAACAGATCTATCAATCTTATGGAACTAAGTCGAAGGGATATCCGAATAGCTGTTGGCGTCGTGACAGGACACTGTGTGATAGTTAATCACGCAGCATGACTACGATTATCACACAACGACTATTGTAGCAGCTGCAGGGATGAAGGGGAAATAGAATCCGTTCGTCACCTCCTTTGTGACTGTCCAGCGCTGGCCATTAAGAGAAGACGTGCTCTTGGTAGTTACTTCTTTTCAGAACTGCATGAGTTAGGTAACATTGAGCTAAGCCAACCCCTGAGATTCATATATTTATATGGGTGGCTTAACTTAGCGGTCGAAGATTGATATTTAGGTTCCCAGGGTTTTTAAATATTGGGCACACTGGACTCATCGTGGTCTAAGTGAGCCGTTGACAATCCTGTCAACAAGGTCACCCATTTACCTAACCTAACCTAGACCCCTTCTCAAATATTCCAGCCAAGCTTTGTCATCTTATCATGAAGGCCATATCACGAGAATCGAAGCTGTGCAGCGTAGCTTTATCCGTTTTGCCTTACTTTTTTTTGCTTGGACTGATAACCACAACCCTGCCGTCGCGATAGTCCCGGGTATTCTCAAATCGAATACTTATTGCCCTGCTTTGTTGTAAACGATTTCATTCAACACAAATCCTCGCACCATAAGGTCTGTACCTATTTCGCCTTGTTTATCACTGCGTGGAAATAAAACAATTCTTCATACTTTTCCTGTCTGAGCAAAAGCGAAATTCTCATATGAAATGCCCTGCTCTCCTGAGCGTCCAGACCCTTAGTCTTTAAGAACTGTTCTCCACATAGTTTTAGTTTTTAGCTATTTGTTATTAGTAAAATACATATAGTGAAAGACGTGTCAAGTTTCAAAAGTCAGCAGGTTTGTATGTTGGTAAAAATTACTCTGAAAATGAGGTACAAATGCAGGTAAACGACTATGCCGCAGTGGTTACCTAATACAGAATACAGCCAACCCAAATGTGTTTCATGAAACCCGCATGTTAATTGATTACCAAGGAGTTGATTGATTGCCAAAGAACTTGGTTACCTTTTATCTTAGCTTCGGCACAAATTTCACTCATCCTAACCCAATGAAAATTAATCTAATAAAACACGAGTCAGACTGCATCTAAAACACATCTGAAATCATGAAGCACTTACTATTAACTTTGCGATTATGACTGTTTTCAACATTGCTCCCATTAACCAATCAATGTATTCCTTACACTCGTAGATACTGTTTTCTCATAAATTCATACAAATAAAATTTATTTATCTTAAAAAGCCACAAAAACAAAACTGAAATACGTAACGCATTTTCCCATATAACACAGTGTAAGCCCGCCAATTATACTCAATTGCATTTTCTCGATCTTATTTTATGCCGGAGTTCCCTTTGCTATCCAATATTTTTACGATAAGGTCGTTGGCGTTTAACTTAAATTACGACCATCTCTCCACCTCTCTACCTCTGTCCTTCCCTAGCAACACAAATTGGCACTGAAATAAGAAAAAAAACACAAAAACGACGAAAGCACAAGAAAGAAGTGGCCGTTCAATATTATTGCTGTTTTTCGCTGAACAATTTTATGAGAGTTCTTCCTTTCGTATCCTCTTCTTCCTCATCCAAAAACTGACGCGCACATGTCTTAAAATGGTATTTTGCAGTGTGTCCAAGGATCAGCAGGTACAACATACACCAACTGAGGCACTTGCTTCATGACTTAGATTTATTATCTTTTTATTGAGCTCATCCAATCGAAGGAGAAAGAAAACCAAACAACCAACCAAATCAACCAAACCAACCATTCAACCGACCGATCGACCACCCACTAACGTATCAACCCCTACCAATTCACCAGAGAGACAAATGCACAATAACAACCTTGCCCCATGAGTTGTAAATGTGAAATGAGTACCTTTTGATTGCTGCAATCGAACGGTAGATACATACATATGTACATACTTTCCTTTCAGTTGGGGATGAGAAACGGCGATAAGGCGGAAAGCCAACAACTGTGTATCTAGCAGCAATGTTTCCCAACATAATCGTATCAACCCCGAGATACATTCGGAATGGGAATTTTCTTTCGGAAGCCGGGATTTCCCCAGCTCTTTGATAGGCAATCGGGGTTGTTTCACGGGCGCTGTGGTGAATTTGTAAGTTCCCCTCAACGTTTTGCAGGAAACGGGCGAAGTTTTTTTCGCCTGAGAAAAAGGCGATTATTTAGTTCGCTGAAGAAATACTCATCAACCCCTGGCGGAGGTTTTTCGTTTTTTTTTTTGTTTTTGTATTGTCCCTCAATTCGCCGAATATAAGGCCAGCAGATAGGAAAAATGTCGACATTGTCGGGGTTATTTTTTCCTATCAGTGTTTAGTTGAAAACAGACTTTCCGGCTAAATTGACGCGTTTTCCCGACCCACTGCAGATAGCGGGGTTGAAGTTCAAAGGTTTTTTCTCTTTTAATTTTTTTTGTTGGAACTATTTCCAATACCTCACATGTGACCGTATAGCGATCGGAAAAGGATTGTTAACAGTGTCCTTGGAATATCTGAGTTTCGCGCGATAAGTTACTCAATACTTTTCGTTTTTTTACGAGGATAAGAGGATAGCGGATTAACTGCAAAGTATTTAAAATTAAGTGTCTTCGTCGGACTTAATTCTAGAACATCAGTACCTCTTGTTTAACAATTCCCGTATGTGTGATAAGAGTGCTGATAAAAAAAAATAAAGGTTTTTAATTGGATTGTCTGGTATCCATTTAACATCCATCCACTGTGGCCCCCTCAAAAAAGAAAGGATTAACGTAGTAAAGTTCGGTGTTAATGTGTGGTAAGCTGCATTCCTGCATCCTCTGTTGCTCCAAGTGATAGTTGCTCCTCTGATTGCTCAGATCCTGCACACCGTGCACCACCACCATCATCAACATCATCATCACCAGTCAGCCACCCAGAGTAGCGCGTTCGTTGTCATCCTTTATCCCTTTTCGTTCGTTTAGTGTTTTTGTGGGTGCTTCTCATTGAATATGCGCTACCTAATGGATTTCTGTTTATCTATCAAAGACTCAAGATGATTTCAATATTATGATGGGGATTTGTGCGGTTTCGCATTAAGTGTTTTACGCCAGTGAATACTGATAAGAGTGGAAATTTTGTGTAGTGTGTGTACGCTTTGATCGGTTCTTGCAAAAGCCTTTTACCACCCTTTGGCGGGAGTGGGTCGTAATAGTACTTAGTGGATTTAAATGTTTCGCTTTTGCAATTGTTTATAGTTTTCTTCTACGAAGTGGTGTTGTTGCCATTCCTGCAACAGTTTTCCCTTTTTAGTAGTGTTTTTTTTATTTCTTTTTTTTTTTGTGGCACTTTAGTGGAGTGGCTTTTTTAGAGAAAAAAAAAAACGAGGTTAAGCCCTCAGTGTATCTGGTGAACGAAAGAAAGAAAGAGAGAAGAAAAATAGAAAATAATTGGTACTAGTTGGATAATACGAATGAAAGTGTGGGGGTAGTAAATGGAAATTCTGTTATCGAACAATAAGGATTTAGGATTACCAATTGAGTTGTTTCTGTTGTGCTTGCAAAGTGGAACATTCGAGTGCAGGTGATTAATGGTAAGTGTTCTCAAATTGCAATTAATTAAGGTTGTAGCAATTAAGCATTTTGCAATTAATAGCTTTTCTTTTGCTGTGTATCTCAGATGTCTAATGAGGAGTTCGTTTTTTATACTTCGATGACAGGACTACTCAATTGTCTTATTTGTTTTATTTCGACTGAAGGGAGGGTGGTATGGTGCCTTCGTTAAACGTTAGGTACGGAGAAGACAAGTTCTCTTATTTCGAAATCTGAACATGTCTGGGCGCCATCCTTAATTTTTATTTTTAGCTTTTTTTCCTTTAATTTGTTTTTTTTTTCTATCGATTTTTGTCTGCAAGTGGATGGACATATTGTTTGATTTAATTTAAATTCAAATTGTGTTGAAATACCTCTAAGCAAGGTTGGTTTGGCGTTTTATTTATGTAAAGTCCTATGTCGGTTGTCTAGACAAACTGGGACAATAAGATTTAATCAGAGCTGAGCACATCTTGAAAAGTATTTAGGACCACAAACGTTCTATTTACCTAATTCTTTGTATTAGGTTCACATGAGGTTGAATCATGTTCAATTGAATTTTTTACAAATAATTTCATGCGAACTTTTATCAGCAGATGTTGTCACATTTGCTCATACTCTATCAATGAATAGAAATGGATTTTAGGAATAACCTATGAACCAATCATATGAAACAAATCAGGTGACGGATTTTTGTCTCAACATCAATGAAACGTTCAAGAATATATATTTTTTTTTTTTCAAAAGGATAACATGAAACTTCAGAAGTTGGATCAGTGAAAGTGAAAAAGAATTTTCCCTTTCCAAGGTTAGCTATATAATCACTGAACCATATGAGGGAAAAAGTTACTCCTTCTGTTGTCAAAAATCATATGATGTCCAGCAACCTGAGCAACTACATTTTAATGGATAATCGATCACATCTAAAAACGTCTCTCTTAAGTTTTAATAATTTCTAAACACTTTCATTCCTCCCCTTCAAATTTTAATCCACAATACGGGTCACGCTTCGAATGCACATCAGTTCACCCTCAAGCCCAACTTCGGACGCACTGTCAAATATAGGGATTCGTTCATAAGCCGAAAGACACGTATGTCGAATGATCTTCCAGGCTCTGCGTTTCCTCATCGTTACAACCTTCAAGCATTTTTTAGCGCCAACGTGCACCGGTACCTCCTCTGTTCCTCTTTCCCCGTCTTTGAAACGCCCGTGCCCTGAGAAATCAGCATAAGGATATTCATACCTCCTTTGGTTCGTGCGAATTATAAAAGAAAAAAGCACCAGTAAAAAAGTTAAATATTAATGCATGTTAAATAGGTGTACATGCATATGCGTGTACATATTTACATACATACATATATGCGCAGATTGCTTGGGGATCACAACTTACCTTTTGATGTTAAGCCACATCTTCGCTTCATTGTCGAAAATGTTGATCTAAATTCAAGTGCTACTAAACTTGTCATGTTTGGAAGGACAAAAAAGACGATGATCGTTAAGAATGCCCTTGGAAGAGAAGGACCAAAAATGTGTTGTATAACTTCAACGAAATCTCTTATCAGTTACTATAAAGGGTCTTTTTCTTGAAAAAATTTGTAAGGGTGACTAGGAGTGTGTTCATCATTGAGAATCCATATTTTCCAAAAGTTGATCTTCGTGCTCTGTCGGAGCAAAAATTCCTTCCAAAAATGGAAGGAACCTACAGTTTCGAGTCATATCCGAAACCTTTTTTTTAACAACTTTCTCGTGACAGTTTTTACTCTCGGACGCGAGAGGTGGGACCCTGAACAAACTTTTTGGTGTGTTTTCTGGGATTCGAATCTCCCGGTTACTTATCCAACGCACAACAATTGAGCCACGGCCGGCGCCCACAAATTTTGAATTAGTAAATCGATTTCTGTTATTTTTATTTTCAGTCACTTGTTGACGACGGATTTGGAAGAGGTTAGATATAAACTCTCTCTGTTATAAATATAAAAATTGTGATATTTTCGAAGCAGACGTATGCATTTAAATGTTTATACAATTTATTTAGGAAAATTACGGCGCATGCTATTTGTCGAATTTTTTGTCACTTTTCTGAACAATATTTGTCAGCAAAAATCAGTGATTCTACCTAGCCCCGCATCAAGCCATTCGAATAAGAGCAACACGTAGAGCGATACGGTTCAACCTTCATATGACATATTTTTGATCATCGCATTCTCGTAAGAGTCTCCCTCCACCACAAAGGACTTACTTTATTGGCGATTAACATTTTCTATCTGTCTTTTTGCTACGCGAATTGGGGAACATTGGCAAGGTTCGGCTTCATTGCTGAAGAAAAAAAGTCCAATGATGCTACCAACATTTTTCTGGATAATTGCACGGTTTGTACGGTTTCACTACATATGCAACAATTTCGATTGTTAGTTCGTTTTTTTAATAAGTGAACCAGCTGAATCTTATACGGGTGTGGGCTAAGATCTTTTCCCAGATTTGTCATGTAGTGGACTAACAGATTCGTGATTTCTACGACCCATGACGAGTTGATAAATTTTGATTTTCTTGAAAACTTTCCCTTACAGGGGCGATATTCTCTTCAGAATACACATTCCTGGGTACCAGTGTTTGTCATTTTGAGAGTACGTAGTCCATCCATAGTTCGACGGATGGCTTGCTCAAATGGACGATTATGTGCGCCATAAAAATTATGAAGTCACCTACAAGTAAGTTTCGATAATTGGGTAGCTGCGCTCGCAATATTAAAAAAAAAACAACTGGAAATAGCAACTCAAATATACTTGTACATATCTATGTATGTATGTATGGATTTCTCTACAATTCGTCCACAGATTTTTTGATGACTTCACAACTTTTGGACTTTTAAGGGCATTGACGTTTTGCCCTTTTTAGGATTCAAGAAAATATGAAAAGCATTCAAAATATTTTTAAATCGCTCTTATACATTTTCAAAACATTTTATGTACAATTCAGAAAAGTTTTGGAAACATTTTGCCAACAAGGAAATTGGTTTTCAATAGATTGTTTCACAAAAGAGAAAACTATCGATATTTGATTGTTTTGGGATTCATTCTATCACTACGTGCATACATATGTGTCAATGCCAATAGCTTTTGATATTGGTTTTTGTCATTGGTGATTGACTTTCTATTAAGCAATGCAACATAGTAAATGAACTATACGTCCTAGTGCAATTTGTAGCTAAACGTTGACAATATTCCGGATTTCATTTTGTGCAAGTATATACGTATGTATGTATCGATATCCAGTGGCATAATGGAATACTATTTTCTGATACTAAATGGGTCCATACCGAATATTCTTGTTCCAGAAAGAAAAAAGAATATCACGTCCGAGCATCATATTCCTACCCACTTATTTGGCCAGTTTTACAAGCGAACATCAACCCTTAGATATACGTATGTACATATGTATAAAATAAATTGTAATTGATATTTTCACGTTCATGTTTTCTAAACCTTCCTACATATGTATCTTATTTCATCGTACGTCATGGTAAAAATTCCGAATTCAGCTGGGAGAGTTTGATGCAATTTGTGAATTTTTTGAAAGTTCAAATGTTTTTATCAAAGTAAGTGAAATGCAAAAAACCTGCTTCACGTTTGGAGGGGGCTTTTGTTTACGTACATTGTTGTTGCAGTTGCTTTGGCGGTGGTTTTCGGAAGAGTTCACACGTATTCACAGGCACAAAATATTTGCAAAATACAGGTTTTAAAGGGGTTGGGTATTGCAAGTCTATAGTCTACCTATAGCTTGTCCGTAAATGTCAAAAAGAGCGGGTAAAATGACAGCTCGTTTCGTATATTCTTTCTGTGTGAAAAACAACACCAATTAGATAGACATTGTAAAAAACATGTGTCCAATGGTGCCAAAGTTATTGAGTCTGCATTCTGTTAAAACAGGACTATACCAATTTAATGTTTTCCAAACATGTTTGCAACTCCTTCCACTTATTTCCGATTAAGCTGGCACAAATTTTTGATTCCGTGGAGAAATTATTCAGGGATATTTAAAGAACTTAAAATAACATGAGTCATGAGAAAAGAAACTCAATAATATGTTCCATCACCTTTTGGAAAATAATTCCCAAAGTAAGTGCTGAATCTTGAAAATAATTTTTGGTCAAATGAAGGCGTTTCAGAGACTGGTGTAAGAATACTGACTTATGCATCCTGTGCGCAGAGACGAAAGAGTTACAGATGGGCATGAAAACTCAGGACCTCGGATCATTTACTTACAAGACCCAGGTCCAAGAGTTGAAGCAAAATGAAGATCCTCTCTTTAATTAAGAAATATGGAAAAGTATTAAATATATGTAGTGCACTTTATTTCTTTCTAAGTCCGCTTGAAGGCTCCTTGGCATTGAAGAAAAGAGACTTTCTGATGTTATTTTGGACCATGCTTTTATCAAGACGATATTTAAGAACTCCCTGTTCGCAATTTTAGGTCTCCAAATCTTTCGTTAAGATCTCGTGACTCTGGAATGATATACAACTACAAAAGTGATTCCTTGTCAATCTTATCGGTTTGCTTCCGATCATTATTTTGGTCTATCACTGAAGTTTTCCCAGGCCAAAATATTAAGCAGATTCGAAAGATTGCACCTGCTTTGGTCAGTAAAAATTTTTCAAAATTCCTGCCAATTCGAGCCGTATTTGTTGGTTGGCTTTATTTGTCACAGGTTTGTTCCTTACGGCACAGTCCTTCCGTTCTTATAACGGATATTTCGCATGACGGTGAAATAAATTTTTAATGTTTTCCGGGATTCGAACCCCGAACCACCCGTTCAGTACTCCAACTTACTAACCACTGAGCTACGGCGCCCAAGGGTTGGTGTTTACTTAATAAATTGGACTTGAGAACTTTATCAGTTTTAGTACTCGAGCTTGAAGTTGCATCTTGTTACTTATGTAGTTGTATCGTTGGGAAACGTGATTATAATGGTGCCTTCTTTCTGCGGTACGTCACTAGTGTTAGGAACAAAATCGGGCCAAGAACACTTCCTTGACGAGACCCAGCATCGACTTAAACACGTTCCCGGCTTTGTCAATATCTTGAAAAACGAAGAGAAAACTGCTGGAGCATATCAAGCTTTCTTTTTATTTCTTTGAATGATCGATTATGAGACCGAATTGGTGGTCAGGAAGTAGGCGTTTTATTTCGATCTCCATCTGCAAGCGCTTTAATACGATTTTTTGAAAAGTCTTAGATATTGTGGAAAGAGGTGATATAGGGTGAAATCTAGACGATTTTCTGCCGTTTAGGGATTTTTTGGCTCCTGACACTTTCTATTGAGTGGTACGTATGTACATACATATGTATGTATGAATTTTTCCTGAAATTAGTAAACAGTTTCAGGAACCGTGTTAAATTTCAGACTTTTTAGTATCAGTTAAGCTAAACGCTACAAATTTAACCTTTGCTTTGAAAGTTGTCAAAAATTTAAGGTAATCATTTAATATTTCTCTATTACCGCATCATAATTAAATGGCTTAAACGTCCCTTCTAAATGCTCCGTGAAAAGTTCCGCCCTTTTCGTTATCTTTTTTTGGTTCAGTCGCTCTTCATTTTCATATTGTTGGTACCTGTACTCAAAGTTGACTTTGCCGGCTTTCCACAGGGAGGAATTTGATCGTTTGTCCACACTTTAACTTTCAGAATATGCACATATGTATGTAGTATTTTCACGATTTTTTAAAACTAAGGCATGCAAGGTTATCGCTTAAATGTGAATGGCTTTTCTTAAACTCTTTGTCCTCTTATTTGATTGTTTGTAATTTCCATGTTTAAAATTACGTTCACGAATTGTTCACTTAAATTCTTTTCCAAATGTATTTTTAAAAAAAGATTGACAAATATCGGTGCTTACGTGACATCCTGCCACCTGTTCTGCCAGTATACCGACGCAACAAAGGAATTCATGTATGTAGGTATTCCATGAGTGGAAGTCACGATTTGTACCTCACTTTGATCGATGCATTTTTCAAATTTGCATACTTTTTGGTTCTTGTATAGTTTGTCTCTGTCAATTCTAGTTTTGGTCGTGTTAAACTTGGAAAGAGTAGATACTTGTGAGCACGTACATATGTATGTTAAAGAAAGAAAAGTAGCTCTTTGCAAACGTGAAAAAAATTAATCGAAAACAAGTCGAAAAAACTATTGATTCAAAAAGTTTTCGCAGTAGGGTACCAACCCTTAATTTTGAAGGACATTCCTGAAAATCGGTCGTCGATTAGCGAATTTTAGAGGCGACTTAGTGATGTTTAGGTTTGTGGGCAGACTTTCGTATCCCATAAGAATTCTCTGTCGGATTTAAATCCGGGCTTTGTGCAGTCTATTGCAACTTTGAAAAAAGTTGGTTACCAAGTCAGTTTTTGACAATGTTGGTGTGTGTTTGTGTTCACCGCCATGTTGGAAGATAATCTCTTCAATGGGATACACACATTCCTTAACAAAATCCGGTAAATTTGTCTGAAGTAGTTGAAGGCAATCTTCTTTTCTGATTATACCATCGATTTTTAACAAAGTTCCAACATGACACTAAGTGTAACACCCCCGAACCTTTATGCTACCTCCGTCGTGCTTCACTATCTCTGTAACTTGGTGCTTAAGGACTCTTTCGATAGGTCTGTGTGAGAAGTATTCAGCCATCTGAGTAGTAGCGATTGATTTTTGTCTCCTCAGACCATATGACTCCTCCAGTATTCTACCGTCCAATTTTTGTAGTCTTTGCAGAACCTCAACCGTGAGTTTACATTTTTGTCAGATAATGCCGGATTTTTCTGCTTAATAGCAGATACAAGACCAATTTGCTTAGGGGCTTGTCTGGTAGTCCATTCACTAACGTCTTTATTTATAACCCAAAAGACAACCTTTGGCGTCTTCATCTTATTCGCCCTAACTATCCTTTCCATGACACGGCCATCCCCATCTGACAACCAATATCTCCCACCTTCATTTTTAGGGGACTGCAGTTTTTCCGTTTCTATACCACAAGGACTGTTCTCTGACTTTCGTTGCAGAGTTTGGCAATTTTTCGTGAACTGCAGCCATTTTCAGGCAGCGAATTACTGGAAATTAGTACTGTAACAACAACAACTATTTTTGGATGGAATACATCCTTCTTCTTCTTCTTTTTCTTTTATTAACCGTTGAAATATATAACGCGTACGTACACGTACATCTTATAGTATATATTTCTCCCACGTATCTGCCTTGCTACTGCGTCGCTTGTGGGGTTGGCTAAGTTTGCGGGCCTCAACATCTTTCTACAAGTCGCTCTATTTTGGATTACGTCCTCGCTGAGGCCGAGAATTCGCTGTTGTTTTTGTATTTGAATAATCCAATTGTTTTTCCGTCTTCCTCTCTTCTGAACTTCGGCTGGAACTTGAGTCGCTATTGCTCTTTGGACAGGATTTTCCGACGATGTTCTTTGTGCGTGACAGTACCAGCTGATGCGCTCAGCCTGGAGTTTTTCAACAATTGGTTTCTTCATATGAAGGCTTCTGCGAATATGCGTACTTCTAATTAGGTAGCGTTTTAATGCTCCCGCTTACATCCGTAACATTTTCATCTTCGTGGCTGTCATTTTTCCTTTATAATGTTCGTACATCGCCCAACACTGCGATGCGTATGTTAAAGCCAGACGCACGACTATCGTATAAAGCAAGCCTTTAAGTTTAAGTGGCATTTTACGGTCACAAAAGACTGCGGAATTTTCGCGACATTTTAACCACCCCACGTTCATTCGGTGTGCAACATCTTCATCACAATTTCCCTGATAATTTACGACCGAGCCTAAGTATGTAAATTTGTCGCATTTCGGGACGATTACTCCGGGGTTTGCAGGTTCAGAAAAACGGCAATGCAAATGTTCTGTTTTCGTGCGACTGATTTTTAAACCATTATCTTCTAACGCCTTGATCCAATTATTAAATGTGTTCTGAAGGGCTGCCACGTCGCTACTTATGATAGCGCTATCGTCGGCAAAAAGAAGAGAAGTCGTTCCCGTTTCATCTATACACCCCCCCAGCAAAAAATCTTGCACGACATTGAAAAGCAACGGACTTTGGCAACTGCCTTGGTGCACTCCTACTTTGAACTCGAATTCAGCCGTTATTCCCGCTGTGCTTTTCACTTTAGTTTTTACGCAATCGTACATCCTTCTTATTTTCTTAAATAAATATTAAGCAAAAAAATACGATATACCTCACACATTTTCTGTTTTAATGTTGCATGTCAGTGAGTGCATGTTTGGCAGGCGCTTCATAAGGCTAGCTCTTAAATGACTTCTGCAAAAGCTGTATGGACGACAATTTGAAAAAAATAATACCTCACCTCTTTTGGACGTACTAAACTCTCTCTTTCGAAAAAGAATAAACCTAGGAGGCAAATTGGCAAACATAAACATCAGTTTTATCACCTACACTACTTCCAAAAATTGCACGTACACCAAATAATTTTAAAAATTAACCGTCTTAACTTCCAAAATTATAGGTAAACACAAAAAGACTTTTCCAAATATTTTTCGTTTTCCTCTTTTTCCAAAGAAAAAGTTTTGAAACGCATTCCTTTCACCGAGAAAAATTTAAAAACAAGTTGCAGCCTAAAATTCGACTCAATTAAAAGTCTAAAACTAGCGGTGAATATATTTTCACTTTTTCTTGGCCTAAATACAAGATTGAGATATTTAGTAGTAAATAAAGAGTTTTCCAATAGGGACTTGACAACTTTGAGTTTAATTTGTGAACGCACTCTTTCACTAATCATCAAACTGTCACTGTCAATTTATTCAGTAAACTCAACATTTTCATCATGGTAAAGTACACGAACGGGCAACGTCTGCAAATTATAAAAATTTTCTACCGAAATTCGGAGTCGGTGACTGCGCCAAGATGATGAATTTCATCGCAAAATCATCTTCAGTGACGAAGCTCATTTTTGGCTCAATGGGTTCGTCAATAAGCAAAATATGCGTTATTGGTCGGGTGAAAATCCACTTGTGCATCATGAATCACCACTTCATCCACAAAAAATAACTGTTTGGTGCGGTTTGCATGCCGGCGGCGTTATTGGGCCATATTTCTTCGTCGACGATAACGATCGTCACGTTACTGTGAATGGTCAGCGTTATCGCGCCATGATCACCGATTATTTTTGGCCCGAATTCGAAGATATGGACTTGGACGACATGTGGTTTCAACAGGATGGTGCCACAAGCCACGCAGCACACGCTACAATCGATTTATTGAAGAGTAAGTATCAGCGTATCGGTTATCTCAAGAAATGGGCCAGTCAATTGGCCGCCTCGTTCGTGCGATTTAACGCCGCTTGACTATTTTCTGTGGGGCTACGTTAAGTCATTGGTTTATGCCAACACGCCAACAACGTTAGAAGAGCTCAGAGCCAACATTGAACGCGAAATAGCGGCCGTTTCGGCCGAAATGTGTGGCCGAGTCGTTGAAAATTGGGTCCAACGAATCGACCGCTGCAAACGTGCCCGCGGTGGCCATATGAACGATGTCGATTTCCATTCATAAATGTTTTGATTGTACTTCAAGCCGATAATAAAGTTTTTAAAATATCTCAAATGGTTTGCGTTTTATTTAAAAACAAAGTTGTCAAGTCCTTATTGGAAAACCCTTTAGTTGCATTTTATGGTCTTCTATTGTACACATATGTCAAAAGTTTATTTGACAAAAGCAAACAAAATGCAAAATAAGCATACAAAATTTCCTATTGAAGAAAAAAAAACTAATTGTTAAGTTAAAATCTGCAGGAAAAAGTTACACAGAAATTGAAAAAATAATTAATAAAGCTCATCCCACAATCAGTTCAGTCCATCGTAAAAGAAATACTTTATATGACTTTACCGTCGAAAAAGGTAGAAGAAAATATTATCTGCACGAGACCAACAAGTTATTGAAAGGATATTCAAGGCAGTTTCAAGAATTAGTAAATTAGTATAAACCTCGAAAAATTTAGTGGTCCATCAGTTAACCTCAGATTATTCGAAATTTTTGATATACTAAAGGTTACAAAGTTTGCACACCACGCAAAAAACTTTTTGTATCGAAGAGAAATGCACTCAAGCGCTTAGAATACCTCAAAAAGTAGGATAACAATCCCGATGAGTTTTCGAACCATGTTATTTTCGTCGGTGAAAGTAAATACAACATATTTGGTTCAGACAGTAAACGTTTCGTATGGCCAACACCTGCACATCCAAGAATATAAAAAATTTAGCTCCAACAGTAAAAGACGGTGGTCGAAATGTCATGGTTTTGGGTGAAAGTGCGGCTAATGGTGATTGAATTATTGTTCTTATTGAGTCCTAAATGGATAAATTTCAATATTTGTTAATTCTAAAGGGCATTTTTAAACAAAATATAAAATCTTAAGTGGAGAGGTTAGAAATTAGAAATGGGAACAGGTTTCTGGTGGTACAGGATAATGACCCTAAAGATTACTCCGAATTAATCCAAACTTGGTTGCTCTATAACTGAAAATCGACTCTTCCACACCATCCCCAATCACCCAATCACAATTCATTTGAGAACCTGTAAGATTAATTGAACCAACAAAGAGCGGCTAAAACAGGTTATTCTGGAGGGGTGAGCAAAATATCGAGCTATCAAACAAAAAAAATGGGTGGCATCTATGAAAAATCGCTTGCGAGAAGTGATCTTAGTCAACGGGAACCACACAAGTTATTAAAAACTGTTTAACACCCTTAAAATCTAGATTTCTATGTAGTATACGTGCAATTATTTGAGGTGATTTTAAGAGGTTTAAATTTGTTGTTTTCTTTTTTATCCTGTAAATGAAATATAAACAAAAAAAACTGATACTGTCAATTGAACAGATTTAACTAAATAATATTCAATAGGCTTCGTAAATATTTCTCATTAATTTTGAAAAATATCCCCTTCTATTTGCAAAAAAAACTTGCTGTACGTGCAATTTTTTGATGTACATATGTAGTGTATGAATGCTTCTGCGGGTTCATTTTTGGGAACAGCCAAAAGCTTGTGGTATTACAAAAGATCTATAGTGGCCTAAGTGTGGCTGCATCTAATCTAGTCTACCACTAGAATCTAACGAGGTAACCTGCGTTTCTGTGTTATTTAATAAAATAATTTTTTTGTATTCACTTCTTTGCTACCCACGGGCTGAGTGAAGGACATATTTAAATTAATTAAATAAATATTTACGACATTAGCACTGAGTGCTTGTCCTTATTAAAATTGAAAGCCTGAAATCGGGGCAAGTATGAATTTTAAGTGTTTACTTAATAAAAACATGTATTGGCACTGCAATCACGGACATTGACAACCGTTTATTTATTATTGTTGAATTAAGTAAAATTTGTGCTTAAGTGCAAAAAACTGTATTCATGTAAAGTTGACTCAACCCTAAAAAGAAAATAAATTCTGAATTCCGTGTTTAACAGCCAATTACGTTTTATTCCCTTTTTTCGACTTGAGATAGGATGTGCTTGTGTGTATACTGCCCTCCAGCATGTGCCATATTTTTCCAATATACGAATATTATACTTACACAAAGATAGAGGTGGTGCCAGACAGTTTGAAATTATTACTGTTAATTCGTTAATCAGTGTTTAAAGGTATAAATAAGTGTTGTGATAAAAGTAATGACCTGACTTAATTAAAGTCAAATTAATTGAATTATTGTAAATGAATTGATAATGGAATGAACAAAGCAATCCAACGAATAGGGTTGGCGGACTTTATTTATTCCAATTTAGTCAACTATGGAGTGCTTGGTTCAAGGTTAAGATAAGTAATTTTTAGTCGTCTAATATTCAAGTGGAAGGCAGGTCAGCGTAGTTTGAGACGTGACAAACGCAATCACCTTAATGCGCTTGCAACACAGGCTGAGAAAGCAGCACGTAGTTGCGACTGTAGGACTGTTTATAGGACCACGAAGGAGCTCTAAGCAACACCCGGTGCGGAGTTAAATTGGTTCGCTACTGACTTCGGATGAGGATCAACTGATAAAGTGGAGTGAGCATCGCGATTCTAAACCATGTACACTATGTTGATGTACTTCATATCCAGATGAGTTTCCATGGCAACAAATACTCGAATTCGCATAGATCCGCCCAATAAAACAGAAATCATAGCCGCGATGAAAACATTCAAGAAACATAAAGTGGGACTAAACGGGATCCTTGCAGAGTTTTTGAGCAAAGCCAACAGCCCTAATACTACCATTTACTCGCAGGGCTTGGGAAAGCCAAAGCCTCCTCAGAAGAATGGAAAAGAGGAATGATTGTCAAGCTCCTAAAGCAAAGGAATTTAACAAACAGCGGATGCTGGAGAAGTGTTTGCGTTCTTCCTAAAATAGTACCAAAAGTGATACTGGATCGAATCAAAGCACTCGGGACACGGATCAAAGAGCAATGTGTCAAATATAGACCTCCGCTATTTATTGAATTTGAGAAGGCCTTCGACAGTGTACACATATGTATGTAAATTGGGATCTTATCTCGTTTGCGTGGCGCTGGAGATGCATTCACAAAAAGCTCGTAGCTATAACGGTCTTGCTCATAAATTTTATCCAGGAGCTTGTAGAAGTTATCTTTTCCAACCTGGTAACTCAGTGCTTAGAATCATTATGGAGCTGTCACTCTGCCCACTTTTTTGACATTTATTATAGTGTTGTCTGGCAAATTCTAGAGATTTTCGCAATGATTCGTAAATACTCGTATCATTGTGGTACGGAAGCAGTTCATATGACTCAATAATACCAACTTGACCTCCAGATCAGTGCCTTTCAAGCGGAAATTAAAGTAGTTCTAGAAGCAGCAGCCTGCCTATCTATGAATACAATAAAGATATGGTCAGGCAGCAATAAAAGTCTTGGAGTAGCCAGTAATAATATCTAAGTTAGCCTCGCAAATAACGAATGTCCTGCTGAAGGAACAATATCAATACTTGTCTTCTATCTTTGCAAATCTGATCAGACTTGAATATCAAAAAGTTAACCAGATTAATTTCAAATCATTCAAAAAGCATCAGCTCTACAATTGGAGTTCTCACAGGAAATTGTCTGATAAGCAAGCTTATCAGTAGACTGCGTGTAATGCCCTGCGCTATCCACTTTTAAAAGAAAACTCTAGAAACTCTAGGCAGCTGTTCTTCAATGACATAGATTACCTATCGAGCCTGGACGTCTGTAAGATCAGAAGTTTTATCTCTAGGTCACACTGGTTTCTACCAATCTCTGTAGGTAGGTAAGCTGAATCACGTCGTATCAAAAGACATATCTACCCAGCATATTATTCTCAGTATAGAGACTTAAGGGTTACGAGTATCAGAGAGTTCCGGCACTTTTTTGAAATGCTATCAAAATGGACATAATCTTTGGTATAAGTGAGTCCTAGCTTCTTTTTTTTTAAGGAAGAGGGCATAAACAAGACATGGATGGCTATCCAATATGAACACGGCGACCTATATGCGTAGATCTTTGTGCTGTCCCCTGAAAAGTTTATTTTATGATATTTTCATAAAAATCTGAGATCTAGTAAAAGAAACTAGATACTAGATGATAGTTTGAGCTGAAGATGTGACATCAAATGGTGATGTTAAGCTGTTGTTAAAGTGCATAGGCCTAAGCCTAGCTATGACCGAGCATTCACACACTATATGATGGGCTGTTTCGGTGTCTTCAAGACAGAGACGGCACATGTCCGATTGGACACGGCCCATTTACTTGATATGATAGTTAAGAGAAAAATGTCCAGTCAGGAAGTCAGTTAGGATCTTAGCGTTATGTCTGCTCATTGAAAGAATGTCTCTAGATCTTTTTCTGAGAAATTGATAAATTTCTTGGCGTGTCGTAAGCCATTTTGTGAGTTCCAGTACGAGAGCATTTCTTGTCGTTCCCATAGATTAAGCTCTATCCTTATCTGGTTTGTAGGTAAACCACAGAAAGGTTAAGGCCCCGTGAATGGAGATTGGGCTCCTAATCTGGCAAGTTCATTAGCGGATTTGTTGCCGGCGATGCTCTTATGTCCAGGGACCCACACAAGAGTCTACAAGCTGCAGGAGTACTTGTAGACAATTCCAAGCCAGCTTAGACTCGAAATTGAAGGACATAAGAGCTTTAAGAACTACTTGGCTATCTGACATTATATTTATTTGTGATCCACGGAGGTTTTACTGATGCATTATCTGACACATAGCTCGATTGCCTAGACGGAAGATAGTAGTAGATAGTAGTAGATTGTCCGAGTGAAGTGTTGTAGTTAGGACCAAAAATACCAGCTCTAGCCCTATTTGACATTTTCGAACCGTCAATATCCCAATCAAGTGAAGATGTGGTTTGAGGGACCAGAGAATTATCCCAAAAGCCGCGGTCCGGTATGATGACTTTGAAGGGGTAATTGATATCGATTTTTTTGGCATGAAATCCGAGGAGCAGTTCTCTGGTGATGATGGCAGCGGAATTTTCTCCAGGATTTTCGTGTGTCCTACTAGATTCGTATTAGTGTTGTTGCATAGGAGTTAAGGCTTTAGTGCACTAGCAGCTGCAGTCTTCATAATTCTTATGTGTTGTGGTGGAAGGTCTACAGCTGCACTTTGCGTCCGTAATACCTACAATCAATGCCTACAAGGCTAATCGTTGCACCTTGAGGGCAACCTTTTGTAGGGCAGATCGGACGGTAATTTCACTATTATGGCTACGTTATCTGCGTAGCCTTGGGTGTGAAATCCGTAATTGTTAAGGTAGTTTAAGATTTTGTCCACAACAATGGACCAAAATAAAGGGCAACCTTTAGTAGTTTTTATGGAAATCGAAAATTGTCCGAGCTTGGCAGTAATAATTCTGATACTGAGTATGGAGTGTGTCCAACTGATAGTTTGCGGGTCAATGCTTTTTGCAACAGCAGCATCCTTGATGGATTGAAAAGTCGTATTATCGAAGGCACCCGAGATGTCGAGGAACAGAGGTCGATTTCCTTCTTTACCAGAGTTTCTTCAATGATGCTGAACTATATGGTGTAATTCTGCAGATTGAAACGCAAATTGGAGTTTATTTAGAGGGAGTTCTAATAAGGCGGAACTGAACTGAACCTAAAGGCCTTATGGTCTGATTGTGATCTGCATCCAGCTTTGGGTATGAACACTCCATTTACCTTTCTCCATGTTGGCGGTATGTAGCTGAGTTCATAGATGGATCTGGAGATAGGCACTAGGGATTCCATAAGAATATCGATGCCATGCTGAAGAAGAGCAGGAAAGATTCCATCTCCACCAAGTGCTTTGTAGGGCTTCTGCGTGGGATGACCCATCTGATGGAATCAAAAAAAAAATTCTTCTAAAAGTGTGTCTGTTATGAGAGTGTTGCATAATTTAATGTAGAAGAGGTATGTGAGGGTCAGTGTTTACAGAGTCAGGAAAGTGAGTTTTGTAAAAGTTAACTCAGAGTTTCCTTATAACACTTTGTGAAGCTGCAGTTAGGACGAACTACATCGTTCGCTTATGCTTTCGCAGAACGTCCTCCAAGTATGTCTTTTTGATTTCCTAATGGCACATATGTATTCGCTCCATGAATTGGTTCGATTGGCTTTATTATCAAGTCTTCTAACCATTTTTTTTTTGGATTACAGGCTCAATAGTCCACCAGGGCACATCGCGAGGGTCCTAGTTAGGCAGTCATATAATCAAACCCAACCTAACCTTAATGCAATGGATTTCAAAGACACTCTACACGGCGACAAAAACGATCGCCTTATTTATTGGCCTCCAAGAACATGCGATCCTCCTTTTGATTATGTCCCGTTGGCTATGTTCATTAACTGGTTAACGCTAATAAGCCAGTAAAAATGTACGCCAATACCAAAACCAATATTCTCCGTATTACTCTTCGCATATGGTCGCCATTGCTTGCAAAAGTGACCCAGTCTTGAACTGACAGAATGGGCTTCGTGAAGAAGCGCATGGTGGTTATATGCTTGAGATAATTTCCAACTATTAATGCAATGAATTGCCTTTTCGAGCAAAGAAAGATTTTTGAATAAAAGTTAATTTTTGAGTAATTTGTCTTTGTCTTGTCAAAAGGTCCTTAAAAAAACAACAACTGGGCGGAAACCACGAGATTTTTTACTTTTTAAACACAATGTGTACTAAATTCCTTAAAAATTTCTGGCATTTTCCAAAGATACAGAGTAAATAAATCCAAAACCCCTTCTGTTAATAGAATTTCCTTCAGAAACTCTCACAGCCCCAGAGTGGTTCAGTGGAGCAGGAGGTTCGAGGTTCGAAAGCCAGAAAACAACAAAAAGTTTCTTTACGCACAAGACGAATGGCCGCGAGAAGCTTGTCCCTGGACCATATACGGTCTGTTGCGCCAAGTATTTGTATTTGTATCTAAAGTGAAAAAATAGTTTAATACTATCACTTCCTGGTGCTTTATTTCCAAATACGAGAACAATATGTGTACGATGCTGTTTGAATGACACATTTTGTAGATGCTTTCAGTTTCTCTCAGAATAAATTCAACAGCTAATCCTTCAAACACTCTTTGCATCAGAATGTATCCTTTTTCCACCAGAACCAGCACTGCGTGTACTAAATCGTATGAATTGCAGTACTGCCTCGAGCTTTAAATAGCAATGAAAGAACGTATCTATGACTACCATTGTGATAGCTATCACAATCTATTCCTACATCGCATTTGGAGAGCTTGTACATTTCAGGGTTGTTTATAACGACAAACACATACACTCGTAAATGTACTTGGGATTACATATTTAGTTTCAATATTTTCCTTTAAATTTACAATGAAATCGAATGATCAACATGAGTTTTCAACCAATTATCCTAGATTTCCAATTATAATTTTCCAATTAACATGGCTCTTGTTATCAGCCACCTGAATAAACTGGAATTTCTATTCCATAACTTAAAGCCAATCACAAGAGATTCAGAAATGTGCAGAGCCGCTATCCTGAATCATAACATTATTATTGCCCCTCAAGTGTGTACACACATATACTACTATCCTTAGACCCACTTAATTCCTGGATAAATGCGAAACTATTACATAATACCTACCCTTGTACGGCTTAGTGCCCACTATGGATTCGACACCGAGTGTCTATTGTGTTTTGTAATTATAGGATAATTATGTTTCATGCAAATTTAATGCGAACGCACTGCTACACACTACTTTGCTATACATTATGCTAGTATCCATGGAAGGATATTTAACGTGTCGCCAACACAACGATGATTCCGGATGGTAATGGTTGTATTAAAGCTAAAAAAAAAATATGTACCTGCCACTTATTCCACATCAGTGCCAAAGCTTAAACACTCCAGAGGGTTACGTCCAAATTTTAACCCCAGCAAGATTGCCTTAAGACGTTTTTATATTGTCGAAGACCGGAGGAGTTGTATGGAAATCGAATTAAGGAGGCGAGCAGAAATACTGTGTTTTCTTGAAAGGATTAGTGCCGCTTTGGCTGTTCATGGGGATAAATTACAAATTTCCAACAAATGACTTTGTTTTGTTTTGCATAATGAGATCCTTGGCTGTCTTCGTCGCCGCCGGACATCCAAGGGAAGACTCTGAAAATGTAATTCAAAGAAGATTTTACTTATTTTATGATATTAGTCTAGGGTGGAAGGTAAAAAGGTCAACATAAGCACGTGGTTATATGAATCGTATGTTTGCATTTTGATTGCTTAACATAATAGTGAGCTGAGAGGGGGAACTCCTGTCAGTGTTGTGACAGGAATACGAAATATTGACAGAAGGACATTGTGTATATGGAAAAAAAAGAAAACATTTACGAATTGACAGGATGTCCTTATGACAAGCTATCGGCAATTTAGGAACAATGTGTCATTTTGATTTGTTGGCATATAAAGTGCTCCTTCAATATCAAATGAAAATGAAATGATTTCGCATAGTAATGAGAAGCAATTGAACCGTATAAGAGTGTCGGTGAATTTAATAAAATGGACGCTTCATTCGTGTGAGCTTTTAGTATTTTTGCATGAAGATGGTTTCCAGCTTTTATCAGGGAACGTTTCATCTCATAAATAAATATTAATAAGACAACTCAGGTAGGCACTGTGAATGGGTGAAATAGGATATTCTCCGAGGTAGGTGGGTAATATTTAGTGCCTCAATAGAGGGTGTTTATTATGTGTGCGCATCCTACAGGAAAATCATATTTTTCGACTAATACCCAAAAACCTGCCAGTCTCATTCGTACGTAGGTATCTAGATTGGTTTTGTGATGTGTAGGAGCTATCATATTTCCCAAAGACAAGTTATATTCTCACTCGCAAGGATTGAAAAGTTCGCAACGTGATCAAAAGAACAAACATGGAAGTTTACAAATTACTGCTATTTTCAAAGTAATCTCCTTTAAGCTCAGCTCACCAATACAAATTACTGGTGCAACAGACCGTATGTGTTCCAGGGCCTAGTTTCTTACCACAGCTCGTGTTGTGCGTACAAGTAGAATGACTTACAGTTTGAAGCCATACCCGAGAGACGTCTTGAGAAGCTTTCTCATGCCAGATATTACTCTGAGAAGCTTGTCAGATATTCGCGAGAGGTGGGACCGTGAATGAATACTTTAGGTGTGTTCTGAGATTTGAACTTCGAACCTCCTTCTCTAAAATATGTACATTGCCAAAATACAATCTAGGATTTCCTCCAGAGGGTACTCAACCTTTTTGCTGACTGGTGTAAGAAAGTTGAAGCAGACGTCAACCCCACAAAAAACACAAAAAGAAGAGATAGCGACCAGCTGCGAAAACCCAAACTGTCGACATGTGATAAGCCGCTCACATTGAGAAGTGAGTTTTGCATGAGCTAGCTGTTAGTGCATAAGTCTGTGGCCACAAGCCATAACCGCTTAAGTCGAAAATGGAATTTTCAGAAGAAGAATTTTGAAATTTAATTTTCAGTTTGAAAAAAAAACTTACGCATTTAAGTAACAAACCAATACAGATTCTCAAAGTGCAAATTACGGTTAATTATACCAACATTTTGTTATTTCTTTAATTATGCTTATTTGCAACGAAAATTATAAAAACATTTGGTTTTGGTCTTAAGTCGACTTAAGCGGTTATGGCTTGTGGCCACAGAAGTGCTTTCAGATTCGGACATACAGACTTTCAGTTGTACATTAATTGCACAATTGAAAAGCGGAAAGGCTTAAAAAATATTTGTCTTTCACTTTCCGAGGATCTCAAAGAAGCCAATTAAATCGCAACCCCATCAAAAACCATATCGTGTTATCACATGAGACAAGAATCGAGGACGAGATGTGAATCGTCCTGCTACGATACTGGGACTGTTGTAGGAGATGGTTTTAGTGGGTTCACGGTTTCGCTTGAGATCTTCTAACGTCAGAATACCCCGTACATACAGTGGTGGAAAAAATAAGAGGAACAAGACGACTCAAAACACAATTTTTTATTTTTTTCTTAAGTTCCTTATAGTGCTCTGCATGATTCGATTGGAATAGCATTCCAAGTTTCGTTGACCATCTGCCACAAATGATCGCGTTTTCTTATTTGGGTCTTCGAACCTACCTTTTTTAAGATCTCTCAAAGTGGCTCAAGTGGATTTAGGTCTGGTGGCTGCGACGGCCAGTGTATTAACTTAACGCCATTATCTTGTTACATGCTTTGAACAGTGCTCGCGGTCGTTATCTTGCTGATATTCCCACTTAAGCGGCATGTTTTCCTCCGCATATTGTAGCATGGTGTTCTGCATTATTTCTTTGTATACCACAGCGTTCATACTATCTTTGATCCGAAACAGAAGACCAACGCCATACCACGAAAAAAAAATCCAAATGATAATGCTGCCACCACTATGCTTCACTGTCTTTCTGTTGTAGGTGTGGGTAGATTTCTGGTTGTTAGGACGCTGTGGGTCGGGTACAACTCATACCAAGACAACCCATCCCCGGACACCTCATACCAGGACACCTCATCCCAAGGGACAGCCCATCCCAGGACAACCCATCCCCGGACAACTCATACCGGGACAGCTCATCCCGGGACAGCTCATCCCAAAAGAGAGAAAAATATGCTCTGTGTTATACAGCATGGAGTTTTGGCGAATGAGTGAGGTTGTGGAAGAACGGATAGTGATCACGTGGTCGATTGATAATATGTGACTGATAGATAGATACCTGAAAAGTATTTATGCTTAAAGGGTTGGTTGGTGGATATATGCGCTGAGCCACATATGTATGTGCTCATGTGCACATGGGCGTTTGTTTATGATTGCGTTTCGTATGCGAAAATGTATGTTGTGTTGTGTTAAGTGGCGTGAATGATCGAATCTGTATGATATGCCATTCTAGACTTTAGAGGTTGGTTACATTTTTTTTGTTTGGCTATTCGATTAGAGGTTCTGTTCGGCGAATGCATGAAACGAATATGATATGTACATGTGTATGTGCACGCATAGTATGTTTCGTCTCCCCTGATTGGATGGCATATTTTCTTGTTCGTACCTGTTTCCATTATGGGAAGCAGAGAGGATGGCCATGGAGCTTAAATAATAATTGATGATTTCATTTTAAATGAAATGGTGCGTAGGAATTGAAAATAAAGGCAGCTACGGCGATTGATAGGAATATAAAATAAAATTTTTGATCTAAAGATGGGGATTGTGTACATGTATGTACATAAATAAATAGATACCTAACAATATGCCGCGTAGCGGCGCCCTGAGCACCTGCATGTGAGGCCGAAGGCCGTGCAGTGTATGAGTCGAGGAAATGTCCATAGTATTCTTTTTTTAGCGAGCGTAGCGAGCTCACTCACCCCAACTTAGTATTGAAGTGACTAGGGGGCAAAAGCCTGAAAGTTTTGAAAAAAAATGCATTTTAAGTAAAAAAAGGGAAGGAGAAATTTTCATAATTTTGACTTTAAGGAGCTATAACTTTTTTGTGGCTTTTCATCCAGCAATAAGTTTTCACTGTTTTATGCGCCATTGAAATTTCTTTTCAAAATGTATAATATTGTTTTTATAGCTACAAAAATTCAGAAGTTATTCCATTTCAAGTGATTATACCTCCAAATTGGAGGTGTCCCACTTTGACGGGCTATAACTCGAACTGGGGTAAAAATAGACCCCCCTGCCTACGATTTTTTGGTTGCCGGAACTTCAAGAATCTCCAATTAAAGGATTATATCTCTTAACTGGGACACCCTGTACTTATATCAAATCGATTCTTCAGAATTAAACAAGAGACAGAGTATACTCAACATTAGGAGAAATTAAAGTTGGCGTACCACAAGGCAGTGTATTGGATCCTGTGCTATACCTCTTATTCACCTCTTGTTGGCTTATTGGGAGATACTCATCCTTGTCCAAGTACAATAAAATATTGCTATACAATCAAGTTCTGAAACCTGTATGGACTCCAGTTGTGGGCTCCAGTTGTGGGCCTGCACATGCCAAACAAATATACAAAAAATTCAAGTCTTCCAAAATAAAGTACTAAGGAACATAGTAGTTAATGCACCTTGGTACATACGCAACGCTGATCTATATAGAGATCTAAATATTGAAATGGTTGAAGATGTAGTCAAAAAAGTTGCTCAAAGGCACAGAAGTAGGCTTCTCAACCACGTTAACATAGAAACTATAGAACTATTGAATACTGACAATGTAATCAGGAGATTAAGACGGTTAAAACCTCTTGAACTATGAGAGTTGGCTAAGCCCACTCAAAGTCAAAACAAAAAAGTCTTGAAATCCGACAAACGGTGGATTTCTATTTTCTTTTCTATTTTTCAAATGTTTCAAAAAAGAATTGTCGAACAACTAGGTGCAATCCCATCCGTGATGAGGAAAGTCAGTCCCCCCGGGGGGTTTTTTTTAGATCGGGTTAAAGTCCCTAACTACTGCAGAAGCATCCCTCGCGTACTAGCTCTGCAGTGTCTGTTGATGATTTTTCCTTCCAGCAAACCCCTCTCCAAAAAAAATATTTTTTCACTACAACCCTAATATTTCTTGCTTGCTCTATGAAACAATCTATGACAACAGACTGGGAGCACCCGATGACGTCAATATCGTCCAACCAGAGTCAGAGAACTTATTTCTGAAGCTCAAAGTTAAACGCATTGCCCGGTTCAACTGGATAAGTTTACCGAGGGTTCCAAGGCCAACCATCGCTTTAAATACTTCAAGGTGGTGTATAGCTTGTGGGTTCCGTCTTAACATGCACAGGAAGCTTTTCCAATGAATTGTCGAAGTATGATAATTTGATCTACTGTCAATTTTATTCATCAGGGCACAGCCAGGCTTTGGACGTTCACAAAGTACTCTGGATATGATCTACCCCTTACAAGACATAAATATGATCGCATGCCCTTGAAATACTCCTTGACAATACCGAGACAGATTTTGACGAGCTGTCAAAAGAGGACTTCAAGCTTTTCTAAGACTCAATCATCGTCTGCAAGCATATTCAAATTACTAACTTCACAAATAGTAAAAACTATCTTGTATGACCCAAAACTGTATCCGATTAGTGATTATGACCCATCAAACATACAAACTTCTTACTGTCAAACCACTTATGAATCTCAATTACAAATATTTACAAAAAAGTGCTTCAATCTTATGGACATTTCCTTATAAATGCGTCAAAGTTATTAGAATAGAGATACAGTTTACTCCTTGTGCGTCTTTTGCATTACTACCATCGAATCCCCAGAAACGACTGAATCAACAGAGCGTATAATAATTATTCCCAGACATACCCGAGAGAGTAATAAAACGCTTCTTAATCTGAACAAAAGCAATTACTCAAAGTCCCCAGGATAAGGAGAGTGTTTTCGCACTTTTATCCTTTGGTGGATACTCCCGCAAACTGGATAAAATGAAAAATGTGTTAATTTACCATCATTTCTCCCAATGGACTAGCACAGTCCTGACGATGGCGTTCAGTGTTTTCTTTCCCCTCATGCTATTCGATTGGTTGGCAAACATGAAAAAAAAAAAAAATAACAACAACAAAAATATGAAAAAAAGTATTCAAAGTCCTTTGAAGGAAGCTCCAAAGCAAAGCGTAAATTAAGTAAACAAAAGTTTACAGAGTAATTACACAGCAAAATGAGAAGACGCAACAGGAGAAAAACAGTTGGAACTATTAATTAGAAATTAATTCCGCTAACGCTGTAGGTGTATAGGATTCCAATGTAGTCATGATGTAATAACAAAATACAGGATACCAACACCTACGCAATAGGGTCTTAATTCGTCCCTTTTCGCTTGGTCTTTCCTAAGTGTAAATCAGATGACGTAAAGTTAATGACTTATGCTACACGTCCAAATGAACTTGTCACTATAATTAATGGTGTGCTATGCGCTGCTGCTCTCGGAAGATGGAGCATGCTCCTTCAACATCATCCCAGGATGCAGAAGATAGCCAAAGGAAATGAGAAAGAGAAAGGAAGGATACAAAAAAAAAAAAAAAAATGACACCGTGTAGCTAAAGTCAATATTTACTGGAAGTCAACACACAACATCAACGCACAGTCAAATTAAATTGTTTTAATGCAAAACTTTCACTCGTCAAGGATATTCAGAGTTCAGACCATCAGCATATGCTCTGTCAGGATACACGAATAGGATTTGAATAAAGTTTTTTTTTCCTTCTCTCTTTGTTTGCATATATTATAATAATGACAGTGGCACTCGGACAGGGAGGAGAGGTCATAAATCAATCCAATTCCATAGGACACAACAGAATCAGTGTTGTTGGTGTGCCATTGATGTTGTCGCCCACATAAATCTCCGGACACTAATGCAAAGGATATTGATTTTATCAATTTTCAAACGGGAAACCAATATGACAAAGTGTGATAAATGTTTTATGTTGATTTGCAGACAGATATTGAATGGTTTCAGCTCAGCAGGGGTGGCGATAGCAGTGGAAATGGTTGGTAGGACCAGAGATGTATTTGGCGATCAGATGAAATGGATGAAAGGATAAATCAGGCAAAGTTGGTTTTACTTGGCGCGATACATCATCGAGATGAGCACTTCAGTTTTATGGAGTTTGTTTTAATGATTTATAATTTTAAATTTGCTCATCGTGAATATTGATGAGCAATGGTTAACTAAATGGCACTCACTTAATGCTGAAGGACTTTCGTCGGTTTCAGTTTTCTTTTACGTAATAAAATAAGGCGAATGGTCTGATGGGATGATTGCTTTATTGGCACTTGAGTCTCAAGGAGCAATAAAAGGAAATGAAGACATGAACACACTCAAATATGAGGCAGCATTTGAATAGTGATATTGATGCTTCGGCTTCTTAGAAAAAGGGGTGATATGGTGACGTTTTTATAAATTTAAAAATCTACGACTTCTGCGAAGTTTAACTGAGATACTGTCTACCTTGGAAACGAGCTTGATTACAAACTAACTAAGATTCCTTACGACTTAAGTAGAGAAGTCATATTTGCTCCGTAATGATCTTGAAGGTAAAAAAAGGGATCGCAAGTTACTTACCTAAATCCTCATACGATGCAGCCATGTGTGGTTTCAGTTGAAAGGCGGAAATGTACGGTACGCCTTTCTCTCCATCCCGCGTCTGAATTTTAACAAGAATTTCCTAGTCACCATCAGCAAATGGCAGCGATTGCAGCCGTTCGCCTTGAAGCTACCCAACAGTGGTCAAGAAAAGAATTCGGCCACGCCTCTATTCTGAATAAATTCAAAATCTCTCCCGAAAACACGGACTACACCATCCCACGTCTAAACTTCCTTGTCACCATCCCTTCCAGATCACGCTGGGAGGACGATGCATTTTTAGAAGATGAGTCGATTCACTTCTACACCGACGGGTCAAAGACCAAAGACGGAGTTGGTGCAGCTCTCCTTTCGTCTTCCAAATCATTGTAGCGTGTTCCAGGCGGAAATAATGGCGATTGAAGAAGTCCTATCATGGCTTAAGAAAAACGTTATATCTGTTGGAGATATCTGCATCTTTTCAGAAAGCCAACCAGCAATCAAATCCATGGAATCGACCTCTATAAATTCCTTAGTAGCTCTAGACTGCTGATTGTCTCTTGTGGAAAGGGTTGAGCAGTTCAATATTCACCTCTGTGGCATAGGGACATTCCAGGGAATTGTAAGGTCGATGAACTCGCTAGAAGAGGAACAACTATACCCATCCTGCCGGATAAAGGCATCTTAGGTATACCAATCGCTACTCGCAATCTTAAACTTAAGCTGGATGCTGTCCTTTCTCTCCACCCCGCGTCAAAATTTTGACAAGAATTTCCTAGTCACCATCAGCAAATGGCAGCGATTGCAGCCGTTTGAATGGCGATTGAAGAAGTCCTATCATGGCTTAAGAAAAACGTTATATCTGTTGGAGATATCTGCATCTTTTCAGAAAGCCAACCAGCAATCAAATCCATGGAATCGACCTCTATAAATTCCTTAGTAGCTCTAGACTGCTGATTGTCTCTTGTGGAAAGGGTTGAGCAGTTCAATATTCACCTCTGTGGCATAGGGACATTCCAGGGAATTGTAAGGTCGATGAACTCGCTAGAAGAGGAACAACTATACCCATCCTGCCGGATAAAGGCATCTTAGGTATACCAATCGCTACTCGCAATCTTAAACTTAAGCTGGATGCTGTCGAGAGTACAAATCTTAGGTGGACAAGTGGATCAACATGTCAAGCGACAAAACAGATTTGTGCACCAGTTGGATCTAAAACGCTCTAAGAATTTGGTTTCTCTAAGGAGATTGCATGTCGGCACCACAATAGGTGTCATCACTGGACACTGTCTAATAGGCAAGCATGCTACAAGGCTAGGCCTCTTTGCAAAAGACTTTTGAAGAAGCTGCATGGATGAAGAAGAAACACCTTCTTTGTTTTTGTCTAGATTTATCCAGTAGAAGATAGCTTCACCTAGGAGCCCCCTATTACAACGATATAGGCGACCTGATAGATATCGATATTAAGCGCCTTAAAATGGTTTAACGAGTAGGTAGAGAGAGACTTTCTTCCATGATCCACGTGGTATCACAATTCAATGGTCCTTATGATATATCTTAAGGACCTCGACTTCAGAGGCGATGTTTACCAATTATGTACATACGTGCCATATAAGGCAATGTCTTCCTCCACTGTGCTGTCCCTCTAGGTAGATTCAAAGACTAGCCGGCTCGGTTCTCTGGGGTTCATTAGCTCTACCTATCCCAGATATCTTTCTCATTAAATTCTGACTAGATTAGTGTAGCTGCATAGTTCATGAATGTATCTCAACTGACCATCTATGTCTACAGATGGGAATTTTATACAAAGAAGGACTTTTTTTTACATCGAGGACAATCTCAGTCATTTTTAACATAGTATATTCTGAACATTATCGCATTATCGCATGGCAATAGCTCCATTTTCCGAGTTTCACTAAGTCTTATAAATTCGGTCACAGCCTTCGGTTGCGATGGTATTACCGATTCATAGTCAAAGTTAGCCAAAAAAGGACGAAGGAACAAAGCAGATTAAAATAATAAATAAATAAAAATGTCAGGAATTCTATAGATTGCCTAGGTATCCTCTACAATGCCTGCTTTTCATACATTGCCGGCAGTGCTCGAGATTCTCAATGATAGAAAGTTCATAATGTAAGCAAAATAATTTATTAACTTTTCCTTTAAGATGATTATTATTAAGTACCTCCCATTAAACTAAGCGAAAGCCAAACGAAAAACTTATTTTGAATTATGTAAATTCAGTGCCAGACACTTTCTCACACTCTAAGTCTTATTTCTGAACGTTCATCTACCACTTGCAACTAGCAAGTTATAATTAATTTGTCCTTATCATGGTACAAGGATGCACGCACGCATTTACGTATGCAATTATAATTGCAGCTAAAATTCATTAAAAAACTTCAGTCTGTTATTTCCTAACCGCATACGAGTATGAATATATTCATCGTCTAAATCCTGTTTATTGCCATGTAATACTCTGTATCATAAATCTCCGAGTCTTCGCTTGTTTTTCTTACTTTCCTTTTTCGTTGTTGGTGATGTATTATTGAAGGACTTCTCATCCATCTGAGTAACATTGTTGTTAGATACTCAGTCTGCAAAACGAAACCTATCTGTCGATTAAGTCCGGCTCGTGGTTTCCATCCTTCTCACACAGTTCGTTTAATGTAAAAACTTTGATGAAGAATGGAAAACTAAAGCAAGCGTTAGGAGTACATGCATACATAGAAGGACGTCAGTAAAAACTAAGAGAAAATTGCTAATAAAACAGGATGAGTTACGTGCGGTGACGAGGCGTGTAACCTCTTTTTTCCACGATATAGACAAGCATCATGTCAGGAAAATACCAGGGAAGCAAGCATGCACACCACGGAAAGTATCTTCGTTATAAAAAAGGCAACAAATATCCTTCGAATAGAATGAAACTTTACGTTACACAGGATATCAGTAGAGCGGAGTTGTGAAATGCATAGGGAATCTCTATTGATGCAGTGGTTGGCATTGTGAGACCTTTTGTCCTTCAACAAATACTAAGGCATTCGTTCTACATGAAGTACATACAGGAGGCCAGGACGATAAGAAAGCGAACTTTATTATTATTTTTCGTTCATTGATTTCATCGAAGCATGAGTATTTTAATTTTTTACTCCTAAATCTAGACATACTTTCGGCCTTTGCACAGCAATCTTTCACTCTACCTATTTGGGAAAAGGAAAGAGAAAAATTAGATTAGAGAAGCTAGAGATGGCAAGGAAATACGGGTAGGGATCATGTCGGTTATTGTGAGCATACAACAAAGTTATTTGTTGAAAATTAGTTTTGTAAAATATTATAATTTTCAATTTGTGTTTAGAAACTTTCTTTGCTCCATGTAATGGCAGAATGGGTTTTGTAATAAGAGTTTGGCTGTTTGTTTTGTAATAAGATATAACAGGAGAGAATGAAATACTTATTTAAACGGGAACGGATCGAAATATCTTGCCGGGGAGGTGAATAAGACCTAGGATAGTGAAATAAGGTAATGAGAGTTTTCGAAAGTTTTCCTCTCAAAGAATTTTTTTTTCAAATTAGTACTTCTAAATTGGTCAAGTAACCGAAAACTGATGAAAGGAATTTTCTTGGCTTCTTAACGGACAGACAACTTCAATAATAACGAACTCAACTCGAGCTGTTGCACTTCTAGAAAGATATGAAATTGATTTTGAGCTATTCGACATAAAGTTCAAGTATCGCATTGCAAAATAAAGTTAGCTCTCTGGCAACTGCAATTTGTTTGTGGTTTTAATTTCGAATTTATTCCCTGGCGCAGAAATGGTATCTTATATGATTTCATTGTATCTGATCTACTTTGCTGTCTGTGCAAAGGCATGGAAGCTAAAATCTTCTTTTGAACTGCAGCCGTCCGTACAAGCAATAGCACCGCGCTTCGAGGGACCAGGTAAAGGGTGATCCAATTTGAGCTTCAGATCAAATTTAAGGAAATCATCGGATTTCTGTTAATCGAAAATGTTATGTATTTCATTACTTATGAAAAATAATAGCCTTTGGTCGATCCTTTCGACGCAATTTTCGATGGTTTTAACTTGGTGGATGTTGGTTTCTGTTGCTCTAACTTTTCGGATTTGTTGACGTAGACACGACATCACCGCAACTTGGGACATGGGAACCTACATGTCTTCCACATCAATATGCTCTGCAATGCAACCAGTTTTTTAAAAATTGTTTTCACTACATCGCAAATTGCTGGCTCAGTAGGATTTCCCCATAAATTTCGATACAATGTTTGTACAAAATTGTGAATTCTGTTCCTTTACACTAACTTTTGACACTTTGGAAGCAACTGCTTAGTGACAGTTTCTTGATTTACAGTGCTACCAACATAGGAAGCTCGAATTGCGTCACCCTTTATGACAGACAAAATATACGAAGTAGTCTTCAGACAGACTAAGTAGTAGTCCTCCAAAAAAATTAGATATTGGTCAAGGGGCAGCAGTAATTAGCAGCGCTATGCTGCTATGCTGCCAAGCATAAAGGAACTCTGCAATGCTATCAAAAATGTACTGACCGTCCTCTCTGAAGATATGTAGGTCATGTTATAAGGTTATCTGCTGATACCTGGAGACGGATCGAAGAACGAAAACAATTTCGCATTGCAGCCACGCCCAAAAATCGACGCTCAAATCCAAAAACCGCATCACCATGAAATGCTTGTTAAACTCCCAAAAAACGCAACTCAGCCTGTGTACAACTATAGGCACCACTGTTGGTTTCATCCAAGGAATTCTTGCGTTGCCACTTCAATCCGAGGAAGAAACCCTTAGTGCATGCAATCTTCCTGATGTATGGTTTGCTCCCGGTACTGATCTTCCAGATGGATTGAATCCCAATTCCAAGCCGAGCTACTTGAGATCTGGACATCAGAGAGATGTTGGTAGACAGAGGTGCGTTTTCAAAAACCTGCATACCTACACCCGTATCTTCTGAAATGCCTGTACCTGCCCTTCGAACGGCTACAGATGGCGAATTTTAGACAGGCTTCTCGCAGGCTGTAAGGGTGTGAGTCATATTTAAAATGCATAAACACAAACTAAATACAATCAAGTAGACAACGCATATGATCAGCTTACGGAAACTATTTTTGTTATCCTTTTCAATTAAGCAAAACATGTTCTACTTGTTTTCGTAATCCTTTCCAAGTTCATTGCATAACATACTCATTTACGAAGTACATCATGCCCTGATTCTTGAGCTCTTGACATACCCTTCAACTTAAATCAGCTGGGAAATCAATTGCGAGGAATCGATTTTCCGCCCGACTATGGAGCATATATTGATTCAAGCAGCACCGAAGGAGCACATGATGATGATGTAGCAGCACTAAGCTCTTCGATGTGAAAATATTTGTTATTGTGATTGTGATGGATAGGTATAAATGGATACGTATCTGCTGGCAAAATATAGAAAATGAATTTTAAATATTTTCTTCGCATGAATCCCGATTGTGCATCCATTGATGTGAATTTTTAGGACTCCAACAATGCATTCCATTTTAGAATGAGTGTATGATTTTCAAAACAATTTTCAAATATCGCTTTTGAGTTTTGAATGGCACTAGACCTGGACGTGTTTGGATTTTAGAATTGGTTTAAATGATTGTTTTATATAAAGCGTATCGTTGAGAGTTCCTTTAAAATAAATTAGATTAGTTTGCTCAAAATTATGAGTTTTCGAAAATACTTTTCAATCATGCGTCTGCAGTTACGAGCAGTTTAATGAGCAGATCATCAGATTCAGGGTCCCAGACAAGCGAGTATTTGGTACACATCCGTTATGAAATAATTCTAATGAGAAGCTTTTAAATTGGATGTTGAATAAAATAACAAGGACAATAGGAGGGATGCCCAAACGTACATACTAACTTTCTATTGTTCCAACATTCTTCCGACTACCAAATTCTATTCCAAATGATAAAAACCAGATGCCTAGTACCTCAGTTGGGGATTAAGTTTCAATTCTCTTGGAAGGCCATTGCTGGCAAGGAACGATAAATGCAGCAGAGTGTTTGCATTAAGGCACTCTTCCTTGTATTTAGCCGACAGCAGAATAATTCTCTGGATGAAACCAACAGTGGCGTCTAATATTTCAGTTAATATGAATATTAAGTGCAACTTCACCTTATATGGGCTACTCCGACATTTTTCGAGATCAGGCATAGATACAAGGATTTTCAAGGCTGAATCAAGTTTTGAAACAACCTTCCTGGAGATGGTTGCGAATGAACCGTAAATAGGTTAACGGCAGCTCTCATATCGTTGATTGTTCCGTTGAGTTTGTTTCGTTAGTTTTGTGATGAGAGGGACATCAGCCTCGAATCCATTTAGCCACGTGACGGAATGCATACCCAGTTAAACCTCGGGCGTTGCTCAAAAACTATAAAATCTTCTTGCGCAGTGTAAGGCAGATACTACTGTTATCCGCTGAATAGGAAGAGGAACGTCAAATCGGAACGTCAAGCGGTCAACGTCGATAATAATCACTTTTTAGTTCCAGCAAATTGCAGATGCTCCGCAACGTTGATCCCTTTAGCCCAGCTGGAGAAGCTGGTTTCCACAGAGAGTGCCTGAGACAGACTTTCCAACTTGTGTTTACCATCAGCATCATTAAAGAGGCAACTGAAACTATCACCGGCTACCCATCGTTAAGAATGCTCACGTCTGGAAAAAGTTGACGGAAGAGGCTCATTTGCTAGCGCTGCAGTGCAAAACAGATCCATGCTGCCTCTCAGCTCAAGCAAGTGGATACTAACCAAACCACCAACCACAAAAAAGGACGTGTAGTATGATGAGAAGAGCATACGCTTATAATACAAGTAACAGAAGAGGCGCGCTTCCAAGTGCTGTAGGACAAAACAAGAGATGTAAGAAAATACTGTAGACCAAGGAGAAAAGCAAATTCATTCGTAAGAAAATGACGATGCATGCGGCGATCGAAACGAAATCCGAAGGTTCTACAAAAAAGCCAAACATTTGGTGGCTGAATTTATACCCGGAACGTAGGTTCTTCCCGATGATCAAGGAAAATTATCCGGTGATACATAGGGAAGTGTAGATGCAGCTTTTATATGGGTAACAGATAGAGGAAATGATAGCGTAAGAAGAGAACACAATTCCCGTGAATGAAGAAGCAGTCTTTGTACCAGAGGTTCGCGGACCTGAGTTCCCACCCGGGATTTTTAAAAACGAAGGCAATGTCTTTGTAGAGTCCGTGTACCGAATAATCAATTAGATTTGGTTAAAGAAAAACTTGCCTGAATATCAGTCCCATATACCCCACGTAGAAATGTCTTCTAAGACCTATAGAGGCGAATACCTATTATATTTTACTACATGATCCTATCGATGATCATAATGACTGGCTCATGTCAGTGCCGTTCAGTTTTCAGTCTATCAGATCGACAACAGATCATACTTCGCACTTGAAAATGACTTTAAAGTCGAAACCCGTTTCCGTTGACGGGCTTTGAAGGAGAAGATTCAAGGACAAAATTTACGAGCTGTACAGCGACGTCGGCCGATTCAAAAAACTGCGCATCAGTCGCCTAAGATGGCTAGGACATGTAGAGCGAATGGACACCATTGTTTCGGACCGCAGAGTCATCGAACGTAAAGGGCTGAACAGAATGCGTAGCTGTGTCTGTGTCTCTGTCGCAAGCTGTCAAACTATTAAGTGTATGGAAAGCCGTAAGCCGCAACACAATGTGTGTCTGTGTCTGTGTCGTGTATCGCGAAGTTGGATTTTGTTCAACTTCAAGCGTAGCTACAAGACTGACGTTTAGGAATTTGTACACTAAAGCTTTTCTTGTTTTGGAAATGGAGGTAGAAAAATTTATTGAAGCTGTACGACTAAATGAAATTCTTTGGAATTTATCGAATCCGGATTACAAAAATTAAAAAAAAAAAAATTCACAAATGGAAGGAGATATCCGACGAATTTGGAATAACAAGTAAGTAAAAAAAAAAGAATTTTTAAATTTTGTTTTCATTTAGAGTTGATGAGTATTTGTAATTTTTGTTTCCGTTTGTTTTGTTTTCATTGTTTACAGTTGATGAGTGCAAAAAAAAATGGAAGGGTTTGCGAGACAGCTACAACAGGGAGTTGTCAAAGCGGAAGGTTTCTGGCCAGGGCGCAGATGAAGTGGAACCGGGGTGGAAATACTTAGGTTGCTTGGAGTTCTTAAAAGAACACTTGAAACCAAGGCCGTAAGTAATTTAAATTTGAGTTAGTCTTTCCATTTTCATTTCTTTATAATTTCCTTACCATTTCAGTTCAGTAAGTAACTACATGTCACCAGACAACATAAGTTTATTTGATCCACCTTCGCAAGAGCCAACATCACCTTTCGAAGATATTAACAATACTTCTTCCACGATTTTCGATGACGCTGTGGATACTCCAAGTACGTCGAGGAATTCCAATGTTTCACAACGTACAGGGCAGAAGAAGCAGAGGGATTTGGAGTCTGATTTGGCAGGCACTATGATGTGCGTGAAGGAATTTTTGCCCAAGAGGTCACGCACAGCTGCAGATGCTCCACCTGAGGATGAGGACGAACTTTTTTGCAGCACTATGGTGTGCAAGCTGAAGAAATTCCCTCTCCTCAAAAAAAATCATGCAAAATTGCAAATTATGACTTTTTTTAAGTCAAATAAAGGCTGAACTAGAAGCCGGAAAACAAAATTAAAATAGTTCTTTTTTTACTTATTTTTTTTATTTTATTTATTTTAATTAAAAACAAATTGAATTAAAACGTTGAAAATACTTGATTTTTTTGTATTTAATAATTAATGTGGTTGAAAAGAAGCTCTTCCTTCGTTCATAAAATAGTTTGTTAGCAATTTCCGAATTTCGAATGCTCTCGCTGACCTATTATTGGTCCCACATCGGCGAACTTGTGGCAGTGTTTCGACTTCTCTAGGCCAAGTTCCATGTATTAATTGACCATTTTCATAGCTATCACAAAAGTTCCGCGGACAGTATGCATTGATGTTGAACGTGGAGTCTGTGATTTTCACAAAGTTGTGCAAGATAGTACATGCAAGTATAACCTTGTCAGCAGTTTTTGGATGAAAATCAATGCATTTTCCGAGAATGCGTCAACGGGCTGTCAAGATGCCAAAAGTGTTTTCGATAACTCGACGTGCTCTGGACAGCCTTGCGTTAAACACATCTTCTGGCGGGTTTAGCAAGATTCCAGGGTATGGCCGCATAATATTATCCCTAAGGGGAAATGCGCTATCTGCTACAAAATAGTGGGGCACTACCTTGTCTGAATTTGGTAGCCTTTCCGGTGGTGGAAAACAGATGGTATTGTTTACCACTTGCTGCCCAAAAGTGGAATTTTTAAATATTCCACCATCACTCTGGCTTCCAAACGCCCCTACATCGACCGCAGTAAAAGTGTAATCCGCATCACAAACTCCAAGCAAAACTACACTAAAATAGCCTTTATAGTTGTAGAACTTGGAGCCTGAGTTCGGTGGGCATTTTATTTGCACATGCTTCCCTTCGATACTTCCTGCACAGTTTGGCATCTGCCACTTGTCGTTGAAGTCCTTTGCAATATGTGTCCAGTCATCAGGGTTCAAAGCGGGCATATATACTGGACTTAATACATCCCAAAGGACTCCACAAACTTCGCGGATAATTGCCCTCACTGTTGACGCTCCCATTCGAAAAGTCCAAGCCAAATAGTTCGGCGAAACTCCCTGAGACAAATACCTAAATATACAAAAAAGGAAAGCATTTATTTATATTATTATTATTATTATATTATAACATTAAGGTGACGACAAGTCTGCATTCGGCTTCAATTGGCTTACGTATAGAGCTTTTTTTCAATCTTTCTTTCACCAAGCTTAATAATGAATTATACTGCTGTTTACGCATTCTTGTTGCTTTAAAAAAAAGATCCTCGTCGCGCTCTTTGAGGTGTTTGAAAGTGGTCTCAAAGAATCCTCTTTCCTTCCTTTGCTCCTAAAGGGGGCGAACCCACCATCTGCGTTGCCTTATTTTCCTTAATTTAATTCCTAAATAACACATGTGCAAAACACACATAATGAAAGCTATTTCTTCCTGCTCGTCCATCTTCACAAATAAAAAACACTTTTGAGCACTAATAAAATATATTTTGAAGAAGTAAACACACAAGATGCAAATGTGACAGTCGCTTTCATTGTGTTTGCTTTAACCACAAGCCGCGCGGCAGAGGTTTGACAGCGCTACAAGACACAGACACAGCTACGCATTCTGTTCGGCTCTTAACCCGGAGGGACAACGCAGTAGAGGACGACTTCGCCTAAGGTGGCGCGCAGTAGAAGGGGACCTCAACCAACTTGGAGTGCGCAACTGGATGCAGTTAGCTAAGGACCGGGCTAACTGGAGTGGCTTGTTGGTTGAGGCCAGGTTCGCCCAGAACTGTAGCGCCACCTAAGTAAGTAAGTAAGGGACGCAAGCTATTCAGCACTTTGCCCAAGAGAGTCGCTGACGTCATAAAGGCCAAGGGCGGCCAAACTAAATAATAATAATCATAAACAAAAAAATACTTTTTTTTATCATTATCTGCTTCCTTTTATTTATTTTTTTTTAATATATTAAGAATTTAGAGGGTGCCTAATATATTTGGCTGTGCAAAGGCTGTAATGCTGAATCACTCCAACGTGACCGTAAACGAGAATCGCAGAATTATGCTTAGAAAAAGTTTTCGTTGGATAGAAGTACACACATATGTACATACATAAGTTTAAGTTTAAGGAGATTAGGTATATTATGAAATAACAAAATTTTAATGCACATGCATATGTATCTCTTTCTGTTTATCCCATTCCGTGAATGAAAGATGCGTATGTAGGTATAAGTACATATGTAAATTTAAGCCAAAACCAACGCATAGAACCACTGCGATAGACCAACCACCTCCAACGCAAATTTATCAGCTTAAATAATGCTACGACGAACAGCTCTCATTTCGCCAAGTTCATATTGTATTGTAAACATTTTCCGATACCAACTTATGTAATTATTTCCCAGCGTTTCAAATTTCACCTGGATCAAAACTAATTCACTTTAGGTTATAATAACAAAAACACCAAAAATTGCGGCCAAGTACAGGGGCTGATTTATGGATTCTAAACCCAATTATTAACCTTTTTATCCCCATAATTAATTTTACGCGCAAAGCACTATTAAAACAGACACCATGTTGATGTTTTTCCAAATTTTCCATATCTCTACCCCGCACGTACACTGCGTACATGAATTTGAAACCCGCAATTATGTAGGACTCTCACGTATAATTAAAAATTACATATTCTTCACAAAATTTGCTAACACAAATTAATTTCTATCTGCATGTGTATGTGTATTTTCAGATCCATTCAATTAAGTTGCGCAACCTTGCGTTAAATGACCGTTGACAGCGTTGACATCACAACGAGTATCATATTCTGGTTATTTACGCAGGACACCACACACATCCTCATACAATAACTGCCGCAAAACAACGAGAAAAAAAAGAACAAATCAGTGCCGTTGATTTTGATTAAAAAATATTATTAAAAAAAATATCTTCGCGATCAAATGAGCTCAATCACAATATTTATGAATATCAATTAACCACCTCGTTAATTTTGTTTTTATTTTTTGCTAATATTTACGGAACATCATTAAACATTGCTTAATTTGCAAATTGTTTCATAACAGTAATTAAAGTAGAGAAAATAAGTGCAATACAAACGGACAACAAGTGTGCCGGGCTTGTTAGAGTGTAATTATACGTGGTTTACTGAATTAAATTGCAATTAAAAGTAATTCTCATAGAAAAAGGAAACAAAAAAAAAAAATCGGGATGGAAAAAATCCACCACAATTAACGCAAAAGAATTTACAAATGAGAGCCCCTCCCCCCTCCTCCCACAACAACAATAACAACGAAAACGTTTTCATAGGAAAACTTAAATCAAAGTACATATTGTATTCGCGAGTGTGCGTGTGTTTTTGTTAAGAGAATAAGGACAAAAAGAAACGTGGAAAGGTGGTAGGACGAGATAAACGTTTCATTTTTCCTGTGAAATACGATGAGTAGTTTTCCATGCAAAATGGCAGGAAGAGTAGTAGCATCGGTTAGAAGAAACCCATCAACGAAACCAAAAACAACAACATCAACGATAAGAAGGACGGCAGCTACAACAGCAAGAGCAACAGCCACAGCGGTATCTGCGAGAATGAATTGTCCCATTTTAATCGTAATTAGCTTCAGTTGCTTTCTGCATATAGGACTTTTGCTAACGTCAGCGGAGGGAGCCATTTCAAATCGAGGTAAGTAGCTCGCTCGCTGATTCACATTACATATTGCAACATATTTGCCGTCATATCTATGTACTCGTATATCTTTTAAACAGACGTAGTTAGGAGTAGGTGTAGAGGAGATACTGTCGCTGGTGAAACGGGAGGACCTTTTGAAGTACAATACACGATGGTGAAAAAGTGCACCTCCGAAATGGTATTACTCTAGCTTAAGTGCCAAGTGAGTGTTGGTGGTATAAAGGAAAAACATGCAAAGTAGCCCAGCATCCAGAATTTGCTTCTAAAAAAAAAAAGAAATATTTTAGTGGTCCTCCGAATTTAAAGGTAAAGTCTTTCTTATGAGTAGATGCCCAGGATAAAAAAATTTCACTAAACTTTTGCTGGGCGTTAGGTTAGGTGAGGTATAGGGACTTTGGTCAACACAGGTCCATTGTGATACCCATGGGGACATGTGTATATCGCTTGCTCATTGGTTAACCTTGTTCTCTGCAGTCCATACAGTTGACTTAATGTACAAAGGTTAAGATGTCGTTCTGTAGTTTACTCGATATTTCATCTACATTCTGGAAGAAGTGTTGCCCGAGAAATTTGAAAGAGAAAGTATATTGTGTCCTTCGTTAGTTCATCATCTCCATATCCTGCAGAGTTTTGTGCACCGTGGTTGATCCCACAATGGTGAAAAGGGATTTCCTACTCTTTTGCATAAGCCTAGTGGTCTTTCTCTTGTGAAAATAAGGCCACATTCTTCTTGTTGCACAAGTATCTAGGGAGGACTATCACTTGTTTACTTGTCTTTGGCTTTCGAGCACTGCTTCGAGCTTTAGTGTGGAAGACGGGATGTATACCGGGGAGTCTGTATGGTCTGGTCCAGATTCTGGTCCAAACCTCTTATTGCCAATTTTTCAGCATCCTTTTCCAGAGACCCAACAGACCATAATCTAGGGCTGTATTCTAAGAACATTTAGCTCTTCTCGACAACACTTTACAAATCTGGATTTAATTGCAAGAGTAGCAATCGCTTTTCACTCGGTAGTCGAAGGCACCCTTTTTAAGAGACACGTCACCTAGGTTGTGAAAGCCGTGTGCTACTAAAAGAGAGAGCTAGGCAAGTATAGAAGGTTAGCTAAAGCAGCAGTTCATACGTAGAGAAAAGCTTGCCTTCTCCTTGTAGAATCGATAAAGTCATGCTTTGTGAGTTCATTGGGAAAGAAGTTACCCAGAATGTTCCGTTTCTCTTGCACCCACAATGTCAAAATGCCACAATGTCCGCAATGTTAAAATAATCCGCATATGCCTATTTTCATAATCGATATTACAGAAGCCATTACAACTCGCTGTAAATATTTGAAACCTTAATTGACATCAAGGTCGCTAAGAGATCACTGCGACCACATTGGGCCTATTCTGATATCCTCTAATCTTAAAGCTTACTCAATATGCCTCATTTGATAATGAATTCTACTATGCTTTTGAGTGAGCTTGTAGATTTGTCTTCCGCTTCAAGATAGAATTTATCTAAATAACCATGACGTGTTCTGATTAGACAGTTACAGTGACATAAGATGTCTTCTGCTGATTCTTCGTCTTCGTTGCACATTCTGCAGATGCTGTCTTGTGCTATTCCCATAGCCATTAGACGTTTTTTTCACTTGAGAGTGGCCTGTAAGGAAACCTGTGGCTATACGAATCTGACTCCTATTTAGTTGTAAGAGTTGTTTCGTTCTTTTGAGCGAAGTGTTTGGCAGAAAGATTTTGGCTTGTCTGTTACCTTCAGTTTTCATCCAGTAATGGTTCGCCCTTTCTTTTAGCCAGTCTTTGATACAGCTTTTAGCCGTACTCACTGGTAATCCACAGAATGGTCTTGGCATTATAAAGTTTGACGCAGCTCCTGTTTAGCCAGAACAGTTTCCTTTCCTTCATATCCACTGTCTCCTGGCACCCAAATTATATGAACTCTGTTTGTGCTGGCTAGTGATATGAGTAATTGAAGGCAGTCCCAAACTAGTTTGGATGTTATTTCATAACCTGTTTGGCAGAAAGATTTTGGCTTGTCTGTTACCTTCAGTTTTCATCCAGTAATGGTTCGCCCTTTCTTTTAGCCAGTCTTTGATGCAGCTTTTAGCCGTACTCACTGGTAATCCACAGAATGGTCTTGGCATTATAAAGTTTGACGCAGCTCCTGTTTAGCCAGAACAGTTTCCTTTCCTTCATATCCACTGTCTCCTGGCACCCAAATGATATGAACTCTAGTTCTAGTGCTGGCTAGTGATATGAGTAATTGAAGGCAGTCCCAAACTAGTTTGGATGTTATTTCATAACCTTTAATTGCCAGTTTAGCAGCCTTGCTATCTGATCATCTTCATCTGTCTTGAGACCGTCTGTGTACCATACATGACAGTTGTTGGCAAATGTAGGTTTGTTCTGTTCCCAGTTATTGTGATCTGGGAATGTCACCTTGAAGTTGTGGCTGAAGTTAAGTCTTGGCAGATATTTGTCCGTGATTGTTATTCCTAGTAGTTCATTACTATTGAGTTCAAGCGCAATATCCGAGTGAACTAGTTTGGAATCGGAGTCATCTTCTGCGATGAGCATAAAGGCGTTAACCATAGCTTCTTTCTTTATATGAAGATGTAGAGGTGGTAAGTTAAGAATAAGCTCCAGCGCTGCAGTAGAAGCAGTTTTCATTGCACATGTTGTGCATACACAAGCTAGTCTTTGTAATTTGTTGAGCCTGTCTTGTGTAGACCTTTGCTTTGTTTTTTGCCACCATGCTGGTGCTGCATATGTTATAATCGGTCTTGCTATTGCCGTGTATAGCCATAGCATCATATTGGGATTTAGGCCCCAATTTCTACCAATGAGACTTTTGCTGGTCCATAATGAGATCCTGGCTTTGTCTATGGGTTTTGTAAGGTGATAATTCCAGGTAAGTTTTTCATCTAGTGTTAGGCCAAGGTATTTGATCTCCTTAGAGAATTCTATTGTTTCACCATAGAGTGTAGGTGCTTTTAATCTATCTCGCTTTCTTCTTTTGGTGATAACAACTATGTTGCTCGTTTTTGGGTTGACGTTAAGGCCGACTTTTCGGCACCAGTCAGCAACGAGATTCTAGGCCCTCTGGAAGAGATCCGAGATTGTTTCTTCCATTTTCCTCTGATTAATAACGCAATATCATTTGCGTAACCTTGAACATAAAAGCCTTCATTTCTGAGTATTTTCATTAGTTCATTTACTACGATGGACCATAAAAACGGGGAGAGGACTCCTCCTTGGGGGCAGCCTTTCGCAGCAGTGACCCTGAGTTTATTGCTACCTAGTGAGATGTTAATTTTCCTATCTTCTAGCATGCATTTAATCCATTTACATGTTGTATTATCTACCCCTGTGTATTGGATGTTATCAAAAGCTCCTTCGATGTCAAGGAAGCTGCCCACCGCATACTCTTTGTCTCTAAAGGACTTTTCAATTCTTGTCTTTTCAGTTCTTGAAGAGCATGGGTTGTTGATTTTCCTGGTTGATAGGCATATTGGTTTTTATGGCATACCTTAGCCCAACCATACTTTAAAGATGAGTTGGAGTTTGTGTCCCACCAATCATATCCAGCGACTTTGACAATTTTAGCGGAAAGTCCATCTGAAATCCATCGAAAGTCCATTAAAGTCCCAGCGTCTTTACTGAACTCTAGTTTTACTATAGGTGTTTACAGAGTTTTGGGTGTCTCGTGGATCGCTATTTTGTATTCCGCCTATCTTCGCCATCACCGTTGTTTAACAATCTGCGTATGATTTTTGAAAATACTCAGAACTGACTTGAAGGCTTTTGTTCTGTGCCTTGTTTTCCTGGTTTGCTCATTTTACCACCTATCGCGCATTATGTATTCCTGTTATCGCCTCGCAATTGGCCGGATCAAACGCTTCTCGTGCTCTTCCTGCTTCTTTCGTAGAAGCCTATCATGTTCCTTTCTCTCGTCAAAATATTGGATTGAATACTTGCTACGGATTTTGGGCCTGTAGGGGTGGGTGGAAGGGGAGAACTTACAAGAAGAAAAAAAACCATTGGATGTAACGTCGAGTGTTGTCTTTATTTGACTGACTGTTAGAGACATGCTTACTAGTATTTATGGGGATTTTTCGAGTCGATCACCTGATCAGATGGTCCAAACATGATTTCTTGTGCACAGTTAGCGAACTGGAAGTGTGAAATGTACTCTGAAGCAGGGTGTTCCAAATAGTTGAGTTTTAATTTTTTTTTTTTCATCTACAGGCCCTTTTGATCAGGAAAAATAGCGCCGATTATTGGAATTATCTTATTTTGAGGATTACTCTTTATGATTTCTGAGACGCATTAATGCCTGAGATAGAGCCAGCGTTCTTGAGTTGATATCGCTAAATAATCGTTTTCCTATGTAAGACAATGCAGGGTATTTTTGTTGCGGCGTTTTTGTTTTCTGACGGAGAGTTCCAAGTAGAGGTTGTAGAGCCCGCGTTAAATTACAGATGCCTTCGAAGCAGATGTTTTCCTTTTGGTTTCAGAGTTTTCTTTTTTCTGAAATCTAGAAAACAGCCCAATACTTTTATACCCGCATGTAGTGCGCATCACAGTTGACGCTGACTTGACTTTTGGAGCTGGGTGGAGACGGGATAAAGGCATTTAACGAATGAAGAAAAACATTGCCATTCAACTTATTGCTGGGAAAATATTTATTTTTTTCTCTACTCTGTCATCGTCTTTGAGAGTTGGCGCCTATACAACGCTTATTTTGCTACATACTGTGTCCTTCTACTCCTGATGCATTCCTAGTTGCTCTGCTCTGCTATCACAAAAGGTACTAAGTAAATGTTTAACCCATATTTGCTGCTTCATCCACGCCGTCTCCATCAAGAGGTTTTTTTCTTTTTCATTGTATTTGCTTTAGAACGGTTATGGCTTTGTTAATTGTTTTTGACTATGCAGAGCAAGCATCGTTGGTTATGCCAGCGAACCACCATTTTACCGGTTTGCGGTACTTTAATGTACAGACATACACACATGAATATTGCATAATTACATTCTTTTCGCTTTGCTGTTTTTTTTTTTTTTTTTTTTATACTGCCGAGTGCTTATTGTCTAATGAATATGGCGGATGTTGGCGGTTTATTTTTTGCTTCTGCATCTCGCTATTTCTGTGGGTATGCGCGCATATGTACATGATTCAGGGGCATAGATAAATAATTTATGAAATTATGTGGATATTGTACTTAAGGACTTATAAGGAGGAATACAAAAACAATGAAGATGCTAATTAAATGAAGGGCGTGACTGGGTGGTATGTTCACTTTTCAACTTTATACTATGTATTGTACTTTCTAGCTTTGGTTCGGCGGCACGGTATTTAATCTTTTTGCACATACGACGATGATCCGTATCCGTATCCCATAAAGTAGCAACTTTTCGCAAGTTGAGAGCTGTAGGATAATCGAAATTGTGGCAAAACTACTCGAGTGGTATAAACGATGCCAGGTTCTTCATGTACAGCAGGGTTATTCGGTTTGTGCCTTAGGGTTTCGATTTTTGATACGAAGTATAAAATGAAATTTATTTACCATTATGTGTGTAAAACGACGTCGGATACATGCCCGCTGTGGGAGTTTTTGCAAACCTCGATTGTTGTGAAGTAATTTTCGATGGCTTTTGGACAGATTTCTGACCCTATTGCGGCCATAACTTTGCGGATGGTGGTCCTTAAGTGCTCCCAAGTTTTAGAGTCCTCTGCATGGACCTGGTCTTTAGCATAGGCCTACAAAAAGAAATCGAACGGGGTCAGATTACATGGTCGTGATGGCCAATTGACGTCGCCAATTTGCCTGTGTTTTGTGGCACGGAGCCCTGATCTATTTGACGCACATGTCGCTCATATCAAAGTCTTCATTTATAAGCCAATCAAAGTGTTTAGTGTTTCGTTAAGTTAACCGCATATTTCGATAACGGGTAAGATTACGATGGCTCACTGATTTTCGATTTTGTTTTTGACTGAGAAGTTTCTCATGACAGTTTTTGCTCTTTGATGTTTGATAGATACATATTCGCGACAGGTGGGACTGTGCGGAAACTTTTAAATATTTTCTGCGATTGGAACGTTGAACTTTTCGTGCAGCAGTCCATCCCGCTAACTACTGATCCACGGCGCACTAACTAACACTGAATAAGGTTTTCATTAATTATCGTATTAACAGTTGCAGCTAATGATACTGCATCTTGTTTCAGGTCATCGGCCTCCACATTATCCGCTCCTCCACCGTTGTTAGTGGTAAGATTAGTTAGAATATTGATGACTTCTATATCACATGCACGATTTTTGATGCTTGGCGTGTAAAATGCTCAGCAAATTCCTTCGCTATTGCTTTCAGTTCCATGGTTGCCGGAAAGCTGTAAATTTTTACTTCGTCTACTGATTTTTTCTTTCTCCTTATTTTTGCCTGTTCTCTGATTTATAGCACTTCCTGTATCGCGGCGTAGTGTGTTAGACTACCGATCTGGTTTGGCGTTCGATTCCCAGGAAACACCAAACACGTTTTCTTTACGGTCCTACCTCTCGCGGATGTCTGACAAACGCCAGGGAGTTCAATCTGTCGTGAGAGGCTCAATTATGTCTTTTGAGTGACGAAGTAGAGAGGAAGAAAGCGCAAAACCACAAGCAGAGAAGATCGCCTTATCGAAAGGGAAGCGTCGAGGAATCATAGACAGGCAACTTCTGACCTAGTGGCTAGGCTAAGAAGTCACCATGGAGTCGATATTTCCTTTAAAAGTGTTGGCAGACGACTCAATGAAATTTGCCTCAAAGCTAGAAAGGCCAGGCATAAGCCTTTGCTTTTAGAGGCTTACAAAAAGAAACGACTTTCTTGGGCGAAAAAGTATAAGAATTGGACAGCTTCAGACTGGGAGAATGTTTTATGGTCCGATGAATGCAATATTTGCCTGGAAACATAAAGACACGAGAAATTTGCACTCTCAACTTTAACAGAGTTTTGGCTTGCCTATTTTTTAGCTTTTCAACTCTTCTAATGTAGTGCACGTACGTCGTAAAGTTGGAGAAGCTTACAATTCCGAATGTCTGGTTCCTACCGTAAAACATGGTGGGGGAAGTTTGATGATTTGGGGTTGTATGACGTCCGGCGGGGTGGGAACTCGGTTTATTTGTCGGGGACGGATGAACTCCGGGACCTATAGTCAGATGCTGAACCAAACTCTGAAGTCTTCTTCAAGACATTGCTCCATGTTAGGTTAGGTGAGGTGGCTGTCCTGACGGTTGCTCCATGTTACACTGCGAGCAAAAGCATTGCTTGGTTCCAGTAAAATGGGGTTAAAGTCTTGAAGTGGCCCACTCAGAGCCCTGACCTTAACCCAATTGAACATTTGAGGGCTCATCTGAAAAAAAAAAAACATCCGTCCCGCAGGATTCAAGAAGTTATCAAAAACAATATTGGACCGACGCGACGAAACATTAGATTATGTGTAAGCTAATACTGCAACAAAAATGTAAGTAAGAACAAGAAACATTGCGTTTGTATTAAATGTTTTTGAAATATATGTAAGTAAAAATTCAGGGGTGCCTAATAATTTTGTCCATGGCTCCACACTCCACACATGTATACATAGGATTTAGTTTCGATTGAAATGTCCACGTTTCACCCTTGGCCTCAAGCAGTCAGCGATTCAAGAATGTGTTGATTCGTTGGCCTTTAAAATATCATATATCGTCATTAAATGTTTGGCAAACATTACATAGTACATACCCACCGTTTTTATAATTACGGCTTTTCGTGAAATATATGTATATATGTATTCACCTAATTCTCGCATCTCACTCAGAGCAATAACATGTAATTATCTGGTTGACAAACCGTGTACATACATATGTACATGAATATATGTATGTATCTACATTTGGGGTACAATCTCCGATTGCTAACCTTTGTGGAATGTCTTCTGAAAGCCCCAGAATGCTTATTAGCCTGAAGACTTGATTGAGTGAAAGCCCAATTTGGGTTAATTTTCCGGCCAGATCCACTCTGAACTTTCGAATCTTTCCTCCACCCCCGGAGGATAAGTTAATTTTGTAATTAAATGTCGCAATTTTGTTTGGTCAGCAGTGGGGCGGATGACTCTATTTCTTCTTCGTCAATTTCACTTTGCTGGGTGCCAAGGCGTTTGAAGACAAACTATGTGACATTCGAAAGGACTTGCTCAGAAGGACTAACACAAATGAAACATTTAAAATGTTTTTTGTTCGCTCCGTTCAGAGGGTCGTATTTTTCTTTGTCGGGGAGTTTTTTTTTTCTGCAACTGATTGATGACGGGTCTTCGATGACCCGAATTATAGATATATACTCGTTTATTTGAAATAGTATCGTTGTATTGGGAATTAATGTTCCGCTTCGTTTGTGCTATTTGAATTGTCAATGAAGCGGCCGAAAGGAGTTGTGTATTGATTGTGTTCATCCTTTTTGTTTTGCTTTCGTTGGTTGGTTGATGGTGGTGATGGTGGCATTTCGGTCAATAAAACATTGAATTCGATTGTTGATTTGGGTGAATGATTGAACTTTTTCTCGTCCTTTTTTTTTATTTTTTTTTTGTTTTGCTTTTCTTTCCTGGTAATTCTATTATCCCTTTTATTTGGAATGGTCTTGGGTTTTGTGGCAATTAAAAAGTAAGCCTAAGGCTTTTTAATTTATCCTTGAATCTATGATTTTGTGTTCTCTTAATTGATAATACAAAGGGTCGAAAAATTTAGCTTGAATGTGGAAAAGGCAGTTTATTAGTTTGTTTTTGTGCCGATAGGTTTGTTGATCTGTCAATGTACATTGTGCAAACGACGGTTCCACTCGAAGCACCTAAACAGAAAGGTTCAAGCTGCTCTGATGAAGGCAACTGACAGATATGAACCTACTTTTTATTTTATTTGTTTTTGTCACGGTTTGTTTTTGATCTTATGCTACATTGTCATAGAATAAATATATGCACATATGTACATATGTATGTATTTAGATCTCCACTGGTAGGGGAACAGTCTATTATAAAGAAGCACTGCTACTTGGTGCAGCAAAAGCGCGACATAATTTGTAGTCGAAATTACAACTAAATAAGTAAAACAGGACGATTTTAAGGGTTCATATGTACATAGAAACACGGCTTGCTTACGCGGCCATTTTCTACAAAAGGAAATATACATTTAAAATGCAACTCAGAGAGAAATAGGCTAGCAATGGGTTGTTAACAAGACAAGGTTGAGATACACTGACATATACAGATAACCGCTGTCTGCTGCACTGATATTTGCAACTTGTAGCAATGATGTGCTCAAGGGAAATTTGCCAATTACAAAACTAGTTCTTGGCAAGTTTACAGCAGAGAAAGCAAACATACATATGTGTAGAGGCTGAGCCACCTCTTGGTTACTCTCTTAATTTTCTATTTAAACTGCGCTGTTTAATATTTTTTAATGATAGTCACCATACTGAAAACAGGACACCTTCTTATAGTTTACAGAAAATAACTTCATTTAATTCGCTACCGAGACTGGCTTGGCAGTAGCCCATCCCGTCAATCCAGTTGACGACTACTTCACTAATAGCTCGATGGATGTTCTCTTTTTGTGTGTCGATTGCTTGTGAAAACCCTCTAGTTCCACTTTAAAAACAGTCTAACTGCGCGGGTATAACTTGGTGCACGGAAAATGGAATGTTGTCATTTTGCATTGCGAACTAATAGATGTCCTACACTTTAGAACGCAGAACTCATTTTCAGGGCAAACATTGGCATCTTTTTGGTGAAATATTTAGCCCTTTAATGTCATGGCCTTAATTTGTGATATACATAAGTAGGAAAGCTCAGTGCTGTCTTCTGTCTCTCAAGCGAAACCAAGACCCTCAACCATTATCCATGAATGGTACTTACATCGCAGAAACCGAAAGGCTTGCCATTTTCGGTATGTGTATTAATAATCATCTTCGTTGGAACGATCACATATTCGAGGTCGCCAAAAATGCTGCAAAATGTCTAGGATTCCTTAAACGGTGCAAGAAATATGTTACCCAGCTTGATCTGGCCTCAATATATAAGGCATTCATCCGCCCAAAGATGGAATACAACGCCCACATCTGGTCTGGTGCACCCAAGACCGTTTTGCACATTCTAGATAGGGTTCAGAAACGCGCGATAAAACTAATAGGTGATAGACACATGTGAGCTCCATAGTCTCACTAGAATATCGCAGAAATGTCTCGTGTCTTTCCCTATTTTAACGCTTCTTTTATAAAAAATGCTCCAGCGAAATAGCCACCTGCATTCCTCCCCTTTAAAATTTCACCCACAATACGCGTCACGCTTCAAATGCACATCAGTTCACCCTCAAGCCCAACTTCGGACGTACTGTCAAATATAGGGATTCGTTCATAAGCCGAACGACACGTATGTGGAATAATCTTCCAGGCTCTGTATTTCCTCATCGCTACAACATTCAAACATTCAAAACCAACGTGCACCGGTATCTCCTCTGTTCCTGTTTCCCCTTTTTCCAATCGCCGGGTATTTATACCCCTTCCCCGCGCACGAATTATAAAAAAAAAATAAACATTGAGTCGACTGTCTATCGGTCAAATTGTATTAGGCTCAAGTATAATGCTTGCAAGGGCAGTACAAGCATTAAGGGTTTCGTTGCTTACGGAAGTAAGGTGCACTTTAAAGGAAATTTTCGTATCTCTCGCGTTAGTTTTATCTGTTTCTATTGCCTTGGGAATGTTCTGTCCGTCAAGTACATGTTACACATATCGACGAAGATAGACATACATATGTATATGTACATATGGGTAGGTACACATGGGTTGCTGTCTTCAGGGCTCTATTGAAAAGCTGCTTCATGATTTGTTCTGACTTGATACTTGTAGGACCTGCCAATGTTACATCCTTGGCGCTGGTTTGGAAGTTTAATTCCTCATTAAAATAATAATAAAAAAAAAAACAAAAACAAATACTCGGCGCAACAGACCGTGTACGGTTCAGAGTCTAGTTTCTCGCGACCATTCGTGTTGTGTGTGCTATATAAATGGAAGAACTTGTTTAGAGCCATATCCCAAAGCCTTTTTTTTTGCTTTTCTTAAGGTGAGAAAGCCTCTTTGCGCTTCGAACCTCAAACCTCCCGCTCAGTAACCCAAGAACTAACCATACTTATACTCCTAGATGTCCTCGGCAATAATCAGTGGCTTCCAAACATAAGCATCAGCTACTTATAAGTCCTGAAGATCTTTAAATTCGTCTATCGTTAAGCTTAGTGGTGCAAAGCAGCTACATATGAGTAGACATGTATGCCATCTTTCCCTGCGAAGGAATGTGTTGACAACGGTACCGCAGGGCATACCCACGTATGCTATACGTGGTAGGCATGACCTGACGTTGGTTTAGCGTTATAAGTTCGTCTTTCTGGGAAAATATTAAATCAAATATCAAATAGCTTAGCTAGTAGAATACACTGTTCAAAAACAGGCCATTTTTTGGGTACCCGCAGAAATAATGTATTCCGCTACATTTAAAACCACTAATCAAGGCGACAAATGACGTCATTAAGAATGCGATGCTTGATGGCACTTTAGTATAAGCCTGTGTATAAGACCTTACATACAAATGAACTTCGTACGAAATTAAACGAAATTCATATTTTCCGTTTCAACATCATGGTATGTATGTACATGTGTGCAATATATAGAAACCTTAGTGGAACTGACGGATTTCTTCTAAGAAATTGTTATAAAAAAACAAAATCCATTCAATGTTGCGTTGACGAAAATTCTCCAACCAGTGTACATGCGTATGTATGTACATACGCACGCTGTAGCTGTAATATTTGTGTTGTTAACCGATAAAGCATACTATAATGTAAGCCAATTCTACCCTCTGGGTAGGGTGAACGATATACCCATCATGGAAAAACCACATCGCTTCCTACGCTAACTGAACCTAATCCCTCAAATTGCCACACAAAACCCTCCTACTCACAGTGTTCCGTTTAATGTTACAGTAACTAACAAATTGCCCGCGACAAGAAAGGCCTGAAACCATCCAAGAGATTCAGAAACAATAAAAGAAAAACGAAAAAAGTGGCATCTATCAATGATCACAACAACAGCAACCTCCACCGCACCGCCATCAGTACCAGTTACCCACCAACATGCAAGAGCTGAGTCCTTCCTATACACAAGGCAAGCAAAAAAAAGCCTCACCTAATGATTTTTACCATTTGTATTTGTGTAACGGGAATTAATCGAATTAGAAAATTGAGGTTATTTAGAGGGAAATTAAGTGAAGCTCGATAATTGAATTTTCAGGGTACGTAACGTAGTTTATTCGACTTGTAAGGAATCCAGGACTCCATAGAGCGCAAGCACAATGTTGTATGGAAAAAGTACGAAACTAAAGCAAAAGGGTGAAGTTAACATTTAATGCCGCTCACTCACTTCAGTCATCCGTCACAGATGGGAATCTTTTACACCATCTCCTTCGTCTCCGGTTATAATGTAATGGAGGGTGTCCTCCGATACCACTGAAGATATCATCAGTTCGTCGCTAAGTTTCCTTTGGTTTGAGTATTTTTTTTTTTCCTTTTAACACAAGGAGACTGATTGAATCTTAATTTTCCACGAAGTGTTTTTCCCCACAATGAAGAAAAGCTTTAAAAAAAAAAATTTAAGAAGAATTCTTTCTAATTAAATGGAAATTAATAGGTAAAATGAAAAAACATTCACAAAGTACAAAGAATGGATTCAGGTGGTAGTGGCTGGTATGGAGTGAGGCCATTTTTGGAAATAATTTTTTTGTTTCTTTTGTGACGACTGCGGCACAAAGTGAAAAGTTTTTCAAAGATAATTGAGTTTGGCTGGCATTTCTGAAAGGATTTTCATAGGAATTTGATCCTTTGTTATACATATTTTTTGTTCAACTTGTTTCAACTTGTTTCTATCAATGGATGGAAAAACATACTTTACTCAAGCCATATTTAATTTTTTATTCTTTTTGGGAATAAAACCAAATTTTGACTTTACTTACCCTTGATTGCTTTAAATGAATATCACAAGCCCAGCAACTGGTGGTAGACAAATGGGCTTCGGCTCATCCATACTTGAGGGTGCAAGCTTCTGCATATTTCAGGAGGACTGGTATAATTAACCCATAGGGACACTGATTGGCAAGAGTGATTCTGCTATTCTGTGTGAAATTTTAAAGACCTTTGTCAACAATGGAATTCTTGACTATTAGTGCAGTTTTAAGTCTGGAAGGTCTGCAATAGACAGATGTTCACATTGCTGTAGATCTAGGAGTAAACCCAGGAATTTCAGATCGATGTCTAACACCTATTTACTTTGATCTACATATGTGCGCAGGCATTCTTACCAAGCTCGTCCAATTGTTTAAAATGATCAGAGAGGTTTATAAGGAATGTCATGGCTACCACTGTTCCCGCATTTCCACTGCATTTCTCAATATATTGAAGATCACATCAAAGTGACGGCGCGTTAGTGCGAATCCAAGATGGCTGTAGAAGACTTCATTTTCAGATATAAATTTTAGCTCTTTACCAACAAGCTTTCCAGGGTACCAAAATGAGCAATGACAATTGTCAAAGGGCAACCACCTACCTAGCCTATCGCGGATGTCATTAGCCTTGTCTAAGTGATCGGAAACTAAATATTTTAAGGCTTCCATTTTAAGCCTATAAATTTCCTTCTCAAAAACACAGAGGAGTGCTAAATGTTTCACAATTTCATTATCTGAGAACAGTTCCATTATCGGCCTTTAGAAATTAAACTCTAAATCCGATGAAAGCCTAAAAACATCAACAGCCTGGCACAACTAATACTCATTTCACCAGTTTCCCTTTACTGGCTTTTTGTGGACGTCATTCTCATTATAGATTCCAATAGCTCATTGCATTTGCAAAACATCCATCAATCCTTTTTCAATTAAGAAAAAAAAAAAAAAAAGGAAATGGTGAACAAAAAATCCCAGCATCAGACAGACAGCGTTTCACATCCTATCCAGGGTTTTCTTTTCAGGGAATTAATTATCATCATCATCCCTCGTACTACCACCCCCCTCCGTTGGAATTTACCGCAAGCATAAACGCTTCAAGGCTAAAAATCAGGACTCAAAAAAAGGGGATAACTATAAAGGATCAGCCGCAATCGCAAAAAAGGAGAAAAAAAAAAAATTATTGCAAGGCAAACTGCGGGTGTATCATGAAAAAGGATTCTTTTGACCGTGTTTTTTAACTACGGTTTCTCCAAAGTGTTCTTGTCTTTCAGCAACCAAACGGCAACGATACATATACAAAAGAAAAAGTGTTTTCCGAGAATTTCACAAGGAAATGTGGGCGGTTGGTGGTGAACAAAAAAACAAAAAAAAAAACGCCTTCTCTGAGCAACAAATACGCAAAAATAACACGCCATCATAATCAGTTTTTGCGTTTCCTCCTGCTGTTTGTATTAAACACTGATTAAAAGGATAATGTCGGTTTAAAATGGAATGAGTTTGGGATTTTCGCGATTTTTCACCTCTATTTCTTTCTCTCTCTTCTCATTTTTGCTCACTTAAGGGCACCCAATCCATTTAATCCTTTTGCTGTGGTTCCATCCCAAAATTTATTTGTTATGTCCTGCAAGAAGATAAATGATTTTGTGCTGTAATAGAATTTCTAGTACGTAGTTTACGAACGAAGCCCACAGACCAACAATGAAGACAAAAAAAAAGGTTAAAAGGACGAAAAAATTGCCAACTTGGCTAAAGGCGCCATTAAAAAAAAAAGTCAGCCAGTTAATATTTTTTTAATTAAGCGGAAATAATTTTTGACGTTAAAAAAAAAAAAACAGCAAACATCAAATATGTGTGTGTAGATAGAGAAAAGGATGTGAATGTGCAGAGAAGAAAAAAAATGGAAGCGGAAATGACATGGTGATATTTTATTCTGTGGAAATTAATTCATTTACGATGAGGAATTTTCGGGTTTCGAGTTTATGGTGTTTTTTTTTTTAACTTTTTTTTGCTGATGCTCCTTGTGGGTGGAAACAAATTGGTTTTTTAATTAAATTCCCGTAATGCACAGATAAGTGCTTGGTAAGTATCCTTGCGCCGTCGCCTCCCCCAAATGTCAGTTCAAATGGGTGAAATAAGGAATTTAACATGTGTTTAATGATTTTTTAATTTTATGATACTTTGGAGATCCTTTTAGGAGCACAGCTCATACATTAACTGGTAATGGGAGGAATATGGGAAGAGAGACGTACTTCAGTGGTTCGATGTGAAAGTTTGTTTAACCCAGATTACGTACCATATCATTCGCTATTAAGGGTACTAGAACATTGTGTGGTTTCCAATGAAAATTCTTTTAAAATGGGTAATGTCGGTTTGTCACAGTAACATACATACCTTGTAGGTTAATCTTCTGATTTCAAGTTTCTATTAGATATCTGAGCACATCTTAACTATTTAAACGTCAAGAATTGCTTTCTTCGCGCAAAAGTCGGAAGGCACCTATTCTGGATAACCAGAATTAGGCTCTGATGGGCCTCCTGCCTATCTGGGAAGGCCAAACAAGCACTTCGACCTAAAAGATCTTTTGTGCTATCCTTAGGTTCACCTAGTAAAGTAGAGAATATTTATCCCGAGCAAAGATCAAGGTCGTGAAGGAACCTTAGGATCGTTTTTGCGGGTGACTGGTTGCCTATGTTTGGGGAACTGATCTCCCTTCCAAAGTGTCTTTGCCTGATTCGAGCCATTGCGGGACAATCGCACAGGATATGCTCGGCAGTCTCTTGATTTTCCAGACAAAATCGGCACATGTCCGTAGAACTTATGCCCATCTTGTGGAGATTGAACAGTGTCCGGTGAGGAAGTCCGTGAGGAGCTTAGCATCACGCTTGTTCAATTTGACAATTTCCTGATTTCTCTTGCTATCGGAAGCATTGATCAATCTCTTGGCCCAGTTGTTGAGTTCCATTTAGAGAGTCTCTCTTGATGATCCAGAGACTTTATCGCCGCCTGACTGTCGGAAAAGATGACAATCTGTTTTCTACGTAGGTTGCGTATGATGCACTCTCTGGCATGCAGCTCAATTGCAAAAACCTCGGCTTGAAAGACAGATGTGGAACAGCCCAGAGAAACTGCTTGTTTGAAGTTGGGGCCGTATATGCCTGAACCAACTCCGTTTTCTGTTTTTGAAAACACATGTACATGTGTAAATCAACGATTGGATCTTAATGACATTGCTAGTGATCTTTTAGGCCCTACACTTATATTATAAAATGTATTACGGGCTTCACATTGGAGCGAAACATTACTTTCAGGTTTAAGAAGGCATTCTGAACGCAGCTTTGATCTATGCGCCACCATCGGCAAAGGAACTTGAAAAATACTAAACACCTTACAATTATGTAAAACGTGTCATTTGTCACCTTCATAGGAAGCCTATAAAATATTGCTGACTTTTATGAGTCTCTCCTGCGCAGGTAATCTAAAATTAATTGAGATTCACGCTATCGAAAGCTTTCTTACTTACTTACTTAAAGGGCTCCCGACCCTTGGAGACTCTCTGCCTGAGACACGGCTGCCTTCCGTCTTTTGCGACAGCTTGGTCTTTGTACCGGAGGTGTGGTTTTCTTCGACGTCTCGAACCTGGGGGCTATGATTCGAAGATCCTGTTGGATGGAGCGTTGTTGTTCATTCGCTCAATGCGGCCGAGCCAATGTAGTCGACGTATCTTAACTTTTTGGACTACATCTAATCATCATCTACATCATCTCCAGCTAATATCCCCCGAAGTATTTTTCCCTCGAAGGTGCCCAATATTTGCTCTGCTTTCTTAATTATCGTCCAGCACTCGGCACCATATAGCAGAACTGGTAAGATGAGCCACACTAAAGTAGCAGCGGTTTGCTAGGGTTATTCTTCGCCGGATGTCATTTGTGGAATTTATATTTGTTCCGAGGTAGGTGAACTCCTTAACTACCTCGAAGTTATAGTTATCAACAGTAACGTTTTGTCCGAGGTTTTGGGCAGATAATTTTTTGTTTGTTGATAACATATACTTCGCCTTGTCCACATTCACTTCAAGACCAATTCGTTTCGCCTGCTCTTCAATAGCCGTAAACGCCTTTACGACGGCTTGCCGGGATCTTCCGATAATATCAATGTCGTCTGCGTATCCCATGAGTTAGATAGATACTGCCTTCCGTGTTTACACCTGCCCTGCACACTATTTGCTCCAACCCGATATTGAAGAAGTCACATAACAGCGCATCTCCTTGCCGAAATCCGATGCACGTTTGGAAGAGCTCAGAAGACCTGTTTCCAAGTTGCACAGAGCATCGCGTGTTTTCCAGCGTTACGCGACACATCTGGGCCATCGCCTGGTACAGATTGAGACGATGAATGCTGTCATATGCGGCCTTAACGTCGATGAATAGGTGGTGAGCTTCGACTTGAAATTCATTGGTCTTTCCCAGGATTTGTCGTGGTGTGAAAATTTGGTCTATTCTCGATCTGCCGGGCTGGAAGCCACACTGGTATGTGTCGATTAGTGTGTTGAATATGAGGCAGTCGAAAGCTTTCTAGAAGTCGACAAACAGCAGGTGGGGCGGAGCCCAAAACTGGGCGCATTCATTTTAATTTTTTTTTATGTAGGGGGATCCCGAGTGGAAGCCTGTTTTCTGGATGTGAAGAGTGAAATTATTGTGTGCTTGGTTTACAAAAAGCACTAAACTGCCAGAAGAACGCCAGTACTATCCATTCCTTTTTGTGTTTTATGATTAATTCCCTTTTCTACTCCAAGGGGGTCTACCAATGTCCTTGACTGGTTAGAAATGCTAATGCCATCAAGCCTCATCGCCTTGTATCTCTTAAGTGCTTTGATTGCGATTAAGATATTAGTGCCACGGGGAAGGCTAATGGGTTTTCATGTTTTGTTTCCTTGGATTGTTGCTTTGGGTACAAAGAGAAACATTGTCCTTAATTTCCTGAGCTGACCCTCACCTTTCATCAGAAGAAAACCACCTATTCGTTTCACGGGATATAATTTGGCACCGATCAGTTCCTTTGTGATTCTATAAACGGTTCCTCAATCGCATTTTTTTTACTGTTTCCTCAACATTTATGGTTGTTACTCCTTAATCTTCGTTGAAGTTTTTTTTACTCTTCATGCGGTAGTGGAACAGCAGTTCTAGTGCTACTTCAGGTGAGATTTATCCGTTTATTCCTTTTCCTGGTTTCTTCAGTGGTTAAACTACGGAAATTGTCCTGTTTGGTTGCGTAACACTGAATGGTGGTAATTCTCCTTACTCTGCTGTGATATCTTGGGGATATCGTTGGGGGCAACAGCAATTCCATCCCTGGTTCGCGAGTCTTTCCAACAGGCTTTCCAAAATAAAACGACACAAGGTTTTCTGTCGAAGATTAGTACCCGATCAGTTTTCTGACAGATTGTTCGCCATTTTTCAGTTCTTGGTTTGAAATTTCTGAAGAAATTTTCAGACGACAAAAAATGAAGGTTCGAGCAGGTCTTACTAAGAGATCTGCAATATTTTATTCTGAAATTGCTCTTTCTGGTCATGTGGCGAACAAGCATCTATCGAGAGGAGCTACTTCTACGAGGCTTTTTGTAAATCATTTAGCATCCGTTAAGCACACATTGTGTTAGCCTTTGGAGAAAGACGTCTTGCTTGCGGAGCAGGGAAAGAATGTAGTCTCGTCATGTTCTTGCAATTTCGTTAAAATACAGAATTGACTTCTGGACGTAACACGACGATTTGGACTCCGATGACTCTTATCCACCACAAGACGTGGCAACTTGACACTGCGGAATATTATGGGGTACTGTTAAGGACCGTGGTTACCCCAGAGATCTACAAACTACTGACGCACTTAAGAAAAACATCCATTCAGCTATACGCGGAATAGAGCCAAACAAAATTGGCAATGTACTGCAAAATTGGCATGACAGGATGGGTCAAGATACAGGCGGTAGCCATTTAAATAAAATTATTTTTAAAGCAATAATCACTGACAAAATTAAGTTTTACTGAGAATTTCAAGAATAAATCAACAGATGGCCCCAGTCTGTTCATGTAAATTTAGTCACATAAGCCAATGCCCAACGGCTATGTACATTAGTAGTTATACATTATTTAACTTATCTATATATGTACATTATGTATGTGCATCAATGAAAATTTCATCAAGTGCCTGCAGCAAAAGGTACATTTTTAGCATGCCAAACCATTCGCAGCGAAATATGAGATTTTTCATACTCATTTGGGTGCTATTAAAACTTTTTCAGTTATACTTTCCCTTCGTCCTTCCTTCTGAATACTCCACAAATTTAAAATAAATTCACTTCAAAAAAAAATTCGGCGAATTCGGATCTCTGTTCATGTGACCCATATTTCAGTATTTCAGGGAATAGAACTTTTCATCAGCGACAAGTTGTGAAATACCTCCGAGAACTACACGAGAACTCCATCTTAGAAGTTGAGGTATGTCTTTCCTCATCCACTGTTGTAAGTAGAGCCTCGACTGGAAAAAGTCTCATCCATAAATCAACTCCATAACGTTAATAAATAAATGGAAATCAATTACACTACACTTTTCCTCTTCCATTCGTCTGTGCCCACAAAAAAAAACAAAAAAAAAGGAAGAAAACAGGATAAATTCCTTCCAAAGAAACTTTTACCAAAAATAGGCGCAGCTCTTGCTACCTTACGACAACGACTGACGACAACGACAGACGAATCCAATTCAATTGAGATAAACTTTTCCTGCATTTCGCTCTTACTACCTACTTACCTACTCGTCATCTGCCCTTAGCCACCTGTGAATAAGGAAAATTTCATAGAATAAATTTCCAAAGTACGGATTAAATCAATATTGATTGAAAAGTTCACTTTTTAAAGAAGTCCACGTGGAAATACGTACACATGTACATATATACTCTAAGTCCTTAGGTAAAGAGAAGCGGTTGGTTTCTTTCTTCTCCTCGTCTCACGGATTTTTTTTTTTTTTTTCGTAAAAGAGTGGTTAGCACGAATACATTCTACCCACACTGTAGGTACTCTGTCTAACAACAGCAACCCAAATAAGTTATGATGTGATTGAAGCAAAATCAGCAAAATTTCAACGTTACAAAATCAACAAACAAAGTCGTCGAACATTTATGTTAGTATTTTCCCACCCTCTGTGTGAGCGCCACCCGCCACCCGTCACCATACTGTGTAGCTGACTGCATGAACGCAGAAGAGATGTGTGTGCTTAAATCCGAGCTTCTCAAGATGGGCGGGATACAATTGGTATTTGAGTTAGAGTTAGACAAACATCCTTAACGGAGAATGTTTGTGAGGGAAAAGTTTCTCACTCAACACACTCCTCAAGTGTGGCAAGGAGCAAGGGATGTTCACAATCATGAAGGATATGGTGTTCGGATTGATTCTTGGAAGGCGAGACTTTCTTTCTCCCCAGAGCGTTATGTGATACAAATAAAAATTATTTCGATTTTAGAAAAGCACTTTGGAGGGGTGATTCCGCCCTCCTCCCTATTAAAACCTCAGAAAGTGAATTTTGATGAAAACGACAGAAGACAGGAACTTAACGAACATTAAACTCTTCAACTCCTTCCATGAGATACACCCGAGATTTGCGAGTAATACACTCGTAAGCAACAAGGATTGTATCTATGTATTATAGAATATGTATGTGCATATGTACGAGTACTCGTATTTGTATCTGTGCAAGGGAAAAAACTTATCCCTTCACTTAGCGCCGCGTCAACGTCTCCGCTGCTGTTATTCTAATGAGTTGCACACAAAGTTTTTACGCTTTAGTGTTCTACGTCTTGGAGCTCAATTTTAACAAATTTCAAGAGGAGCACTCTTCCAAGTCGTCTTCCTGTGTTGTTCTTTCCTCGTGCGCTACACTTTGTACATTTCATTCATCCATTCATTCATTCATTCAGAAGAGACATAATAAATCAGTGTGGGGTGTATGCAATTAAAGAATAATTTCACTCAGTTATTCTGCAAACAAATTTCTTGGCATTTGGCATAGGGTTGTTGTTGGGTGGGTGGTTGGTTGTTTGGTATGGTATGGTACGTTGTGTGACTTCCCTTGGAAATCATTAATCTCTGCAAAAAAATAAAAAAAAAAAACAAGAAGCGTTCTCACTACTCTACCCGTTTGATTTATGAATTCAAATATTTTATATTTGCAAATAAATTTCGCGCGTAAGGGTTTAGGTTGGGGTGGAGACTGCATATATTTTCAGTTGAATGTAAAATAGTTTTGGGACTTAGATTTCAGAGACAAATTGGGGGCGGCGGAAAGGGAGATTAATTGCCCTAAATCTTCATTTAAGCATGGAGCGTGGCTGAGGTAGTTGTGTGTTTTATAAAAGTGAGATAAGTGACGATGCCGCTTTCAGGGGCTTATGTGAGATTCGAGTTTTACAATTTAATCTAATAAATTTATTGCAAATAGTTTTGCAGTTAAACTAAGATTTGTGTGCGCATTTCGCAATGAATCACTGAGTCAATTATTTTCTCTATATGGGAAGCACTGGGAAGGGATGCTTTTTTTGACAGATTGACGGATTAACAGATTTACAGATTGGCATCCATGGTGGTAGGAATTTAAGACCCATTGTAAAATTTATGACCAATGTATGCTAACCTTTCGATATCCTCGATACTGAACACGCTAAAAATACAGGATATATGTACGTCGCTTTCAACAACCAGTTCTTTTAAAGTATCGCGAAAGTAAATGAGGAAGAGACGTACTTGGTCTCATCACACTTAAGGCCTTGTGAATCCATTGTGATGTCCAATCGAGGATGTAATCTTTGTGTACTGAGAATGGATTTCCTTCTCAATGCTTCATTGCATAAGTTATACTGTTCAGCAATTGTCTTTAGAAATCTGTAGAGATTGATTAGTGTCGATGTAATAGCTCTATTCCTCAAATAACAGAGACGTGTATCCTTGTGGACCTCTTTATCACCGCAGCCTCTACACGTGTCTTCGGCATTGAAAAGGTTGTGACCACTAAGCGCTCCTACCCACCTCGATTGTGATCTCCTTCCGTTCAATTACTTCTTTCAGTGTATAGTCTCTGCTTTCTTGGATATTGTGCAACTTTAAGTCTAAGGGCTGCACTAGATGCCAGTTTGTTAGCCAAAAATATCGGGAGCGGTAAGGTAGTGGAGAGTGTGCAATTCTACATATGGTATAATTTTCAGTGCTTCGCTGATCCATAGATGAGCTTTTCCCAGGTCCTCGTGATGGATGATTTTATTTAAACTGATAAGAATCAGTTTAATGACAGACACATAAAGCCAATGGATTATAAGCGATTGAAAAACCTATTCACTTGCGATGACTCTTAAGCTGCTACCGCAAATTTTTTGAACCTTTCGCAATACGTCTTTTTTTTCCGCTTTGTCGGTATATGCTAAACAATGAAGCAGAGCCAATGTGAGCAAATTTGTATTTGTTAGTAAGGAAGACCATTTCGGGTTTTTGGGGTCAATGCCAAGCCTTGAACTGGTCCAAATGAAGAGCTCACAGATTTTTTTAAGGACACATTAAAATTTTTGAAGCTAACTACAGCTATAGACGCCATCGTCGGTTCTATGTGAAGAACTCTTCTACCGGGTAAGGTAATGAAAAATTGTGGGAGTTTCTTTTTTAATATTAAATTCACTTATTTAGTTTCATCACTTTTCAATCACATGCGCCCACATACGTCCACCTTACATTTGATCCTTAAAAGTGTTTTTTTTTTTTTGCCAGGAACTTTTCAGCATTTATATATAAATCTGAACAAACCAAACGAGAACGCCCTCCTATCCACTGTTCATTATCCTGCACGTTCATTTCAAAGTTATTCTCATACCAAAGAAACCCTTGTCCCGGGTGTATACAACTCGTATAGTAAATGTCCAGTTTATTCTCAAAATTGTTGGCTATAATTTTAGAAAATATCAAGAGCACCTGCCATACGGGTGGTGGTAGGTACACGTCAGCTTTTATTAACATTATGTATTTTATTTTTTTTCTACAATTACGTGTGTGGATGTCGGAAGGAAACTTTCTCATACGTAAGAGAGCTCTGAGGAAAAGTACACGAAAAATGAGTACAAAGAAGGGCGGAAACAAATGTAGAGGAATTATTGTTGGTCATATTTTCTCGCTTAAGGCCAAAAATACCATGGACGGCATGGTTTTTTTGGAGGAGACCAACCAACACCCGATTTGCAGAGCTATATTTAGAGACTAGGAAATTGATTGTTTCGGCCTTTGGGCAGCAGCTGTACATGTCGGTCAGACAATAAAGTTTGGTTCTGTGTTTTGCATGTTATACAGCCTGGACAAAGGTTGCTTGGAGAGAATTTCCAAAATGAGTTTTAATGAATTCATAGGATGTACCTACATACTTGACCATAAGCTTCACCATAATGTGAATAGAATCCCTTTTTATTTTAATCCGTGTGGAGTGAACTAATGATGATTTTTTGGTGCCCTTCTTAGATAGAATAATCCTGCATTCGAAATGTATGCAAGTAAGGATTATAGAATTTCAATGGTTCAGAATGACCTTATGAGACGAACGTTTTTCCTGGAGGTGCCGATGGAATACATTCAATTCACAATTGTAAGGATGTCAGATACTCGTATTTGATTACATGTACACATGTGGAAGGAATGCGTACATGGGTATAGGAAGAATCAGTTAAAAAAAATTTAAATTAGAATTACTTAGAGTCCACATTTCCACAGTTGATCTGGGCATAACAGTTGAGGGGCAGATTCAATTTCTTCTTCATATCTTCATGAATCATTGCATTCCAATACATGAGTAGTTTCCAATAAGGATGCCAGAGTCAGCTCAGTTTTGGGAGAATATTTTTTTGTCGAAGAGTGGCCCCAGAGCTCCCTTGCATAATTGCTTTACTTGTGGTTTTTTGTATGCAAAGGAGGCATTGTCCTTTCTTGCAAAAATGTTACATTTTCCGTTACCTCTAATATTCATGTGATCCAGTACTCAGCATATTGTCACCGCATTGTCGAGATAAAAAAGATGCCACTTGTAGTCATACGAATCATGATCTAGTTACTCGATGGCAGCTAACAGCCTCTTGTTTTGCATATCGAGTTAACTAACCCTTAAATGCCCAAGGACGCCGATTTTGTCGAAAAAAATATATTACATGCAAAATAGAACACAAACAACTATTTCATTAAAAAAAAATTGTTTAAATTTTTTTAAACCCATATTTTTGACAAAAAACCGGTTGTATCTTTAAAGATACACTGGGCATTAACCCCTCAAAGGCGTTTATGAGAATAATTTAGTATTGATTTCATTTCTGAGTGTATATATTGGAAAATTAATCTTGAAACTAGTTTTCATTGTTTTATTATTAAGGAAAAGTTTGAGTTTAAAGGTTTATGTGTTAAATTAATATGGATAAATAGTATATTTTAAAAATAAATGAAAATTAGTAAAAAAACGAAATAACTGGTAGTAGATTTAATGAACAAATTTGGTTCACTTCCGGTTTATGCTAAATTTATTTGTTTTATATTATTTTCAAAACAAACAGGCTTACAATGAAATTAAAGTAAATATAATACAAATCAAAAATTTAATCTAATGAAATAATGGGTAAAAGAGGTCTTATGCCAATGTATATATGTTCGCTGAAACGAGGTTGACGATTCTACGATGGTGAAGTAAGATCTACATATTTACATATGTATGCCGTGTATTGAAGCTACAAACTCTTCTCTGGTTTCTCGTTTAACCTTCATCATCGTTTTCACCTTTGGAAGCTTGCAATTCTTTACCCGATTTCTTCGGATAGTACCAACTGCAAGCATTCCTTTTGTGTGGGGATAAATTAGCAAGGGAATATCTCGATAGTAATTATCATAAAATGATAACGTAGTACTTCATTAAGCAATCCTCAGAAACAATATTTGCCGATGCTTGAGGGTCCACTTCACCTAGGGCCGGTACTTCAGGTGATCTTCTATGTATGTATATATTTCAAATTTATATGCAAATCTGCTTGAGTCGCATAATATTGAAAACCCCACTTTTTCGGCTTGTTAGACAAATATGGCCCATAAAATGAAAAGCACATTTGTTCAACTACATACAACCGATCTTATAATGGTACGCCATATTCAGTGTTTCTAATAATGGCGTAATAGATAAAGGCAGTCACGATTAGGATCATCACTTTCATCTTCTTTAGTTTTGTCATTGAAATGATTATAGGAACTCAAAAATCGTTCGTACTCGGGAGTTTGAAGTAAGCCATGTAAAAACGGATCCCAATAGACTTTCGTAGATCAAGAAGTCTAAAGAGGAATGATGTATCAAGAGCAAGTTCCGCATTGACTAAGGTTTCTTCAACGATACGTTGGTTCAAGGACTAAGCAAAGAGGTATGATCGAGCTTTAAAAAAAAATTCCTAGCCTATCACTTCTGCTGCAAGGGTTGAGTCTTCCTGTGCATGATAAACAAGATTCGAATTTTCGCATTTCGAAGACTTGACATCAACTTTCAAATTGTAAAATCTAAAGGACATGAACTCCAACGATCGTTAACTGAAGTTGAGGTGCAGATGAGGTTCAAGCAACATCTGCATCTTCCAAACCTCCCACATCATTTATCATATTGGGAAAATCCTCTTCCCTATTATCTCCGTCCGTTTCACCCGGCTCACCTTCATCATTATCTTCATATTCATGTACATTATAAATACCCATAGAATGATAATTCATTGCAAACAAACGCAGCACATAAAAAAATTGCAATAATCACGAAATAGGCCAAACTGCCCAGTGTATCTTTAAAGATACAACCGTTTACCGCAACATTACGCGAGCTGAGTTTCTTAGAATCCCATGAAACAAATTTATTTAACTTCACAATAAATGTCTGTACCTGCAATGATTTTTTTTTCTAGTGAAATGTCACCAGGTTCAAAGAATTTTAATAATAAAAATACTTTTTTTTTAAAATTCTACGAAATTCGCTTCACGCACGTAATTTGTCTATGGTAACTGTACTTTCAAAGTTAGGAGGCTGAAAAAATTATTTTGATTAGGATTTGAGTTGGTGAATAAGAAACTATTACAATCTTAGCTCTGGACCTTCTATTTAATAAATTGAAATTATTTGAATGATTGTATCTTTAAAGATACTGTGGGCATTTAAGGGCTAAGGTTTCGTTCTATATGCCACTAATGAAAGTAGGGTCTTCTTATATGTACCTATCGCTTTATCTCCATGAAATTGAATACATCGAAGACTCTGCGAGCCGGTGTGTTGGCTTCCATTCAGTTTACAGATTCGAATCTGTCTGGCTAGATCGACATCGCTATACAGCTGGTACAGCCCACTATTCCATCTTTTTCTCTACACTCTATACTCTATCTACAGTACCGAAAGCACAAACCTCACCCTTCCTTAAGAAAGGTGCAAACTTCTACGCCGGAGAACAGGACTAAATTGTGCATATAGATGGTTCTTTACCCGTTCGTGAGTGGGTCTTACTTTTCAATTGTATTCTTAGCTACGTTTGAAAGTATGTAGCTGTCTGAAACATTGTGCGTCTGCTATCGGTGGAGTTTCGTATTGTCTTTTCAAGAACGATATTAAAAAAGTCACATGGCGCCTTGTCTAATGTGGGAGACAGACTGCTGGTATTGATACCATGGTATATCAACACCGTGTTCTATATCACATGTCTGTCACTGCAATACCATGTAAAAAGCTGGTATATACCATGAATAATGCCAAGTATTGAGATTAGCAAATTTTTGGTGGTATACCAACCATTGATTGCAGCGCCACTTTCTTTCTGTTGGTGATCCTTTACAGCTTCATTAACAATTCAAAAGCGAGCAATCACAGCGAAAAAGTAAGAAAAAGTACATGTTTTGAAAATGGATTCAAGGAAGACAATTTTATCTGCATTCGAAACAATGAAAGTAATAGAAGTTTGGAGGAATAATATCGGCGAGCAAAACACAATATTGGAGTGTTGCAAAAAATGCCCAAGAAGCTGAGGAGGCGCAACACAAATGTCAAAGTATAACACGTATCGCAAAAATCAACGTACATATACTACGAAATTCAGTAGTGATGTAAAATGTGAATACATTTGAATACTCGTACTCATTCGTTATTTTTTTATAAGTACTCGGACAAAAGTAACGAGTGCTTAATACTCGCGGGTACCACCTATAAAATACATTGGAAACTATGCAAATACAATTCTGTCTCTTTTCTACGAACCGAAAAAAAAGTAATCTCTTGCCTTGTTTCTCTTTTCACTTTTGCCAAGCCGTGTGTTTGCTTGAAAGTAAACAAAACATATTGCGTGTCCGTGTGTAAAATTTGTCTGCTTCCTTGTGAGGTGATATTGTTTTGTCGACATATTTTACAAAGGCAATTTTATACGATTATAGTATTGGTGTAGGGCGAGTAAGAAAATCTCTTAAAATAATTCTTGTTGATAGTGCAAGAGAGAACGGGTATTCGAATACATATCTTTGGCGGATAAGAATCCCCTGAAATGTGTTCGGTAGTGCAAAGAGAATGAGTAAGCAAATACGTATCTGAGTACTTTGCAGGTAACGAGTACGAATGAGTACATGGTATTAACGAATACATTGTACCGAATGAATACTTTTTTTACACCACTAAAATTCAGTCTGTCAGGGGTTATGGTATTCATACCACGGTATCAATACCAGCAGTCTGGCTCCTACATAAGAGTTATTATTTCGACGATAGAGGGTATCCATATGATTACTTCCAACTCTCAAGGGGAGCTTTAAAATGATATTTTCGTTTTTAAAACTGATTATGACATATGTACATAGTGTGCATCAATTTGAAATTTAAGGGTGTTTTCCATGATTTGCCGTAGGACACATCATGAAACTGTACATGACTTAAATTTTTTCGAAAAATATAGCACGCACACGAATGCGAGTGACTGCGAGAAATTAGGCCGTAGGCCATACATGGGCTGTTTGCCATAAGTTGCTGCAATAAAAAGCCGCCGAATCGACGTAAACATTGTCAGAATTCAAAGCCAAGATTTTTCTTTTTATGAGAAGCAGAATCATGAACAGTTTGACTCAGTCAGTACTAAAGGATGTTACTATCCGTATCTCCAATGAAACGGAATATTTCGGAGTGATAAGAAACCCTTTTTGCCAAAACAAGTTGAGCCAAAAATTGCCCAAGCTGTTTTTTTTTTCAGGGAGAGTAAGGGTGCTTTTCGTAAAATGTGGATCCACTGAATATATGCATCTGCTGTTTTGTTGAATCGGCTTTCGCGTAAATATGCCACTACTCTTTGCACCAAACTTCCAATAACAACCTATCTTTGCTGCAGGGGGACATTCACAAGTACACCTTACGAACATAGAAGTACATAGGATAACTCTTCGAATGTAGGCAGATGATATAATATATATAAATTCAGTCAGATGTCTGCTGTAAATCCACAACATTCTTGACAAATTTTTGGCCTCCCACCGAGGCACTATGCTTTTGTTAAAGATCTCATTGTGCTAGGCTTAGATTGTAGAGTTTCCTCAACTTCTGAACAATATAAGCAGTTTCTGTATTGCTGTTTACCCAGTTTTCTGCGATGTTCCTGTAGTTCAGAGTGATCCGTTAGGAAGCCTGTAGGAGTGCGCAGCTGGATTTTGGTAATGTTTGAATAGACCTCACTTTTTTTTCGGTTATATGTATGTCTTTAAAAGCTCTTTAACCCGTCTTGGCTTAGGAAGTTAATCCCAAAGTTTTGCTCTTTTGCAGTCCTTTTCCTTTCTTGGTTCGTTCCGTATCGTATGCGGTCACAGTCTAAAAAATGGTTCCGGGTCGGTAAAGACGATTACTGAGCCTTCTCTTGTAAGTTCATCAGCTGCCTCTTTTCCCTCTACTCTCAGGTGACCTTGTAGCCAATAGAAGGTGACTCTATTATTTTAATTGATTTATCTTGATTTATCTTGGCAACTCACTCCCACACTAGTGTAGAACTGATTTTATGAGAGCTTTACACCTTATCGGCAGCCTGGCTATCCGACAGTATTGCAATCAGTGCAACATCGATCGATCGCATGGTAAATACTGGGGTATGCCTGCTTCTGGGTCCGTATATAAAGGGTCATCTAGCAAGAGGTGTCATTTCAAATTTCGCGTCCTTGTTGAATTGTCATCATCCAACTATTATTGCGATGACTTTTGATAACTTTAAACTAAGAGGTTATTAAATATGGATCGATACACACTCGCACAACGTGTTGAAGTAGTAAAAAATCACTGTAAAAACGGTGAAAATATCGCGGAAACGTTTCACAAAGTTCGAACTGCTTTTGGTTATTATTAAGCGTCTTTTCGCTCAGCTATGCTGAATTTAGTCGATAAATTTGATCGTTTCGAACAGGTTAGTTAGACTCGTGTTCGTCTGGCAAGGTCAGCTGAAAAATCGCCGCCGTAGCTGAGAGTGTGGCTGAAAACCCAGATGTGTCCATTTCGAGACGATCACAGAGCTTAGGCCTATCCGCAATCGCTTTGCACCGCATTTTGCACAAAGATGTTGACCTACATGCTTATAAGGTCCAGTTGATACCAGAATTGAAGCCAGCAGACCACACACATCGCCATATTTTTTCGAATATTATGCTGGTGCGACGGTTTCAGTGAATGGATTGCGTTACTGAACAAAGTTGACTGACTTTTTTGCCTGAAATTAATGCTATGTATGTACGTGTGTGACATTTATTTTCAGTAGGACGACGAAACATGCCACACAGCTGGTGAAACAATGGTTCTATTGTGTGACAAATTTTCTGGACGTGTGATTTCTCAAAATGAAGACTTCAATTGGTCGCCAAGATCATGCGATTTAATACAATTAGAGCTTTTCCTTTGGGGCTATGTTAAAGGCAAAGTCTACGCCAATACTCCACCAACGATTCATGCACTAAAGCAAAATATTAGAGCTATTATTCGCGAAATTCGGCCTCAATTATGCGAAACGGTGATGAAAAATTTCATCAAAGAATGACTAGTTGGAAGCAGAGCCGAGGCGCACATTTGGCAGATACTGTATTCCATTACTAACTCAGATTTAGATTAAAATAAAAATACTACGTTTTTCTAGTCATATCAAGTAAGAGGTCTTCAGTGTTGATATCGTAAGCTCCTTATCCATTAGGAGTTTGCTCGACAAATTTCTAGTGAAATGGAAAAACACCGTTTACTTCCTAGTAGTTCAAAGGACCATTGGTGTTGTGTCCGAGAGAAAAAGTCCACGGGTGGTGCTGTTAAGATTTATTACCGTATAAATAGGCGTAAGGACAGTAGGTTAAGTGTTGCCTAAAGTCCCGCTTGCGGTATGGTTCTTATTATACTAGACGTGACAATGCAAACCAGTCCTTGTATATTCCTGATCACCTTTAACTCAGTGGTGATAATGGTAGTTCAAAGTTCTAACCACTGAGCCTTGGTGCCACGATATCGAACTTAGAATGTACATAACTTGGCTACAAAAGCTCCATTGAAACAAGATAGCAATTAAGAATAAAAGTATCTTAGTATCTTAAAAAGAAAAATTGGATTTAAAACTCCGAACAGGGCAGGATGTTTATATGACCGCTGCTATAAAAATACAGCTCTACCTGAGCGTTTCTTCACATCTCTTCCACATTTACAGCGAGAAATAGAAGGTGGATCAAAACTCTGTTGAAGGACGACATTTTTATCTAGTTGTCTAAAACTTCCTCACTTTACCCGGTCTTCACACTCACACTGTAGCATATTCTGCTGCATGACAGTTTTCTCTCCGAAAACTCAAAGGAAATTATGGCAACTCGTTCTAGTTATTTTGACCTCCTTCTATTATGAAACCTCATCGTTCCAGTATTTACCTTAGCATGTCTGGAATTGATGAACGATAAATATCATCTACAATTGCAATTCGCAGAAAATTATTCATTCAACCTTTGGGACATCAAACATATGTATGTAAGTACAAATGTATGCCCAGTGTCCTACATCTGTTAGCTACCCCTACTCAATCCAATTAATTGCTATGATTTACAGTCCACCTCTTCCTTTTCTATCTCCATTATCATTCTGCAATCGAATACGCAAGCAAATTCCATGCAATCACATACATACATATGTATCTACATAAAAGGATAACAACTATCTAAGTACTTTGCCTTACAAATTAAACCCATCAAACCGTACACCATGCAAGGACACTGCTATCAACTCCTCCAATGTCCAACAAATTGAATATTTACCAACCAAACCCCAAAAGGGTTGACAGAATATAAAAAAATAAAAGTCCTACAAAAAAAAGAAAAGAAAAAGGAAACGTAGAATACCCTCTTATATGCTCCATTAACTGTTAACAGCTGCTAACAACTACCTACTCCTACCGGCCTTCGTCCTTCGACAGGTCACCATGGAAAATCAATAACAAACTTCTGTGTTCCAAGGAAAAAAAAAAACACTGAACCAAAAAAAACGACGACCATTGAAAATCTGCAAGTCAAAACAGTTATTATTTTGCAACAGAGAGAATATCCTGTCCGTCCACCACCATCACCATCACCTTCACATTGGCCTTTTATCTTGAAAGGGGGCTACTGCCTTGAAGTTTTCCTTGAAATGTGTGTAATTACAATGCGCTAACTTGTTTCCACTTCAAATAGAATTCAGCCAAACAGAAAAGGAAAAATAAGCCTGTTAGCCTGTTGTGGTGTATGGTGGAGGCTTATTGGCAGGGTATGTTGTAAAGGAAAACTAAGGCATGCGGTCGTTAGCGGAAATTTTCTCATATTAAAGCCAATTCTCCATTTTAGTGGAAGGGGCCTGCTATAGTTGATTGGGGTACTTGTAGTAAATATCCTTATCGCCGACAGGCATAATAATTTCCACTAAAGCACACAGAGTTCCAATGAGAGTTCTTTCATGTTCTCGTTCTTGGCCGGGGCGAGAATTCCAAAAGCAGAAGAAATAAAATTAAAAATTAAAAACGCTCAACGGTTAAATGATGAAGAAGAACGCGCGACCGAACAACGAGTAGTTGAAATAGGCGTGTCCTTTAAAGCCAAAAAAAAAAACAGCTACAACGACAAAGTAGCAACAGAAGCAACATGATATAAAAATCATAATTATGTTTATTCTTGTCATGAGAGAGTGTGTCTGTGTGTGCCTTGAATGTGCTTTTGGCCTGCATATTACCGTTGTAAGCGTTCCATTTCCGAGCGGATGGTAATTTTCCTTCACATTCACAGGAGGAAGTTTTGTCATTAGAAGTGTTATTGTCTGTGACACTGGTAGATAGAGAGAGAAGGTGATGCGGAGCGGATAAAGTATTCGTTACTGGTCATAAATTTTTACTTGACCCCTCCTGATTGCTCGGATGGACGGAATGAGTGAGGTACTGGTGCTGCCAGAACTGGGATACGACGATGACTAAGGAACCTTGAGGACTTGCTTAATTGCCCGCTAAGAATTGTCAAAGATTGCAGTTTGAAAGACAAATACCATTTGATTTACGTGGAAAGTTTGTAGCTCCTCTGGTTTCGAATTGGAGCTCATAATTAAGAGACCGAGGGGGGAAAATGATTTTCTTTTTGTAAAATGTGGAGGTGATTAGTGGAGATTTATTGGGCAGTTAGATGGTAGAATCTGGTGGTGTAATCTCATTGCTACCGAGATTGAATTGTTTTGGGTGAAATATTGTGTTGTATTTTTACCGAATTAGTCCACTGTTTCATGCTCGCCAGGACAATAATGATGCGATTTTGAATAATTTACAGACAGATTTTCTTTATGAATACACTACCCTTCCCAGTTTTGTGTGCAGAAATTTTTTTTTTTTTCTCAGTTTGGTAGGAACTCTGTGTCCTTCAGGATCGTAAAGTAATAAGTAAGTAACCCGATTAGCCTGTATTTCTTATTGTTTAAGTCACATTTCCAGCTGCCTGGCACTCGTAACTGTTCCAAGTACCTGGTTGGAAGTGATAGTTTTTTTCTTTTATCTACTGATGTCCAAAGGTTTTATCGAAAATGTTAATATTTTAAGGCTGGCACATCTGCAGGGATGAACACGGTAACCTAGGAATACAGTCGTTGTCTGTGTTGGAAATGTGAAAAAGAAAGCCTTGCAGCAGGCTTTTAAGCCACGAGGATAACCAACTATTCGCTGCTAACGCATCTGCGTTTGGACTGGTTAAAGTATGGCGGATGAATGGAATTTTTTTTACCGTATCTTGAAGAAAGGAGACCATCTAAACTGTGTGAGCTAGCTTTTTTTTATAGTCCTGCCAAAGGACGTTTAATATTCATAGATACCAGAAGCCCGGGCCACTGGCATTCACGATTCGAAGACCTGAATGACCGATGTCAGGAGTTCGCCTGCGTACTGACCCACACCCTGCACAGGTCGAACCACAGTCCCCTCGCGACTGCCGTTAGGTATTACTTCGCGGGGTTGGTTAGCCTTTTGGGCTACATTCTCCTCCACGCAATATTATTCACGTTTCGTTGGCGTTCTAGTCGCCTAAGATCGCTGAGTTTGCGTACCGCCAAGTTACTTACGATGGTCCAGTTTTCGTCACTCTGAAGCATGTAGCTTACAACATTCTCGGGAACTTCCCAAATTGGTCCTGGAGGGCGATACTCTCGGTTTCGTATCGTGGGCAATGCACGAACACATGCTCCCCGTTTTCCGAAACATTCCCACAGTGTGAACAATTTGGGATAGTTTTGTGTCCGCGTTTGATGAGATATTCTCTGAAGCAGCCATGTTCCGTCGGAAACTGAGTGAGGGAGAGGCAATAGACCTGCTTCATCCATACATCAATCACTGGTATAAGATAATGCGTCCATCTTCCTTTTGAGAATTCGTTCCTTTGTCGTTGCCAAGTTGTGGTACTGCGATTCCTTTCGTATCTTCTTTTTTCGTTGCCTACCAAACCATTTTGAACTCACTAGATTTTAAATCTCAATTTCTTCAGCGAATAAGTCGATAAGCATTGAAGACACGAAGAGTATATCTAGCATCTTTTGGGACACTTAAGCGGTTTGAGATGGTGAAGGACTTAACTTTTGCGGCAAGATTTTGTGCTTGCATACTCTAGATGGTCTTTAAAACTTAAACGAGCGTCAATAATCAATCCGAGGTAGGTTCTTAATAAACAATTGAGAAACCACTTCGTGCCCTCCGACTATAAGCGATATTGTCTCACGAACACTCCTACTTGTAATGAGCACCGCTTCGGTTTTATGATCGGCAAGTTGCAAACCGGCGTTAGCTAGCCAACATCATTCCAATTGTTTCAACTTCTTCAAAAGTTTTTGCTACAACCACCACTGCCACAAAGCAGGTGATTGACGGTTCTCTTGGAATTGGTAGGCGTAGAATTTCGTCTTACATAACGTTCCACAGCTGAGGTCGTAGGATTGAGCCTTGTGGTACACCGCCAGTTACTTTGTACGTCGTAATTCCCTTGTCAGAATCATAGAGAACGACTCTGTACGCACAATAGCTCGTTATTATTTTACCGAGATGATCCGGTATTTCGATCTGGTATACACAGTTCATAATTCGTTCCCAGTTCGCCGAGTTAAACGCGTTTTTCACATCAAGGTTTATAATGGCGCAGTATTTTTTCGTACCCTCTTTCCAGCGTCTTCCTTCTGTTCAGGCTCTCGTTATTACCCCGTTTATTGCGTCTATCGTGGAGGATGACTTACGAAAACCATATTGATGTTCTGAGAGGCCTCCTGCTGTTTCCAGTACTGGCAAAAGTCTATTGTATATTATCCACTCAAGTATTTTTCCGATCGTGTTGAGCAAACAAAGAGGACGATAGGATAAAGGTTCGTTTCGGGGCCCCTTTCCTTTCGGCAGTAGAAATAGTCGTTGGTGCTTCCGAGGTTCAGGGAAAACGCTCGTGATCATAGGTATGGACGCACTTTCGTCAATGCTTTGACTAGCCAACTCCCTACTTTCTTGGCGAGGAAATAGGGTCTCAACTATTTGTCGTAACAATACTGGACACGTAGGCGATTGCATGCTTACAATTTTGTAAGCTTTATCTCAGACGTCATTATTAAGTTCTTCACAAAGCTCCTTAAAGCAAAGACGCTTGTTACACTTAATTGCTCCTTTTAACTGGGCTTTCGCTAATCGATACGCGCTTCGGTTGGATTTTCATTGCTGTTCATCGGAGTTCCGAGTCCGGGATTGCTGGTATTTTCTCCGTCCGCGGTGATCTGAGTTCCGCGATTTCTGTGGTCCACCAATATACTAGAGGCCGATGCTTTCCTGTTCCCAGCCCGGACATTGATGCATTACACTAACGACGAAACCCAAAATGTCTCCATTTAGCGTGTTAGCGTTCCACACACGATTCAATCACAATCAAAAACTAAAGACAAGAAAACGACTAGGTGCCAAGCTGGATTCACTTCGCAAGGAGTTCAAGGTTGTTCTATTTACGCAGCACTTTCCGGGCTCCAAGATGTCATTTGAACGGAACACCTTTATTGAAGCCTATATTTGTAGAGCTACCATTCTAAACTGGAGCGTTATCTCTCGGATAGTGTCCGAAGAGATACTGTAAGTTTGCCTGTACAAAACTCGTCAGACTGCAAAGAGAGGTCTGACGTTTCAATCTCTGGTGCAATGCGATCATCTAATAAGTGGTTAGACCCTTCTTCGACTTCTAGTGACAAACGTTTGTACTCATTGTGTAGCATCTCTAACTAACCTGGATACACATATTGATGGGGAGGCCTTTAGAAACACAGTCTCCCCTATGTGATCACCTGTTGCCTTTTTCCATTCTCTTCAATATGATGGACATCAGAGTGATTGGTCTAAAAGGTTTTAAGTAATGTGTGCGATCCACCTGCCTGACAGCATAATTTATCAAAAGAAATATTAAGTTTGCAATCAAAGACAACTTCCCTTATCCACGTCATAGATATCCTTAAAAAAAGGCATGTTTCTACCACCACTCTGAAAAAAAAAAACGTTTCTACAGATTTTACCGAAATTATCTAATGGCTACATGGTTCCTCTATCAGACATACAATTTTAAATATTTGTTGCTCCGTAATGTTTGACGAGCACTTGATATGCAAATGCCTGCTTTTATGGTCGAACAAGAACATACCAATTCCATTACGAGCTAAGCTCCATAATCCCTTAAAATTGAGAAATGTTCCCCGCCTGAACGAAGGGGAGGATTAACATTTTTATTTTCATTCCAAAAATCTTCATAATCCTTTCATACTTGTTCACATGGATGGTCCTTTTTTGGAAGGTCTGTCTTTCATATTCTCCATAGATACCACAAAGTGCCTCCTCAGAGGACATAAAACATTTTCGATACAAATATTTGTGTAAAATATTAAGTAAATGATAAAAAAAGGAGCAAAAATCCAGACAAGCATTAAAGTATCACATCATCTTACCTACCCTACAAGTGTGTGGGTTGGTGTTTATAGACAGTATGAAGCTTTTCTAGTCGTCGTCGCCTAACAACACATACCCATCAAACGCTTTTTTAATCTCTTTTTAATCTTTGCGCTTTAAGTTATATGATATGGAACAAACAGGTACTTTATGAAGGCGCTTTGCGTAAATATACTTTCATTCACCACAGACTTGTCAGAGCTGTTAGTACTTGCTGTGGGTTTAGCTTGTGCGCCTATACATTATCCTTTGATGATCAATTCTTTTGATATCTGTTTTCTTGATACATTGGTTTTAATTTTTATTTATATTTGCTTTTGTCAACGAATTCTCAACAAAAAACGACGCATTTAAGCTCGATTGCTATGAAAAAACTTCTTTTTTACAGGTGGGTGGTAGGAGTACGCCCCACATCACTTTTTTTTGTTTTACATCAGGTTCATTAGTACCCCCCATGAATTTCCGTTTTTACATTGCTCTATATCGCAACGGAATCCAACCACCCATAGGGCAATATGATAATAACCATTATCAAGCTCCAACAATTCTCAAGGAAATAATCACAATAAAAAATAAATAAAATAAAAGAAACAAAATAGTGGTAGTAGTGGCATAGAGAGAGAGGGAGAGAGAGTGATGCGGAAAGGATATTAACAAAAGCGAAGAGAAAATTCCCAATGACAATAACAATGAGAATCATAATAATAACAATACTCATATGCCAATATCGATAAATGGCCTCCTATCGGGAAGAGAAAAATGTATATTTGTATCCTGTCCAAAAACTGGAGTCGTAAACAAAACCAAAAGGACGACACCAGCTCATACTTTCAATTCGGCTACCCACCAACATGGGGGGTTGTCACAATCGATGTAAGTAACCCAGGGATGGATACGTTTGTATGTGTGTCTCTTTTTTGACGACAATGTCAATATTATTATTCCTTTGCCGTCTGCATAAAAAGATATGACTCCCCGGTGTCTGTGGAGAACGCACATGTAGGTTACACGTTTCGAAATTTGTTTCGATTCTGTACGACGCACACAATGAGACTGTTTTTCGCGGTGACGTGACGCATAAATAGCCTTTAGTCTAAAATTTTGGCGAATTCACTCATCACACCAATAAATGTCATGACAAGGTTCTTATTGTTTGGGAACATATGTTGTAGGCGATGTGATACAATCCGTTCTGTGGATTCTTCCTGCCTGTGAAAAGTTTGGTTTGTTTGGCGCTACTATCTGCCATAAATATGTATGTATGTGTGTGTATAGATTCCTGAACTGAATTGAGTTCAATTCGATAAATAAGTTCCCGTTTACATGAACAGAGGAATGAATGAATGTACGAGTGTTGAAGTTATTTGTACCTCGACCTAAGGGGTGGGCCAACTGTTGGTTGATTTAAATGATTGCTGCTTTGTTGAAGGAAATTCAATGCAATGAGCTAAGTTTTTTTTTTCCCCCGAGGGTAGGTGAAAATCTTCCATAGACACTATGAGAATAGCAAGCGCGTGCTCATAGTAGTGTTAGATTCTTACTGACCAAAAACACCGCTCTTCGATATAAATTTGTCACGATATTGCAACTAAGTAACAACTTATCAAGCAATTTTCCTATCGCGAAATAAAAACGTTTGGGAGGTTACTTTCCACTGGAAGATCCTGCATGTTCCGCAATCTGCACGCGGTTAATTCTTATCTTGCCAAGTCGAAAGGTTTCGTCCTTTGTAGTCCAAATTTGTTGGACTGTATTGTTGACATGTCCGATTAGTCGGTTCCTATGCTTTCTCGCGAAGCTTCTAATTTCAGCTTCGATTGTCGTAATTCCGAGTTTCCTGTGAATATCGTCGTTTCTACTATACCAGGGTGCTTGGACGTTTTCTCTTAGCACTTTATTTTGAAAAGTTTGTAAGATATTGGCATTTGTTTTCTTGGTACAACCACAAAGTTGTATACCGTAGGTCCACACCGGCTTTAACACTTGCTTGTATAAAATCAGTTTGTTCTCAGTACTGAGCTGGGAATATTTTCCGAGTAACCAGTTCATTTCTCTATGATTTCGAGTTCTTTGCGTTTCATTTTCACGTGCGTATTCCATTTCAGCCTTGCGTCGAGTGTCATATATTTGGCCTCATTTGCAAAAGGTATTCGGGGCAAGTCTAGAAAAATTGGCAAGTCGTTAGTGTTCTTATAAGTGAAATTCACGTGAACAGATTTAAATTCATTGAGGGCGATCCGCCAATCCGTCGTCCATTCATTTACTTTATTCAGTGAGTTTTGCAGTCGTTTATTAGATTGTTTACTTACTGATAGGATAGCGGTGTCATCGGCAAACGTGACCAGGATAGTGCCATCAAGCAAGGCTTGATCGAATGGTGTCTTATGTTGATCAGTGCATCGCGACATTTCCTAACCGCCTTTGATTTGATTGTATTCGATTTAATCGATTTAAGGGCTGCTTAACTGTCAACGAAAATAGTCATATCCGACGGAGGGAGGTGACTATTTTCTATACATATGGCGGCCTTTTCTATTGCCAGGATTTCGGATTGGAAAACACTGCATGCTTCTGGTAGTCTGAATGACTCCTCCTTTTGCATAGTCTCCAAGTAGAAAGCTGCAACCGTACCAATATCCATCTACGAGCCGTGTAGATCGTGATCTCTTCATTTTGGTCTCCCCTTTTGACTTCCAATCTTCTCGCCTTGGAAATATGTTAGGGATGTGGATGTTGAAGTCATGATAGGGGGTTATATAGTCTCTGATGTGGCTGTGAAGCATTCAGAGTTAAATTTCCCACCCATTCTCTTTATTGTACGTAATATTGCCGCATGCCCATGGGTGGCCTGATTCCACAAGTTGGATTCTCTCAGTCTAAGAGCTCCTTTTGTCGGAGAACCTTTGATGAACAGGTACAGGGGAAGAAGATGTAAAATCATATCCAGCCCTGCTTGCGGTGCGCTTTTCACAACTCCCGTCGTACAAAGTGATGCAAGCCTTAGTACTTGGTAGAGTTCCTTCATGTAAGTCTTTGTTCCTTTGCAATAAGTTTGGACGTCGTACCATATGGCGTTGATTAGAATCCTCTGTTCGCATAGTCTGGAGGTAATACAAATACGAGATCTTTCATTCCACTTATAGTTCATGCTTGTGCCAATGTGATTTAAATACTTCCTTCATTTAAATTTTTTAATTCCTTAGAATTAAGTATTATTTCCAAATCTGATGTTTTCTGGTCGTGATCCTTCGGGTGTTACTTTAAGGTCCTTAGATGTTTTAAGCCAATGTCGGTTTTCTATCACGCAATCGATCTGTTTGCACGAGTCTCCGTAAGTTTCAGGTGTTCTATGCATTTAGGGAAAAAGATTTAAATAATTGAAAGATCTCACCATTTTCTACCATAATAGTTATGCGCCTTTCGTGGCCAATTAGTTCACCATCCATTTAATTTAACGGCGGGGGTTGAATCTACTGTAGCAGATCATCCATCTCGTCCCAGAATGTTTGCTTTTCACCGTTTTAGCATTTAGTTGTGAATTGCATGCGGTTCTGACTATCAAGCATGAATGGTTTTCAAAAACAAGCTTGATCGACATCAGTTGTTCACTGATTGGCACTATCCGATCCTGGAGATCCTTACCTACCCTACCGACTGCAATTCAGAGTTTTGTTTTGTGGTCGTGGTCTGTAGTAAATGAAAAGGTTAATGGACCTTCTATGTATTCTTTTCCTCAGCTCGGAGTTGCATCGACCCCAAGCCCAAGCTAAAGATTCGTTGATTCGGAACACGAAGTGTTCTGATGGCCTTCTCATCTGCTAGCTTTATTAACAAATTATAAGATATACATATATATGTTTATCTACAAACCTTGAGCAATACACGTGTGATTGAGAAATGTCTTACAATTATCTATCATTACGTCCGCCATGATAAATTTCCCAATTATCTACGAATTCCAGGTTCCCATTAGGGATTGTCCGTACTTTGTACAGACTAACTCCATTAAAAAAAGGCGCTGAATATTCCTAGTGCCTATCGGCGGTTTTGTCCAGCACCCTTTAACCAATTTACCTCTTCGAACCACATTGTCAACAAAGAAAACGATTCTAAACAAAAAAAAATACCGTAAGCAACTGCGTCACGTAAATTAATCCCTGCGGTTATTATTATCCTTTGAAATGCCTCCCCTCCAATTAGCATTTCCTCCCACATGACAAACGTCAGTTGAAAGGATGAAAAACTTAATTAGCCAATTAATATGAATCAAAAGAAAAGGGGGGAACCATAAATCACTTCGGATAATTCGTTAAAAGGACTAAGCTTTTCCTGGCACAAAACTGTCAAGAGGTTTCACCAAGTAAACACTCAAGTTACCTGTCCTTAGCGGCTATGGACCCGCACACAGTATATTGCAGAACAAGGAGGAAGCAAAAAAAAAAAGGTCAAACGAACCGCAAAAATATTGAAAAATGCTTCGCTATGCTATTTTAAAGGTACTGAGACCTTTTTCAAAAGTCAAAGCACGTCCTTTTTTAACAGTTCCTCTTTTCAATCCTCCCCCAACTCCTGTTTTTTTTTCTGGACACGACGAAAAGTCCTTAATATAATGGGAAAAGTACAAAATTCTTCGTACACCGATGTGACTTAATTCGTTTATTGTGTACCAAGGTGATTTTTCGATTTGACCCATTTACTCACTAAGACAGTAAGGAGATGAAAAGAAAGGATAAAGGTTCTTTGATTGTACAATATTGTTGAGATTTTTCCTTTTTATTTTTTTTTCTTTTTTTTTTTAAAGTGAATTAATTTTGCTTGGGTACATGATGTGAATACATGTTTTCTCTGTCGATCCATTTTAAAAGGGATTACCATGTTTTAAGTGTCCTGCCTAAAAGTTATTACTCTCTATTGCAGAGAATTTGATGGAAAAACAATGGGGAGGACATCGGCTGGGCTTAAGTATTTTTAGACTAAAGTAGGATGTTTGCATTGCATGCACGTAGGTGTGCATGGATTTGATTGTCATTAAAGCGGGAGGAGGTGTACAATTAAATGAGAAAAGAGAAATGGTAGTTTTTGCGAACATTCCATGTATATTAATCCTGTTTAAGTCTTCCAAGGTGGGTGTTCGGTTGCTCAAAAAGGAAACTTTGGAGAAGGATCTATAATGTGAGCAGACTTATGGGCACTTTTCTTAAATCAGTCCTTAGTTAAATAGTTTATAAGGATTCCACTAAGCTTTATTTAATCGCGTTCTCAAGTATCTAATGCAGGCGAAGTCTCGCACAAACTTCCTTATGATTCCAGACCGATTAGCATTGCCTGCCTAATACTTAATGCTCACTTCCTCGACGTTAATCGATTGGTAGTGAATCACCCAACTTTGGCAGTTCATTTGAAATAGTTTATCAACCATTTCTTGATCATTGCCTTAACACTTAATATTTCACAACACAATGCTCATCATTAGCCTTAAAACTAATGTGGTCTAAACAAAGCCCTGAGAGATATCTATAAAAACAAACTTGACTAGGAACTCGATCCTTTTTCATTTACGATGGTAAATTTGGCGACAATGAACTGCTACAGGGATAATAAGGCAGAATAACAGGACCTCTAGACTACCGTGGCAAGATTTCCATTGTGAAATATTCCGTCAAAAGGAGCTTGCTAGCTTTAATCTAGTTCGCAGCCATATATGTTCCATGCTTAAACGGTATGTTTCAAAAGGCAAACATTTCAAATACCTTCAAAATATCAAGAATTTTTCCGAACCATAAAAAGGGCGATGCAAATGATCCAAAAACTCGGAGGCATAAAAATAGGAAATATTCAGGTACATATTCCACTCTATGTAGACGACATAATCATTCTCGTAAAATCTCTTCGAGAACTCCAGAAAATGATACATTTACTAGAAAGATACATGGAGTCTAGGTGTTAACATAGCCTTTTGAAAAGGCGGCAGAGTTTATGCAAGAAATGTCCTTCAGAAACAACAACATAGAAGTACTCGTATGTAGTTAAAGAATGCAAATATTTAGACATCACCTTTCAACCAGACGGGCTCTTCAATCGCCATATAAGAAACAAACCAGTACATGAACATTCCTCACAAAGCGGAATATAAAGTTTTTAAAGAGACATCCTGACATCTCCGCTGCTCAGGTTTTGGAGTATCAGAGTTATGGAGATATGGCAAGGATCTTAATTTTTTTCATAAAGCGGACCTTTAGGTTGCATTCTTCAACAACGAATTCTATGGTCTATATTGAAACGGGCCTTTCCACACTTTGGGTGGATATATTTAAAAGCATGTGATGAAATCTTTAAGCATGCCATCGTGAAAACAAAACCAAATATCAACTCCTTGTGAATGGTTAATATTGCGAAGTCTTCTATTTTTTTATACACACATTATGGTTAATTGGGACTGCTCTGCAAGGAGACCATAACATTGAGTAAACCTCATAAGCCTCTAGAATATAGTTCTAAGTTCACTTCCTCTAGAACACCGGCTGCAGGGATAACCTGCCTTTGCCAATATCTGGAAAAGTACCCGGAGATACGTGCCAAAGTCAATTCACCCTCAACAAACAAGTCATGTGGACCAATAGAGGTGGTCTTATCGCTAACCCCACTGAAAAAGATGATCTTTGTGCTTGTTGCCAATAAGAAGAAGCCTGATCTCCTCATTCGCCTTTTCATATTTGATCAAACTCTTCAATCCTAATTGACACCGGGGCCCTCACATAGATTCTACGGATTTGTCAACGTCTTTTCTACAGAAACTAAGGAGTGAGTCCCAAAAACGTGCTTAAATTATTAACTTTCCCTATACTGCGCTGGTCTGATCGACAAAAACTAACGAAGTCATCACAGTTAGAATGTTATGACTAACCGAAATCTGTATGACGAGCTGTCTGCTATCTACTCCCACTGCATCCCTCAACCCTATTCTGAACCTTAACCCGATTGAAACCCACATTGAAAGGAAAGCTAAGCCTAGCCTCCACAGATTCTTCCACCAAACGATTACTCAACTCTGCTCAGCCCCTTGTTACTGAGATCAGCCGTGATGAGCGTAGTTCTAAAGACCGTGCCTTTGCTCCCGAAAACACGACGTTCCATATTTTTATTTTGTCGTGGTCTGGACCTTTCTAATTATAAAATTGCTTTCTGGCTCTCTGGGCCAAAGACGAAACGCAACTTATCTAACATTCCCCTCCTCCCATGAAAGTGGTTTTCAGAAGTGTTTTTCTTTCACCCGGACGCTAATCGTATGACAGGAGTCTTCGCAAACGGATTCTACATATGGAGAGTATAGTGACGGAAGGAAATTGAGTCTATAGCCCACTTTATTTGCCACATCCCAACGCTCTAAGAATGACCCGTACCGTTATTTTTTTAGATTCTTTGATGACTTGGCAGCATTTCCACTTAAAACGATTTATACAAAGGAGTGACTTGTTTACTTAGTTCAACCATCAACCATTCCTCGGGGTACTTACAGTGGGCTAATCTGGTCTTGGAGTTTGCTGCCAATAAAAAACTCCAGCCCAGTGTAAAACACACTTGTTGTTGCTTTATTACAATTTTTACACATTTTTTGTTCTAAGACGGGTACTCTGACGCCTAACTTTCAACCAAGGATCTGAACCTCTGAATTGATCTGGTCCAGATTATTAAGTCGCAACAGCGCCTTCTACAATAACTCTTAAAACAAACACGCTGACGAGCTTAGCAAAAGCGACTAACGCTGTGGGTCAGAGTTGCCTTTCAGTCGTTTGCAACCAATTCTCCTAAAGAACAGAAGAAAAGCCGCCGATTTTTTGCAGATATCCGCTGGGCATACACTCGGTCGGTCTGCATTCAGCAGAGCCATGTATTCATGAGAAACGCAGTGGTCGATGGAATTATAATCACAAATGCATGCAAGTACATCAATGGTTCGGTTGTTGAGAGGAGGTCCTCGACAATTTATCGGGAATCCCGTTTCTTTAGATTCCAGAGTAACCTGGTGCTCAAACAAGACGCAAGGAATTTAGTATTCGGACCAGATTCAGGGAGATCTTGAGTTAAAATCTTTATAAACAGCACCTTCAATTTAGCCTTACTATCACTTCATACGCATTTGCGACTTCTTATACACGTTGCCTTTACAATAAACCACATTAACTAGGACTGCGTCTATCTAAAAAAAAAAAACAAAAAAAAAAAATACAAATTCTTGGCGCAACGGACCGTATGTGGTCCAGGGCCTAGCTTCTCGCGACCATTCGTGTTGTGCGTGTTATATTTTTTTCGCACAAATGGAAGGGACCTACAGTTTAGAGCCATATCCGAAAGGCAAATTGAGAAGCTTTCTCTTGACAGGTATTACTCTCGGATGTTTTTCAAACATTCGCGAGAGGTGGGACCATGAAATACTTTTTTTGGTGTTCTCTGGGATTCGAACCTCGAACCTCACGCTCAGCGATCCAACGCACTAACCACTTGAGCCACGGTGCCCACAGGATTGCGTATATTTGCGCTTGAATAATTGTCTCATATTGAACTTTCGAGAGATGGAGTTCCTCAGCACCGAACCCCTGCGTGGTTTTAGAGCAATATGTGATGATACGATGGTATTCTTTTCCCAACTTAGACTCCACCCGAAATCATTCCAACTGCAAGGGAAGGCCGACTTTGTAGTTGGATTTTCTATGTCACTGCATCAGAAGGTATATTCATTAGACTGGAGTCTTTTAATATTTTTCACGCAAGATCCTTGAAGCTTCAGTGCGCCTTTCTTTAGGCGAGAGATCATTTTCAGTGTGCAGTCAATGTGATATGTAGATATCGAGGGGGAATGTCAGAAGGGATCGAGATCAGAATCAGTTGTGCTATGGATGGCCCCTATTCAGCCGACGTTTGATGAAAAAAAACAGTGATGTACATACATATTTACGAGGACGCTTATGTCACCAAACAACCGATGTGTATGCGAGGATTGGCCTTACCGTTGCCGTATGGATCCAAAGGACCCTTTTCGGCGAAAAGCCCAATGTCTTACCAAAGGCACGGATGCATTTCCAGAAGACCGGCATCGATTTGGTAGTTTTCGGCTTAGCTCCAGGTATATACGTACACGTTACTTTAAGTTCTTCTGCGCGTAATAAATAATATAGCTGTTAAGCTGCAATATGAGTTTGAAATAACGTCAGCGTCCGTCGAGTCTCGCAGGAGTGAGTCTTTACATGTAGGTTGACCGTAACACCATGTGTATTTCTAAAAGGGCATACCAAAAGTAAATGCTTGGTAATTCAGATAATTTTGCTGACACATCAAAAAGACTTAACAGGCAATGCTCATAATTCATCCACGAAAAACATACCAAAATGTCATCTTTTATAAGTATCTATGAAATAAGGCTCCCAATAGTCCACCTAGACCACTGTTGCTTTCAGAAAGCTCCATTATTTCTTTTACCTATTTGTATATAGTATCTATATTTCGCAGGCTGTTCATCCTATTCGGTCCTCCATATAATGATCCTTCCATACCAGACGTTATAAAGATGACGGTACCTAATCTTATATACAACCCTTGGGATACGCTAATGGATTTTTCAAAACGTGCCACTTCTACAGCATTAAAATAAAAGTCTCCTTCGCCATGCATAAGCCAGTCCAAGCTAAATTTAGATTGCTCACTTCTTACCTTACTGCGTCTACCAAAATATATTCCAATTCGTCCTTTGACAAACGCAAAACACACAATTCACTGGGTATCTCGTACCATACCGTATCGAATCGTAATCATTCAGAAATAATGCTCACTGACAAGAGCATTTGTAATCGGTAAATATTTTATAATACCATCGAATATAAATTCGTCTCAGGGGGATTTCATTAACCAGACCCACATAGATACAGAAACACAAAGCGGTGGCCAGACAGCACAAGGACAAATCCATTTGTTTCAGTCGGCTTGTTATCAAATATTAAAAGCGAGAAGCTTTTCACACAAAATACGATTAAGATTTATCATTCCGAACCATATTATATCCTTGCAGCGATTTGTTGAAGAGTGTGCCCATAATATCTCACAGATAAATGAGAAATCGATTCTAGTGATATTCATAATGAAACAACTCTCAAGTAAATCAATCACGACCGTCGGTTCATATGTGCTACTGTAATTTAAAGTTATCTTAAGGAAAAAAAAATCGAATCGCCTTTGGTTACTCTCCGCTCAGTGCATAGCATACATTGTCAGCAAGGATTAAGGCTGAAATTTACATTTGAAATGGCACAAATAGACTGCTAGCGATTAGAAGAACAAAGAAAATGCCATTCTTATCGTAATAGTATGCACATCAATTAGTATTGGGCTTGGGGAATTTAACAATCGCACAGAGAGATGGTGTATATCCTTTGGACACAATGGAGGCCAACTGGTATATTGCTAATCATACATAGAAGGAAAATCTTTCGGTTGTGTATATGTTGGACTTGGAAATTTGCAAGCGCTCCTCTCTTTGAAGATACGCCAACCCAACATAAGAAAATGTATCTTTTGCTTTAAGATTCTAATCGTAATAAATTTCGCTTTAAGAGTTCAGTTTCCTTTTGTTTCAAAAAGGACGAAAATATTTTTTAAAGAGAGAGAGGTTTTTTTTTGGTGTATATACGTATATATTTTCCATTAGAAATGCCTTTGACCCATTTGCCAGAGAAGGGCTTGAAAGGGTAAAATTCTATGGAATCTGATGAAACACTTTGATCTTTAGTGCCGGAGTGCAAATGTTCTGTCTCTTTTGCTCAGTTGAGGCAAGAGTAATACTGTTAGTCCTTTATAATTAAATATTTCAGAGAATCCTTTTTATTTCTCAAAAGAATAGAAATAAAATTTCGTTGAATATCTGCAGTTTAATTTGTTTCCGACAAGGATGGTAGCTCGGCGAATGAATGAAATGGAATTGGTGATTCCTTAATTTTAAAAGAATGAATATACAGTCGGTTTGACCCTCATGGCGCGTGCAGTGGTTATACACTTAGCACTTATGCGATCCTTTGTGTCTTGATTAAAGCCGCAGCTTATATTGGGGAGATATTCTTCTATAAAAATGCACAATACTCTTGGTTGGGTATGTTGCCATGAAATAGGGCTTCAGGCATTTACCACGTGTACCATGGAGAATTCGGTGATTTTAATTAGGCGTGCTTTGGAAAGGATACAAATTTTCAAAATTTTTTGTACGAGTGTAGGTTGACATAGCACACATGTAAGTATTGATTTAAAAATTAATTTTTTCCGAGAATTTAATTTGCAACTGAACGAAAGTTTGATTATAAAAAAAAAAATAAAGAAAATTATTAATACCATAAAAAGGATGTGAGCCCACGGAAGCGGGCGACTCTTAGCTCGGTGGTTAGTGCATAGGACTACCAACATAACACGCACAATGTGTGTGGTTGCCAGAAACTAGATTTTAAGAGGTTCTTCTCTCCACGCGAATTCGTCTGTTTCCTGCAAGGGTCGCCTGGGCGACCTTTTTCTTCTTTACGCTAAATAAGTGAAGTTTTTCCCTACGTTTGGAGGCGGAAATCTGCTTGAAATACTAACGAACTGGTTAAATCGCATTACCGTTTTTTACAAACTACCTCCTGCGGCCACACTATTCGTCGGCCACAGTTGCCGTCAAGCATTATATCATGAGGGAGGCTTCCTTCTTAAGTATTCGGCTCACGCATGTTTACAAAATCCTGCTTGTCTCCAAATAATTCTTCGTAATTATTCCCTTTTCCCGATGAATCGTGGGCATTGGGAGAACAATTGTTCGGCGTTTTTTTTGCAGTCCATACATTATGCGTAGAAAGGCTGGTGTCGTGATTTTGCTTATAAAAGCCCAACCAAAGACATCCATGTCGGGTCAGGAACTATACAAAGTAAAGTAAGTCTTCATGCCGCCTTTCGCTTATTGAAGGAATGCGTGGAACACAACGACATATTCAACATAGATGTTGGGATTCTTAGATTATGAATCCTCATTGTACATTTTTTAGTGGGTGTTGTAAAATATTATTCTATGCTTGCTCCGCAAAAATCTTTGTAAGGTAAGTTGGTATCTACATATGTACATATGTATGTACTACATGTTTTTAATTTCCTCAGGAAGTTGAGCTTCTTGGAGCTTTAACTCCATCTCCTTTCTTGAATGGCCTTTTAAGTGGTTTATAGTACCAGTTTTACTTCATCTTTCGTAGAGTGTGTCCATTTGAAAGACCCTTTTGAATTATTCTCGGTTCCATCACGCTAAGTCTTAGTTTCCAAATATTTTGTGCTGTTCTCTATACCTTCCGTAGCTGACTTCGTGTAGGGTTTTGTCCAAAGACGCCCACCAAACGATCCCGCATCACATCTAGTGTTTTGCACGCCTCCTTTTTTTACCATATTTTGGTTAGAGAACTACCCCAGCTTTCTTAATGCTTTCTAGGATGCCAGGTTTCCAGATAAGTTTTCTGCGAAAACATACGAACCAGACATATTGTTGCAACTGCGAAAATAACCAAAAATTTGCGAAAGTCAAAATGAGGAATCTTGTTTCTGGTAAAAAGGACTAATTTAATTCAATGTGGGTTTACCCCTAATCCACAATTGTCGGCCTAATAAGAGGGCCTAGACAGTATATTATATTATTACACTATCTCTAAACGTAGTTGGGGATTTTCTACACATATGTAAGTACAGCTATGGCAATTTAATCTGGAAAGGCGTTCACTCTGCAAACTTTCTGTTCTAGGCTTAATAGGACTTCGTTTACCACTACATTCCAGAGTAAGACACTACTTTGCGGTGTGTCTCTGGTAACAAATCTTCAAACAAAGGCGCGTCCTATTATGTATAACCTTGTTCATGAGCATCTGCTTGATTAATATATACGACATGAATGTCTACATGAATGATTGAGAGTCCACCTGCATATACATTCGGCTTAAAGCTGTTAAAAGTTTCTATAATATCAACGATTGCCACTATTGTGTATTACTTAATCCCTTATGATTTATTAACGGTGTGCCCCCTGGAATTAAGAGCTATATCCACTGACTTCCCCCGATGTACGCATATAAGGACGACGACATGTGGATATCGACATGAGAACTTTTTCCCGTCTTACGTAGTATAAATCTGTGGCAACAAGGAAAACAGTACAAGTCTACTTATACAAGTCTACGATTACTCGATTCCATAATTGATTCTAGAATTGTACAGGAACCAATTTTTTATCATCTTCATTTCTGTCTCAAAAACTTTTTCATACTATGAATAATTTTTTTTGTAAACTCATGACAAACCTTATAATGTATTGCCCTTCGTCCATATTCTTGGAATTTGAACTAGGTCTAGAGTCTAGACGTCCGCCTCTAATACTTGTATTCGAGCTAAAAAATCTTTCCCAGATGTGCTGAGAAATGCAGAGAGCCCAAAAGATCAGTCTGAAAACACACGTTGAAGGCTACAAAAACAAGGAACTGTAAAAAATTTAATTTACAAATGCCAACTAACTGTTGCTACCGCACTGTATGATATTGACAACTACATTTGTTGTCAAAAAAAAATACTGCACTGGATCCTAACCATGAAAAAAACCCGAAAGATATCCTTTTTAAAAATCTATTCTGCCACAACTAATTTCACAGATCATTGTTCTGGGGTAAGTGGGAATACCTCCATCGAAATAAAAACAGCAAACCTAAGATCAAATTAAGACCACACACAGGAGCAACACACTTCTATCCTTTCTACTCACATCCTAGTTCGTTTAAGCATTCGTTCATTCTTATTGCAAATTCAATTGGAGGATAAAACCGAAATGAAGCATCCTGAAATTGTTCCTGAAATTGTTATGCGGCACGAATCCTGAAGGAGGCTAAACGAAAAAAAAAAAAAAACAAAAAAAACAAAACGAAAGAAAAAGGGAAACTAAATAAAGAAACCGATGAGAAAAGTTTTCTAATTTCTTCTCTCCTCCTTCGTGGGAAGAAAACCAATATCGGGGTCGAAATACGATGGAACATCGAATTGAACTGAAAATTCATTAGGGAATTAGATTCCTCACTTTCTACCATAAAGATGCTATCCTCTCATCCATCAGCCTGTTAGAAAAAGTTTCCTGTTCTTTTTTTGGAGTCCAGGCACTCTTCACACCACAATTCTCACACCCCCATTTAGGGGGGAGACGGTTTTGGCAAGATCAAACAACCGTACATTTGGTTCATTCTACCAAAAAAGAGATAGGTAACCAAACCACAATCCCGCAGAGCAGAGGACAGAGAATCTACATGTATTTGTGTATGTATAGATGGGAAAGGAAAACCAACAGAAAAAAGTCTGAAATCACTCGTGCAACAAGGAAAGATGCCCAACGAAATAAATAATACATTTATCTAATGCGCTCGGGTGTACACGACGGGTCACATTGAGGGGACTCTTGTCCTTTTTTTTGTGGGGAAACAAGGGCAGTAGCATTGCAGGACCATCACCAGCAGCAATAGTTGCTTCAATGACCACTAAAACAATACCTAACACATGGTTCGGATGGGTGTGTCTCTAGGTGTATACAGGGCCGTCGCTGGATATTTTGTGCGCCTTGTGATTCCTATCCAAGTAGCTGGAAGGACTAGTGTGTATCGCTTTAATTTTTTTGGTTTTATGTTCCGCTATGCGTTTCAACACATTCAAGTCGTTCCCCCCAGTTTTTGACGTAAACGATCGGTCATCTGTTGGTTTCTTTTTTTTGTGAAAATTATTTTGATGGCAGCAAAATTAACGATCTTAAAATATTGACAGATATGTACTGTCAAGTATCCGCGATAAACTTAAACAATGTTGAGAACCATTGAAAAATTGCGAAAAATGCTGTGGAAAATTTAAAAACATTTTTAATGTCGAAGTAAAGCCCAGCAGCTTAAGTGGAAACATTTTTAAAGATATTCCATAAGACTGGTACGTTTATGGATGACAAAAACTATTCGTATGCTTGCCCGGTGCGCTCAAATGGAGCAGTCACCTTAGGAGCAAGGCCCGATAGGTGCAAAAGAAATGAAGAATGGTTTCCTCCTGCTCTTCATCCCTGCAGTTCCCGAAGAAGTCATTTGAAAAGAGGTCCAACCTCTGAGCGTATTGGCCTATTAGACAGTGTCTCGGGAGGACACCGATTATGTGGCTGATTTGTGATCGCTTTGGCATAACCAACCCGACATCTGCCTAGATATAAGACACGTCAAGCCACTTTCCCATCTCTGGTTGGTCCTGCTGAAAGCTTTTAGCTTAACTATGTAGATAGCTATTTACATGTAGTGAGGGGCATGCAGGTTTTCGGCTTTAGGCTCAATTTTAAGAGTCTTACCATTTCTGGCGAGTTCCTCAGCCCTGCAGTTTCCCGAAATGTCTCTATGGCCAAGTGCCCAGTGAAAGTGAATGTTGAACTGCTCCGTCATCTTTTGGAGAGATGAACGACAGCGTAAAGTGGCATTTGAAGTGAAAAATCACGACTGCTTGATAGTTATTGCGTTGCATTTCAGTCATGACAAGGCTTCCTTGATCCCGATGATATCCACCTGAAAAACGCTACACGATCCGGGATTCGGAAAGAGTTGCTCAAATTGAGCTTTTCAGTGGACTGAAATACCGTCGAATGCGACATCGTTGTCCTATTCAGTGCGCACAGAGATGGTATTTCGGAAGTTTCAGTCAAATCTCAGTTTCGATGGGGTAAAGTCTATATTTGCATGAGAAAGGCTTTTATCAAGGATTGAGGACTGACTAACGTTGTAGCTGGACTATGGTGAGGAAGCTTTTAGACGAATGGCCGCACTGGCAACCAGATCGAAGAGCGACAGATGAAACATAAAGTACAATGCTGCAGAAGGAGCTTAGTGCACCGATGGTCCGTAAACATGCAGGTCTTTGTACTTTTGCTAATTCAGGTATCAAGAGCAAGTTCCTCATTGACCAAGGTCTCTTCAACGATCCGTGGCTCCTAGAACTAAGGAAAGAGGTATCGCAAAACTTAAAAAAAAAATCCAAGCCTATCATTTCTCCTGGAACGGTTGAGTCTACCTCTGCATGATAAACGAGATTCGATTTTTGCATTCGGAAGACTTGACATCAACTTTCAAATTGCAAAAATCTAAAGGAAATTAACTCCAACGATCGTTAACTGAAATCGAGGCACAGATGAGGTTGAAGCAACAGGCTCTGCGTCTACTAAACCGCCCTCAACATCATACAGGGAAAATCCTCTTCCCTATTATCTCCATCCCTTTCACCCAGAATGAATGGTTGTATCCTTAAAGACACTGCGGGCATTTAAGGGTTAAGTTAGATTAACGGAAAGCTACCAGATTTTTATTGATAAGCATGTGCAACTGATTCTTACAGAATTATTAATTTTTGTTGTATTGATATGTCATTCTGAGCTCCTTATCTGCAATCCTAGTGATCGCATAACTCTGGTTCCTTTGAATTATGTTTCTTCAACTGGATGCTAGTAGCTCAATCTGGATAAAATTGTAGGCTCCAATGTTGATTTATTTTGATCTGAAGGAATTCAATCTTCCTTTACCATAAGAACCATAAGACTTCGTCATCAGGATAATAAGTGGAAGTTCGATTCAAAAACTATTCTTGGACAACTTAATGCAATCTGCACTGCGCCTATATTTACCCTTAAACCGGCCCTGCATCGACGAAATAACAGGAAATTCGAGTTCATCTGGGACTCCCAAGGTATCTAGACCTTCATACATACGTACATAGATGCTAACATACATATATTCATAGGCAATAAAAACACAGTAGTGACCCATGCAAATTGCCTTAGAGTTTTCCATCCGCACAACTTCATCGCAGACAAATATGGTAAACAAATATTCGTACATATATGAATGTACGGGCACATTTTCCCCAAGGATATGTGGCGGTGGCGTTGATAGCATGTCAACGAAACGCCATGATTAGGATTGCGCCATAGAACAACGACATTGCCCTCCAAACAGGTCACGAACTCTTAGGTTTCTCGCTGTGGTTTTTTTTTTTGTGCGGCCAGTTGTAGTTTATCTGCAAACACATTTGCGTCAAGCGAAACGTGATTCGTACATCCTTACAAAAGACCTTAAAACTCCCACAAATTAATTATTTGCGAAAAAAAAAGTTAAATTAATTCCCCATCAAAGTATTCCCCTTTGCGCGTGTTGGTTAGGAAAGTTTACGCGTATCCCAATGAGTACAATCAATCAATCAATCCGCAGGACGTGCGGATACACTCAACACCCGCAAGCGTACTCGCATAGGTTAATATTAAAACAGGATGTAATGGTCGAACAAATATTCGCACTTTAGTTTGAATTACACAAATAAATTAAAATACATTGACTGTTGCTGAATACCGTACCGTACTGGTAGGATGATGTATCCTAGTCACCTTCTGTTGTCGTTATACCAGATTCCATTATGTGCAACATTGCCTCTCCACGTCGGCCGGTCGGAACAAATAAGTTTCAACTGTGCCGCACACTGTCATCCTCTCACAGAATAATGCTGTTCGAAACACTTAATTGTTGGTTCATGGCAATGTTTATTGTCCAATTAGAGACCCGCACAGATCACAGTCAGTAGAATCAGGATATTTTAGCGAGGCCACCAGTCAAGGTGGAGTAAAGTAAATTCTAATTTAATGCTACGGTACGATGTATCTGGATGCACGATGGACTACTTCGAAGCTGAGTTCCGCAAATTGAGAGAGAGGGAGGGAAAGACTAATTGAAGTTTAATAGATTGCCGAGTTGTTGCGATGCTGAATGTTTTGCTGGCCTCGATAGCATTCCACTGTGTACCGTAATGTACATTGCAGTGGAGAGATTGTCAATTGAAGCCACTCATTGAGAAGGCGCAAATAAAGTGGAATTCTATTCATCTTTAGATAGAATGCTCTACGTGTGTGATAACAATTTACTTAAGAATTTGCTTTCGGCAGCATAAATATTGCAGGTACGTTAGGAAAGACCCTTTTGAAAATTAGAACAAGTAGAAATGTCCTTTTTATGGCTAAAAGTTTTGTTGTCACTTAAGTTGACTAACAAATTTAAGAGGCCGACACAATAGGACCCTGATAGACAATACGTCTAAGATATTAATCTTGTCCCTCAAGCCAGCATCTTGGTTCGGTTGTATACAAAATTCAGGTCATGGTAAAGTTAAAACACTCGTAGTTCTCGTTTCGGTATCGCCATTGATATATTCCCAGGAGGGGATAAGGAGGGGATAGAAAAAGTTATTACTCCATAAGAATGTCGGCTCGTTAGTTGGATGAGTGGGAGGCAAGGTAGTTTCGCAAGATTAGATGGCAGTAGCTATGAGTATAGATTTTCGATTGAAGCTCATGTGAATTTGGGGGGGGGGGGGGGGGGAATGGTTGAGCAGCAAACGATGCCAACAGATGACGCAAGGATGTGTATGTATGTACATATGTATGTAAGTATAAATAAATATTCGAGAGTAAAGGCTGAGGAGAAAATTAATTTCGCTTTGATATTGAATGTTGATTGGCAGTGAAAGGGTCATAGTTGAAGCATATCAATTATCATAGGGGTTGTTTATTGATGAGGAAGATGGCAAATGTATCTCATAGATTGGTTCATTGAATTTTATGGTCTTGTGAGTCTCCAAAGAGAAATGCCTGTGCGGGCTGTATTCTTTATGTAACCATCTGTGGATTTATGTAACTACTCGTAGTTTGAGGAAAGTATAAATTGAGGTACTTTTTTGAACTTTAATTTTCGTATGCAAGGTTTATTTTGTCAATCACAACACAAGCTACTAGCGAGAGTGGTTAAGAATAGAGCTGTACATTTGTATCTGCTTAAAATCGTTCTTATAGGCAAAGATTACTATTCTTTCGTCTGTCTCTGCTTGAAGTATTGCCTTTTCAAGAAGCTTCAGGGTTGGAAGGCTCAATTTAGCTGGGTGAATATAGTCGCTCTTTAGTATCTATACGATCCAATTTTCTGATGAAAGTAGTAGAAATGTAAAAATGCTTTCGAGAACATTCAACTTCTAAGGCAGTTAGTCACTTCGCTTAAGCAAACTGCTACAGTTCAGCGATTTTTTTTATCGCCTTGAATGTTTGCATCCACTCTGAGCACTGACTGGCTTTAATCGCTTCAAGGGGTGGTCGCTTTCTAGGTGCATATTCGGTTTAATCTGAAATTATATGCCGTGGGGAAAAGTTAGAATGTGGAAACCGTCAAAAGATACTGCTAACCTTGTACTCAAAAAAGTATTAGATTTTAACTCACTACAACCTCTTTCTAGTACTCATCCCTACGAAAGGGACTAAGATTTTGCATTTATTCTGCTCCTGGCACTTCTTCGTATAATCGCTTGAACTCTGTGAATATGCCCTTGGCACAACAACTTACTTGCGTATATCCCAATTATCCTGTGATATATACTTTGAGAGATACTCGGGTACTTTTCTGTTCCTTTCTGTACGTTGTTGCAAACAGGAATGGCTTTCGTATTCATCCACAATTCCTCCTTAACCTTTAGTCCTTGCTTAAACAAGAGTATCTGTTTGAGAGTAATCTGGTTTATCTTCTAAGTTTTTGATCGCTCTTGTTTTGCTAGCTTATCCTAGATATACTGTGACCTCAATAAAAGCAACCATCGATACGCGCAACTCCTTGATAAAAGCAACACCTAAAATCTTACCATTGTTGACTCAGTAATTGCAACTTTAAAAAAAAAGTGACTTGATAAACGCAACTCTTGTATCATGAATTGTTACTTCGTTCGCTCTTTGCATCTCCTTCTTCTTATTTACTTTTGATATGTCATGTTTGGTTATGATGCGTGAGTTTTGCAAGAGCTTTTAGTTAACATTTTCTCTGTGATCGGTAGTGTTCGGGTTGCATTGTGTGAGTTGCTAAGTATGGAAAATGCGTTGTATGAATGGTTTCTAAGGAGCCGAAAACTAAATGTTCCCACTTCCATCGAAGGCCTAAAAGCACAGGCACAGAATTTGGAGAGCAAAATTAAGACATTTAATTTAAGAAATGCCATATGTCTCCTGGAAAATGCATGGGACAATGTACAGTATACGGCAATACGGAAGTGCTGGAACACTTTGATGTCTCCTAGCAGTAATTACGACGAAGACGATAAGCTCCCTTTTAATGTTATAAGGGACCAAATCTCTAACGACCGCGAAATATTAGCATAAATTAATGATTTGCTTGAAGACCTATCATCCACTGACTGTTCCGAGAGCATAAACAATTGTATTACCGATAAAGAAACCGATTTGGAACCGACTAGCATCCATTCGGAGGCCGAAGACATCGAAAGTGATGTCGAAAATGCAGTTGAGGAACCCCCACGGCCATAAGTTAAATCAGAAGCCGCAATTCAGCCACTTAATATGTGCCTTCAATGGAATGAAGAAAATTGAGCTTTACTGGATAACATTTTAACGCTGCAAAATTTAAGAGAGTCAGCCATGGAAAAGAATTTTGCATCCAAAAGGACTCAAAAATAAATAAAAATGTGTATGTATGTATGTATGTATGTATGTATGTATGTATGTATGTATGTATGTTGTATGTATTGTTTTATGTCCTTATAAAATGAATTAAATTATCAGTTTTCTTTTGTTTAACAGTGTACGAAAAGCTTGATATTCTTATGTATTAAGTTTTTGGGCCACTTTTAACACCTTGTATTTTTTGACTCGGTTATTTCAACAACCTCAGTTAATGCAACTGCCCGAATTTCTATTACATAGTTGCTTTTATTGAGGTCGCACTGTTTTAGCCTCCCTACCTTCACCCTAGTTTGCGCGTCATCATCCTGATTACCTGTTACTTTTTGGGTGATATCTGAAGTTCACACTGCAACTAACCATTTTGGTGATCCTCCATACATTTCTTACGGTAGACCTATTAAGAATCTTAACAGGCATTTTGGCTTGGTTTGAAATTATTTAACAATGGCCCAGTATTCTATCCATGTGTTTGACTACTGCTTATTTGTCTAGTGGTATTAGGATGTTTCCTTCAGTCACACAAGAGAGTGAACATTTCGGCTTGATACAGTGAGGAATAGCTTTTCCCAGATTCAGGTTAGATTCAGATTCTCATGGATCCATCCGTAATTTTAATGAATATTCTTATTTAGGAGTGATTCATTTTCAGCTAGGATTCTGTGGTACCATTCAGTAATATTAAATCTCTTCATCCCTTCATTCAACAAGAACCCCAGAATATTTTTATATCCGTAGATGGTACCACGCCAGTTTTAAATACTGCGACAATGCAACCGAATTGCCATAAACGTAGATCAGAGAGAAGAGTTCCAAAAATTACTTCCATGCAGCAAGTTGATGCAGTGCCTATCACGTCAAATGATGCAACTTATCCTTTGTGAAGATATTCATCACCATGAGTATGCTATCATGGGTCAAACTATGATCGTGCACATCAAGTATGCTGACACCTGCAAGTTTCCCCAACAGTGTCCACATAGGGACTCTCCTACACTAACATAACACCCTTTTAGCTTTTTGAATCCTCTGTTCAACTGCTCCACATTTATAGAAACATCCATGAACTTAACCCTCTACCTTGCTAAATTCAGCAAAAAGGCTAATATACGCAATCACGAACACAGAGGTCGTTCCAAGAAAACTTGTACTAGCTCCTTGACAACACATACGAGCACCACCAAAAATTATCTTCAGTTAATTTAGTGCCAATATTGCAGAAATATGGTCTTTGGTAGTACGGTCAATAGGTAAAACCTGCACGACATCGCTTCTAAAAACGAATTTTGATCAATCGCCTTTGTGGTGAAGCGATACATTGCCGTGGCTGTCAAGCAGTGCCGCAATTGCTCATCGGCATCCACAGGAAACTTCAACATATCCTTGACATCAATTTCATAGAATGCCTCTCATTTTCTTATTCTTTGCCAAAATCCGAGCTCTAACATGCATTTCGAGTAGTTCCTCAAATTCGCGTCATATCTTCGATTCGGTGAATATTCCTTTACTATTTATGGAGTACTCAATTCTTACGAGTGTTACATGGAATGCTTTAACTATGCACGTGCGAATAAGTATCTCTTGCTATGGTCAGTAAACATTAAGGTCAGACAGAAGTGAATGAACAATATAAAATCCCAATAGAATTCGATATGATCCTATCCTCTATGCTCTATACAGAACAATAAGTCATCTTATCAAACTGAACGAAGGACACTTTCATACGGAATAAATTAGAGAATCCATATCTCATTCCCTACTCGACATTCAATTTATTTAGATTGATTCCTAGCCGTCTCTACCCACTAGCCAATAAATTTCCATCAAAAAGGAACAAACAGTATGTACATTTGAATAAAATCTGCAAACATACCAACAACATATGTATCCATGTAGCCCATCAACATAATCATATCCGTCGTCCTTCTAACACAATCAAATCAGATGTCAATATCTCACAGAAGCCATAGTGTGTCCCCATCGTACCCCAATGGAATACAAATGGATCTATCGCGTACTAAAATTTCAGTCATCCACAGCCTGTCTGCTGGGTACTGGAATCAATAATTTATTATTTTGACCAAAAATACAAAATTCCATGTCTTTGATAGAGAGATAGGATATTTGAATGTCAAACGAGAAAAGGAGAAATTAAAAGTTTGCCCAACCTTTTTATCCCTTAACAACCAAGCGGGATCAATTAAATTTTTCTATTTCTCATTCTTGAATAGCGCTAAGGAAAATTAAAACCAAGAACTTCAAAAGCACGTGAAGCGAATCCCAAATGAGAGAATGAACATTTATTTTACTTTCACTGGAAGGACAATTATTACAGGTTGCCTTTGATATACTCGTAGTCTTTGTTAAGTTTTTTTCTTTGTGCCCTATGACAGGTGGTGGTGGTGATGGTGGTGGGGTTGCTGGTGCTTGTTGCAAAGTGTTCGCAATCCGTATCCTTTTTTCATGGCACGTGTGTATTATGCGCCTTAAGTCAAAGATTTAGCTTGAGGATACATATGCACGTGACAATGATGGCGAACAATAGCCGATTCTTGGGGTTTAGAAATTTTTATTTGTAACAATCACACAATGGGAACAATGCAATAAACGAAACAATTATTCTTACACCGTCTACAGGTAGATTTAGAATAGGCGGAGAACCATGGACCAAACTTGTTCGTATACTCATTATTATAAATCTCAGATTTTTTTTCCTTGTGAGTGCCTTCGGGGGTTATATCCATAAACCCAGAAACACGTATGTACATACCTATAAGACAGACTTTACTTTGTTCTTGAAATCATTCAGCCTTTCACACATTGTTCAAAGTTATTGTTTTTAAATGATGGCGCATATTACATCCAAAAGATACCAGCGAAGGTTTCGTCTCAAGGGTTCCTTTTTCGTAGAAAAATACAGTTGGATATAAGTGTGCAGATACATATGTATATGGATAAAAGAAGAACTTACTTCAAGGATTACTGAAAGGAGTCTTATTGATTCTTAAGTATGTATGTACATAAACTTTTCGGACATTAAATTTAGGCAACAAGGATAAGGAAAATGGATATAAGTGAGTCTGTTTAGATAACAGATGTTCTTAAAAGCCTCCCTTGTGACAGAAAAGTTGCCAGTATGCAGCGAGTTGTGAGAGTCTAATAAAGTTCCATTCCTTGAAATTGATTTGATTTAACCCGTCACTGTTTTAAGTTCGTATAAAGCGCAATAGTGGGTTTCATTTTCAAGTACATGGCAGTTTGATACTGGCAACACAAACGCCCCTTAAATATTGACTATATGTATACAGAGTTGGAAATTTCTGCGGTAGGAAATGCATCACTTTATGCTAGAAAAACGCTGGCAAATATTGATATGGCAGTATTGCAATAACTGTCTGAAATTTAAAAATAATAATTTATGCAAATGAAGCCACTTTAGCCACTGGCGTAAGGAATCTCATAAGGAAAGTTTGTGAAACTGAAATGTTTATGGACAACAAAACCTATCCACATACTTGCCCTGTGCCTTGCCCAGCGCACATATGCGATTTAACGCCGGAGGTTTTTTTTTTGATCAACTGTTAAGGACCGTTATGCTCCAACCATTTACACAAAATATCCATCGAGTTATTCGTCAAATGGAGTCGCAAACAATCGGAAATGTACTGCAAAATGGTTGACAATGGTTGAGAAAATGGGCTACAGTCAATCCAGCCGTGGCAGCCATTTGAATGCAATTATTTTTCGTCAATAATTGAAAGAAGTAAATTTTCGAAAAACATTGAACAAAATGCAATTACTTGGGGCAACAGACCGTATGTGGTCCAGGGCTTAGCTTCTCGCGACCAGTCGCGTTGTGCGTGTTATATTTTTTCACACAAATGGCTTCTACAGTTTAGAGCAATATCCTTAAGGTTTTTTTTTTTAATTGGAAAGCTTTCTCATGACGTTTATTACTCTCGGACGTTTGGCAGATATTCGTGAGAGGTGGGACCATGAAAAAACTTTTTGGTGTTTTCTGGGATTCGAACATCAAATCTCCCGCTAAGTAATCCAATGCACTAACCACGGCTCCCAAAAAGCATTGAACGGTATAGTTCAGTTTCAAAAATAAACCAACAGATGGCACAACCTCAGCATGCACGGGGAATACAAATTCTTCTATCATGAAAAAAAAAAAAAAACACGCGTCCTCGCTGAGGACCAACCCATTTCATTTTCAAAAATGTAGTATCATCCACTGCTCATTTAACACCACTCACACTTAACTCGTACCGTTGGTAAACGGTATTAAGAATAACAACCCTATCCATGGAACTCTCAGGGTGAAAACTCTACTAGGGCACTAGGCATGAATGGTTAAAAGCCAAAACAAAAAATTCAAGTTAAGGGTTAATGCGGTCTCCTCTACGACATGAGATCTTCGAGCTCTTCTTCAGGTGCACTTCGAGGGGAACCATTTTTGAATCAAGTTTCTATAAATAATTTCCTCGATTCTGTGGTTGATCATTTCTGCCTGGAGTATACTGAAATCCGAGTTATCTTTCCACTAAGGGCCATCTGCTGGTTTCATTTTGAAAACTCAGGCAACACTAACACTTAAACAATGCTGGGAGATATTAAAAATTATTTCCAAATTCAGCGCAGTGTTGCAGAAACTATGCAAAAATAATTTTTGATGAATGCGTGAAACTCTATAATGTTTTTGCTGTGGGAGTAAAATAAGAATGTAGTTTCAGTGTTTTGCTGTCCTTTAATCACATTAGTGACTCTGTAGATAGTGGAATCAAACCTGGTCTTTAAAAATACCTGCGCTTATTTAAGCTGATGACATGGTTTTCCTGTCCGATACGGTGGATGGATCAACATTTGATGATCATCAGGATAGAGGCGTACTGCAAAATCTTGAAAATTTTTTGTCTTTGGGTCCTGATCACAGCGAAACTTAATATGAGTAGACGTAAATTGTAGCAATCAAAGCGCGCTGTGGACTCTCTTTGTGCCAAAAACAAAGTTCATAACGCATTGTTCAAAGTTCACGATTTTCTGAGCAACTGCAACGTCAATACTTTATGGATCGCAGACGTGTGTATATTGCTTAAATGTTGATTTTGAAATATTTCTTTGATAATGCTGTAAATTAAATTAAATAGCATTCAATTGCGGCTCTAGTTTACGCATACGAAGTGACGTAAACTTCCGGATAAGTTGAAGAATAAGATTTATAATGAACTAGCGGGTACCCGGCGTGCGTTGCTGCGCTGTTGTTAAAATGCAGTTGTCGGCAAGGTTAGGTTAGGTTGAAGTGGCTGCCAGCTAGGGGTCGCCAACACACTTAGACCAATGGCATGTCCATTGTGATAGATCATAGGAAAAAGTTTCTCCCTACCTACTCGTTAAAACCATTTTGAGTTTCTTATTAAGCGTGGGAGGCTTTTAATGTCAATATCCATCAGGTCACCTATATCTTTGGCTACTTAGTGAAGCTTCCTTCTACGGGTGAGAGCTGGGCAAAAAAGGTTTGGAATAGTTTCTTCCGTTTCTTCATCCATGCAGCTTCTACAAAAGTCGTTGGCAAAAAGCCTAGCCTTGTATAGCATGCTTTCCTTTAGACAGTGTCCAATGATGACACCTATTGTGTATATGTAATCTTAGAGCGTTTTAGATCCAGCTTTGGCCGAATCTGTTTTGTCGCTAGACATGTTGATCCACTTGTCCACCTAAGATTTGTACTCTCGACAGCATCCAGCTTAAGTTTAAGTTTGCGAGTAGCGATTGGAATACCTAAGGTGCCTTTGCCCGGCAAGATGGGTATATTTGTTCCAACAATATATGTACATATAGGTCTAAACTAATTATAAACAGAGGGCAATCAAATGCCAGACATACTCAGAGTCTATAAGGTTCACTATACTACCAAGCAGTAACCATTTTAATGCAGTAGTTGGAGAAACTAAGGTTTTTGTGGTTTCTCTGCTGTATCTGGGGGTCTGTGATCATGCAGGGTTACATGCAGTTTACATGCAAATACACTGCCTAATAAACCGTGGCCACAAACTAACACTTAGACTGACGATAGAATTGCATAAGTCGTTCATGAATTTTCTGTTCAATCGCATGCATAATAGCCAATCAAATGTTCTATCTGCTATCGATTTGTACATGCAACTCCTTTGAGTGATTCACGGATTACAATTCCATGGTCATCATGTGTCTTATCATGAGTTGGATAGGAGCACAGGGAGATTTGAAACCAAATCATCATACCGCACTTCATACAGATTCAGTACCTCATACATACATATGAAAGGAATACGAAAACTTATAGCCATATGCAGATACATATCTGAAATAAACTTTTTTGAATGATTTTCCATAATTTCAACTCAAAGTCAGACCATATGCCTGAAGCCTGTGGAAATGGTAAGCTCTCTCTTCCAACCATTACCGGAAATCAGATTACGTTTGCATATGAAAGCTGTCTTAAATTTTCATCTATCATTCACAATACGTTTTACTTTTTTTGTTCAAAAAAAGAAAACATTTGAAATGAAAACAAAACCAAAAAAACTCACTTTCGATTGCGTGTATGCGTGGGAATTTGTATCCTTTCACAAATTGTTTTACCCTTTTCGACTCTTATTATAAAATTCTAATTTACGACAATTGCCTTGGCGTGTCATTTAAATGAAAACTGTTTATGCGATATGTGTTTTCCATTCTGGAAAATTGCCTTTCTAGGCATGTAGTCATCCGGCAGCCACCCCCTTTCGAGAAACTCACACCCTTGACGACAGGTCCTTTTGTTTTGTTTTTTTTTTTGTCAATTTATTTGCATATCATATTTTTTTTTTTTTTTTTTTTTGTACTGTGCTCATATTTCCATATACACAAAGTATAATACACTCCTTAGCATTGTGTATACGGAAAAAATGAAATCTCTCAGAAATACGAGCGAGCGTTACATGTGGGCCGAATGAAGTGAGAGTAGGAGTACAAGTATGAGTATCTACTGAATACACAGAACAGACAAACTGTTCGTTCGTCGTGTGGCGCAAATCTTCCGAGTCTCCATCTCGATTTCCTGACAATGGCTTGTCATTCTAGATAAGACACGAAATAACGTTGAATCCTTATTCAGAATTTATAATGAATTGAGTTTCTACTCCTCATGATAGCATCATCTTAGCACACGACCACGCGTATATAGCAACATGCGACATCTTATTTAAGTTTTTTCTCGTTTCATGTATTTTTACATTTTCTTTTGACTGTTTCTTCCTTTATTAGAGAGTCTTTTCTGTTTTTTTTTTTTTTTTTTTTGAAAAATGTTATAAATGAAAGGAAAAGAAAAAACACATCGTTTCGATAATAAATTATCCCCCATCTTATTATCCCGCCCTTTTTTGCACGATGAATAGAGAATTTTTGGATTTTAATAAGATCCACTTGTCTGTTTTATCACGTTAAGGTTGGGCAGGGAGGCGAGAAAGCACGACAAAAAAAAGCAAAAAAAAAAAACGCGAAATGTAGAAATTAGAGGGAAGAAAATAACGTTTTCGCTGGCCTTCTGGATACAATTTTACGGTGGATAGATACACGACCATGAAAACTTCTACTGACCTATACATCCGTAAAGTGTGCTAATCTTAAAGTATCTTGTTTTGTGAAAAAGAAAAAAAAGATTAAAATGGGATACATATTGCTTCATTCCGGAAGTGATGAAACGTGAAATTCAATGGAATGGTATTTCGAAAATGTATATGTATACATTTAAAAGATTAATTAGGGCGTGGTCTAAGGATGTACCTCCATAATTTAAGTTTAAAATAACGATGGGAGTTGCGAAGTAACGGCACACGATTTTATACTAATTTAGCTTTAAATTCAATTTGACCTGAGATACAACAAAGTTTTGTTTTTTTTTGGGTGCGTCTTCCAAACATACCAGAGCCCGAGCAGTTGGCATCAGATTCACATGCCCGATCCTGATCGAAGGAAATTGGTCAACCAGTACTTGGTGCCCACTCACTTATCCATGGGCTGGTAAATCTTTTAGACTGTGTTCTGTTCTACACCGTTTGGTATTCATAGACGTTCGATTCACCTGAGTTCAATCTGGACTCTGGCTACATACTCATTGATTTCGGGCCGAGCTTCCTTCGATCGAATCTTATTTCCAATTAGCTGTCTGGGCTCTGTTTTGTTGCTTTTCATTTTGTTTGAATGTTAACAGTGGAACATAACGTATTCTGTATCTTCTTCCTGGTAAGGATAGCGCGGACAAAGGGGTTAGTAGTTGTGTTCACATTACGCAGTGTGTCCTTTCTTGTTCACCGCCATACCCATCTTTGCTGCTTAAAGATGCTGGAAAAAGAGAGCTCACCATCTTGCTTGCTGGTTTATTAGAATTGGTCAGAGACTTAAAATAGAATAAGATAAGCTGCGCAAAATAATGCAACCTGGGAACTTTTACGTAGCACTGTCTTACTGGAACCATTGGCTTTGTACAAACATCCAATTCAAGTATAAAAGAAGCCTCACTTCTTTCATTTCGGAAGACGGAAGAAGCCCAATGATACGCCTGACTAAAATACACATGGCAGTGAGTTTTTCTGAATGCAAAGGAAGCTTCTAAAACTGTTGTGTCTGCTCCGAGCAATAAGTTATTACTTGGTAAAGAGCATGCACCAACTGATCTGTACAACGTAGACGGTTGACAGTACGAATCATAGCATTGTCATGCGACTTTTTAAAACCGTTCTTGAAGGAATAGTGCACAAATCACGCGCCAACACCAAAGGCACACTCTTTGAAAAGCCCGTCCAATTGCTCGCACACGTCGACGATGTTGACATAATCGGAAGATTGCATCGTGAAGTCAGTGGCGCTTTCATGAGTATGAAGGCTAAAGCCCAAGACCAAGTACTTGTATGTTTTTGACAAGAAAGAGCAACCAACACCGACCTCTTGGACAGAACGTCACCGTAGAATTTATCATCTATCACGCAGAGTCATAGACGTTGTCAAAAGTGGATGAACTTGCTCCTGACTGTTTCGAGAGAAAACTTCTTTGAGTGATATTCAGTCCCGACTGCATAAACGGTGAGTAAATGAGACATCGACATCGCCAGAAAAATGAAGGTCATGTAGTGGGCATGGACACCAATGCTCTGCGCAGTAGAGGAAGATGGAACTCATGTGGGGCACGCAAGTGTAAGCGAACCTCAATCAACTTGGCGTGCGAAACTGGAGACAACTAGCTACAGATCGAGTTCGTTGGGGCCCAGGCCCAGCCTGGACTATAGCGTTCTTCACCTGGCAAATGTTTCAGTGCTTCCAAAGCTGAGTTTCCGCCATTAAAATGTGTGCCAGTATTAACCTGAATTCTTGCATAACGCCTGAATGCATATGCATATATGTACGTATGTACATAGGATCTCGTAGAGGGTCTTCCCCGCATCACTGATTTCGCGAGGTGTTGGTCGGGCATCATTTGCATGCGGCGGTCCCACTCTTTTGCCTTCGTCTGTTCCACTTGACAATATCCTGGATGTTGCATACTTGCCTGATGTCCTCGTTTCGTATTAAGTCTCTGAGAGTAAATCCTGTGATAGAGCGTAGGGTTTTCATCTCTGTCTTGGAGACAATTTTCTCAGTGACTGTTGTATCGGCACTTGTTTTAACCCAGGACGCACACAGGTTTTGTAGATGCGAACCTTGCCATCTACACTTACATGTTTATTTCGCCAGATGACGACTCTCAGGCATCCTGCGATGGATGCTGCTTTGTTCGCTTGTGCGTTGACTTTGCTGGTGAGTTTCTTTGGCAATGTGATTTTTGCACCCAGTTAATTGAAGTCCATTACCTGCTCGTTGTTTTTGTTGAACACCGCTAATTTGCATCTGAGAGGCTGCTTGAAGATACATATATCGATGAGCTGAGCGCGAAGCTGTCTTCTTCTTGCTGCGCCAGGAATATTGGTAAAATTAACAGTGCACCATAGAGGTGGTGTTCCATTTCCGATGTGAAGTTTTGCCAGTTAGTCTTGATGTTTGTAATTGCGGCGTTAACTCTATTTCTTGATCATCTGTATTCCTCATAGCTAATTTCATTGCTTTTGAATTTTAGAAATTAGTCTTCATCAAGAGGAAAGTCAGGGGCAAGTATTGTGCAAAATAGTGCTTTTGCCACCAAGCTTCCAACTGTCCAAGACCGCCATGCGTGGTAAAGAGCCACGTCCTACTAGAGGTGATCCTGTTTCTGCTGAACAAGGCGAATCTAGACCAGAGAAGGTCGAAAAACTATCTTATCGAACGAGACTAGCAATCTATTCCGCCGACTAGAACAACAAAAGCCTCGGATATGTAATTCACTAACGAAGAGTTCTATGAAAGATATTGATTCGACAAGTAAACGGTAAACATTTATTTTTGAACTACTTATTGACTATTAAATACCAACCAAGTAAGAGAGGCTTGCCAGTATCTAGAAGCCTTCAAGTCTAAACAGCATTGAGATTTTATGGTCGGAATGTTCATCTAAGTGATATAGGTAGTGTGAAGTTTATGATAGCCTAAATAAGCTAAGCAATTGTATTCTGTTGTTACCTGCCATAAAGGCGACCTGCACGGCATTTCTCAACCAAGGATATTTCGTCAAAACTTCATCAACCCGCATTACAATTAGATACTCATTTTTATTAATTATATCTATTTGAACGTATCTGTTCTCTTACTCTTTTAAGTTCCTTGGCACTCATCTGCAACCGAAAAAAAAATCATATTTTTCAAATTTCAGTTTTAGATTAAATACAATTTGTATTTAGTTTGAGCTGCCAACTTCTCTATGTATGCTAGCTGTCGCTAACCTGTGTGTTAACCTTAGACTCCAGATCAGTTGATCTCGGGCTTAAAATATAACTATGAATATGGGCCATTCCGTTAAAAATAATATCCTCTTTTATTCGCGTAGAAAATAAACCTTTAATCATTTCTATAAAAATTCGGATTTCGAAAGCTCATACATTTTCAAGGGTCATTAGTCCTGTGCCAGAAAAATTATTGAATGCAAATTTTTAGTGGGAAACATGAACGCTAATTTTTAGATTTGTATGCTGTAATATATCAATTAGTCAATAGGAATCCTTGAACTCATTAATTTAATTATTACTAAATCTATTGAGCAGTACATTTCAGTGGATTCAAATCGAGTAATCCATCAGCATAATAATTAGGTTACAGTTATTGTATATTTTTGCGAATAAATTTGTTAAGGGATAGTAATACGCACACCACTCGAAAACGATAATTAACTCTCATTACTGCAATACTTACAAAGCTTAAAGGATTCACTATTAAATTGTTGCCTCCTCTACTACATGATAAAAGCATTCTTGCAGATTAAATGGCCTTTTAGTTCTTAATGAAAAGGACATTAAATTTCCACCTGTCAACCATTTGGGATGTCTACAAATAGATACACGTTCAATAGCGTTTTTTTTGTTGCATATGTAAGACACATTTTAAGTGAATTGCAATGTTAAAACTGAAAGAAAAAAATATAAGCCATTTTTCGATGCCTCTTCTTCTGCTTAACTGGGTTACGACCTGCGTTGAGTTTCCAATTGAGACAGAGCAACTATCCGCATTTTTTTATGCAACACAAACGATCGTGGACGCTAGATTCATAAAACAGATGTTCTGTGTTTTCCCTCAATGTCTTAAGCCCGTGGCCTGAGATTTAAAGACGCCTTTGATGAAGAGTAGTATTCCATTCGCTCGAGTTGTCCACGCCAATGCAGTTGTCGGGCTTTGGATTTATTCGGCTGCATGTGCATGTGGAATACAACATAAGTAGGTTAAATGGCCGCCATAAGAGTTCTTGCAAGTTTTTATTCCTGTGAGGTTCGATCACTTTTCGGATATTGGTTTGTATGTGCTTTAAAGTTTGGGGATTGTCTAAATAAAATACGATCGTAAGAATAGCGTCACAAAAATAAATCCAACGGGGTCAGATCACACGATCGTTGTGGCCAATTGATATCGCCAAATCTCGAAATTAAACAACCGGGAATTTTTCGCGCAATTGATCCAAATTTGCTTTTCTTGTGTGACACGTAGTCCTTTCTATTCTGCCTTTCTTCAATTTCAAGACATAAATTGGAAGCATTAGGTATCATTTGAACACAGCGTAGAGAACTCACCGAAACAGTGGCGCCTTTGTCGTTTTCCAAAAAATACGGCTCGAGCATGCCGGTAGAGCTGTAGGAAATACCCAACTGCTTCGGTGACTGAGGCACTCACAGCGGCTATGTTTGGACAACCAATTTGTTTGAATTTAGTGATTATGTTTTGAATTATATATTTGCTCAGTAGGTCGATTATGAAGATCATAATATGCCCTTTTATACACTGTTACGCAGATACATATTACAGAACTGCTATTTTTCTAGTAAGATTCAGCAATCTTATTACATTGATCGGTGGCTAAGCGATCCATATTGTAAAATGTCAAGGCAAGAGCTAACTATCTATCAGTATGGATGACAGATGACATATGGTAGGAATATGAAATCAAAAACACGAAAGTACGGTATCGTGCATGGTTGTATCCAATAGTCTCTTTCCAAAACACAGGGCAAATATCCTACGAAGGATTTGAATTCGGGAGGAACGCAAAATTTGTTTGGCCTTTGTGCTTATAGTCCAGCACATATATGTATGTACATATGTGGAAAAAATAATCTTATCCCTTATCGCTTGACCACGTGCAGAGAATTACTGGCGTAATCGAGAAAGCACTTGAAGGAATAAAAATATGCTTAAGCGTATTTCTTGACGTCACGCAAGCCTTTGATAAGGTTTGGCATGATGACTTGAAATGCGCATTACGACCAGTTCTCCCTGTATGCCTCTATGTTGTATTAGAAACATATCTCGGGAATAGACTCCTCCGTGTTAGACATGGAAACGAACACTTTCGGCCGGCGTACCGCAAGGAAGCGTTTTTGGGCCGCTTCTCTACCTGTTATACACTCGTGATTTACCGAAAGAAGATGGCACTATCCTAGCAATAGGTAAAACAATCGAAGAAACAACTGCAAAGCGCACTGAATACAATGAATGAATGAACGAGGGACTGGCGGATCCCCCTCAACGAATCTAAATCTGTTCACGTGAATTTCACTTATAAGAACACTAACGACTTGCCAATTTTTCTAAACTTGGCCCGAATACCTTTTGCAAATGAGGCCAAATATATGACACTCGACGCAAGGCTGAAATGGAATACGCACGTGAAAATGAAACGCAAAGAATTCGAAATCAAATATAGAGAAATGAACTGGTTACTCGGAAAATATTCCCAGCTCAGTACTGAGAACAAACTGCTTTTATACAAGCAAGGGCTAAAGACGGTGTGGACCTATGGTATACAACTTTGGGGTTGTACCAAGAAAACAAATGCCAATATCTTACAAACTTTTCAAAATTAAGTGCTAAGAGAAATCGTCCAAGCACGGTGGTATACTAGAAACGACGATATTCACAGGGATCGCGGAATTACGACAATCGAAGCTAAAATTAGAAGCTTCGCGAGAAAGCATAGAAACCGACTAATCGGACATGTCAACAATACAGTGCAACAAATTTTGGATGAGAGCAATTTATTGCGACGACTACAAAGGACAAAACCCTTCGACTTGGCGAGATAAGAATTAACCGCGTGTCATTTTTCATTTTTAATGCAGTTTTTATTGGGTAATTCAGTTTTTCTTACATGCTAGACAAAAACGCTTAAAACTAGCTTAACTAACTTACTATGTAATGTAACTCTAACTTACTGACCCTATGCGGGTGCTCTAAGCTAAACCTAACGCTTAGAACTATGTCTTTCGACGTTTACGAACTAGGCTTATTTATAACTTAACTTAACGAAGTGAAGACTAAGAAAATTTATTTGAAAAAAAAACTTAGTGCAGGAACATTTTTTTGTGTTGCTTAAAATTAATTTAAAATAGTCTTAAATCTAACTTAGAAGCTACCTTAAATAAACCTTAAAAACTATCTTAATCTAAAATACGTAATTTATACGTAAATTTTTTTTTTTTTTTTTGTGCAAAGTGCTGCGTTTTTTTTTTTTTTTTTTTTTGAAAGTGCTGTGAACTTTTTTTAATTTTTTTTTTTTTTTTTTTTTTTTTTTTTTTTTTTTTTTTTTGTTTTTTTTTTTTATATAAAATTAAACTTAACCTACACTAAACTATGTAAGCCGGCCATAGTAAAAAGGCCAACTTTGCCCCTTGAGAGAGGCTACCCCGGATCAAATGGAACCGACGAAGGAGTTCTCTCTCCGTCCCCTAACCACCAGAATTTCTGGCGCTGCCGTTCAATTAACCGCGTGTAGATTGCGGAACATGCAGGATTTTTCAGTGGAAAGTAACCTGCCAAACGTTTATTTCGTGATAGAAAAATTGCTTGATAAGTTGTTACTTAGTTGCAATATCGTGACAAATTTATATCGAAGAGTGGTGTTTTTGGTCAGTAAGAATCTGACATTACTATGCGCGGGCGCTTGCTGTTCTCATAGTATCTATGGAAGATTTTCACCTACCCTTGGAAAAAAATAAAAATATACTCGTATGTGGAATGGCTTTGACCATGCTTCTTTCTAACATCAGATTCCAAAAGTCTGCTGTCAGCCATAGTCGGGTGGGTATTTAGTATTTGACATGCTGTAATGATATTCTCCCGTAATGTTATGGATGAACATGAACATAGTTAATGAGGACGTCGTTCCGTTCTGTGTTGGCCCTATGTATGAGTCACCTCAGAAACTTTTCTTTATTCCGATATCGGCGACTTCGATTGAGGTGTAGCATTGCGCCACCGAGTTCACTTATTTTTGCCTTCTGATATGACAGTTCAGCCGCTGAATATGTTAAGAAACTCAGTATCCAGAAGATACTGATTCCGTAAATATGGGGAGCACTTTGGTTTCCCATTCCCCTTTGAAAGTGAGATATTCCTTGGGCCACATCTTATCCGAGGGCTCATTGGGGTCTTTCCATTATTTCAACCCGTTCTTTCTCGTTTCTTTTTCTTGTGTTTGTGGTAAAAATTGTGGGATTTCCTTTCAGAATTAGATACATATGTATTAAGAGTAACTACATATACCGCCGCTTTCTTAGTCGCTTGAGCTTTGTCGGTGGAAATAGGGACTATTGTTGCATGAATGCTGAAAATTATGATAATAATTAATATTTCTGCAAAAACAAGGGATTTCATTTTCGAATGAGACGTTTAGAGCGGATATTCCACCGCATTCGCGGTCATGTCATTCTTCCCTCGAAATTTGAACGATTCGACACTGTTTACCACCCAATATAGCCTATCCTAGATGAATGGTTCGAAAGAGATTCTTGGCCGTATAACATTTTTTGTCGCAGGGCATGGCATGCAGCAGGGGTAGTGAATGTCTATACAGCCTTTGACTGCGTTCCATATGTAGCATTCAAGTCTCATCTGCCATTCTGAATGAGTCTCAAAGCTTTCTTAGTTACAGAATCGATATTTATTTCAACAATAAAGCTCCTTTTCTATTATTCACTTCTTGTGGAAAAATGTTTGCCTTTCCTTATGTACGCACACTGTGGTTTTAAAGTCAAACTACATGTCGACAGACCTCCAGTGAGCTATACTTCCTGATAGTAGGTACCCATTCCACAAAAGTTTCATTACTTAATCGTAAAAATGTACATTTGCCTCCGTTTGACATGTATCTAAATACACACGTTTTTCGTTTCTAAAAAGGTAAATAAAATCAAAATTACTGACGCCAGTATACCTTACATGTGCATAGCAACCACCCATACACCACGTTAACACAATACACCCCAAAAAACCTAATTCTAACACCAATTCCAAGAATAATACAATCGCATTGAAGGGATTTTCTTATTATCCTAGCGGAATGCTCTAAATGTGACTATGGATGTACCACAATGTATTCATCAGTGCTAAACCATCGACACCACATCATCCACAACTTCCGAAATACCACAATTTACCTCATGCCGGTCCTGTTCCAAACCCTAACAATTACTCTCCCCCCAGGGCTCACACTCCTTGTGTGTATATGCTATACCTATAAAGGTATATCCTGAAAAGAAGTTTTCATTACGAAAGAATGGAATTTCACCAGGCATCATCAAGCGTAGTTTTCCACCCTCTATAGAATGAGACGATCAAATTTCATTTCATTCCAAGGATTTTGAGCAAAGCACACACTCATACTTACTAGCAAACACAAACATAGCAAACATACTACATCCTATGTGAACAAATTCATGTGGAATAGGGTCGTGTGAAAGCTTACAGATTCAATTAATTTATTTGTAACCCTGGAAATATTTTGTTTATAAACTTAAGCCTGAGAGCAATTTTCAACGCCACGCGGTAGCGCTAAATGTTTATTAGAAATGCTTACATATATGGAGGAGCCAAGTGGAGGTCGTTATTATTCTCGATTCACCGGAAATAATTGGAATTGCGTAGGCGTGTGTGTATCTAGATATCTGAACTTTGTGCCAATTGAAGGGCGACCCGTACGCATTAAATGGTTATCACTTAATAAAGGTTAACTGCTGTAGGTTTTTGAGATAGAAACCTATTTCAGATGAACCAACGAGATTCGTACGTTCAGATATCCTATAGTATCGATGAGACTATGCTATCTATGCAAAGGGTCAAATTAATTCCTTCCGTCGGATGCGTCTCATTTCCGATTAAATGAAATTAGTGCGGCAAAGAGAAGGCTCAGGTACGTTAAAGAATTTTTAGATTGTATTTCTGGAACGTATATGTAATTATAGGAATATCTGCGTTCTTTTAGAGAAGACTAGACCTTCCCCCCACAAACAGCACACAGCACACATGTAATAAATCCAATAGTAGGGAGCTTTAATTTCCAAACTGCAAACGTAGACTGCTTTTGGAGACTGTACAATTGCGTACATATGCACCTACATAATTGGAAACAAACACCGCGGGAAATTGTACAGAATTTTGCGTTAATATCAGGTTTGGTCAGCGCCGCCGAGTCAGCAGCAGTTCCCACGTATTTTAAGTTTTGTAATACAATATATGCATGTCAGCATAATTTATACTGTAAATAATTTGTATAAAAGGAGGTAGAATAAAAATTGAATACGACAACTCCAATAGTAAGGTGTTTCATTTGTTAACTATAACCACCCCCCCACCAGCAGTAAGGTGGCCTTAGTTTATCAATTAACATAGACTCCTGTGTGGGAAAAGAAAACGATATGCTCAGTCATCAGGACTTGGCAAAATGTTTTTTTCTTGTATTATACAGAACACAGTGCAGAGCATTACAAATTGCACGTCTAGCAACTCCAATAGTCTAGAGAAAAACTCATAAGTTTCTTACTGAAAAGCTTGAAATTATACAAATTTGTGCATCACCCGAATTTCGTTAGACGAATTCCAACAGAAGTCAGATATCGTCCTGCACTTGCTACAGGGTATTTTAGATCATGTCCAGATCGCCTTAGTACGGGAAGAAGTCAAAAGTGGTTTTCATTCACAAGGCAGGTAAAAGTGCTCGTTGCTGATCCTCACTTATGATGGCTCCATCGTCAGCAAAGAATAACTGATGCACTTTGGGGTCCGTCACTTTTCCTTTAAGCAGATAATCGAAGACCGTAATAAATAACAAATGACTTAAGACGCTTCCCTGGTGCACACCGACTTTAATTGGGACTCCGGCGGGGCATCTTACTCTTGTCTTTGCTCCGTCATACATGTCCATGATCATCTGTACGTAGGGTTCTGGAACTCCTCGGTGTCTTAGCGCCACCCATATCAGATTTCTTGCTTCGAATATGCGTATCGAATGCTTTTTCAAAATCAACCAACACCAGATGGAAATCCTTTAAGGCATCACGATGTTATACCATTATGATCCTTATACTTTGGATTGCATCTGTGGTTGATTTACCCGCGACAAACCCGCACTGGTCATCAGATAGCCGTATTATTTGACGCAATCGGCCGTCTAATACCCGCTCAACGATCTTCATTGTGTGTGACATCAGCTTAATCGAACGGTAATTATCACAGTTTCTCGTATCACCCTGTCCTTTTTGCAAAGGAAGAAGATAACTTTCCCTCCACAGATTAGGCATTGGATCTCCTCTCATGAGTTTGGAGATGAGAATTATGAGCCATCTAGACCCGATGTCTCCCATCTTTTTCCAAAACTCAGAGGGTAACTCGTCCGGCCCAGTTGCTTTTCTGTTTTTGGAGGATTGGTGTGTCCAAGAGGTGTCGCTAACTAAAACTGTTCGTTGATCAACCTATGTCCTTTCATTGTCTCTGGCACCCCAATTAAAGTTCGGTATTACCATCCCTACGAAAAAGAAGTTGTGAACATCGTTGACCCCATGTCTTTTGTCTTGGTAGTATTTATTCTCAGCCCCACTCTAAAAGTCGGTCCATTACCATGGATGAAAAAAATTAGAAACTAAAACAAAATAAAATAATTCACAGAATTTGGCGCTAATCCCTGATTACTCAGGTCACGTTTCCATACATATGTATGTAGGTATGCATGTTTAGCATAACAGTAATGCTTTTATCATCACAATGTCTAGCACTAGTGAGTTGGTAAAAACCAAGCCTGGTTCCAAGGATGGAAATTCTAGTCTCAGCGACGGAATATTTTAGCTGATCTTTTTCCCGTGTGTAGATCACGGATATGCTGGTTTATAAGTACGACCAAGAGACCAAGTTGCAGTCATCACAGTGGAACGTGTACGGCAGCCCAAGAAGAATACTTTGAAGGAGATTAGTGTAAGACGATTGGATATCAAAAATTGTTATTTTTTCAGGTATAAAGTTCGGATACTTTTGGAACACACCTCAGATTTAAGGAAATTCGTCTCATAATCTCGTAAACAGCGAATTAAGCCGCACAACAATAACCCTCTGTAACTTCTTAACTTAGGGCCGCATTCTTACCTCCAACTTCCTACTAAGTAGTCTAACACACCAAATGTAAATACACATACATACGTACGACTGCATATGCATGTTTATTTACTTATGTAATTTAAAATGGAAAGAATGGCTTAATTTGCATAAAGGAAATCCCTAAAGTCTCATTTCAACAAATTCAATTACACAAAACGCTAAAGAATTGTTCTGCGAAAATAAGAAAATTTTGAGTATAACCCAGTTCTTAAAAGTATATAGTAAAGACCATGCTCTTCACAATATTCCTGAAAATCCCCTCCAACCAGTTGCTTTCACTTACAGTTACACATTCTTGCTGCCATATTAAACCGTTTCTCCTTGAAATATCAGAGAGCACATTATCCGCCACAAGTGCATAAACCGCGAATTAAAATTTAATTACAGTCCTGCATTATTTCATTGGAGTCCTAGAACAATGTACGAAAAAATAATAATAATAAAAATAACAGGAGTCTAAGAACCGAATAGCAGAATTAAATTTTGCGAATCCTGCGACCTCTGGAAATTATCCACATGGAGTTGGTGGGTGACAAACTTTTTTTTTTTTTTATATAATCTTCGAGCCGGAATGTCCAATACGTACTAAGCCAAAACCCCCAAGAAAAACACTTGTTCAACTCAGTGTGTCCCTTGCAGGATAATAACGTAAGAAATTGAATTGAATATCCTCCACCCACAAAGCACTACTAAAGCGTTATGTTAGTCAGTCGTTTTTTTTTTTTTTGTATTCGCTAATTCGTTTTGTTGCTTACGCTAAGGACACTATTCGCGTAAGCATACCATCATCGTGCCCAAGGATAAGTAGATATTGCGTGTGTGTGTGAGTGCGCGGAAAAGTCCATTCAATAAAAGAACAAAAAAGAAATTCAAGTTTTCATTAAATTAAATGCAAAAGTTCCTCCTTTGGCGGCGCGGGTTCCTTCCTGGCACTTCCATTAGATTTTTCGAGCGGCGAAGCTCAAAAAAATTTCATTCGGAGTGCAAAATTTTCTTTCCTTTTATTACGCGCAACGTCGTTTTCTTTGTTTCGCTGTATTTTGCCTTATGCAGTTGAATTTTTAAGTAGCACAAGGACTACCAGCTGACACACACACACTTATACACACAACAAGTAAGAGCGAATGAAAGAGAGCAGCGTACGGCGTACGACAGTCGTGAAGAGATTTACCGCAAATAGTTGTACCATTATTTTCTGTTGAATTAAATATAATTATATGCCATTACGATTTTTTGTTCCTACCCCACATTGTCCTTTTTCTTGTCTGCCTCTTTTTATACTGCGCCTCATGACCCCGAAGAAAATGGCAGAGAAGCAAAAGCAATTTTCCATTCTATCGCAATGGAATAATGAGTGGTGAGTGGAGAGAAAAACTGAAGAAACGGCTGTAAGGATGGCAAGGCAGGAAGCGGTCATTTAAGCTAGAATGGCTTTGGAATGTAATTACTCGATTTTTATTGTCTCTGTGGAATGTGTTTTTTATTCACGAGGCATTTGTCACCTAAAGGTATTTTTCGAAGTAATTCATTGAAATTGCTGCGAGTTCGCTGAAGGACATCATCAATTTTGTAATGTTAATGTTCTTGATGTCGAATCCATAGCTATAATTGATTGATGCAGTACCTATTCAATGAAGTTCCAAAGTGTAGCCATTAAGTTTTAGTCTTAAATAAGGACTCCAAGCGGATTCGTTTTAGTACAGAAATGCCAATTCCCAAAAAAGTACAGATTCCTACATGAATCAAATCGGAAAACGGTAGGTACGTACATACATCCATATATATATTTTATTAGATTTGTAAGGAAAAGAATATCTGGGAAGGCAAATTCAACAACAGACTATCTCAAAGAATAAGTAAATATGTCGAAGATAGTTACGCAACTAAATTTCTCTATCCCGTATATACACACACAGAAAAATATCTATGTAAAATCAGTAATAATAAACATGATTCAACATTTTTCCAACTATGATTTTGCTTCATAGTTGTTTCATGTTATTTCAACATGATTTCCCTACATCACAAGCGCAAAAAAATACTCGTGTTGAAATAACTATAAATTATGTTAAAATAAAATGACGACTCCTGTTTAATCATAATGAACTTCATGTTAAATTAACACGACTATTCCTGTTAAATCATATTGATCTTCATGTTGAAATAACTCGATTCCTGTTGAATCATATTGATCTTCATGGTAAAACAACATGGCGATTCCTTTTGAATCATAGTGATCCTCATGATAAAATAACATGATTCCTGTTGAAACATATTGATCTTCATGTTAAATTAACACGACTGTTCCTGTTAAATCATATTAATCCTCGTGTTAAATTAACATTAAAATCAGTATCAATAAAAATATACAAAAATCAGGTCGGCTTTCAAAATATTTATTTTATTTATTAAATCTAATTATTAATAATTATATGCATTTATTCCTTAAATATATTTTCCCATTATTAATTGGATAAGATGTAAGGGTGAACTTGTAAATTCACAGAGTTCTTTTAATAATATTTGGTCCGTTAACTCACCTACTTTATATGATTGAAAATGATCGCCAAAATATACAAGATCAAAGTTAAAACTCCCACGTCGCGGTGAGTTAAAAAAAACGCGAACGTGCGCCCGAAGGCGCACCCACTGTTCGACTCACACTAATGAAAAAACGCTCGACTTTATTCTTAACAATTTATTTAGAAATAACCGAATATATTAGAAGTAGCGGAATATATTAGAAATAGCGGAATATATAATAACCGGTGTCCGCGCTCCGAAGGTCCAATCAGAACTGCCCCTCAAATAAATGTTTTCCGGTAGGAAACCTCCAGCTCCAAGATGCGAATCGCTGATTCGGCAGTTATGCCATTGCACGCGCATCCGTTGGCAATGGCATGTGCGTAACGAGATCCTAATGCACCGGGACTGTGCTGACACAGCCAATCCGGTCATTGCACGCGTATCCGGTGGCGACTGTCTGTATGTAACAAGATCCCAATGCACTGGGACCGTGGGATCGCACTCGCACCTGAATGTGCTGACTCCATGAATTTGGATTGGCTGTCTGTCATGACCTTGGCGCGTGGAACGGGTGTACTGTGTTAACTTCAATTTCATTACATAAAACATGTATTTTATTACAAACTTTTGCAAACACAAAAAGTTTATATAATTTTAAAAATTCCTTATCAATAGTACAATAACAGTTTTCTTTATATGGTCTTCCAGAAAAAAAATATTTTATCATTAAATACAACATCATCTTAATTAATTTCTAAGTGAGCAAACATATTACATATTACTAATTTTAAGAGCATTTGGAATTCAATTTTCATAATCTCTTAGAAATTTTGCAAAATTTAAACCTGCTTTTGTGCATAGTGTTAAAAGCACATTTACTCTTGAACTAATATTATTGCAATATTTTTTTGTGTCTTTATGTTTTGCTTCAAACCTTAAACTCCACAAGTACTTAGGTGGGCCACACTTTTTTATAAAACTTGCATAATGTACTAAAAAATTAGCTTTTGGTTTAAGTGCATCATAAAGCTGTACATGGCTGTAAGACCGACAGGAGGTATTGCTTCCCGGATATCTTCTTGTGATAAATACCTCAAACTGTTATAAGATATCGCAGCTCCTGCAAGGAAAATAATATTTTGTTACTAACGTTGAAAAATATATGCAAATTGATTTAAAAATATATGGATAATCTACAATCCGTCTGGAACGGATCGTTGGATACCGCAGTGGCATTTCCATATGTTTTTAATGTAAGAAATGTACTGTACTTACTTGTTAAATAACATTTAACTTCCTTTGGATTAAACTTTTCCAAAAGTTCATCTAATTCATCTTTTTTACTGTTGATCTCATCGATTCCTGGTAGATTAATGTATATGTATGTTACCGTGCTCGTCGCCTTCAAAATTTAGGGTGTTCTCTATTGAGTTGCTTTCTTGCGCTGGATTTAGGAAATTACTATTACTAAACTCGTCAGCAGACATAATTAAAAAAAATAAATATTAAAAACCGTACACAAAATTAGAACCGCACTGCACAAAGCCTGAGATCAATTTGAATTTTCTTGTAGATCTTTGCAACGTCTAATTTCATTTCAAAATGGTTGGTTAAAGCGAAATAAGGTTGCCATTATTTCATACTAAATAGAATATTGTTGTTTTAATAGAAATATGTATAACTGCTTCTTACTTTGGAAATGTTTAAAAATTTATTAAAATCATTGAGAATATATTCGAAAAAATATAGTGTTTTAATATTCAGAACAGTCTTCACAGCCTTGTAACTTTAGAACCGTTTCACGTAGGGCGCGGAATCATATTTCAATGATATTTTTATTCGATTCAATTTTAATTATACATACGAAATTTTTGTTGTAACGATGAGTAAATAGATTTTCGTATGTTGATTTAAAATCGTTAATGATACATTGTTGAAATAACTTTCTTTCCTTTAAAATCAACTATAAAAAATTTCAGTTCCAAGGAAAGCAGTTTTAAATCAAAACAATAGCAATGTACTACAATGAAATTCCAACATTGTAAAATCAACAATTTTTCATGTTATTTTTACAATTGTGTATTTTTCTGTATGCATACATACGTAGTTCAAAAGATACATTATGTGTATAACTCAGCACCCTCGTATGTACTTATGTTGCTTTTCCAAATAATGAGAAAAGGCACTGCAGTGGAAGTTCTAGCAGATCTGTTAGTAAGACGTAGTCCCACGAGGGTGAATGGTTAGCATCCTGTGCCACAAACCAGGGTATACACACATATATGTATATATATATATGTATATACAGTTATGGGCCCCTTTTCGTCTCTCTTCCACGATCCATCTTAGCCTGAGAGACTCTCTGGATTTCTCCACAGTTCTTCTCTGGCTTTGATTCCTCGTGTCAACGCTAGCATCTGTTTACCAGAAATATGGTCCATCTTCTGGGTTTCTACTCAGTGGCATCCCAAGACCTCTCGCCACGCCGTCTCGATTTCCTCCAGGCATAGTTCGCAGGTATCATCCTCCAGAAAACCTATCTTCTTTAGGTGATGCCCGAAATTTCTATGACCTGTAGATAACGCTACCACCGATTTCAGTGCTCTTCGCTCCAGGCTTAGAACTTCCCTATGAGTGTAGCCAGTCGACACTTTAATAGCCATTTTAGCCTGCCTACAACCTTCTACGGTTGACCACCTTCTTTGGTGTTCCGGCGCGATCACAAACCAGGATAAGTGTCATACTTATCCCGGAAGGACACTATACTGACGACATTTGGCCATTGACAACAAACCACGATAGGATTCTAGAACTTGAAGACTTTCTTGGATTTCGGAAAGGCAGGTCTTCTCAACTCTATATGCCTCCAACTTGGAAGAGAATTCAAGTAGCGTAAGATTAACTGTGGCTGACCCTATCGGAACTAAAATGTTTCATATCATGGAGTCACCTTAGGATAGTATATCGATACGCTAATACGTTGTTGGTCGTTTGTAGAAGAAGTTCCAAATTACATTCTGGGAAAAGTGTAGTTTCTTGTTGACATCGGATGAAGATCTGCACAGGAAGTGGAAGAAGTGCGATTTAGATCGTCACTCTATGCCCAAATGAGCTGTTCGGAGCATCAAATTTGCAAATACGTATCGGTCTTCCAGTAACACGGCGACCATAACCGTGATAAAAGTATTTAAGTATTCCTGCTGAACTTTATCAATCTAGGCCAAGTAAATCAGCAGACTTGGGTCGAATCAAAGAAAACCTTTATTCCACTCTCGTTTTCGAACAAGCAAGTTTCCATTCGGCTTCCTCATGCATCGACTAAAGGGGTGTGCGTCAATGCTGCCACTATTTTTATTTTAGGTTGCATTCAATAATGTTCTTCGCGCAGCTCTGGCGGTAAATAACAGCAATAGGGCAATAGCATCTCACCTTAAATATCTAAAACACGCTGATGACGTCTGTTAGGTTTCCCACAGAGTAATGAGTTTGCATGAAATGGTGCACAGCCTTAAGGGGATTATTACAGTCAGGGTAAAAGCCCTCCGTCTTTCTAAATGTGGCAGTCAATGCAATACTGCATCATCAGGTCGATAAAGTTGACAGCTTTCTTTATTTAGGAAGCATTCTCTCGGTCGATGGTGGCACCGAACTTGATGTGGCAATACGGAATGGAAAAACTACATGTACGTGCGGAAGGCTTTTTACTGGAAGAGTAATGGTTTCGGCGTTGAAGCTTAGCTACGGCTGTTCCATTGCAACGTTGAATCATTACTACTTTGAGCATATACGTGTGGTACCTCTAATGTCACCAAAGATGTCCATGCGTCATCCTTAATATTTTCTGGTATATGTACATAGATATATCTTGGAGGTTTACATACCATCGGTTGTGCCACTTTTAGTTCTTCCATTTGCTACTTGCTATCGAGTAGCGAACTTCGTCATGTACACTGGGTATTGATAGGCTTCATACCAGCTATGACACTGTTCTATAGCCGCAGATTGTCCTTAGTGCGTTAAGTTTTTACTCCGAGCACTATATCGACATCAGAATGCATTGAAGAAATTTACGCTGGTTTGGTCAAAACTTACGGCGGGTACAAAATATCCTCGTCGAATTTGCGTGCAATGAAATTCACTCACTTAATCTGATAGATGAATAGGTCGCCTCAGACAATTCGAAAATTTAATTTTATCCCATTTGCTGGCTTCCTTTCTCACCCTTCTCCAGGTTTTTAGAATTAACGGGTGGGCAATCACAGTTAGTTTTACTTTATTCCTATTTGTACTTTAAATATTATTCATGATAGTTTTAAAAATGTTGTTTTTATTTGTATTTAACAATTAAATTAATATTTTATTTTTCTCCTTGCAGGTATGGATAAATATTTAATACAAATAAAAAAACAGATCGCAAGTATGTAAGTAAACTTTTAGCTTAACTAAAGTCGCTAATTTTTTTGCAAAGCATTTTTAATGCAATCAAAAACATTTTTAATGTCATTTAATACGCTCTTGTTATATACAACTGTTAAGACAATGTCTATGTAATGAATAAATTCTGAAAATAGCACCTCAGCAAAAATATATCGCTGTTTCTTTGGGCAGGAAATGCAATTAATAGAAAGGTCCTATCCCGAACAATCAAGGAGATTTTATTCAAGATCCTTATCATTCCAGTCCTGCTTTGTGGCGGTAAAGCATGGACTCTGTAAAGCAGATAAAGATATCCTCGGCCATTTCGATAGAAAAATATTCGGTCCGGTTTCGCTGAGGGGTTTTGGAAGAGAAGATTCAACGACGAAGTTTACGAGCTATGACAGCGACATAGACCTAGTCAAAAAACTGAGCATCAGTTGCCTAAGATGGTAAGGACATACATATTGACCATATGCACACCAATGCTCCAACCCGCGGAGTCTTCGAACCTAAACTCTGGCCTAAGGGTGGCCTAAGGGGACGTCGACTGACTTGGAGTGAGTAGCTGGAGGCATTTAGTTAAGGATCGAGCTAAGTGGAGAGACTTGCTAGTTGAGGCTCAGGTTCACTTCGAACTGTAACGCTGACTATGTAGGCAACAAATAGCGGTCATATTCGTTAATGCACAGCTGATCGCTTTCATGGCGTTTTGTAGAAACTTTTTTTAACATACCCTGAGGTACGATTTCAGCAATTTCTTGAGTGAAATTCTCTTTAGTGTCTTGGGATTCTTAGTGTAGACCTTAGCTTTCGAATAACCTTACAAAAAGATGTATGGTACTATCGATTCGGTCGAGTTCGTAGACTGCCATCTCTAGTTACATTTTGTTTCAGCGAGTGTGCGTGCTATAGTGTACTTTGACGAATAGAACAACTGTTCACTGCGCCATTTTCGAATACGAGTACGAACTAATCACCCTTCTTGCCCACTAAATCCTTACCAAACAAACACTCTTGAAAGATGTAAATGCATGTCTTCGTTCCCAGTGAGTGTAAAGGTGGTGTTCTACTTATTGACAAATCCATTGGCAGGCAACATTATCCAGGAAAATATCCAGACTTTGGTGTTAAATTTGCCTAAAATTCTACCGAAAAATATTAATTTCCGGCGAGCGTCGTCTGCACTAATTTTCCGCATTGGCAATCAGAAAATGACGGTATTGTCTGAGGAATTCGAGATGCGTAAAATCAATAGACCGCACGATCTTGAGCTCTATAGATATCACTCCGAAACTAATTTCGAAACGTTTCTAGTTCATTCTTGACAAACAACTTCCTGCTTCTGAGGGTATATACAGAAACTAAGAGCGATTGACATTTAGGACTGTAAAATTCTAGCGGTCGGTAAAACGAAGTTGCTGATCTATTACCTGCACTAGGTGGTACATATGAACATAAGTATGTATACCAACAAATGCCTCACTGAGAGATCCCTTAAGCTGGCGGTATTGTACCTGGCGCCATGAAAAGTTCCGCTTTTACGGATGGCAGAAGTTCATGGCCGCACGTAAGCAACCATAAGTGAGCGGTCATGATCGAGTCCTATGTCATTTGTTTTGGACATCCAAAATTTCAATTTCAAAACACCGGCTAATCGTCATGATTGGAACTTGGCTGCCACTGAGTCGAAGTGAATCCCCATTGACTTTGTGACAAGTTTTGTGCTTAGGCATTCTGACGGCAATAGAAATCAACGAATCATTTTGTTCGCCAACATCTTGCCTGCCCATGACGTGTCTGATCGCTATGTTATCATTCATCCGTTTGGGCATTGAAGACCCCAATCAAAACGACGATACCTCCATTTGGTCGCTCATGGTTAGTCATAGATATTGCATTTGTCTTCCTCTGTCGCTTTATTTGTCGATGGATGATCCTAGATTATACTCGTTATATCCTTACTCTTGCTCTAAATCTTGTCGTCAAAATCAGATCGCTTGAGAGGCAATGAGACCCTTGTGCGCATTTGGCAAAGATCAACAATTAAACATCAGTCGCACTTGTTTGATGAGAACACAAGGGGCCATCTCACTTAAGAGTTGAACCATCCAGACGAAGCCCAATTTTATTTCGCAGACTATGTTGGCAAGCAAAACTATGAGATTTAAGGTTTCGAAAATCTACACGTAGTCTTAGATAACCGATTATATCCTCCAAGATTTTCAATATGGTGCAGCTTTTACTGTGGTGGCATCATTGCACCTACCATTGCACCATTGCACTACTTTGCGATTTGGCATTGTTGTACCGTTTTTCTGGGGAACTGTTAAGAAGCACTTTAACGCCAACGATTAACAAAAAATTCAAATATTGAGGCCCACCCATCAAGCTACTCGCAAAGAGCCACTATAATCGACGTTGTACTGCAAAATCGAGTTTAGAGAATGGGCTAATGCCAAGCCATCCGCGGCAGCCCTTTAAATGGAATTTGTTGTCCATAAAATGTCGGGAAGTGTACTCTTTTCAATGAAGCAACAGTCATAGAAAAATTTTAAACAGTGTAGTTTTGGTAGCCTTTTCGAACACTACTCGTAGCATACCTTTTATAAAGATTTACATATCTACACAAATATGTACATGGCTATCGGTGACCACCACTTGGAGATAAAGCACGCACTATGTTACAAACCTGCTTGTTTCGCCAATGGCTCAAGCTAAGTTTTGAACAACGAGTGGTTCCTCGACCAATCGCCGTCGAGAATAGCCACATTTAAGGTGACAAAACTCCTTCAAATGTGGGCGTCCTTTCGTTGGCTTAACCTTGATAATATTTAGCGAAGTTTGAATCTCCGCTGATACTGTGCTCAGTAGATGTTATGTATATGTATGTATGTACTTATAAATATTGTCCCGCTTATTCCATTTTTTTCAGGGCTAGCTTAATGGCTAAATGTGAACTGTTATCAAGTTTGGCTTCGATGTCTAGGAAGCACATGGTAAAATCTGTTTGCAGTGTTTCAAGTGTTTTTTTGAATAATTTTCGTCAACTGATGTAAAGCAGTCTCTATGGATATCCCCGCTCTACATACGTTGTGACAGATGGCAGCGTATGCAGCCACCCGCTTGAAGGCCATATCTCTGTGGTCTAGTCAACGTACTGGACACTCCTTTGTTCTTAAACTGGATCTTAAACGCTCCAACTGTCGTACAAGGCAGAGAATGGAGCTCAAATCCAGCATCTAGGTGTCGTTACAGGGCACTGCTTTGTCGGTAGCTAACAAGTTCTGTAGAAGCTGCATAGATGAAGAGGAGGACGAATCCATTCTACATCTTCTTTGTACATGTGAAGCTCTCTCCACTCATAGAAACTGATTTTATGGGCCTATTTCTTCAACTATTATGGGGAACTAGCTAATGCAAGTATTAGCAGACTTCAGCGCTTCATCGGTGTAACTCTTTCGGAAATGCTGATCCTGTGGTAACACAATGGACCTTATTGGTCTAAGTGAGGTTGCACACTTGCAGCCTGCCACGTCAACCTAAACTCTATCGCATATCACACGAGTTCATACATGTAGTCCTGGCAATAAATACATATTTTCAAGCGATAATTTTTTTTTATTTTTATTTGAACATAAGGATTGTGTGTCGAAACTCTCCGCCACGCGCGCCGTCCAACTTAATTTCTTCACCTGAGGAGACAAAATTTTTAGATTTCATCAATTTACCTTAATATTGTTCTTCCTTCCGGTTTATTTTTTCAACACATGCCGCCTTACAGTAGCCAAACGGTTGCTATTAAACATATTTTACCCACAATCCAACCGTTTCGCTCTTATATCACAGCTTAACCTCACAACGCATACTAACAATTAATCATCACTCCCGCTGTGAAGTAAATGAAATCGGGACACGGTGTGGTAAGTATACGCATTTTATCGTTTCGTAAAGAGTCCTCAGAGAGGGTGTAACAACGACCACCCTTGGCTTATGTTATGACATAACAACGAACGATGTCAGAGTCGTTTTCCTTCATTTTTTTTTTTTTTGTTTGAGCCCAGTGAGCCGGTCTATCATTAAGTCTTTAAATTACGGCTAAAAACCACACCCCATGCTCCCTGTTGAGTCCTGGACCTTCAAAATGCCGCATGGAAAGAAAACCAAAATGTATCGCGCGTCAAAAGTCGTCAGCTACAGACTGCGGCAACATTCATAACGACCCACTGGGAATGGTCACGAAAAATCCATGACCACCTGATGACAAAGGCAAAAGAAAGACGAACATGGTTCTTGTTAACAATTTCCTTTTCGGCCTATTCGCGAGTTCAGACAGTGATGGCTCAGCCCAAGCGACCAGGGAATCTCAATAATTAATAATAATTAAGTAGTTGTTCCTGATGCACGAGTGAAGGACCGCTGTGCGACCTATGTGACGCCATTAAAAGATTATGAAGCGGAAAGGAAAACTCTTACTCACTCTTGGATTTCCATGCCTTATCCTTGTTCATCCGTTAAGTGTTTTTTTTCATAAAAAAAAAAAAAAAAAAATTTATTCACTGGTGTAAATTTGATGATAGGCTCACAGGGGAGCCTTGAGAACTTGATTTGCAAAAAGGATAAACTCGTGTACTCGTAGCTTCATTATTTTTTTTTTTTATTTCTTGTGCTGTAAACCAACAAACAGCATGGACGGATGAACTCGTATATGTCGGATGAAAGGACGAAGAAAGGAATGAGACTTTTATAAAAGAATTTCAAAATAGAGTTTGCATCTAGAGAGTCTCTTGGGGATAAGTGTTGAACAGCCAAAGCGGAATGCAGAGCAGATCAAGTTGCAATGAGATCTGCGAATTTCCCAAGTTACTTCTTGAGAGCGGAAAGAAGGGACTTTATTTTGTGTGTGTTTGTGTGTTTTTCTTTTTATTCACACTATACAAAGCATAAAGTTTATTGTGTGGAGCGTTTGTTTGCGTTTCGCATTGTAATTCAAACAGAGAGGCAGCACAATACCAAGATTTATGGTGTGGAAAATTATAATTTGTAGCCTTTATGTGAGAGTGATGCTGCAGATAGGCTTACAACAACGCTGTCTGGACGTTAAATAAACAATGAAACAGCGGTATTTGCTGGGCGTTAATTTTCTTTTATTTTCATTTCACTGCGGTGTAATTGGACAGTGACTTGTTCAGTTATTTCGGAGAGGAAGGGGGTGGGGATATGGAGGATATGGATTTTTTTTTTGCGTACTTGTCATATAGACAAATTGATATCGGAAGGAATGATCGGCAAAATGTTTGGTTAGGTCAGGTTGTTCAGGAAAGAACTTCAGTCTCTCGCTCATGGAAATTAAGAGACTCTGAGGTCTAACTTAGTCTAGATTTGATGGTTCTTATTCAAAAGCTGACCAACTATTCGCGGCACTTAAAGCAAACCTTTAGTTCAGTTGTTCATCTGTGTTGTTTACGAAGACTTTTCCGGCTGGTACCTACCCATTGCACATATCCTAGGCATCATAGACGCTGTAATTTTCTTACTAAGTCGATGCGTATGCGCAATCTTTTTTCATTATTCTAGATCCTGTTCATCAATCAAGATCCATCTTTGCCGAACGATAGTTTGTTGAAATACATTTCAGATTCGGAAAACAATAAACCAATTCCCGAAAAAATGGCTTTAATACCAACATCTTCAAATTGTTTTAAGTTTCATTAAAAAAACAAGTGAGTAAATGTGTGAGCATAATGATAGTTTTATTGCATTCAAGTTTATGATTTTTATTACAGGAAACAGGCTTCTCAAACTTCCGAGAACTGAAGATGTTAGTACCTTATAGCCCCTCCTTTTTTTATTATGGTTTTTATCCGGTTGGGCATTGATGTAATCAGGCTGTGTAAAGTATCCAGTGCGATTTCGTCATAACACACTTTTTCAATGAATTTGTCCAACTCGGTTATAGTCCATGTCTTCTTCTTCGCTACCTGAGCTTTAATTATGGACCAAAGGTTCTCAATCGGGTTCAGGTCAGGACTGTGTCCAGGCCACTCCAATGTTACAATGCTATTCTCGGTTAGAAAATGTTTGCTCTGGAATGAAAAAATGCATTTATAAAAATAAAACTTTACGAACGTGTTGCTAATATTTTGGGGAAGGTAATAAAAAATGGCACTTACCAATTTCGCTCGGTGACAAGGCGCAGAATCGTCTTGGAAAATCAGCTTATCTGAATAAGATGGTAGCAGATTGTCTTCAAATATTTTTTTATATTTTTCTGCGTTCACCGTTCCATTTATTAGAACCAGCTGTCCAACGCCGTGATAAGAAAAGCATCCTCAAATCATCTTTGAGCGTCCCTGTTTCACGGTTGTTGTCACGCACTCATCATTCAATCTTTCTCCATTTCCTTGCCTCAGGTACTGTATTCCGTCAGAGCCGAATATGTTGAACTTTGACTCATCTGAGATGATCACATTTTTCCAATCCGATATGGTCCAGTTTTCATGATCTTTGGCCCACTGGAGACGTTTTAAGCGCATTCGTTTATTTAGAAATGGTTTTTTTGGCAGGTCTTCTTACGTTCGAACAAGCTTCTTGAAGCCTTCGTCTCATAGTCCGTGAGCTTATCTCTGATCCTCCAGCCTCTACAATCTTCAGCAGTTTTGAATCGATCACGCAGACTTTTTCGTTTTAAAAGCCAATCTTTAGCGCTGGTGGTCATTCTTCTGCGAGCCGTCCCCTTTTTTCTTTCCAATGAGTCCGTTGCCTCGAATTTTTTGATGAATTCAGCCACTGACGACTTGCTGAATCGCACTTTTCGCGCTATATCACGAACACTTAATTTTTCATTTTTTAAAGCCATTATTTCGACTTGTTTTTTCACTCATTTTATTTTTATTTTCCATATTGATAAAATTATTTCCACTTCCACTCAAACTACTTTCTTTTCCAATAAACTATTACAAAGTAAACTAGAACCATGTTATGTCAAAGCTTTTTTATGAAAAACCCTAAAAAACTACCTGTTAGTTCTCAAGATACTTGAAGTTAAGGAATTTGTTTACCTTGTCCGGATTTTTATGTCCGTTACTGTATGTATGTCCTGAATCGCAGTAGTGTCTTCCCTGTACTGCGCGAATTGCCCTCGGAGTGTATAGAGTACGTACATATATTACATATTGTTGTACGATTTGTTGAATAAAGACCCGTTGTATGTCCTAATCGTGTATTTATTTTTCGCAACCAAGTCCATTCAACACGTATTAATTCTCCATATCTTCCATTCATGTATATATAATACATATGTATATGTATGTATGTATGTACATTCGATTTGCATGCATCCATTTTATCCTTCTTTTTGGAGTAATAAGTTTATGCCACATCTTCTCTACCACAAAGTCAATAGAAGAAAGGACTACTATCATCTAAACTAACAACATTTTTCATTCACTTCAACGCGCTTAACGTTTTGTGTATCCTTTCATCTTTTACAACCAAGTGAATTTGTGATAATATCAATTCAACATCTGGATAAGGTGATTCTACATGGCAGTACGCCAAACCAAATCCATTCAAACGCGAGAAGGGTCCTTTTTAAAGAAAACCCACACGGAGGAGAAAAAATTACAAAAAAAAAACACTCGCAGTCTAAAAAGACAGTGTGTAAGCTGAAAGTACGAGTACTTTCATGCCGCCATTACACGGTTAGATACATATTTTTCTTCGATGAAAATCACTGAAGCGTTAAATCCTTTTATTCGATTTGAATTCAAATCACTGCGCACGTCTAAAGTGTGTTTATGTTGTGTTTTCTACATGAGAACCTGGGTATCCTTTACTTATGATATGAGATACCATTTAAGGACAGATTTTTTTTTTTTACTTGCAAAAAGTCAAATAGGGGTGGATAGCTCTTTTTGAACTGTGAATGATGGAGAGAGATTATTTGTTGTTTCTTCTCAGCTCCGGTGATAGGACTATAATCCGATTGATTTTCTAAGACTTCTTGATCGCAGGACAAATAAGGGTAATACGAGTACGAGTAGAATAGAACATTTTGTATGAAAAAAAAATGTTGTTGATTACTGCGATGCAGTGCAATCGTCCTGTCTGTGGTCAATGCTATTGAATTTGTAGTAAAATCATTCGAAGGATATAGTTACGGCAGGGATTTAGAAAATCTACAGGATTCTCGAATTTCAGTTCGCTTTTAGGGTTTATGGCGGAATAGATTGGAAACAGTTTCCAATTGCAAAGGAAAAGTTGAAAATAATTTTTTAATCACTGCATACGAAATAAAGGAGGTGTACAGGTGTAGATGTTATTGGAGAACATGATAAATGATTATGCAAAATGTTTATTTGAATATGATTGCGTATATATATATACATATGTATATACGCCCTTATGACATGTTTATTCAATGAAACAACCTTCAGCATCGATTGTAGGTAATCCACCCCGGACCTGCATCAGAAATGCATCCATCCACCTCGTAATTACCGAGTCTTAAGTGAGACTTCGATAAGTGGTGTGCTGCAGAGCACCATGGATATGATCTTATATGCGATATTTAGCATATTGGACACATAGAACTGATATATGTACCAATCATTGGGCATGCTTTCATTTATCCACACTGGGTTGATGCCAAAACAACTGCTTCTGTTGTACAAAGGATCTAGGCCATGCAACCGTCAATGCCTGCCGATTCCTGGTATGTTATTTCTAGTTCTTCAGAGCAAGTCTCCTGACATCCGCGAACAATTCAAGGCGGTGGACTGTTATTTTATAATTTTTTGACATCATTACCCGGCTCTGAGATCCAATAGCCCGCTGGGAACTTCCGATTATGTCAATACCGTCTGCGCATCCCAGCAGCTCAACAGACTACATACTTGAAAACGGTCTACCTTGTTCTTATTGGTATTGGGTACTATTTACATGCTCCAGAAGAAGATCTAAGAAATTACATGATAGTGCCGAAATCCTGCGCATGATTCGATTTGTATTTCCAAATTACACCATACACCGCGTGTTTTCCATAGTTACGCGCCGCAACTGGATTGGTTTATTCTGGTATTCTGAAGTTGAAGCCTGCCCTCAAAATACTATTTGCGACCATGCACCAGTGAATATATGCGCTTACAGTAGTGCCTTTTTAAACCACGGCACCATAGGCTAATTTGCCTCGGATGACAAGTATCAGAGTATCTACAGAGCGTACTCAATGGTGATAGAGAATGC